>OW584239.1:24926609-26126609 GCA_939192795.1 Bombylius discolor
AAATTTTTTTCTTCTTTTTTTCTTATCTTTCTACGAAAAATAGTTTTATTTTAATTACAAAAATAGGAATTCCTTTTATGAAAAATATGTACGCAAAAAAAACTCTTGTAAGACATTAGTTTTTATTTAAATTTGTTTTTCTTCTTTTTTTTTTCTTTTTTCTTTCTTTAAAATGAATCTAATTAAAAAAAATTACTAATGAGGGAATCAAAATATGGATTTAAATTTATTATAAAAAAAAATTCTTTTCTCGTTTATTAATGTTTTTTTTTCGTTTTTGTTTTACAATAGTTTTTTTTTTTTTTTGTATTTAAAGACCCTATGTTAACTTTGGAGCTAATCTCTATTGGCTTAATTCTATTATAATGGAAATATACAAAAAAAAAAATATTATTGTACTTAACTAGGTTGTAGGGATGACGGCCGTTGTTACGTTGCTGGATCAGGTCCACCGGTCTGGCCAGATACGAAAATCAGCTTCCACCTGGTATGGCCCATCTCCTTTTGTTACATTCGTTGCTTTTTTTTTTTTTGTTTTTTTTTATTATTATTTGTTTTTTTTTTCTTTTTTAATTTATAATTTTTTTGTGAATGTTAAGGTTAACTGACTTTTACAATTTTATCGTTTTCTTTAATTACACAAAGTACAGAAGATATTGGACTGTATTTTTTTTTTCTTTTTTTTTTTCGCTATTTACTAATAATAAAAAAAATTTTAATCATTAAAAAAAAAAGGAACGATAATTTTATTATGGCTTTATTGCTTTTTTTTTTTTGTGATAATGCTGTTTTTATTATTTCTTTAAACCTTCAGCTAACATTTCTAAAAAAACTACTCAACCTCAATAGGAATGAGTTAAGAACCATCACAGTTTTTGTTTCTTTTTTTTTTTTATAAATTATTTTTTAAAAAAAAGGAACCAAAAAAATAAAGAAAAAATATCACAAAAAAAAATTCCGTTCAGCGCGTTACTAAAATTTTAAATCCTGTATTTATGTTTTCTTCTTCCTTTTCCCTTTTTTTTTCTTTTTTTTTTTATCTTCTTCAAACAAACTTAAAATTCACTTTAGAAGATATTCAAAATTTTTTTTTTCTTTTATTTGTATCAATTCATTATAGTTTGATTTTTCCTTTTATATCAATTCATTATAGTTTGATTTTTCCTTTTCCTCTTCTCGTCGTCATTTTTACCTTTTTTTTATGCAGAACAAATTAAACCTTTTTTTTTTCTCTTTTTTTTTTTTTAGAACAAAAAAAAAACGACAGCTTCGAAAGTTTTAAAACAAGGGACTCTATCTACGGTATTGAAATAACGAGACGAATTAACAATTTTCATATATATATATATATTTCCACAAAAAAAATAGAATTCACGCCGGAACGGTCGCACTTGCCCTACTGCAACGAGGGATATCCGTCAATAAAAACTAGAAACTCACACAGGAATTTATATATATATATATTTTTTTTTTTCACTTTAGCAACTTAAACTCACTTTAAATCTTTATTAAATTTTTTATTATATTTTCTTTTTATTATCGTTTTTTTTCATTTTTTTTTTCTTTACCTTTATGTTCACAAAACAATTTCAAATACCTATATAAAAAAATTAAGTAGAAAAATGCACAATTTAATTCTATAAACGAGTTCTCTAAAAATGATATCTTCTGTTGAGATATAGAAACTGAACTGCCAGTACCAAAACAGGATTCCAGGATACAGGAATAGAAAAAAAAAGAAGAAGGTGATAAAAAAATACCTCCCTTATATACCCATACTATGGTTAATCTCATTACTCATCTCTTAATTAGCTATAATGATTAATGAGGTAATTAAAAACGACATTTAAGAGATTATTACCCAGTAATGAACATGAATGGTATATGAATTATTATCGAATGTTCTGGTATACTCCCTATGAGTATATTCCTTAATGAGTAATATATGGTGAGTAGGCAATATTAACATATTATCATAGACAATACCTAGATGAATCAGGCTCCTATGAAAATTTCAGTAGAATTGTAAATAATAACACCCGACAATAACACCCGAGCTTTACACACACTACTTTAAATCAGTAAGCTTTCAGAACTTTTAAACTTTTAAAGCTTTTTCTTAAAGCAGTCATATGTTGTGTGTATACTATGGGCATACATGCGCTTGCGTCGCTTTTTTTATTATTTGTTTGTGCTGTCAGTGTCATCGATCTTCGATCTTCAATTTTCAGTCTTCACTCTTCACTCTTCATCAAAGCGATAATGATAAACAAAGACAGTAAAAGAACATTTACATATACACACAGAGTCGTTTACATGGCGTAGTGATCTTTGTGTACATATATACGAAAGAAGAAACCTTACAAAAACAAAAACACATGCGTATAAGTATCTTTTTTTATTTAACTTTTATTATTTTACTTATAAGTACAAAAACATAATGCTCAATTTTATTTTATTATTTGTCAGGTTATTTCTTGAAGGGTATTATATAATGTGAATTTTGAACGGTGAAGATCCGTTCACTATGGCAAAAGTTATAGGGTAAAATACAAAACAAGTCATTTTTCGACAAAAACTTTTTTTACTTTATATGGGGCCCTCCTTAATTCGTACCCTGATCCTCAAAAAAATGATGCATTTCAATTCTTCGATTATTTTCTGACCTATTGAATTTTATTTGACTCAAATCGGTCTATTACAGCCTGAGGTATAAGAGTTCAAAGTTAGAAAGTCACATATCTTTCCACATAAAAATTAAAAATAAAAAAAATTCAATATTTTTGAATTTTTACATAAAAAATTTTTTGATGAAGAGTGAAGATCGAAGATCGTTGACACTGACAGCACAAACAAATAATAAAAAAAACGACGCAAGCGCATGTATGCCCATAGTATACACAACAATTTTCAAATAAAAATTTAAAAAAATAAAAATTCAATATTTTTGATTTTTTACATGAAAAATATTTTGATGAAGAGTGAAGATCGAAGATCGATGACACTGACAGCACAAACAAATAATAAAAAAAGCGACGCAAGCGCATGTATGCCCATAGTATACACACAACATATGACTGCTTTAAGAAAAAGCTTTAAAAGTTCAAAAGTTCTGAAAGCTTACTGATTTATAGTAGTGTGTGTAAAGCTCGGGTGTTATGATTCAAACTTGGGTGTTATGATTTTAAATTCGTTTATACATGAAAAATTTTGTTAGAAGTGACAAATCTAGGTATTGTCTATGATATTATATTGGGTACTTGACACAGTGTTGTGTGAGTTAAATTTTATATATATTATTACGCTATTTACATGAGAAAATAGGTCGTTATGAAATATATAGGTCAATTGATATATAAGAAATTTTATATGGGCTAATTTATATGGGTATTAAATGCTATGTGAAATTTGATGTATTTGCCGTCGGCAAATACCATTACATGTATTTTAGGTTATAAGAGATTTTAAAAATTTGAATTTTAATAAAAAAGGTAAGTTGAAAATAAGAGAATTTTGATGGAGAAGAAGAAAAAATTTAAGTCGAGTAATTCTCTTATGTTTTTCTATAAATCGCGTGATTTTTTAAATATAAAAGAAAATCACGCCAAGTTTTTTTTTATTGATTTCTTGTATCCTGTATTCTGTATTCAAATTTTTTTTTTTTGAGAATAATAAATATAGTATTTAATAAAAGAAAAAGTAAATAAAGCAATATGTTAATAATTATTCAAATAAAATATATTAAATAAATAAGTAATGTAATAATATCAATAATAATAATAAATATTTCAACCGGTTTGCTAATACAAAATTCTCAGAAAAAGGAAGAAAATTAATAATAATAATAATTAATATAATATTTAATAATAACAACAACAACAACAACAACAACAACAGGAACAACTATTACAGCAACAACATATAAAAGAAAATAAATAGTAGAATTTATATAAATTATTTTTACAAAAAAAAAAGGATGAACAACAAATCTTATTGTATCTGGTGCAGTATAGCAGCGGTTGTAGCAGAGTGAACGCATCATATCCTCGAGGATACCTCGTCATCAATAAGGGCAGTAAGAAAACTCATCATTTTTTTTGTACAGCAACGTCCAAGGTAACAAACGGCAAAGAAACAAACGGAATTATGATTTTAGTCGTCTAAGAAAATTTGAGAGGCCCCATGAATGGTCTGGGGAGGCTGGTGAGGGTTCGTGGGGGGACACCTCGAGCCACTAACCCCGAAAAAACATCCTGTTGTTACTTTCTCTTTTCCTGACCTTTTCCTCGTCTTTGGTATTCTACACTTTCGATTTTTTTTTTTTTTGACCATGAATTAACACAACCGGTCTACGGTTATGTTACGATTTTGACCGCCTCTTCAAGCTATGAGTCCCAAGATCCCACGACAGGCTGAAGCAGCTGGAATCTTACAGTAGACCGGTTGGGGCTCATCAGGAGGCCAGGAGCGTTGGTTTTTGCTTTCCTTTTCTTTAAAAATATAAGTATGAAAGCGGCTCCTCATCTCTAATCAACATCTTCATTTATAATAATTTATATTAATTTCAATATCGTAACATATGGCGCCCAACGTGGGGCTACCACGATCTTATACCTACTTAAAATATATCGCCCATATGTTACTCCACTCTTGTGTAACACAGTGGTGTACAAAAAAAAATAGATCCATCACAAAAAAAATATTCTAGCTGTCCCAACAACCTATTGATATTAGAATAGAGTTTGAGTTATAGTCTGAATTTTATGAGTTGAGGTTTTTTTGCGCATGTTTTACATGTGTTTGTGATCTTTTTTGTGTAGATATACGAAAGAAGAAACGTGTTGCAACAACAAATACGCATGTGTGTAAGTATCTTTTTTTCTGCGCATGTTTTTCTAGTATAATACGAAACCTCAACTTTTAAAATTCTGACTATAGCTAGCAACGTTAATATTCCTAACAATACTGCAGGATTTTGTTTACTACTACATGATCGAATATTTGAGTACAATCCACTGAATGGAGAGGTTAGAGAACTGATGTCAATGAGATTATAATATAGAAATTTATTTAGTATTTCAAATAACTTGTGAGAGAATACACATATGTATATCATAAAATGTTCAATAATAAAAGTGCGGTTATTGACGTCCAAGGATTTCGTGGTATTAAAAATAATTTTATAGTGAAAGAATTAGCAGTATCATATAATTTTCAAGAGTTTCAACTTTTTATAATAAAACCATCATATCCATTTGAAAATTTAGTGGCTGTTTAATAATCACCATGGTTTGAAATGGAACGAAGGATCACTTGATTTTGAAAGTGTTAAGCAATTTTTACGCAAAAATTTAGAAGATACCTCAATATACGTTGAAGGTAATGAAAAAAAATCCTGGTTGTGTAATATATTGGGTGAAAACTATACATTCTATGATCTGGATGATTTGGAAGCACAAAATTTACAAGTAATTTGTAACAAATATCCACAAACGTTAAGATGCCCAACACATAATGGACTTTGTGCTCTACAGAATGTATTAGTTTTAAGAAATTTTGTTAATCAATAGCTTGCAAAAGAAAATCTTGCACTTGAATTATAAAGAAAGAAAGGAAAAAAAAAATGTATTATTTTTTAAATAATAAATTTATTCGTTATAATTTTAAAAAACTTAAATTTAATTTAATTTATATCCATATTAATCCTAAAATGTCCCCAAGCATATTTACTTATTCCATTTTCTCTTAAAGTTACTTAATTAATTATTTGTGTATAAATATTATGAATTTTAGATCTAAATACATACATATTATTATTATAAAACAATTTCGTTTTATACAAGCAATCTCTATAATTTTCTATACTTAAATTATTAACAATTGTCTTTTTTACACCTTTTGCTTTTTTAATCTTTTTTGAATCTTTTACACTTAATGAATACATTTTCGATCTTAAACCAATAAATTCAGTCATTATACTTCCATTATTCTCATCTTTCATCATACCCAAAACTTTTTTATTTTTCAATGGAATACCATAAGGATTATTGAATGCATATTCAGAAGTATCAAAGTATTTATCAATATCATTTTTGATATCATTATAAAAATCTTCTGTTTGAATAGTATATATAAAAGAGTCAGTATCCATATAATTTATTAAAATATTTTCACCATATTTCGGTTTTAATTTTGATAATTCTAAAACACAAAATCCTAAATAAATTGGTTTATCATAATAAGTATGCATACGTTTCATTTGTATAGCAATCATATTATCAGTAAATTGTGTAGCACTATGAAAATTAGGTTTTGCTATTAAAGCTCTATCTCCTAATTTCTTATAACAACTATCCCATTTCGTTATTATTTTAACATCTTTTCTTTTATCAACATTTTCCATAAAATGGTAAGCCATTATATACATAATGTAATACTTCAGGATATTCTAAATCCACTTCTAAAATATAACCAGTCTCTGAATCTTCAGGAATATTTTCAATATCGATATTTTTATTTTCATTATTTTCATCCATTTAAAATCACCATAAGGAAGAGCTTGTGACATTGCCCAACCATACAAATTGTTTGCATCTACATACATTAAATATTGCGATCGTTTTTGCTCATCATAATCATCCTTATATTTATTATTTGCTACAGAATATCTATGACAACATTGAGAAATTCCGCCTCTAATGCTTTTTTTAATGAAACTATGCATATTAATATCTGTTAATAACTCAAGTTCAATTTTTGTTTCCTTCAACATTGCATCCCATGATAAACCTGGAGCAGTATAATATTGACAAGGATCGAGTGAGTAAATTTTTTTACAAACTTTTCTAAAATTTTTAAATACATCGGTTAAAAGTAATACATCCGTCTTCAAATTTAATAATAAATAGTCCCAAAGATTTTTGCATTCAAATTTACACCAAACCTTTGGTGCATGATTATAATCTTCGTTATTACATACACTATTTGTCAATTTACTACTGAAACCTTCTTGTGCTGGTAAAGTTACTTTATCTAATCGCTCCCATGAATTGATATATTCATATGGGAATACTCCTTTTCTTGTCATCAATTTAAATTTCTTATCATCCTTGAACTCTGATCGAACTGTTCTTAACATATCATTTGTTAAATTTTTCGTTAAAGAATCTAAACTAGACTGCATAAATCTATTTGAATCTAGAAATCTCAATTCTATTGTATTCTTTTCATCAACGAAAATTCTCTTCGATAATGATACATCGAGTTCCTTATTCAGAGGAATAACATTTATATCTCCATCAAAATTAGATAACTCCTTTATAAATAAATGACAATCGTATCCAGAAAAATTATGAAAAAATATTGGAAAAAATTTAGGCACACGATATAACAAATTACATTTTTCATGAGCTGGTCCTCTATATTTGCCAGTTAGATGACAGTGATCTCGAACTCTATCCTTATCAACAAAATGCGTACAAATATGACACTCTGTACTTTCATTTTGAATTTTGATTTCATTTAATGTTAAATGATTCATTGATTTCGAATTTTCAATATAATTGTGATATAAATGTTTTACATCTTTAATAATTGAAGGTACAAATATTTTTGTACAATCTTTTCCTTTGAGGGTTCTGAATTGATTTAAACTATCGTCAAAGCTACACCTAATATAGTATCCAAACGCACAAGGCTCATGTTCCTGTACATTTGTTGTAGATGGTAAGGATGAATCTGGCATGCATGTACTAATATCCTTTAAAATACATTCAAAATCAGCATATATCACAAAGGGAACATCTAGTTGACGTTCATAATGTTCAAATTTCAAAATACATTTTTCTATTGTTGACATTTTTGTCACTATTTTATTACATTCTTTCTTGTGAGCATTCAAGTCATTTTCAGAAGAAAAGTATAACAAACATGAGTTACACATATAGATTTGATGCTGATAATGTGTCAATTGCTCTCTTATTAATCTGAAATTTTAACAGTTTTATAGAAATTTTTAAATTTCAAATGGAATTGTGAATATGAAACGAACCTTATCATCATTGTATGTATGTATTGTATTTTTGTAAATGCATTCAAAAAAATCTGTGATTTTTTTTTCAAAGGATTGCAACAGAATATTGTATTAAGTCGTTTTTCCATGATTTTAGTGTTTTTTAACTATAACTATAGTCATGTTGTGTTTTTTAAATAAAAAATAAGAGTGTTTATTGTCTGTGTACTATAAATAATAACAACACGATGTTGGTTATAAGATTATACAAAACCTAAAAAAAAATGAGCAGAATTGAGAGTTAGCATTTTTAGATATTCAAGGATAAACGATCCTTTTATCGTCCTTGTAGCTCTTTTTGAAAAAATTTTTTTTGGAAGTATTTTTATATGATAGAATAAACTCTCTCCTTTAAAATGAGCTTTATATTATCGCTCTACGCTAATATTTAAGATTTCTAAGATTTTTTAAAAATATGCGTTTCACACAAAAACCAAAATTTCATAACCCCATAATTCCCAAAAATTTTTATTTTTTTTAAAAATATTTTAAGTATGTGATACTGGACCAGAGGCACACCTTCTCATAAAATTTCAAAAAAATCGAAAGACATTGATTCTCAAATTCGATATTTTTTGGTCGAAATTTTGTGGAACTGCCCTATTATTTACACAAACACATAATAAAGCACATATTAATCACTAGGGTTGTTTCTATACTTCAAGGTCTGATGGTAATGTCATTGAACCGAGCCAGAGCCAATATTTTTAAATTCTTCTCGGTTATTGTCAAAACAAACTTTGCATACTTTCAGGTTATGACGCTATTTTGAAAAGAAAATTTTGCATACTTTTAAGTTATGACGCCATCTTGTGACAACAAATTTCAGTTGACACACCACAACCAAAAAGCTTAACACCATCAAAGCTATACCACATACCACAAACATTCTCCACATACCACAAAAGCTACACCACATACCACAACCTACACACAAAAAGCATCAATTTATACAAAAAGCATCAATTTATACAATAGAGGATTAATCTCAAGCTCTTTCAAAAATCAAGAACATGCAAACATACATAAATATTTTGCTTCGAAAAATTTTTAAATATAGCTTTTGAAACATTCGAACTCAATTTAAATATTTTCCGTTTTTATTTGAATTTTCTACTATAAATCAGCTGTTTTGTTTATTTTCGAAGTAGACTATAAGAATAAATGTTGAAAAAGAATAATAAAAATTATAAATGCATAGCGATTATTTGAAGAAAGACAAAGACGGAAGATCAATATGAATTATAATTGTATGAATGTTTTTTTTTTTTGTAATGATGAATTATTTTTGTTTAGTTTTTTTTTTTTTTCAAATATTTTATCAATTTATTTAAAATAATTACATATATGAAAAATAAAAATTATTTGAGGATCGCCTAGAAAATTTTTTTTAGAAAACTAAAATATTTAATATTATAAGCGTTTTTTTCATACAACAATTAATTTTCCCCATAGTTTTTGTTTACTAATTATGAATAGGGGAAAATACCCAGTAACGAGCACTCTTAAAAAAAATTTTGGACTTTTTCCTTATACCACGGTTAAAGTATTTGATAAATAATTCCAACCAAGAGTAAAATAAATTTTCTGAAGGGTCTAGATTTGCAATTTAACGCAAAAAATATGTTTTTATTTCAGTAAAATTATTAAAATTATGAAAAAAACTCAAAATTCGTGAAGACTAGTAACGAGCCCCCTTTTCGCCAGTAACGAGCCTATGAAAAGAGCTAGTAACGAGCAGTGCCAAAAATAAAATATTTTAATAATAAAAGTGTTATAAAGTGCTAGAAATTAAGTTTTAACTAATTTAAAATGTAATTTCAAAAAAATTAGCTATTTATCGCTTTTTTTTAGTAAAATATAAAGGAAATAAATATTCATCTCCTTAACGAAAACGTAATACTCATCTCCTTAACGAAAATGTTAAGAAAAATGCCATTTTGAGTAGCACTTTATATTTATTAGAATTATATTTAAAATAAGAGTTTGTAATGATAAACCATCCACGCATTGCAAGGATAATATATTTTTCTAAGTACATATATAGCAAATATTCACCTGTATTTTTATAAAAATATCTTAGTTATAGAATAAAATAAAGCCAAGGGCTCGTTACTGCCGGAGTGCTCGTTACTGGGTATTCTACCCTAGTTCTTTTTAAATTGTATTTTTCTTAAAAATTTCATTTCTACTGTTTTTTTTTTTGAATACACTAATGCACATCAGCTGACTTTGGTTTATTTTCGAAGTAGATAACAAAAGTAGGAAGGATTAAGAAAATACGCAAAAAGAATAATACAAATTATAAACGCATATCGATCATTTGAAGATAGACAAAGACAGAAGATCAATATGAATTATAATTGTATAAATGTTTTTTGAAATAATTTTTTTTCTTTTTTTTTTAATTTTTTTTTTTTACTTTAATTTTACTTAAATATAGATACAGTATAAGCTCAGTAATTTGAACCTCTTAATTTTCAACGCCTAAATTTCTAAAATTAGCTAATAATGTTATGTAATTTTGTAAAGGGGTTTTTCTGATTTATACTTTTCGAAATAGGATGAAATAAAAACAAGTTAAATATGTACATATTACCTGATTTAAAATTCACTTTATAATCGTCATATTCAATTTTGTAATTATTTTTTTAAAAATACAAATGAATTTATTACAACACTATTTGGTATTTTTGTTTAAAATAGTGTTGAAAGTGTAAATTTGTTTTTGTGTGCAATTTTTTCAACTGTTCTAAAATTTTAACAAGGTCAGTTTAAATTAGTTCAAATTATCGAGTTTACACTGTTAGGTATAATTTCTACTTATTTTCTATTGAATGAATATTGAAAATCATTGTTGCAAGTTTTATGAAATGTTATTGTGGTTGTGCTTCAAAATACATGACATAAAAATGTTATTTGGTAACAATAAAATCTTTTTTGTTTCACTTTAAATTTTTTTAAAATATTTTACAAATTTTATGTACGTAAAATAATTTGTATGAAAAATTTGTCATGTAACCCTGGGATTGGCTGATCGTATACAAATGTCTACATTCGGACTTTGAGTCTTAAATGCAGAAACACGAATTTGGTCGTGCGTATACAAATGTATACCATATGTACATTTTATATGGAGATTTTGAAATTTTTTTTTCAAAAAACGATATCTCAGCATCCCGTGGACAAAAAACTAATATTTTCATATTGAATATTTTAATCCAAAAATAATAGTTTTTGATTCAGAGGATGCTGAGATACAGACCTTCAAAGTCAAATTGAAGTCTTAATTATGTTTGAATTTGTATATGTATGAAAATTTCGATAAGTAAAAATAGTACAAAATCGCATGGGTTGATTAAAAAGGACTTTTCAACAAATATTAGGGTAAAAAAATTACGGTTTTTGGTCCACGGGATGCTGAGATATCGTTTTTTGAAAAAAAAATTTCAAAATCTCCATATAAAATGTATGGTATACATTTGTATACGCACGACCAAATTCGTGTTTTTGCATAGGTAAAAAGAAATATTTTGTTCTACCAATTTTGAGCTAGGACGTTGAAAATTGGGATGTATAGTGAGGACCTTCCAATGAAGGAATTGGTGAAGTTTCATGTTTTCCTAGCTCGAAGGGATCATATTTAAATTAAGACTCAAAGTCCGAATGTATACATTTGTATAAGATCAGCCAATCCCAGGGTTACATGACAAATTTTCCATACAAATTATTTTACGTATGTAAATAAAATTTGTAAAATATTTAAAAAAAAAATTTTAAGTGAAATAAAAAAGATTTTATTGTTACCAAATAACTAAAAATCTTGAAATTTGACAAAAAAGAAAAAAAAATCATCATGCGAATGAATGAATTATCATTATTTAATAAGAACTATAAAATGCAATATGAAAATGAACAAGAAGCAGTATATTTTAAAAAACATGAAAATTAAAAATATTTTTTCATTTCTCACATATCACAAAAAAAACGTGATAATTAATATCATCAACAATAATTGTACACAGTTGTATTATTATATTTTTGTTTTTCGAAACAAAATATAAATATCCAAAAATGTATACAATAAGAATCAAAACAAAATTTAAAAATATCATATGGTATACAAAAACAAATAAAGCATTTATAATGAATATTATAATTATGGGCGTGTTTTTCATTATTTTTTATTTCTTAAATTTACTTTACATGCTTCTTCTTTTCACATTTCTCCTCTTGAAATCTTATACAGCCAATCATATCATGAGCTTATTCGAAGCAAAATTATTCCCCTTTTTATATTATTTTTGCAAACATACAGACATGAAAATTCAAAAATTTGAATTTAACGGCTACAATAAACCTCTATATACTTGATGCTTTTTGCCACACATAAAAGCTAAGAAAAAAATTAATCTCTCTCTCCAAAAAGCATCAATTTATACAATAGAGGATTAATCTCAAGCTCTTTCAAAAATCAAGAACATGCAAACATGTATAAATATTTTGCTTCGAAAAATTTTTAAATATAGCTTTTGAAACATTCGAACTCAATTTAAATATTTTCCGTTTTTATTTGAATTTTCTACTATAAATCAGCTGTTTTGTTTATTTTCGAAGTAGACTATAAGAATAATAAAAATTATAAATGCATAGCGATTATTTGAAGAATACAAAGACGGAAGATCAATATGAATTATAATTGTATGAATGTTTTTTTTTTTTTGTAATGATGAATTATTTTTGTTTAGTTTTTTTTTTTCAAATATTCTATCAATTTATTTAAAATAATTACATATATGAAAAATAAAAATTATTTGAGGATCGCCTAGAAAATTTTTTTTAGAAAACTAAAATATTTAATATTATAAGCGTTTTTTTCATACAACAATTAATTTTCCCCATAGTTTTTGTTTACTTATTATGAATAGGGGAAAATACCCAGTAACGAGCACCCTTTAAAAAAATTTTGGACTTTTTCCTTATACCACGGTTAAAGTATTTGATAAATAATTCCAATCAAGAGTAAAATAAATTTTCTGAAGGGTCTAGATTTGCAATTTAACGCAAAAAATATGTTTTTATTTCAGTAAAATTATTAAAATTATGAAAAAAACTCAAAATTCGTGAAGACCAGTAACGAGCCCCCTTTTCGCCAGTAACGAGCCCATGAAAAGAGCTAGTAACGAGCAGTGCCAAAAATAAAATATTTTAATAATAAACGTGTTATAAAGTGCTAGAAATTAAGTTTTAACTAATTTAAAATGTAATTTCAAAAAAATTAGCTATTTATCGCTTTTTTTTAGTAAAATAAAAAGGAAATAAATATTCATCTCTTTAACGAAAACGTAATATTCATCTCCTTAACGGAAATGTTAAGAAAAATGCCATTTTGAGTAGCACTTTATATTTATTAGAATTATATTTAAAATAAGAGTTTGTAATGATAAACCATCCACGCATTGCAAGGATAATATATTTTTCTAAGTACATAATATATAGCAAATATTCATCTGTATTTTTATAAGAATATCTTAGTTATAGAATAAAATAAAGCCAAGGGCTCGTTACTGCCGGAGTGCTCGTTACTGGGTATTCTACCCTATTTCTTTTTAAATTGTATTTTTCTTAAAAATTTCATTTCTATTGTTTTTTTTTTTGAATACACTAATGCACATCAGCTGACTTTGGTTTATTTTCGAAGTAGATAACAAAAGTAAGAAGGATTAAGAAAATACGCAAAAAGAATAATACAAATTATAAACGCATATCGATCATTTGAAGATAGACAAAGACAGAAGATCAATATGAATTATAATTGTATAAATGTTTTTTGAAATAATGTTTTTTCTTTTTTTTTTAATTTTTTTTTTTTACTTTAATTTTACTTAAATATAGATACAGTATAAGCTCAGTAATTTGAACCTCTTTATTTTCAACGCCTAAATTTCTAAAATTAGCTAATAATGTTATGTAATTTTGTAAAGGGGTTTTTCTGATTTATACTGATGAAATAAAAACAAGTTAAATATGTACATATCACCTGATTTAAAATTCACTTTATAATCGTCATATTCAATTTTGTAATTATTTTTTTAAAAATACAAATGAATTTATTACAACACTATTTGGTATTTTTGTTTAAAGTCCGAATGTATACATTTGTATAAGATCAGCCAATCCCAGGGTTACATGACAAATTTTCCATACAAATTATTTTACGTATGTAAATAAAATTTGTAAAATATTTAAAAAAAAAATTTTAAGTGAAATAAAAAAGATTTTATTGTTACCAAATAACTAAAAATCTTGAAATTTGACAAAAAAGAAAAAAAAATCATCATGCGAATGAATGAATTATCATTATTTAATAAGAACTATAAAATGCAATATGAAAATGAACAAGAAGCAGTATATTTTAAAAAACATGAAAATTAAAAATATTTTTTCATTTCTCACATATCACAAAAAAACGTGATAATTAATATCATCAACAATAATTGTACACAGTTGTATTATTATATTTTTGTTTTTCGAAACAAAATATAAATATCCAAAAATGTATACAATAAGAATCAAAACAAAATTTAAAAATATCATATGGTATACAAAAACAAATAAAGCATTTATAATGAATATTATAATTATGGGCGTGTTTTTCATTATTTTTTATTTCTTAAATTTACTTTACATGCTTCTTCTTTTCACATTTCTCCTCTTGAAATCTTATACAGCCAATCATATCATGAGCTTATTCGAAGCAAAATTATTCCCCTTTTTATATTATTTTTGCAAACATACAGACATGAAAATTCAAAAATTTGAATTTAACGGCTACAATAAACCTCTATATACTTGATGCTCTTTGCTCTCTCTCTTCTTTCTTTTTTTTTATAACGATATGGAGTGACACCACCTTTTGAACAAAGATGATAATACGAAAATTCATGCGGTGTCACCACTATATACTTTATACGCAAAGGCATTGCCCCGAAAAGGTAATTAGGTTCCGTGGTTCGATTCCCGGCAGAATCGAATGTAGTTTTTCCTGTTTTTCAGTTACTACAACTTGAAATTTGACAAAAAAGAAAAAAATATCATAAAAAGGAGTAACATTTATATCCGATTAAATAAGTTATCATTATTTTATAAGAATTATAAAATGTAATATGAAAATGAATAAGAAGCAGAATCTTTTTAAAAATATGAAAATTAAAAATATTTTTTCATTTCATACATATCACAAGACAATACTCGGTTGTATTATAGTTGTTTTTCGAAACAAAATATAAATATCCAAAAATGTATACAATCAGAATCAAAACAAAATTAAAAAATATCATATGGTATCTATACAAAAACAATTAAAGCATTTATAATGAATATTAGAATTTCTTCAATTTACTTTACATGCTTCTTCTTTTCAAATTTCTCCTCTTGCACTCTTATATAGCCAATCATCTCATGAGCTTATTCGAAGCAAAATATTATAAAATATAAATAAAATATTCCCTTTTATTATTTTTGCAAACATACTGACATGAAAATTCAAAAATTTGAGTTTAACGGCTACATAAAACCTCTTTGATAGATATTACCGTCTGTGCTAAATGCTTTTTTAGCTGGTTTAGCTAAATCCAAAAAAAAACTTTTGTCTGTTTTCATTAGCTATGTTTTATTAGAATTGATGAAGTGATATGTGATCACTTCAGTTTTGATCAGATCACTTATCTTCTTCTTGATAATAGGATAACTTTTAGTGTCCAAAAAACCTTGTTAAAAAATTAAATTACACACTTTAACAAATTTCGCTGAAAAAAATCCAACATTACGAAACAATTCAAGAAGAAATATAAAATACGAATTACAAATCACGTAACAACCCCAAACTTCAATATAAAAGTTCTCAACTCTCTTTTTTCACCTTTTTTCAGTCTTTTGTTTTAAAATTTCATTTTTAGAGGTGACTGTAAAAAATCACATAAACTGAGACATGAGAAAGATAATTGTGGTATTAATTAAAAATTATCATTTCTCCTTAATAACTAAATTTCTATTGATTTTATGATATAATAATGTTTGAAAAAAAATGTTGATTTGATAAAAATCTACAAATTTGTAGAACATTATAATTTGATATTTTTAGTACTTTAGGAGATATCAGGAAAAATTTATTCTGTTTTATGTTACTTAATATTTATCATGTTTTTTCTTTGAATTACGTTGCTCATAGATATCTAATATATTCGGTGAAAATAAGGTTTAGGATTTTCTCTACATTTCATTAGAACATAATTTTCATGTAACTTTAATCACAAATTAGTTATAAGTAATTAAAAAGAATAAGTTGTCATATTAATTTGGTACGTCCAACACATATAAACAATAAAATAAAATTGAGCATTATGTCTTTGTACTTAAGTACATAATAACAACTGTATTAAAGCTTAAGAGAAACAAATTTGATTTATTTGAGTTATTATTTATTATCTTTTATTATATAACTTTTTTCTGCTATTTTCGATTTCATACTAGCTCCAATAACCTTTGATAAATCCTTAAGAGATACTTCACCGGAACCACGAGATAGTGGTTTTGGTTGACTCGGAGATGGCTTCCATGCAACAAGATAAATTATTTGAAACGTTGCTGGAACTTGGTCGTCCTGAAAATAATTTTCAAATCAAAAGCTGAACGATAAATTTAATAAATTATTCAAATAACTTACCTTGCCATACATTTCTTTATAAAGGGCTGCAGCTGACATTAAAACATTGCGATTAATATGTAACGGTCTATTGAAGGCTGCATTATTTTCACCCATACCTTTTAAATCCCACATTAGTTCAAACATTGTTGGATAACCAACAACAATTTCATCAGTGTCAATCGTTAACATTGTAAAACCTGCTCCATTTAGAAGTGTTCCAATATCTCTTATCTTTAATAAATATAAATTTGTTTTCAAATTTTTACTACAGAAGCAATATTGTAAAAAAAAAAACCTGTGTAAACGGCGAAATATGCGGAGCTATGCCGCCTTTACGTTCTAGTTCAGCTAATTGTAATGATGACCTTAATTCATACAATGTATCACCACCAAATAACGAAGCCATGAAAACACCGTCAGGCTTTAATATTTTTATTATTGAATTAAAACATCCTGGAAGATTATTAACCCAATGAAGACTTAGGCTAGATATAACTAAATCAAGTGAATTTTCTTCAAACTGTAAAAAATGATGTTAGATCTAAAATATAGTATGGTTACAAAAATATTTAATCTTACCTACTTGCAGATTCTCTTCATCCATTTCTTTCTTAGTCATCTTCAGTCCTGGTGTACCTTCAGCTTGTTTCAACATTGAAGGACTTATATCACATAATGTTATATGAGCAACATTTTCAGCCAATATATGTTTTGATAAAAAACCACGACTACATCCTAAGTCTGCAGCATTTTCAAATTCTTTTTTTATATCAAAAATTCGATCAGATAATCTATATCCAACTTCATCTTTCAGATAATCGAATAGGCCCACATCATGACTGAGGAAAATTATTCAAACTAAATCATTATTATTACATTTATACTTTAAAAAATGTTTAATTTCTTTAAACTTTACTTTTTTGCTGCCCTTTCTTTTTGTAATCTTTTTGCATTACGATCAAATATTTTTATTGGTGATTCAATTGTTGCCCTATTGAATGTTGTTGAGAAAAAATTCATGTTTGTTAATAAACATCTTTGTTTAATGGAAATTAATATCAAAGTTTTTAAAGGCCACATCTCATAACACTTGATTAATGATTATTTAAAAAAATTTCTTTTTTTTCTTGGGTCGACTCAAATATTTAACATATCTTCATGAAAATATAGGTGCATACTGCTACTGTCATCATAGTAAGGTAAATAGTATAAAGAGGTATGCTGAAAAGCACTGCTTAACCTAAAAGACTAATGTTGGTTACAGTGACGTCACTGCGAAGAATTTTTGAATTTTGAAGGTTGAAATTTAAAAACTTATTTGTTTACAATAACGATGTGATAATTTATTTTATTAATCCAAAAAAATTTTTTTTAAAAAATATGACAATTCTTACTAATAATGGGAGCTATTCTGTGTGTAGTTAGCAGTTTCTGCTAATTTGACATTCTGCTAACTTATTCATACAAAATGTTGACAGCTCTTAAAAAAATCTGCTAAGACAAAAATTGGTATTCTGCTTCAAAAAATTAACAGAAAAACCTGCTAACTTTTCTGCTAATTTGCAGGTGCTATTTTCGAGTTCGTTATCGTTTAAGTTTTCTGCTAACTTCTGTCATTTTTAAGTTTTGGTACATAAATAGTGAATTTATTAAAATGGATTATTTTTTTAATGTTAATTACACAAATCTATATAAATAAATATGAAATAATTAACTTGATTTTAATTTTTTTTTTTTTCATTTTCATTTACAAATTTATTCAATTACAAAATGTAAACAACAGATAGTTTATAAACATTGGTGGTTGTAACAACTTCTGTAAACATGTTTATTTACATATTTTTATAACGGTTTAAATTACATCGGAAGTTGACTCGACCAATTGTAACTAGAGTGTGAATGTATTATCCTCTTGGCCAAATTATTTTATATGATTCTTACTATACCAAGCTGGGAAAAAATATTCTAATATTTTTAAAACGAGCACAAAAAAAACTGGTTTAACTACCTAGTATAGAAAGGCAAAAATTTCTTAAAAGTGACATTTGTTAGCAGATTTCGAATTTCTGTTGACAGCTTCATAAAGATTTCGAAAAATATTTGTGACCAGAATACGAATTTTAAAGAATCAAGTTTTATCGTCTGGTCACAACACAGCTAAAATGGTCACCAGACACAGTGACCAAAAACCATGTTTCACAAAAAAAATGTTTTTATTAAACTAAATATTTTTTTTACAATTTAAATTTTGTTCTACAATTGAATATTTATTAATTAAATTTTTATTTAATAATTTTGATTTATATTGAACTGATTACTAAAATTTTTACTTCATTTAAAGATTAAATTACAATGCAATTATGCATGCTAATTAATTACAACACAATTTACTTTGTTATTGCTCACTCTAGTCTATTCCATTATAACGACGATACAAGAGTGAATTTAAAAAACTAAAATACAAGAAAAATGACCTGAGATTGAGTCTATGTACTATATGGGTAAATGTATACAATATGACCTAACTGCACTTTTGTAGTTAAATTTCTAAGTTGGGTATAATTTTAATCGTTTAATACAACAGGGTGATTATGTGATATAAATTTTAATTTCAATTAGATGTGAAGTGCAATGAAAGTATATAAATTAGTTACAATCTCTAACAAACCAAAAGAAAAATAAATCACACTGTTTTTAGGAACGGTACAACAAAGCCAAATTCATACTTGCAAAGATTGCACAGAACGAGGCAAGTGGTACCATTCACGAACGGGATGCTGAGGATGAAAAGAAATACCTAGCCGTTGTCGAAGATTCCGAAAAATAACTGGAAGAGGCCAAGAACGATTCTGCGAAGAAACAGGAATCTTCTAAGCGGAATAGGTCTCAGGAGAAGATGGATCGGAAGACAAAGAAAAGGAAATCTGCTAACCCGCAAGGGCACACAGAGCCTGTGTCTACTGTGAAGAACAGTTTTCCAGTCGCTAAGGTCAGTGACAATTAGGAGGGCCTAAAGTTCAAGCTTATAGGGAAATTCCATGGAAACCAAGGGCTCGCGTCTGGTTGCCAAGGCTGAAGCTGGATGCGGGGAAACTCCTTCAAACTCTACAAAAACAAAACCCTGAGGTTCCCATGAATGGCTGGATGGTCATCAAAGCGTAGGAGCCTAAAGCTAACAGCCATTCATACTTTCTCCTCATCAGCAATGAGAGCCTAGAGACACTAGGCAAGCTGGATTACAGACTGAGGTTTAGTATAAGACATGCCAAACTGAAGGTTTTCCATTCCAACAGCGCGGATGAGGATGAAGAAGTGGCCCTAGCCAAGAAGGCAACGGGTCTCTCTATCAAGGAAAAGAAGGAGAACCATCAGCAGATGAAGGTGGTTCAAATTAACCTCGGACACTTTAAGAGTGCCTCGGATAACCTGTTGGTGTTCCTAAAGGAAGAGGACATCGATATTGTAGGAGGTTTGAGTATTCTTCATCAATGATTTAGGTGGTAACTGAGAACAGCAAACGACATGGCATTCGGTAGCTCAGTGGTTAGAGCATTTCTCCGGCAAAGAAAAGGTTCCGTGGTTCGATTCCCGGCCGAGTCGAATGTCGTTTTTTCATGTTTTTCAGTTACTACAATATAGCTCTTATTCAGGAGCCTTGGGTTAAAGACTTAAACATGATGGGTCTCCTCGACAAGCAGTACAACCTTTTTGGAAGAGGTCTATATCACGTCTGTATATATGGCCCATGACAGAAGCTCTCCTCCCGAAGAATTCCAAGAACTCTAAAACCACGGTTTAGCAAGAAAAACCGTTTTGCTAGTAGGAAGCGACGCCAACTCCACATATACGCTATGGCGAAGCTCTGAAAACAACGAACGTGGTGAACACTTTTTCGACTTTATTATTAGATCTAACCTGCTTGTGTGTAATAGGGGTAATACGCCAACATTAATTTTCCCGAGCACGAAGACCCATGCAGGGTGGACAGAAGTGTTAGATTTTACGTTACGCACAGAAAGGGACAATTTTACTGTAGAAAACTAGAGAGTATCGAAAAAAGACTCGTTTTACGACCACAGGTATATATACTCTTCAGTATGAATTTGAAAATAAAAATCTCTGAACCCTTAAGAGAACCAAGAAGAATCGACTGGAAGAAGGGAATGAAGACGAGGTGAGGGGATAGGGGAGTGCGACACCAGAATCTTTACTGATGGATCTAAGACGAACGAGGGTGTGGAGGGGGAGTGTTCTTAGACAGCTTCTCTTTATCTTACCGACTACCAAATTATTAAAGCGTTTTCCAGGCAGAAACACTTGCTACCCTTGAGGCATGCAGATCATATAGAGAAACTGCTACAGCAGGTCGAAACATAGGCATTCTCACCGACAGCCAAGCCGCGACTAAAGCCTTTAACTCGGCGAACATCTTCTCTAAACTGGTAGCACAGTGCAGAGAAGAGTTAACTTTAATGTCGGAGAAGGCCAGTGTCACACTCTTCTGGGTTCCAGGTCATAGGAACATTGAGGGGAATGAGATAGCCGAGCTTTTGGCGAAACAGGGGTCGGAATTGCATGAAGCTATAGCAAAGGAGGTGTATCTTTCTTTTGGTTATGTGAAGAGAGTTTTCTTCCAGCACTTTCTATAGCCAACACCCGTTGGAAAGGTCTTCCGGGGTGTGCAATCTCAAGAAGGACCTGTCCATCTTATAACAAACAGTGAACTGACAGCCTCATCAAGAGAAGCAGAAACGACATTGTATTCAATACATTTTTCTGGTTTCACACCACAGGCCCAAATCCACTTTTCAAACAGCTTTTTTTCAGACAGAAATCTGAAAAATTTAACTTCTTTTGTTTTGCCTGTATAGATTTGCATGATATCACTACACATTTAACCATTTTTATTTTTAAGTACTTAATTTTTCCAATAATAAAATAGTCAATTATAATTCTATAATTCATAAATCTGACTTTATTTATAAAATAAAACCACTTTACCACTAGCTACTTATGAAAACAACATGTAAACAAAAAATCTCTGCCATACTGCTATTAAGCATACCATCCGATCCTATTCTATTTACTATGACTGTCATAACCATAGATCTACAAGCAAAAACAGATTTATAACAATGCATGCAGTGCTACTGCTCTGCTTAGAAAATAATGAACGAAAACCGGCATAACTACTTAGCAGTTTAAATTTACAAGAACGTGTTGCATGTCAGATGCTCTTGCAACAAAATGGTGCAAATAGACCGAAAATGTCTGAAAGAAATTCCTGCATGCCAGCTTGCAACGAATCTTACAAGACATTTTTGATTGCAAGTTTTGTTGCAAGAAATCAAATATGGTGTCAATATGAAATTCTTGACTTGTACACTTGACAAATTTCACCAAATTTAATGTGCCGGTAAATATTGATGTCATGATAATAAATCTGAAGTTCTTTTAGTCAAATCTTCAATAATTTCTGAGGACTCTAAAGTTACGAACTTCAAAAACGTTTTTCACTTATTTCTAATGCTTATTATTTACTATTTATTTATTATTTATAATTAAATTATTAAACTACTTAATTTAAAGATGAACTTCAATAATAATTTCACAACAATAATGAGAAAAAATTCGAAAATTACACTTTAAAAAATATCCATGTTTGATTTAAATTCATAAGCATAGGGTTTTCGCATGAAGTGAAAATTTTGTTAAAATTGCATTTGATTTAAAAGTTACACGTTTGTTTATGTTAAGACACTTGATTAAACTTGGGTTAGATTTATTATTAGGAATTTTTTAGGAAAGTGAGGACTGCAGAACCTTACAGTTTCGTAGCAGTTTTGATAGGTAGTTTTAAGTGTGTAGAAATTGGAGTATTCTATTGATACTAAATTGTTCGTTTATTTTCATGACCTTATATACAAATTTTTGTCTGAATAAATTTCCTGCAGTTTAATATCATTATTGAATAATTAAGAAATAGGCTTTTGTTTATATTCTAATTACCCAATATAATATTCTACATTAAACAAGAATATATTAAATGACCTATATACACTGGTGCGAAAAAGTTTTGGAACATAGTTCATTTTATTAGAATTATTATACATATCTATATATTTTTTCAAAAAATTCACATATTTATTTATCTAAAATATTCTTTTGATTGTCTAATATAAAAGTATAAAAAAACAACAACAAAAAAATTATGTAGAACACCCATAAAATAATGATAACGGGAACAACTTCTTAAAATGCTGTGAAAAAGTTTTGGAACATGATTTATAACTTTTAATGCGAATTATTAAATAAGCACCGTTATGTTGTAGATGCATTTGAAATTGTATGTGAATGATTATTTGTAATTAATTGGTCAGTTTTTAATTATTTGTGAAAGAATAATAAAGTTAATAATTTATTTTTTTCAATAATGGTAAAAAAAGGTAAAAACACAGATATAAATATAAGATCTTTGGCTATTTATCGTAGGAAAAGTGGAAAAACTAAAAGAAATTTCAAAAATTTTAAATTTAAGTTCAACCACAGTTCACAGTTCTCACAGTTCGCACCAGTGTATGTATGTAATCTGATGTGCTTGCATTTTAACAATTCATTCGTAATTATGTTATACAATTTTTATTATAACTTAGTAGGTGTTGAATTGCAATTTAAAATTCATTCGTAGTTATGTGACGCAATTTTTATTATTTAGCAGTTACGTTGACTTGTCGCTGACTTGCAACCACAGCATAATTATGTTCAGTACTTTGAACATTCTGCCCGCCCGGTTTCCGATTGTCTTGATTGTTTTTCTATTAACTCGTATATATGTAGGTAGTATTACAAACTCTGGATCTTCCGTGTTACACTTAGTTGATTTGCTTTTATTTTTATTGGTTGATGTTGTCTGAAATGACTTAGTTGAACATCCACACCGTTTTATCATGTAAAGTGTTATGATGATTAGTATCGTAGTTCCAGCTCAACTTAATATTACAATTGAGTGATGTTTAAAAGTAGGCCATGCCATAGGTTCTTTTGATATTATTTTTTGCTCGTTGGTTAAAAGGTTAAAAAACTGTCCGATGATTTTAATTCTGGCTCAAATTCCATGTAGTTGTGTTGTGGTTTGATTGTATTCGGAGTTGTTTATAATAAAATTCATTGGCTAAGTGAATGTACCATGGATAGCAGCCTTACCTTCAATTTGGGCCATAAAGGTGTTACTTTTTGTTTGCACTATGCAGTCTTGGTTGATAAG
Organism: Bombylius discolor; assembly: GCA_939192795.1. Taxonomy (NCBI): domain Eukaryota; kingdom Metazoa; phylum Arthropoda; class Insecta; order Diptera; family Bombyliidae; genus Bombylius; species Bombylius discolor. The sequence goes on from OW584239.1 coordinate 24,950,652, forward strand.
TAGTATTCCGGTGCCGTTCAGAGTAAAGTCTTCCCTTATTCCTGTAACGAAATAACGGAGATGGATTTAAGTTTGAGAAATTTTGCAAGCAATTGCTCAACCTGCCTCCTAGGTGAACCCCTGCCGGTCGAATCCAGCTGCTTCAGCCGAGGGTGGGTTCTTTGGGGTCACCCTCTCGGAGGTTTCCGCGTCGTTACATAATTTAGACCGGCTAAATAACAACCGTCGAACAGATAGCAGAAAATACTAAAACCAGAATATAAAAAAAAACTAAAGAAATGCATCACCTCAAGCGGGAATTCGCAGTGAAGGAAGAATAAAAAAAAACCGTAAAGCAGCGACCTTCATCACCCATCGCCGACATCCACCTCTCACCGTGGATTAAATCATTCCACTCGAATCATCCTCTTTTGTTTTTCTTTCAAGAAAAAAAAGAAATTTATCTTTTTTTTTTTTTTTTCTGTTTATTAAAAAAAATTTAATTACTATTTAATAGATCTTACTTTGATGTATAATTTTCATCGTTCAGTAATAATTGATCATCATCTTCAATTTTAATTTGAACAAAATTGTCAATAGATAAATTAACTGATGTATTATAACTTGTTTTTATTATTTCAATATCTTATTGGTATAGAAAAAAAAACTTTTAACATTATTATTAAATTTTTTCTTCAACAATCAATAAATACATTTTATCATTTATTACCAAAACTATTTAATAATTTTCTATTTGAATTTATTGAATGAATGTCATTTAAAATTTCATTTTTTTTTTTTCTTAAATTTATAAATAATTTATTGATTACCATTACTAAAATTTTTATTTTATAATAATGAATATGATGGTTTAATAAAAAAAAATTATTTATATTAAAATCATAAAGAATAATTTTATAATTTTTATCATCAAAATTATTTCATGAAATTATTTGTCGGTGATTTAGAAAATTACTATTTTTTTTTTTTTCTTTTTTTTTTTTTTTCTATAATAGTATAAATTTATTATAATAAGTATCTATAGAATCTATTAAAATTCAATACAGGACTTTCATTTAAATTAACATTATTAAAAAAAATCGTAAATTATTTATAAAATATGGCATTAATATATTTTGTGTCTATGTTAACAATTTTGTTTCATGCAAAAAAACCAAAAAAAAAAAAATCTAATCTACTTATCTCGTTCGCTGACGCGGTGGCTCCGACGCAGGATTGAGCATGTACACTGGTCTGGCCAGACCTGATGATCGATGACGCCTTCTCCTTCAGTCTTCTGTTTTGCTCGATTTTAAAACTAATTTTGTGTTTTTTTTTTTTTTTTTTATTATTTTTTTTCTTTTTTTTCTTTCTTTTTTTTTTTTTTTTTCTGAGTTTTATATTCTGAATTTCAGTGAATAAAAAAAAATTAAATTGTTGAATAAAAAATTAATTTACAACAACAAAACTTGAGTAATTACAATTACAGAATGTAATTTTTCCTTTTCTTGTTCACAATTATATACATATATATATATTTTATTTTTTTTCCACTGGAATGAACAGTATTTTGTTTTTTTTTTTTTTTCTATACCAGAGTTAATATGTATATATATCCTTCTTTTTTTTTCTTTTGTTTTTTTTTTTTTTTTTTTTTTTTTTTTTTTTTTTTTTTATATAATTTAATTTGAAAATTTAGTTTTTCCTATATAAAATTGCAAAGAAACACACAAAAAAAAAATGTATTTCGCGAAATTATTATTACTAAACAACTGATTAAAACCAAAACACGAAAATTTTTCTTCTTCTTTATGTATAAAAGAATTATGAGAAATTATATGGGGGTAATATAATATATTGACTTTAATATAGTAAGCATGATATGGGTATATAACAATTGATGACCACAAAAAAAAATTTGATTAACAATTAATAGGTTTTCTTTTTCTTCATCCTTCTCCATTTTATTCTTTTTTTTTCTTTTTTTTTTTTTTTTTTTTGCTCTTTTTCAAAAAAAAGAAAAAAAAAACACACTTCTTAATACACATTTTCGTTGTTGTTCACTTTATATATTATTTTTTTTATTATTTACACATTTTTTTTCTTACTTTTCACTATTCCCAAGTATTAAGAATATTAAGTTTCTTTTAATGGCCTTTTTTTTTTTTCTTTTTTTTTTCTTTTTTTTTTTTTTTTTTTTTGAAAAGATAGGTTAAATATTTGATTAATTAAATTTTTTTTTACGTTTAACTTTTTCGGTGAACTTACACAGTTAAGCAATATACACTTTATATTTTATTCACTGCAATCTTTTAGTGTTAAATTAACACGCGGTTAACAAAAAGATATTTTTCCTACCCAATTTTCAGCCTTTTTTTTTTTTTCTTTAAAATTTATCACAAAAATATGACGCGTTACTACTATCATTTTTAATTAAAAGATATATACTAAAAAAAAAATTTAAGTTAAAAAAATAATTTTTTCACATCATTACGCTATGCAAAGCCACCTTATTCTGTAGCTGACCGAATCAAGAATGAAAAAACCAGAAGAAGGTAGTCAAAATGTGCCTCCTCTATATACCGTCATACTTCGTATTATCTCATTGCAGGTCTCTTAATTACCTATAATGAGGTAATTTAAGAAGACATTTAAGAGATTAATATTCAGCAATATGCATGAAGGTATATAAACCATCACAGAACATTCTGGTATATTCCATATATTACTTGATGAGTAATATATAGCGAGTAGGTAATATCAGCGTAATGGGGTACTTGACACAGAGTGTGTGTGAATTGAAATTGGAATATCATTATGCTATTTATATTAAAAATAGGCCATAATGATTTTATGTGGGTCAATTATGATGAATTAAATTTTATTTGGGACACCCTACATGGGATTGAAATAATATATGAAATATGACGTTTTACCGTCGGTAATTACTATTACATGCATTTTAGGTTTTTTAAGAGATTTTTTTTTTTTTTTTTTTAAATTTGAATTTTAATAAAAAAGTGAGTTGGAGATTAAGAGAAGGTTGATATGAAATAAAAAGAGTAATTCACATGCATTTTCTAGAAATAGCGTGATTTCTTTAAATATAATAAAAAATCACGCCACCTCAAGTACAATGAAATGGATTAGGAATTTTGTTGCTTGTGTGCAACGGATTTTAGTTTACAGTTCATTTCTTGGAATTTTAAGTTGCAATTCCAATGAACTTCAGACTGTAATTTTAAAATATGAATTGAATTATGTTTTTTTAATGTACAGCCAACTGAATTTGTACAGTGGCGTACAAAAAAAAATAGACCCATAAAAAAAATTATGTAGCTGTCGCAACAACACAAACTTTTCCACTGACCTGTCGAGGTGGAAAAGGTTGGAACACGGCAGCAGGCTAACGGTTACCGGAAACAACGTGGGGCTCGTCCACGCCCTGAGAAAGAGTCTCATGCCAGAACACGTAGGCAAGCCGGGCTAGAGCCGAAAAAGAAGAGAAAAGACGCAAAATCTATGGAATAATTTCACACACTTCGATCAAGACCCAATGGAAATCCTACCAGGACAACTTCGTATACTCACGCTCCATTACAGATCCCCCTGGGCACTGCCAATCCACAGTTGACATCACGTAAAGCTAGAGGATCCAACATAATTGTTCGATTAGCCTAACCCATTAAGGCACCAAATGGCCTCGTTTAACGTGGGAATCAGAAAGAAATGAATGAAAGTATGACTACAAGGCAATAGTTGCTGAAAGTGAACAGTCTAAGAATACAGGGCTTCGAGATAAATATAATTCGAATGAAAATACAAGACAAGATGCTTCAAGCGATGAAGAGAATGATAACGATAGTCTGAGTTATGACTCAGATGTTCATCATGAAAGTGATGTGTAGGATCCCTTTGCGGGCGATTTTTTTTTTGAACAGAGTTATTTAAGTCTTTGACTTTTCTTTATTTGATAATTAAAAATTTTCTGATTTAAAAAAAATATAAGAAAGACCATTACGCTCGAGGTCATGAATAATATGCAAGAAGGTATAACCACGAAGGTTTGAGAAAGAACAAAAAAAAAGGGGGGAGAGATCTTACTAAAAGAATCAGTTGGGTTCGCGAACCAGTCCACCGCACCTTCGTCGCGGAGGGTAAAGCGAACTACTGAGAATAAGCAGGTTAACGATGAGAAAAGAGAAAAAGAAATCATTAAGCAAAAAAAAACTGACCGATGATTGCATATGACTGAAGTGAGCAAGTCAGAAACAATTAGCAAAAAAAAGAGAAACAAAGGATTTATAGCCAAATAATGTTGAAATAATTGAAGTGGTGTTTTAGGATTTTAAGTCTTTCGCATGAAAGGTACCCACGTATTTACCCTGTAGGTCCTCCACTTCATACATGCTTCCCCCAATGCATCTTTTAATTCTGCATTTTAAAAACTTTTTAGCCAGCTTCGAATTATACCCTCTCGCGAAATCGCTTTGAGTGAAATTTCGTCTATAAACTTCTTGACCTGGACGAAATTTCACTTCTGTGGTCCGGAGGTTGTAAGACCTTTCTGCTCGTTGGTGAGCCTTCTCCAGGTTCGCTGAGACTTGGTCACGAATCTGCTGAAGTTTGACAGCTTCAGGCAGATCGACGACCTCTCCATCCATCACGCAGTCCAATTCTCTCAGAACACGATATGCCGAACCATGCCTTACCATCGGGAAACCAAATACCGTCTGGTAAGGTGTGCGCTCAATGGCACTATGAAATCGAGTTCTAAGAGAACTAGCCACGCGATGAATGGCCTTGTCCCAGTTTGCCTGGTCTTCATGAGCATAAGACCTCACAGCCTCCAAAATGACCCGATTAACGCGTTCAGATGTATTCGACTGAGGCGAGTACAAAGCAGTGCGAATATGCTTGACACCATAAGAAGATAAAAATGACTGAAATTCCTTTGAGACAAATTGTCTGCCATTATCACTGTGAAGAAATTCGCAAACGCCAAAAATTGAGAAAACTTCGTGTTCCAAGAACTGAATAAATGCAGGGGCATTGGCTCTACGGAGGGGTTTAAGAAACACGAACTTAGTAAAGTGGTCAAGAATGAACAAATTCTGCGAATTTCCTGCCTTAGTACTAGGATATGGACCAAGTAAATCAATATAAAGACGTTGGAAAGGTCTTTCAGTGATGAATCTAGACCTCATAGGAGGTCTAGTTCGAAAATTTGGGGATTTGTTCTCCTTGCACACTTCACAATTATTGACAAAGTTCTGAACATCTGAAACCATTTTTGGCCAATAATATTTTCCAGACAATAAGCGGTGAGTTACAGTAATGTCACCATGACATGTTATTACAGATTCATGAACATTTCGGATCAGTTCTGAAGGAAGGGATTTAGGGACCCAAAATTTCCAAGGACTGTCGATATTTTCCGCTATATGAAATTGGACACGTTTGAACAGTTTACCGTCTTGAATCTTCAAATCCGGCAATTTACTCTCATTTTTCAAAACAAACGATAATAATTGGACATAATCTTCATCGCGAAAGCTTTCAGAATTTGAGTATTTTTCTGTTAAACTTAGGTTCGCACTCATTTCTTCACAAAACGCACGTGAGAGTGAATCAGCTAACACATTCTGTGAACCTTTGCGGTGCTGGATTGCAAAATCAAAAGCTTGCAATTTCAAACTCCAACGAGCGAGACGACCACTTAAATCCGACTGCGACATCAACCAATTCCGACTCGCGTGATCCGTAATTACCGTGAACCGAAAACCTTCGATGTAAGCTCGAAATTTTTTGACGCATAACACCACAGCCAAACATTCCAGTTTTGCCACGAAGTAGTTCTTCTGTGCCTTCTGGAATAGGACTCCTCCTACGCCCACCCTCGACGCATCGCATTGTATGAAGAACTTCTTCGTGAAGTCAGGGTTGTTTAATACTGGCGCTGAAGTCAAACAAAGTTTTAGCTTGTCAAATGAGTTTTGAGCCTCATCAGACCAAATGAAATTTTTAGATTCCTTCAAACAATCTGAAATAGGTGCTGCTAGAGACGCATAATCGCGAATAAAACGACGATACCAACCGGTCATTCCTAAGAAACGACGAACTTGCTTAGGGTTTTTCGGACTTGGAAAATCGACAATCGCGGAAATCTTTTCAGGATCTGTTTTTATACAACCATCACCGACGATATAGCCAAGATATTTAATTTCTTTTTGGCAAAATTTACTCTTTTCGACGTTGATGGTTAATCCCGACATTCTTAAACAAGTTGCGACCTTTTCGAGCATTTTTATGTGAGTTTCAAAATCTTTCGATATAATTAATAAATCATCCAAATAAACAAAGACATTATCACGTAATTCCGATGGTATGACTTTATCCATCAATCGACACATTCGCTGGGGAGCGTTGCACAAACCGAACGGCATCACGGTGAATTGGTACAGAGGCCGGCCAGGTACTGTGAAGGCTGTCCTTTCGCGAGATTCCTTTTCTAGGGGAATCTGCCAAAAGGCATCCTTCAAATCGATCCCTGTTATGTATTTTGTGTCAGACAAGCGACTGAGCAACCCGTCAATGTGTGGCAAAGGATATGCATCCTTCTTTGTCACAGCATTGACTTTTCGCGAGTCTAAACACAAGCGATTTTTTCCGGGCTTCCGAACCAAAACAACCGGAAAGTTCCATGCGCTATTAGATTCCTCAATAACTCCCATCGCGAGCATGCGATCTAACTCGTCATACATTAATTTTTGAATTGCTGGCGAAACAGGATAATGTCGTTGTTTAATCGGAGGCGTATCACCCGTGTCAATTACGTGTTCTTCCAATGACGTTTTACCTAGACCAAAAATAGCGAACGACGGAAATTTAGACTTTATTATATTCAATTTTCGTTGCTGTTCCGCGGTCAAAACGTGCATTTTTGGATCTTGAACGCATTCATTGTGAAGCTCTGAAATGCATTTTGGTAACAAATCAAATTTTTGCCAAAAATCGATCCCGAGATACAGGGTTTGCGCTAGAGTTGGCACGATGTAGAGTCGAAGTGGCCTACAAACTCCGTTGTACACGACCTCGACATCCACTACGCCATCAACCCTTTGCACGCTTCCATCAGCTGTATGTATAGGTGTGGCCGAAGTTACCTTCTTGACACCTATTCGCTTTAAGATTTCTTCAGCATTTTTACCGATACAGCTGACAGAAGCCCCAGTATCCATTAAACCATATAATTCTACGTTATTAATCAAAATTTTCGCGTAAGGTCGCGGATCTTTAAAAGGACAAAAACTATTCAGAACTTCCAACGACTTCCGAATTTGTTTCCGCGTTTTAAAACGTTTTCGACACTCGAGAATTCGTTTAGATACAACTTCCGATACCGTACCGAATATTTTATTACGACACTCGTTATATTTACGTAACTTTTCAAGGTAGCGATCCTCAAAGTTCATGGTAGCATTACTTGTAAATTTGTTCAAATCAGGTAGTTTTTCGGACAATTCTGGGAAGTTTATGGACAAATCAGTTAAGTTATTTGACGAACCTGGTAAATTTTCAGACAAAACTGGTAAGTTAAGAGACATATCAGGGAAATCAATTGACAAATCAGGTGTGTTTTTAGACAAGTGTTCAGGCTGACGATCGCCGAGGACGGAATCCTCATGTGATGGGCCAGGGCCCTGACCCTTACCAAGCGGACATTGTGGCGGGGTATCATGCTCTGAGGCACGGATCCTGCCGTCCTGTAAAACTTGGCGCAAATCAGGTCCACGGTCCAGCACAAAAGAACCATCGGCTTCGACCAGCAAGCCTAACTCGTCTTTTTCGTCGTAGTTGGTATTTTCGGATCCGGGAAACGACGTATCAAACGAGGTGCCCCGGAGTGCATCCCGTTTGACACTCCGTTTTCCGAAGTACAAATTTTACAAACTGGAGTTGTGACACCTTTACGACCACATTTGAAGCAAAACAGATTACGTTGAGGTATCGTACATTCTCTAAATGAATGTCCTTTGGCGTCACAATTCCAACAGATAAAATTTTCAGTTGACAAATTATTTAGAGCACAAACATCGGCGCTTGACATGGGTAAGTCCGTTCTAGAGGAATCAGCAAACTCTTTTTCATTACTTGAAGTATTAAGAGACAAATGAGAAAATTGGTGACCTAGGTCACAAGAATTGTCATTAACATGAGGAGTGTTGTCAAAGACACATGAATCGTAGGGACTGTAAAGTTCTGCAACAGGGCGAGCTCTAGCGCGAAGGTCTGTTTCTGACCACAACTTTTCGAATTTTCGAGCTAAGTCTCGTAATTCGTCGAGAGAATTGACGGTGTGAAGAAGGAGGGCATTACGCAATCTTGAATTCATATTTCGCCGAACGATGTCAATTAGCTCTTGCTAGCCCATGGGATATCTGAGGCGCGAGGCCAAACCTTGCATTTCTAACCGAAAATCGCTAAAAGATTCACCAGGCTTTTGATGACGAGCGAACATTGTTTGGCGAATCTCAAAGTCCGTCGTCTGGCTTCGAAATTCGTCAAGCAACGCTCGTCGTACATCACGCCAATTTGCAAGAGGATTGGCCCGCCGAAATAGCCAGTACCACGTGAGGGCTTTATCTGCTAAAAATCTATGCACATGAGCAGATAAGGTATCTTCTGAGACCTTGTCAGCAACTGCCAACGATTCCAAACGAAACAGGAATTCTTCGATAGGCAATCCCATACGACTACCTGAAAATGACAAGTTCCATCGTTTAAGGGGACTTGTAGATCTATAAATGCGTCTAGGCTGTTGAGAAAATGGTGGCACGGAGCCGAAACGTGAATTGTTTGCCGAAAAAGGCACATTTTGAAGATTAGGATGAGTATTATTGAGAAAAACTTCAGGACGAGATTGAGGAAAGTCCAAGCTTGAAATTTGTGGATTAGCTGCTTGTCTTGGACGATTAAAATCGTTATTGAAAGAAATTGGGATATTTTGAGACGTAGTAGAATAAGGCTTGTCAGATATGACCGGAGAAAAATCATTTGCTGTGGCTGGTAATGAAGTATTTAACCTGAAATTGGACTTATCAAAACCGCGTCGAGTTGAGTTATTATTTCCGGGAGTCAACGTGTGAGTTCGCGTGGTGATATTAACATTATGATTGAGTAATTGTGTAGGAGGTTTACTGGATAAGGGAACATTAAAAGCCAAAGATTTTCTTTGTTTATTTTTATTTTTATTTTGATCAGATACAGAGTTAGATTTTACAAAATTCAATGGACTAGGTACAGCTGCAGGACCTTCCTTCCCACCCATGATACTCAGGTTTTCTATAGAAGTTGCAGGAGTACTTCTCACCAGGGACTGTGTGTTATTGAAGTTTAAATCTCCTCCTACTGCTCCTAAATCTGCATCAGGATTTCTTAAGGCACGTTTTAACATCTGGAAACCTTGCTGGATAGTATCATCAATAGACTTTACGGATCCGAAATTAGGCTTTCTGCTTTTTACTCGATCAACACGATGCTGCAGATGCCAGAGTTTAGCCTGGACGCGCAGGGACTTCTCAGTGTCAGTAGTAATATTTTGAGATGTCAAGCTCTGTAGAATTCCTTCTGCTTGGCTACGCAAATCGCCAATTTCCTTGTTTATTGAATGGATGATCCTGTCTGTTCGTTGAATCGTTCCCTCAGCTTCAGCTGCTAGCTGATCACACAAATCCTTGAGAGAGTCAGGATGCGCAGGATCAAGGTTCCGAATTTGGCACTCGTAAGCAAATTCCAAGGGGTCCAAATAGCTGGGATCCATGTTGTATTAACACGTCAAAACAAAAAGAAATCTTGTTGGCGTTGTGTATATGGGAAAAAAAAAAATTTTTAATTGAGGTCACGGATCTAATCGGGGCACCTTCGTCCGCGTAGATCCCGTGACAAAACCAATTTGGTGTTAAAAGGATTCAACTCTCGGGGCTGAATCCCAAAAAAAATAAAAAAAAATCAACGAATTTTGTTGTTACAAATCATAAAAAAATTCACAAAATGAAGATATGGCATGTGATCTTACTCGCGAACAAACTGAATAATTTAGTTAAATTTATTTTTATTAAAATCCGAATAATTGAATTAAGTTTAATTTTATTAAAATTTCGATTAATCACTTCTATAAGAAAATTATCGACGTGAAGAAGAAAAGGAAGAAAAGTACGAAGAAAAAGAAAAAGTTGCAGTATTAGGAACCGTAATCTGAAAAAAAAAATTATTTCCTTTACTTCGCAGAAGGCAAAGTAAAAATGTATATGTATTTATAAACCAAAATTAATCATGCAATAATATGAAATCATGCAAAAACAAAATTAAAATAATGAAAAAAAATTTAAATTTTTATAAGTGTCGAAAATGTTGAATTATTAATCTTGTTCTAAATGTATAAAAAAAAAAAAATCTACATAAGAGGTTGTGAGGTGGTGGACATCAACGGGGGCAGAGAGGTGTCGCTAGGACAACTTCCTGCCGTATTAATAAACCTGAAACAAAAAAAAATTCTTCTTTCACTGCAAAACAAAACTAAATACAGAATGCAAAAGAATTTTGACGTTGGCCAGTTTAAACGGAGGTTTTCAAAAAAAAATCAACTCAAATTTCGACTAAATCATTCATGAGGCAAGCTACATGTGTGTAATACACGAAAAACCCAAAGCACATGTAACAAATCAAATGGATAATTGCACAAAATCACTCGCCAATTAAAATAAGTTAAATTCTCAAAAAAAAATTCAATTTATAAAGAGTATACACATGATTCATTCAACGTCGCAAACGATAGTCCTGGTGTACGTAACCGAGACTATGTGTCATACGTTGAATGTGTCATCTATATGTAAAAGCTACTCGGTTTGACTATCTCAAATATAAGAATGACACACGAGCATATACGCGCAAAGGTTACGGTCTTAAACGTACAAAACCGGCCTGACATCGTATATGTCATGAGCATGAATAAATTTAAAAATTATGCTCCATAAAGGCGAAAGAAATAAAATTTTGAGTTTACCGAAAAAAACACTTGAATTTAATATATCAAAAAAAAATTCAAACCGAAATACAAGTTTAATACTTGAATCTACCAAACGTATTTTAATGGTTTTAAAAAAACCATTCGTAAACTGCACAAAAAAAAATCAGCCAGTCACGTCGCAACAAAATTTCGGAAGTTCCTCCACGAATTTTGGTCATACGTGACTGGCGACGAGAATTTGTTACTAAAATTTCAAAAACTGCATTTTGAATAAAAGAGATCGCGCGCGAAAATTCACGTTTAATTTAAATTTGAAAAACCGGGTTATTGGTGTGAGCGGAGAGGACGCGTGGAATGGTAGATTTTATGTTTAGTGTTGCCACCAAACACAAAATCTCCATGTTACCGAGGAACTAATATACTGAAACAAAAAAACGAATCAATCCATGGACCAGAAGGGCATGGATTGAGATTTAAATTAAGGCAAAAGATGGAGGTGCCTTATCGTTAGGCGCCATATGTTACAACACCAAAAGTGTTGGGACATATGGAGCGAAATCTATTGAGGTACTTGATGGACGGGTACCTCCGTTGGGCGCCATATGTAACGAAATAACGGAGATGGATTTAAGTTTGAGAAATTTTGCAAGCAATTGCTCAACCTGCCTCCTAGGTGAACCCCTGCCGGTCGAATCCAGCTGCTTCAGCCGAGGGTTGGTTCTTTGGGGTCACCCTCTCGGAGGAACTAAAGAAATGCATCACCTCAAGCGGGAATTCGCAGTGAAGGAAGAATAAAAAAAAAACGTAAAGCAGCGACCTTCATCACCCATCGCCGACATCCACCTCTCACCGTGGATTAAATCATTCCACTCGAATCATCCTCTTTTGTTTTTCTTTCAAGAAAAAAAAGAAATTTATCTTTTTTTTTTTTTTCTGTTTATTAAAAAAAATTTAATTACTATTTAATAGATCTTACTTTGATGTATAATTTTCATCGTTCAGTAATAATTGATCATCATCTTCAATTTTAATTTGAACAAAATTTTCAATAGATAAATTAACTGATGTATTATACCTTGTTTTTATTGTTTCAATATCTTATTGGTATAGAAAAAAAAACTTTTAACATTATTATTAAATTTTTTCTTCAACAATCAATAAATACATTTTATCATTTATTACCAAAACTATTTAATAATTTTCTATTTGAATTTATTGAATGAATGTCATTTAAAATTTCATTTTTTTTTTTTTCTTAAATTTATAAATAATTTATTGATTACCATTACTAAAATTTTTATTTTATAATAATGAATATGATGGTTTAATAAAAAAAAATTATTTATATTAAAATCATAAAGAATAATTTTATAATTTTTATCATCAAAATTATTTCATGAAATTATTTGTCGGTGATTTAGAAAATTACTATTTTTTTTTTTTTCTTTTTTTTTTTTTTTCTATAATAGTATAAATTTATTATAATAAGTATCTATAGAATCTATTAAAATTCAATACAGGACTTTCATTTAAATTAACATTATTAAAAAAAATCGTAAATTATTTATAAAATATGGCATTAATATATTTTGTGTCTATGTTAACAATTTTGTTTCATGCAAAAAAACCAAAAAAAAAAAAATCTAATCTACTTATCTAATCTAATTAAATTGTTGAATAAAAAATTAATTTACAACAACAAAACTTGAGTAATTACAATTACAGAATGTAATTTTTCCTTTTCTTGTTCACAATTATATATATATATATTTTATTTTTTTTCCACTGGAATGAACAGTGAACAGTATTTTGTTTTTTTTTTTTTTTTTCTATACCAGAGTTAATATGTATATATATCCTTCTTTTTTTTTCTTTTGTTTTTGTTTTTTTTTTTTTTTTTTTTTTTTTTTTTTTTTTTTTTTTTTTTTTTTTATAATTTAATTTGAAAATTTAGTTTTTCCTATATAAAATTGCAAAGAAACACACCAAAAAAAAATGTATTTCGCGAAATTATTATTACTAAACAACTGATTAAAACCAAAACACGAAAATTTTTCTTTTTCTTTATGTATAAAAGAATTATGAGAAATTATATGGGGGTAATATAATATATTGACTTTAATATAGTAAGCATGATATGGGTATATAACAATTGATGACCACAAAAAAAAATTTGATTAACAATTAATAGGTTTTCTTTTTCTTCATCCTTCTCCATTTTATTCTTTTTTTTTCTTTTTTTTTTTTTTTTTTTGCTCTTTTTCAAAAAAAAGAAAAAAAAAACACACTTCTTAATACACATTTTCGTTGTTGTTCACTTTATATATTATTTTTTTTATTATTTACACATTTTTTTTCTTACTTTTCACTATTCCCAAGTATTAAGAATATTAAGTTTCTTTTAATGGCCTTTTTTTTTTTTTCTTTTTTCTTTTTTTTTTCTTTTTTTTTTTTTTTTTTTGAAAAGATAGGTTAAATATTTGATTAATTAAATTTTTTTTTACGTTTAACTTTTTCGGTGAACTTACACAGTTAAGCAATATATTTTATTCACTGCAATCTTTTAGTGTTAAATTAACACGCGGTTAACAAAAAGATATTTTTCCTACCCAATTTTCAGCCTTTTTTTTTTTTTTCTTTAAAATTTATCACAAAAATATGACGCGTTACTACTATCATTTTTAATTAAAAGATATATACTAAAAAAAAAATTTAAGTTAAAAAAATAATTTTTTCACATCATTACGCTATGCAAAGCCACCTTATTCTGTAGCTGACCGAATCAAGAATGAAAAAACCAGAAGAAGGTAGTCAAAATGTGCCTCCTCTATATACCGTCATACTTCGTATTATCTCATTGCAGGTCTCTTAATTACCTATAATGAGGTAATTTAAGAAGACATTTAAGAGATTAATATTCAGCAATATGCATGAAGGTATATAAACCATCACAGAACATTCTGGTATATTCCATATATTACTTGATGAGTAATATATAGCGAGTAGGTAATATCAGCGTAATGGGGTACTTGACACAGAGTGTGTGTGAATTGAAATTGGAATATCATTATGCTATTTATATTAAAAATAGGCCATAATGATTTTATGTGGGTCAATTATGATGAATTAAATTTTATTTGGGACACCCTACATGGGATTGAAATAATATATGAAATATGACGTTTTACCGTCGGTAATTACTATTACATGCATTTTAGGTTTTTTAAGAGATTTTTTTTTTTTTTTTTTTTTTTAAATTTGAATTTTAATAAAAAAGTGAGTTGGAGATTAAGAGAAGGTTGATATGAAATAAAAAGAGTAATTCACATGCATTTTCTAGAAATAGCGTGATTTCTTTAAATATAATAAAAAATCACGCCACCTCAAGTACAATGAAATGGATTAGGAATTTTGTTGCTTGTGTGCAACGGATTTTAGTTTACAGTTCATTTCTTGGAATTTTAAGTTGCAATTCCAATGAACTTCAGACTGTAATTTTAAAATATGAATTGAATTATGTTTTTTTAATGTACAGCCAACTGAATTTGTACAGTGGCGTACAAAAAAAAATAGACCCATAAAAAAAATTATGTAGCTGTCGCAACATTCCCTTGTATTATATTGCTGCAGCGGTTGGTTTATCTGCAATGAATAACCATATGTTGGCCATGTATAGATGTTTCCAAATAAGTTTTGGCGCGAAGAATTCTTTGAAGCTACACTCGGTTTTATCTAGCCTGTGATACATCTCATCTATTACACAATTGGGATTATTTTCAATACTATTTATTACTGTTGGTTTGCATAGTAATATCCGTTTTTTCAGTTTTCTACATGCTCGAAGCTCTTCTTTTGTTATTTCAAAATTAATTTGTGTATCATAATTGGTGGCGATGAATGATGCTGAAATCTCTGGTGCACGGTATGTATGATTTCCTACTTTCAGAGGTATTGACGTGACTTTGATCATATTGTTGCAATATTCGTCCTGCCGTAGTAAACCTAAAATAGATAAAATAAAAATTCCATTAATAAGCGTCATCAAAATTATATCGAAAAGAAATTACCTTTTGATCGACAAATAATAAAAGATTAAATAATAAATTTAAATTTGATGAGAACATGCTGTAAATAAAAGAAACTTCCAATTGAACACCAAATTTTATTAAAATTGGTGCCCAAACCAGAAGCCCCTATTAATACAGCCCAATCCTAAATAAATAAATAAAATAAATAAAATAATTAAGAAAAAAGGACAGTAAAAGGAAACAAACACAAAACAAAAACAACAAAGCACACACGTGAATTCTTTCACACAACAACAAACAACAAGCACAATGGAAAATCACTACACAAAAACAACACTGCACGAACACAACAAAAGCGATGAAAAATCAATAAATTCGCGAATTTTCTGTAAAGAAAGTTGAAGATTTTCCAGTGAGAGTAAAAGAATTTTCTCACCTCACTGGAAACCTAACAAAGAACTTCCACCGAAAATTCGCGAATTTTGCAAAAAGACTATAAAAGGAAGGTCACTAAAACACCCAAGCATAGTTTTTTTTTACCAGTGTTCTGCGCGGTAGTTTTCCGAGTGTTTTTCTTAGCGATTTTTTTTTACAAAATTTCACAGTCACAGTTTTTTTTTTTTTTTTTTTTTTCTTAATAGTTTTTCACATGGTTTTCCTCACTTAATTTTTTTCAATAGTTTTTTTTTTAGTCAAATTTTTTTTTTTAATCACTTTTTTTTTGGTTGTTTTCCTTTTTTTTCTTTTTTTTACAAATTATTTTCACACCACACACAGGTACGTAAAGTTTTTTCTATTTTTTCTTTATTTTCTTTTAAATTGCACACTTCACTTTCACTTCTACTTACCCCCTTCCACATTCTTTCACTTTCACTTACACATCTTTTTCATTCTCTTATTTTCCACATTTTTTTTATTATTTCGATTCTCACCTTTAAATTATTACACTCAGTTCTTACCTATTCCTTTTTCCTTCTTCACAGTATTTTTTTTTTACTTCACTATTATTATTATTAAATTTTCTTTCCTAATACACATTTTTTTTTTTTTATCCACTCACTATCACTCCTTTTTTCCACTTCTATTTTAACTTTTTTTTCATTATTTTTTTTATTATTTTTTTATTTTTTTTATTTTTATTATTATTATTTTTTTCAAAAATATCAAATTTTGATTTTATTCACGTCGCGAAAATTAACTTCGAGGTTAGGTTCGCGAAGTGAACCTTGTTTACATTTTTTAAAACACATTGAAATAATTTTAAACGTCAAATATCCGCGTTGCCACATTGGCTAGATTCGTTTTAACTTACCAGAGTTGCCTGCCCATACATTTCTCGTGAGTTACCCATAGGCTTAACAACCAGAGACCTCACTTGACTTGTATACGCGTTTTTTTTGGTTGTCTATTTTTCCTACTGGGCTCACTTCCTTCACTTCCTCACAATTCCATTTTATAATTAGAATTTTTTTTATAATCAGTTCTATTTTCTTTTTCTTCTTTTTTTTACTATTATTAAATTTTGTGCTTAATTCCATTTTCTTCTTCTTCTTCTTTTTATAATTATTAATTTTGTATTCAGTTTCATTTTCTTTTTCCTCTTTTATAATCAGCCCTATTTTTTTTGCTTTTAAAGTTATTAAATTTTTATAATTAGTTCAATCTTCTTCTTCTTTATTATTTTTTTTTCCTTTCTCCATTAAATTTTTCCCTTTCTTGCAGCCATATTTTTTTTTTTTTTTTTGTAGTTACGCAATTTCTGTTTTGTTATTCGATTACTTTCTTCCTTTCACCCAAAATTTCAATTTTATAAATAAAAATTGTAAATTTCTGTTTTTTTAGTTTTTTTTAATAAAATCTTTTGTTCAAACTATAAAAATTGTGTTTCATTTCATTTCATTACAGCTTTGCCCCCTTTACCTACTTTCTCCTTTATTTCTTGTCTTTTCAAAAATCCCTCTCGGACGCCTTATTCTTTCTTTCCTTTTAATTTTTTTTGGTAAAGGTTTTGTTTTCTCTCTCCTGAGGAAGAATATTTTTTTTTTGCTCAAAAGGCCAATTTTGTAACAATATCGTACGTATCATGTTCCGTTATATATAAAAATCCGTAGATGATTATACTTGTTTCAGTTCTGGTAATTCTTACTTTCTCAGCTTGTTCGGTTGTTATCTCAATGTTCGTAGGCATGTTGCTAGTTGCATTTTGTAATATTTCATTGAGTTTGCTTGGTGATCAAAACATTAAGATGTCTGCTTTTCCTTTTCTGGCTTCCAACACTCTCAGGTTATTATTTTCTATTTCATCAAGTAGATCTATGCCTAGTTGATATGCCGTTAAGATATCAATTCGTACTTTGTTATCGTCAATTTTCTCGTACCATACTTCTATTTTGGTAATTTCTGATATATTTATTTTTTGTGTGGTTCTAACTTCTGTTTCGTTAAGTTGAGTTAATATTGATACCATTATATTGGACTGATGATATGCTGCTTGCTTGATATTTAACTGATCTTGTCTCAATAGATTTATGCCTGTATATACCTCGTCATTTACTCCAAATACAGATTCCAAAATATTTCCCAACAATCCTCTTTTTATTCGTTTTGTAGAGTCATTTTTGATGATATCAATTTCTCGTATTATGGAATTTCTCCTTTCTTGTAAATGTTCTAATAGGATATCACAGTGCCTTTCTAACTGCTGTGATCGTGGTGTCTTACATATGTATGTTTTCAATTTGTGTCATAATATTGTTAATTTTTTCGTAATCGTTTATAATGTTTAGTGGCATTTCAATGTCTACTTGTAAAGTTCCTGTTTAACTTGTCCAATCTATTCAATATATAAACCTGGTTTTGGATTTTTTATTGTTAATTGATCGTTGCTTACATGAAATAATCCTAGTATTGCCAATGTTATGTACATTAATTTGATTAATTTTGAATTTGTTGATCCGTGATACTCTACGCTGCTCATTTTTCTTTTCCTGTGTATTTATTCCGTGTATACGTTCCAGTTAGCATTAATTAGACATATTTTGACCTTTTTCTTCGTTGCATGCATATTTGAAATTCTGGTTATATTTGATTTTACTATTTTTTCTGTATTTACTGAACTTTCTTTCGAATTGTCTATAGGCAGAGGGCAAATTTTAGTTATTGTCCTCTTAATAGTAGCATTGCAATGTTACTACTCTTATATGCCCATCTTTTCCAGAATGTGTTTTTATTACCCTCGCCAGTGGCCATCTTGTTGGAGGGCAATTTTCATCTTTTATTAACACGATTTGCCCTTTCTCAATGTTCTCATTTTTTACCTTCCATTTTGATCGCTGTTTTAATCGTAATAAGTATTCGCTTTGCCAACTCTTCCAGAAATCTTGCTTCATTTTCTGAACCAATTTCCAACATGTCAACATATGGTCATTCATTTCCAACTTATGTATTTTCTTCTGGTGGTGCGTTTATGGCTGTACCAATTAGGAAATGTCCTGGTGTTAAAATACTTGAGTTCGATGGTTCGCAAGGAAGTGGACACAAAGGTCGTGAGTTTAGATGTTATAACATCAAACCCAACATCCCATAAAAAAAACTATAATCTAGAAAACTGCATAAAATTCTTCATTACCATTTTTATAACAATTCAATTTTAAAGTTCGTTCACACATAATTTTGTTACAATTAATTTTTATACCTAGTTTTGATGACAATTAAATTTTAAATATTAAAGTTCTTTTACACATAATTTTTGCTACAATTAAATTGTATATCTAATTTTGATGACAATTCAATTTTAAAAAAACGAAAGTTCTTTCACACATAATTCTTATAATTTTGATGACAATTCAATAACATATGAAAGTTCTTTTACACCTATGAACCCAATGCAATATTGATTAGCTGTTTCCGTTCAATTTAACCAATATTATTGTGAAATAACCTTCTTGATTACCTTGCAAACATTTTTCAAAAAGAACTTTCATAATGGAAAATTGAATATATAAATAAAGAAATTTACTATCAGAGTTAGTTCCAGTTAAGTTGAGTTCCGAGCTATTAAAAAGAGTTAATTGTGAAAGTTTTAAAAGTTAAATTTGTTAACTTAAATTTTCTAAAAGTTAAATTCGTAAAATTAAATTTTTCTAGTAAAGTTAAAAATTGTAAAATTGAATATTTTTTTTTTTTTAAAATAAAATTTGTAAAACTTGAAGTGTGTGTGTTTTGCTTATCGCAGTCCCGAAGGATCAGGACTTTAACTAAAATTTGTAAAACTTGAAGTGTGTGTTTTACTTATCGCAGTCCCGAAGGATCAGGACTTTAACTGGCGCAGTCGGTAGGATAGCGCAACGCGAGTGTTTTTCGTGTGTATTTTAATAATTTATTGCGCTATCGATTAAATTCGAAAAGATTCGATTTTAATATACATTGTATTGTGCGGCTATGGGTGTTACTCGAAATAGAGCCAAAGAAATTAAATCTTTAAAAAAACAATTAAAAGAATTCCTTCGCCCAGCCTCCGAAGAAGGAGATACGGCAGATTTTCAAGAATACGTCAGGATAAAGAAAAGGTTAGCCGAACTTGAAAGTTGTTAAAACGGAACTCCTCAGCATCAACAAAACCACCAAGAAACATCAAAAGGAACTCGCTACAACTTCAAAATTTGGAAAACTCAACAGATAGAAAAAAAAAACACAAAACAGGATACTATAAGGTCAGAATTTTTTTTTTTTACATATATTCAGACAAAATTTCGAGTATATAGGCAATTTTTTTTTATTGTCATAAACATTAGTTTATTGTAGGAGTGTATTTTAAGTAAATTTTTTTTGTAATAACGCAAATCGGTAATCTAGAAATAAGATTCTTGAGTAATGTCCACAGTCAGTTTATCTGACCTAACAGAACAAGTTGAACTAGCAAGAAACAGGCGCAAAGCATATTTTCAGATTACATAAAATCAAAATTAAGGGGTAAAGCAAGAGAGGTAATCGAAATTAATTCACACGAAACTTCTTGGGTAGATATAAAACGTACATTAATAAAAAATTTTGGTGACAGGCTCTCTATAGAAAAATTATTTGATGAGCTTCGGGCAACAAAATTTAAAACAAATAGTGTTGAATTTTATAACGATTTAAAAAATATTTTAAGACGACTTAATGTGAAAACAAAACAAGTTTTCGAAGATCAAGACGACCTTACCACTCTAATTGAACAAAATAACGATATTTAGAAATAAATTACCAGAACCCATGCGATCTGTTATCCTTTGTAGAGACCCCAAAAGCTTAGAACAAGTAATGAACATTCTGTACGAATGCAATTACGCCTTTTATAACCCTTTACAAAAAACTCAACCATACAAGCCACCTATAAATAAAGACCAGGCGAAAAATTTCACCCAAAATCACAAAATAAATCAAACCCATAAACAACCCCAAAACAAAGAAAATTCCAATACATATAGACCAAACTACCAAGCACAACCACGATTTTCTGAAAATCAAACACCACCTCGCCAAAATTTCAATACATCTCGACAATTTTCTTATAATGCAAATACCAATAGAACAACCCCCAATTACAATACCTTTAGGCCTACTAATAATTCTAACAATAATATAAGCGCTCAAAATAATAACAAAGAAAAACCAGAACCCATGGAGATAGATTTACTACAACCCCAGTCGGAAAATTTTCAATTACAAGCCTCCAATACCGATTACCCTATATAACAATCAAATCAAAAACTATACCACTAAAATTCATTATTGACACCGGTGCAACTCATTCCATTATCAACCCCAATCTTTGCCACCCTAAATGGAAGACGACACTTAAAACACCCTTAAAAATAAAAACTTTAAGCCACATTGTAGAAGTAAAAGAAAAAGTCAATATACCTTTATTTGAAGAATTAGGAAATTCATCAAATAAAGTAGAATTTTTTATATGTCAATTTCACGATGAATTCGATGGACTAATTGGCAACAATATCTTACTGGAAATAAAAGCAATCATCGATTATAAGAATAAACAATTAATTACTGAAAATAATAAAATAAATATAAACTTCGCACCTCAAGAAAAAACAGAAACCTCATATAAAAAAATTGAAACAAACCTAGTCGTATCGCAGAAGGATGGGCTAGGAAACGCAGAAAATATATCTGAAACTTCTCAACTTTTAAAAACACAAAAAATCGACCATGAAAATTCTTGTGTTATTGCAAACACAAATAAAAACGCTATTGATCAGTTACGAACCAACCATTTAAATTCTGAAGAAAAAACTTTGCTTTTTAAAACAATAAAAAAATTCGCTGATATTTTCTACACCGAAAATTCTGATCTTACATTTACCAATATTATAAAACATAGAATACGTACTACTAACGACATCCCTATACATTGTAAAACCTATCGCTATTCACAAAAAAGAAGTCGAGAACCAAATCCAAGAAATGTTGGATAAAAAGATTATTCGTCATAGTAATTCTCCTTATACAGCCCCAATTTGGATTGTGCCTAAGAAAGCAGACGCAAGTAATAAAACGAAGTGGAGACTCGTCATCGATTATCGTAAACTAAATGAGATAACCATCGATGACAAGTATCCAATGCCTAATATAGATGAAATCCTGGAAAAATTAGGCAACTGCCAATATTTCACAACACTTGACTTGGCGAAAGGATTTCATCAAATAGAAATTGATGAGCGAGACATTCATAAGACCGCTTTCAGTGTTGAAAATGGCCATTATGAATTCTTACGGATGCCATTCGGTCTCAAGACGGCTCCCGCAACCTTCCAAAGATTAATGAATCATGTTTTGAAGGAATTTATAAATAAAATATGTCTAGTATATTTAGACGATATTATTATTTTCTCGACATCCCTTCAAGAACATATTGATTCAATAAATAAAATTTTTAAAAGATTGAAAGAAGTCAATCTCAAAATTCAAATTGATAAATCTAAGTTTCTCAAGAGAGAAACAGAATTTCTTGGGCATATTGTTACCCCTGAGGGTATCAAGCCCAATCCAACAAAAGTTGAATGTGTAAAAAACTTCCCAATACCCAAAACTAACAAACAAATAAAACAATTTCTAGGCCTTACAGGGTATTATCGCAAATTTATAAAAGATTATTCAAAAATTGCGAAACCTATGACGAAATACCTCAAAAAAGATGTAAAAATCAACTTGTCAGATCCTGAGTATCAGAATAGCTTTGAAATTTTAAAAGAAATTCTAATCAGCGACCCAATATTACGCTATCCTGATTTCAACAAGGTATTCACACTTACTACAGATGCAAGCCAATACGCGCTAGGTGCTATACTATCACAAGACAATCACCCTATCTGTTACGCCAGCAGAACATTAAACAACCATGAAATCAATTACAGTACCATTGAAAAAGAACTTTTAGCCATAATTTGGGCTACGAAATATTTTCGTCCATACCTTTTTGGTCGAAAATTTATTATAGAAACAGATCACAAGTCATTAACATGGCTCTTTTCCCTAAAGGAACCAAATTCCAAACTTGTACGATGGCGCCTAAAATTATCCGAATACGACTACACAATTCAATATAAAAAAGGCGTAAAAAACAGTAATGCTGACGCTTTGTCAAGAATAGAGAAACCAACGGCACAATTACACGTAGCTTTACAAACATCCCCAATACCAAATAGTAAATCGTCACTCAATGTCTTTAAAAATCAAATAATAATAATAAAAACAAATACGGGGTCATTAAAAATGAAAAAACAAAAAATATTTGACAAAAATCGCACAACCATATCTGCGAAAACTTTAGATAAACAAACCGTCATCACCTTATTAAAACTTCATTTCAACCCAAACGGTCTAAATGCTATTATGATTGAAGATGAAGAATTTTACAGATCCTTAGAAAATATTTACTACCAATACTTTTCCAATAACAAAAAATTTAAAATTATTCGATGCAAGGTGCTATTGGAAGATATAACCGATGAAGAGAAACTAGCAGAAAAAATAAGAGAAGAACATCTCAGAAATAACCACAGGGGGATTGAAGAAGTCTTCAATCAGATTAAATCAACTTACTACAACCCAAAAATGAAAGAACGTATAACACAATTTATCAATAATTGCGATATATGTAACCATGAAAAATATGATCGAAGACCACCCAAATGCAAATACAAAATTACAGAAACCCCACACGGTCCCCGTGAAATTATTCATGTCGACGTTTTTTATACACTGCAAAAACACCTTTTCCTAACTATTATCGATAAATTTTCCAAACATGCCTGCGCAATCAAAATAATGGGTAGAACCTGGACTGAATTTAAACGAGCATTATCTTATTATTTTGGACAATTCGGTATTACAAAGAAAATTGTAGTAGATAATGAACTAGGATTCAAAGCAATACCCTTAAGAGAATTTTTAAAAAACCTTAACGTAGATATTCATTTCACTTCTAGTAGCAACCACACTTCAAATGCAGACATCGAACGTTTGCATAATACAATTAATGAACATATTCGCCTCTTAAAACATGATCAAACTAACCATATAAAAACAGTTGAAGAAAAAATTCTCCAAATTATAATATTTTATAATAACAGTATACATTCTACAACAGGTAAAAAACCCATCGACTTTGTCAACGGTAGAATACATCAAGCGGAATACAACGAAATTTATACAAAAATTCTTCAAAAGAAACAAAAAGTAATAAAAACTTTAAATCAAAATAGAAAAGATCACCCCGTACAGGAAGGAAAAAATTTCATAAGAGAAATTAGAGGTGGTAAAAATCATTCAAAATACAGGAAAATCGATTCAAATAAAATCGATAACGAGCACATTGTTGACACCGATAATCAACTGAAATATTATAAAACACACATCAAACCCAAAAAGAAATACCAAGATATCAATAACGCCACTATAAAAGTAAAACAAAAACAAAGTAGAAAAAAAACAACAAGAAAACTCAAATTGAAACATAAACTTATAAAATGCAAGCAATATTACTATATTTTCTAGGGCTGCTACCAGCAACAGCCCATACAGGAGAAATACAGATACATGACTTCAATAACAACAACGGATATATAACTTTAGAGTTAGAAAATGTCAAAATCATTAAAAGATATAACAAAATCCTTCATATTATCAACATTACAGAATTCGAAACCTTAAAAAACCTTATAAAAACTAACATATTATCACTCAAATCTAAATCCACCCTGTTATAGGACCCATCTACAATACTCTTGAACAAAGTTTAGTATTACTAGAAGCTAAAATCGAAAACATCATACCTCACCATAAAGAGAAACGTGGACTTATGAACGTAATAGGCACAGGTCTCAAATATATTGCAGGAACAATGGACCATGAAGACGAAATAGAAATTAAAACAACATTAGACAAATTCTATAATAACAACGAGAAACTAATCGAACAAAATAACAAGCAAGTAGACATCAACAAAAAGATATCAGATCAAATACAAAATATAGCCACCCACATTAAGACCCAACAGACCAAAATAGAAAAATTCGTCAACCAATTCACAAATAAATTCACTAATAGACTAGCGACAGTAGAAGACGAAATCACGCTAATGCAACAAGCATACCAAATAAATCATGACATGATTTTACTGAGAAACCATATAGACGACATAGAACACATACTTTTTTCAAGTAAATTAGGTATTGTATCAACAAACATTCTCAATATTAATGAATTAAAATTTATTACAAGTATAGAAAGCTAACAAAATATTAAAACTACTGTAGCATCGTACAACCGCACTATCATAATTGTTCTTTTCATACCTTGGTTTTCAGAAACACGTTTTTCGAAAATCCTTATAGAACCCATTTCAGACTTTCAAAACAAATCCTTATTCCTACCTATGAAGGAAGTTCTCGTTGACGAAAACAATAACGTTTATGAATTACCAGTCAAAGATAATTTAAAGAAGAACCTGATTTCTATTACGGATGATTGCGTTAATAATATTATTAAGACAAGAGAAGCAGTATGTAAAAACTCATTTAAAAACATAGAGGAAATAATAGAAATAAGAAATGGTATTGCATTAACAAAAATCTAAAAGAAACAAAAATTAAGCATGACTGTAGTAAATTAGATATAAATATAAAAGGAAATTATCTTATTAAATTTAAAAATTGTAAAATTGAAATACAAAACAAAACATATGAAAATATCGAAATAACATTTCATGATAAAATTATCTTGCCAAATTTTGTAACTAAAGTTAAGGAAAAAGAAATTGTAAAGGAACTCAATCTTAACGATTTATACATAGAAAATATACAGAACAGAGAAAAGTTAGAAAAACTGAATCATAAAAGCCAAAAATTTGTCATAATAAACACAAGCATTAGCTCCATTATCATCTTATTTATAATTATACTAATAGTTATTAAAATAAAAAGAAAATGTTCAAGCAAACCACAACCCCAAGAAAACATTAACATAACAATTAGCTCGTCGGAGCCTCACTCTAACGATGGGGGTGTTATAACATCAAACCCAACATCCCATAAAAAAACTATAATCTAGAAAACTGCATAAAATTCTTCATTACCATTTTTATAACAATTCAATTTTAAAGTTCGTTCACACATAATTTTGTTACAATTAATTTTTATACCTAGTTTTGATGACAATTAAATTTTAAATATGAAAGTTTTTTTACACATAATTTTTGCTACAATTAAATTGTATATCTAATTTTGATGACAATTCAATTTTAAAAAAACGAAAGTTCTTTCACACATAATTCTTATAATTTTGATGACAATTCAATAACATATGAAAGTTCTTTTACACCTATGAACCCAATGCAATATTGATTAGCTGTTTCCGTTCAATTTAACCAATATTATTGTGAAATAACCTTCTTGATTACCTTGCAAACATTTTTCAAAAAGAACTTTCATAATGGAAAATTGAATATATAAATAAAGAAATTTACTATCAGAGTTAGTTCCAGTTAAGTTGAGTTCCGAGCTATTAAAAAGAGTTAATTGTGAAAGTTTTAAAAGTTAAATTTGTTAACTTAAATTTTCTAAAAGTTAAATTCGTAAAATTAAATTTTTCTAGTAAAGTTAAAAATTGTAAAATTGAATATTTTTTTTTTTAAAAAAAAAAATTTGTAAAACTTGAAGTGTGTGTGTTTTGCTTATCGCAGTCCCGAAGGATCAGGACTTTAACTAAAATTTGTAAAACTTGAAGTGTGTGTTTTACTTATCGCAGTCCCGAAGGATCAGGACTTTAACTTTTAGACATGCTTCAATCTGGTATAGTAACGTGGACATCTCCTCAAACGTTAACGTGGTTTCGCCAATCACTCTTTTCAAGTGATATTTAATAGATTTAACGCCAGCCTCTCATATTCCTCCGAAGTGAGGAGCTCCCGGGGGAATAAACTGGATGTTATCTGACGTCATTTTTGATTCTATTGTTGTATTTATTTCTGATATTACTGCTTTAAGTGTTTTGTCCAAAATCTTCTGCGCTCCTACAAACGTAGTGCCATTATCGCTGTACACATGTAAGGCAAGTCCTCGTCTTGAAGTAAACCTTCTAAATGCTGCTACAAATGCTTCAGTTGTCAAGTCGGTGACCGCTTCAATATGTATCGCCCTAGTTAAAAGACAGATAAAAACTGATATATAGCCTTTATGTGCTTTTTGACCTCTGTCCTTAGACCTTCGTATTAGTTTAGGTCCTACGTAGTCTACTCGCGTATGCGTGAATGCTCGTGAGGGTACTACTCTGTTTCCTGGTAAATTTCCCATAATTTGATTCATTGTTTGTACTCTTGAACGGTAGCATTTTACACATTTATTTATATGTTTACGTACTGTACTTTTTGCACCTAAAATCCAGTATTTTCTCCTTATAAATGCTAATGTTGCTTCATTGCCTGCATGTAGTGTTGTTTGATGCGCTTGACGTACCACTAGTGTTGTCAAATGATTTTTATGTGGTAAAATTATTGGATGCTTTTCGTTGTATGACATTGTTCCTCCAAGCTCTTAACATTCCATTTTCGTCTAAAAATAAAACAAAAAGCACATCAAAGTAGACAACATAAGCTCTTTTATTTAAGCCAAAAAAATAAAAAAAATAATAAGGCAAATTTTCGAGATATTCGACTTTGAACATAAAAATGACGAATTTTTTTCAAAATTTTTTGATTTACAATAACTTCTGAACCATTTGACATACAACTTTATAAAATACATTTTTTCAAATGTCTGAAGGTTTTCTTTAGAAATAACTTTTATTTAGAACTGTACATTACGCGAGCGCTGAAATATGTTGCGAAAAGTGAACCCAGTCACTTTTTGAAAAAAAATTTCTTTGACCTTGAATATCTCGGTAACCATTGAGAATAGACCCCCCCTCCCATACAATTTTTTTAATTTCTTATCGAAATCTTATATTTATTTTTTTGGCTTAAATAAAAGCTTATGTTGTCTACTTTGATATGGTTTTTGTTTTATTTTATTATCTTTATTCGTTCAAAAGTTATAAACCATAATGTAAAAGAAGTTTCTTCAAAATTCCTTAATTAAAATCTAGATTCTATTAGAAACTCAAGTGGCGTTTCCACCGAATCCTTTACAACGTATGGGACTTGTGACCTAATGATTTTATTTCCAAATAACATAAATTTGATACACACCTTTCACTTTCAGATACATTTCCAATACCTTCTGATGGTATCATAAGAGAAGTTTTTTTCTTAAAAACAAAATCGTCTCTCAATTACAAAAACAAAACACTTTCTTTTTATATCAAAGAACTCGAATTCAACATCCCTTTTGCATGTACTATAAGAAATATTAAAATACCTGCTCGTACTGAAAAGATATTAAAAATTGGGCCTATCTCGAAAAACGAATATAGGTACCATTATGTTCACCTACCGAAATATGTCCTGGCGTATATACCTCAGGATGCTTAGTACAACCACATAATGGTTATATTTTTCTCTTAATTCTGAATTCTACAGAAAAGGAAATTGAAAGTTATGACATATTCCACCAAAAATATTTCTAGTAAAGACAAAATTAGCCAAAGATTAAAAGAACTGACTTCTCTTCTAAAGCTGGATCACTTAAATTCGGAAGAACAATCTTCCATAATCAATATTTGTCGAGAGTACAATTCAATATTTCACCTAGATGATTACAAACTTTCTTTTACTTCCTCAATATCCCATTTAATTCCTACTATACCTAATCAACCACTTGTAAATAAAAGACCATATCGTTTGCCAGATATTCACAAATCGGAAATAAGAAAACAAGTAGATCAGATGCTAGAAGATGGCATCATTTGTCCTAGCTCTAGTCCATGGATCAGCTTGATTTACCTATCGCTTTTGCAAGTCGAGTGCTAAATAAAGCTGAAAAGAATTATTCCACGATAGATAAGAAGGCATTAGCAGCCGTTTGGGCTACTAAACAATTTCGTCCTTATTTATACGGTCGACGGTTTACTGTAGTAACAGATAATAAACCTTTAGTATGGATCTTTTAAACTAAAAATTGAAGAAATAAAGAATAATGAAAAACACGCTCTTAATTCTAATATTCATTATAAATGCTTTAATTGTTTTTGTATAGATACCATATGATATTTTTTAATTTTGTTTTGATTCTGATTGTATACATTTTTGGATATTTTTATTTTGTTTCGAAAAACAACAATAATACAATCGAGTATATTGCCTTGTGATATGTATGAAATGAATAAATATTTTTAATTTTCATATTTTTAAAAAGATTCTGCTTCTTATTCATTTTAATATTGCATTTTATAATTCTTATAAAATAATGATGACTTATTTAATCGGATAAAAATGTTACTCCTTTTTATGATATTTTTTTCTTTTTTGTCAAATTTCAAGTTGTAGTAACTGAAAAACAGGAAAAACTACATTCGATTCTGCCGGGAATCGAACCACGGAATCTTATTACCTTTTCAGGGTATTTGTTATTTATTGAATAACACTGTCAAATTGTAGAACAAAGTTCATAATGTAGGAGGTTTGAGTATTCTTTATCAATGATTAAGTGGTAACTGAGAACAGCAAACGACATGGCATTCTGTAGCTCAGTGGTTAGAGCATTTCTCCGGCAAAGAAAAGGTTCCGTGGTTCGATTCCCGGCCGAGTCGAATGTCGTCTTTTCATGTTTTTCAGTTACTACAATAATAAAACAGATGTGAATGCTGTACCATTGTATATGAATTTATATATTAATATTTTCACTATTCGAAGTCAGCATTGTGCTTATGGAAGAAGTACCCAATAACTTCACATACGAGTATAATTTTATTGTTTGTAGGAAATTCTAAAAAAATATATCTCTGTCAGCCCTAAAAAGGGTACTTTTTAAATTTTAGCATATGTTACCAGGATGTTTCAACTAGTGTAGAAATCATTTAAAAAAAAGCGAGTGGTGGAAAAACCTGTTGAGCAAAGATGATGTAATACGTGCCACTACAATTGTGTATTTTAATACGATTCTTCTTAACGACCGTATTCTTGACACTTATTGGCCAGGGGAGTAGTATGGTTTCCTCATCTTTCTTCACTTTTTCGTCCAAACCAAACAAAAAAACTACTTTGCCGCATTTAAAATTCAAATACATTGAAAATTTTGTGTATGAACAATGAATTGAGAAGAAAGAAGGAAGAATGTTTTAAAAGTGAAAATTTCAAAAATACGGTCGTTGCGAAGAACCGTGTAAAAATACACATTGTGTATAAATTGTATATAATGGTACAACTAAATAAATAAATAATTTCGAAAATAATCGAATAACTGATTGATTGTCTAAATACATATAGTAAGTGGAAAAATTTATAAGTTAAATTAAAGAAAAATCAGTACCTACTGAAAATCATAATTGAGGTAATGAAAACTACGAGGTAACTACTCACCCCAGGTCCTCAAACGTTTGAGGGGAATATTAACAATCAATGGATTAAATTTAAAAGACAATTTGAGATATTTTTAGCACCAACTGTTAAAGAAACAGATAAAGTTGATGGGTGAACGAGGAACAAACATATTCGACACGTTTGAAATGGATGCATCAAATAAAAATGTCTATACAAAAGTTGTTATTCGATGAATATTGCCGACCAAAATATTATTTGATATACGAAAGGTTCTTGTTCCACTCAAGGAGACAACAAACAGGTGAACGATTTGATAATTTTCTTACAGATATTATTCAACAAGCAAAAAAAGTGTGACTTTACAGGTACTAGTGAAGCAATAACTGATCAGATGATTCGAGACCGCATTGTGATTGGAATTAATAGTCCATATGTTCAAGAAAAGTTACTACGAACAATCGGATAACCGTTAACAAAAGCAGTGGAAATATGCCGTTTATGTGAAGCGACACAAGCACCCAAGCAAAAAAAACTACAATTACAAACAGGTAATGAGGTACAAATTCCTTGTATATCATGCTAATACCAGGAAAATTTTGTGTGATTCAATACCAGATTCATACTAGATTGTTCACCTAGTATGAAACTAGGATTGAGTGACAGACATGTGGTATATTCGACTACCATAGTATGAATACTAGATGTCTGACTAGTTTATCCATTTAAACAGGTTTAGACAGTTTGTAAATTCCGGTCTGCCATAAGTATTAGTTATATTAACTGTGCTACAATATGGATTAGTACAATTCATTAGTGGTTATGTATATGTGTACAGTACAGCATTCAATTCTTATTTAATATGAAATTTGTTCTACAATTTGACATTGTTATTCAATATATAACACCTCTTTATCAAGTATACAATCTTAAAGTTTCAAATTCTTTACAATTTCGAATTTTTTTACAGTTCCAAATTTTTATTTATTTATGTTTTTTTTAAATTTTTTTTTTTTAATTTCACTATATGGTAAGATTAAAAAGCAGGCAAAAGACTTGATGCCCAGCCAAAGTCATATAGACCAATCAGTTTAACATCCTTTCTCCTAAAGACGATGAAGAAAATAATTGATCAACATATTAGAGATAGCGTTCTTGTGAAAAAGCCTCTATTGTTAATCAAGAAGCCTACCAAGCAGGTAAATCCACCATAACTGCTCTCCATAGCTTATTCTGCAAGTTAAACACAGCTATGGACACAAAAGAAATTGCGTTAATTTAATCAATTGCGAGGGCTGCTCCAAACAAAGGATGTGAACTCCCAACAATTAACTGGATTAAAGCAATGCTGAGTCAAAGAGAAATCGAAGCTACGTTAGGAGATAAATCAATGACGATCAAAGCCGTCGAAAGATTCTCAAGGAGGGGTTCTATCACCTTTGCTATGGTCTATAGTCATTGATGACCTACTATATACTCTAGGATTTGAAGCACAAGGTTACGCAGATGACCTAGTAATAACAGTTAGAGGCATAGATGATGATACAATATCTATCCAAATACAAAAGGCTCTAAACCTCATTAACAAATAATGTTATCAGGAAAATCTATCCATAAATCCTCACAAAACTACTATTGTACCCTTCACAAGAAGAAGGAAAACACAATTAAAGAAACCTTCCCTAAGAGGAACACAAATAGAGTTCTCTAGTGAGGCAGATGCGGATCTACCTTAAGGGCAAATAGGGCAGTGCCTTACAAAGAATTTCACCTTAAATTGCATAAAATTGCAGAATTTCATGAAAATAAATTTAAAATTATTTCTAAAAAAAATAGAGAAAAATCAAAAATAATTTGGTGTAAATTGTTTTTCAAAGTACATGTGTACTGATGCAAGTATGTGCAAAGAGAATTGAAATACAATACCAATTATGATTTTCAGTAGGTACCTACTGATTTTTATTTAATTTAACTTACAAATTTTTCCACTTACTATGTACATACATACATAGTAGTTTGGCTTGAATCCTGCACCAGAACTATTTAAAAACTTAATTTCAAATATAAAGAATTCTATAACGCTTAAATGTTAAACAGGGATACTCCAATAACTAGTATAAATTATTCTCACAATTCGCAATTCTTCACAATTCTTCAAAGTTAAATTTTAAGATCCAAATTACCTACTAAACGCGAAATGTTAAAAAAGAAAAATGTCGAAAAACAAATAGAACGTCACCAATAAAAGTATAAATTTAATCATATTAGAAAGATAAGAAAAATTTGGAAAGGGACAAAATGTTGTTTATCGGAGAGGAAAAGCATGGGAACCTTCAAAAATAATCTCGAAATATTATTGGCAGAAATAGCACCCAAATAAGTCACCCATAGTTATGAGAAATATTGATGACGAAGAGTTGGCATACGATAAAGTCAATAATCTCCCCGATACTAATTTGGCACCTACCCATGATGTAGATAATAAACAAGAACAGGTAGAATTAGTAAACCACCAAATAAACTTTGTTATTGAAAACTTATTAAAAAAATGATTTTAAATTGTACAACAAATTGAATTTAATCTTACCATAGAGATAGAGATAGAATATCTGGGCTTTTTGTGCTCCTCGACCTAACAAGATCTTTTGTGCCGCCTTTGCTTCTCAACCTTTCTTAACCAAAGTGTCTGCCAGCTCGTTACCTCTGATACCTTCATGACCTGGGACCCACATAAGGTAGACTTTGTTTGTTCTGGCAAGTCTTTTAACAGCCGTTAGACAGTCCCATACTAGCCTCGATACAACTTTGGTGAATTGAAAGCTTTAAGTGCTGCCTGACTATCCGAGATTATGTAGACTGTGGCCTTGTTGAATCCTTTTTTAGGCACTCAGTGGCGCAGATGTCTATCGCATCTATTTCAGCTTGAAAAACCGATGAGTGTTTGCCTAGGGATTTAAAAAGGCCTCTTTTTGGGCCTGTTCCTCCTGCTCTCACTCCTTTCTCGGTTTTTGAGCCATCTGTGTACCATATTGAGGCACCTTTTTCAAAGGTTATTTTGTTTTCGCGCCATGATTTACGATCTGGAAATAGTACTTTGAACGGTTTCTCAAAGTTTAGTGTTGTTTCAATTTCGTCAGTCACTTGATTGATTTGGTAGTTCTTAAATTCTTCAAGAATTTTAAGATTGTGTATGAGATTACACGGTTTGAGTTCTCTCTTTCTCTGAAATTTTAAGGCCCAGTTTAGTGCCTCTTTCTTAACTGGTATATTAAGAGGCGGCAGATTGAGCAAGGCTTCTAGTGCTGCCAATGAAGTAGTTCTTAGAGCTTCTGTAATACTGAGATATGCTAGTCTCTATACTTTGTTGAGTCTATTTTAAACCGTTTTGTGTTTTGTCTTTGGCCACCATATGGCTGAAGCATATGTGAGTATGGGTCT
Source organism: Bombylius discolor (assembly GCA_939192795.1). NCBI lineage: Eukaryota > Metazoa > Arthropoda > Insecta > Diptera > Bombyliidae > Bombylius > Bombylius discolor. Next base: position 24,984,097 of record OW584239.1, read on the forward strand.
TATGATGGCCGTGTATGACCAATTAACCATTTTTGGTTTTAAATCGGACTCTCCTATCAATTTTTGCAAGGTATTTTTCTTATTACTCTCTACGAAACTACCTCTGACACACCAAAGATCCTTTCAATAAGACGCGAGTTATAGAGCACTGAAAAAACTACGCGCATCAATGCTTAGGCGCCGAAAGTTGTAGAAAAAAATGCTCAAAACATCGTTTTTTGTGAAGACAGTTTATTTGGATTTCTGCTCGGTTTTCAACACTTTTAAAAAGTCCGGTATGTTCTTTTATTTAGAATCCTTATATTTTTAGAAAAATATAAAAATTGAACAGTTTCTTAGACACAAATCCCTTTTTTTATTTTTGTTTTTTCAACTTTACGGTTGAAAATTTTTGTTATGTATTTTTGAAATAAATATTTTCGACTAAAAATATATTCTTTTTTGCCTAATTTAAACAAACAAATCTAAATACTATGTAGATAATATTATTATAAGACACAAAATTATGTTTTTCAAAAATATATACATATGTACAGAGCTTAAAAAATTTGAATCCTTTTATACAATTTTGTTGGTAAATTTTATTCTACTAAATTAAAAAATTTATGCTCATTCCTCCTACTGAAGACTCATTTATTTACATAGGTGAAGAGTTTCCTTAAATAGTTCTTCCTTATTTGATTCAAATTAATACAACATAGCCCAAGATATAACATTTTAAAGTTGGCAAGTCATAATTCTTCCATATAAAAATTTAAAACAAAAAGAGTGAGTAAATTTTGTGTGCAATGAATAATATTTATACAAAAAAAAACAACAAAATTTAAACAATCTGTTGGGTTGGATTAGAAAAAAATGAGATAATGAGAATGAACATTATTTTGTATTGATAGGAAAGAAGAAATGTAGTTTATTTGTATGTTTACAACATTGGGCAATCAACCAACAGCCCCGTCACCCGTGGTATCATATAGTTTGTATAGATGGAACGGAAGAAAAACGAACATGTATCATTAACACATTTATGTACATGGTAAAAAATTTTATATAAATATTAACTCATCAGAAAACTGTAACAAAATTTATTGAAAATTGATTTAAAAAGTTTATAAAATTTAACAAATTGTTCCAAATTAATATATTCTCATTGTAAAATATGAAATAAATTTCATAAATGGTGTAAAATTGATAATTTATAATGAAAAAAAAGTATTAGTTATAAAAATAATATAAATAATAAAATAAATATCATGAATGAATAAAAATAATATAAATATCTATTGTTTTTAAAATCCATATAATATCTAGAAATATAATTTTAAGATGAAAAATTTATAATGAGATCTAAATTTTTTACCATGTAAATCCTATGAGAAAGAAAATTATGAGACAAATTTGTGTTGTATTGTTACTTGGTAAGACGCAACATTTTCTCAATTTAAGGGCAGAACTGAAATTGCCCCATGAACAGAAATTTCTTCTGAGCAAAAATTAATAAAGAGAGAGAATACACGAATATATGAAATAATACTCATTTTTAGGGCTATTGTATGATACTATGATCAGTATGATCTTATTGAGCCTGTACAAATTAGGTTGTTAAAACAACGACGTAAACTGGTCTTAAAACCTGTTTTTACAACTGCTAAAACTACATCTAAAGGTGGCAGTTGTAACGAGAGTATGAGTGTATTACAACCGTAAAGCTAAAATTATTTTGGATGATTCTTATTATACTAAATTGGAAAAAATTATACCATTACTGTTGAAACCAGCGCAAAATAACCGGTTTAACCATCTAATGTGCAAACAGTGATTGATCATACAAAAAGAATAAAATTATTCAAAGATAATTGAAATATGCTGAACCATGAATTGTATTTCAATTCTCTTTGCACATACTTGTGCATACAATTTACAGCAAATTATTTTTGATTTTTCTCTATTTTTTTTAGAAATAATTTTAAATTTATTTTCATGAAATTCTGCAATTTTATGCAATTTAAGGTGAAATTCTTTGTAAGGCACTGCCCTATTTGCCCTTAAGGTAGATCCGCATCTGCCTCACTAGAGAACTCTATTTGTGTTCCTCTTAGGGAAGGTTTCTTTAATTGTGTTTTCCTTCTTCTTGTGAAGGGTACAATAGTAGTTTTGTGAGGATTTATGGATAGATTTTCCTGATAACATTATTTGTTAATGAGGTTTAGAGCCTTTTGTATTTGGATAGATATTGTATCATCATCTATGCCTCTAACTGTTATTACTAGGTCATCTGCGTAACCTTGTGCTTCAAATCCTAGAGTATATAGTAGGTCATCAATGACTATAGACCATAGCAAAGGTGATAGAACCCCTCCTTGAGAATCTTTCGACGGCTTTGATCGTCATTGATTTATCTCCTAACGTAGCTTCGATTTCTCTTTGACTCAGCATTGCTTTAATCCAGTTAATTGTTGGGAGTTCACATCCTTTGTTTGGAGCAGCCCTCGCAATTGATTAAATTAACGCAATTTCTTTTGTGTCCATAGCTGTGTTTAACTTGCAGAATAAGCTATGGAGAGCAGTTATGGTGGATTTACCTGCTTGGTAGGCTTCTTGATTAACAATAGAGGCTTTTTCACAAGAACGCTATCTCTAATATGTTGATCAATTATTTTCTTCATCGTCTTTAGGAGAAAGGATGTTAAACTGATTGGTCTATATGACTTTGGCTGGGCATCAAGTCTTTTGCCTGCTTTTTAATCTTACCATATAGTGAAATTAAAAAAAAAAAATTTAAAAAAAACATAAATAAATAAAAATTTGGAACTGTAAAAAAATTCGAAATTGTAAAGAATTTGAAACTTTAAGATTGTATACTTGATAAAGAGGTGTTATATATTGAATAACAATGTCAAATTGTAGAACAAATTTCATATTAAATAAGAATTGAATGCTGTACTGTACACATATACATAACCACTAATGAATTGTACTAATCCATATTGTAGCACAGTTAATATAACTAATACTTATGGCAGACCGGAATTTACAAACTGTCTAAACCTGTTTAAATGGATAAACTAGTCAGACATCTAGTATTCATACTATGGTAGTCGAATATACCACATGTCTGTCACTCAATCCTAGTTTCATACTAGGTGAACAATCTAGTATGAATCTGGTATTGAATCACACAAAATTTTCCTGGTATTAGCATGATATACAAGGAATTTGTACCTCATTACCTGTTTGTAATTGTAGTTTTTTTTGCTTGGGTGCTTGTGTCGCTTCACATAAACGGCATATTTCCACTGCTTTTGTTAACGGTTATCCGATTGTTCGTAGTAACTTTTCTTGAACATATGGACTATTAATTCCAATCACAATGCGGTCTCGAATCATCTGATCAGTTATTGCTTCACTAGTACCTGTAAAGTCACACTTTTTTTGCTTGTTGAATAATATCTGTAAGAAAATTATCAAATCGTTCACCTGTTTGTTGTCTCCTTGAGTGGAACAAGAACCTTTCGTATATCAAATAATATTTTGGTCGGCAATATTCATCGAATAACAACTTTTGTATAGACATTTTTATTTGATGCATCCATTTCAAACGTGTCGAATATGTTTGTTCCTCGTTCACCCATCAACTTTATCTGTTTCTTTAACAGTTGGTGCTAAAAATATCTCAAATTGTCTTTTAAATTTAATCCATTGATTGTTAATATTCCCCTCAAAAGTTTGAGGACCTGGGGTGAGTAGTTACCTCGTAGTTTTCATTACCTCAATTATGATTTTCAGTAGGTACTGATTTTTCTTTAATTTAACTTATAAATTTTTCCACTTACTATATGTATTTAGACAATCAATCAGTTATTCGATTATTTTCGAAATTATTTATTTATTTAGTTGTACGATTACAAAAAGTATTAAGTATTGAGAGATTCCCTCATGAAGAACGGAAAAATTCACATTTTTTAGTTGTTTAAAAAAATTTACTTGAGAAAAAGCTCTATTCTGAAGCTGTTTCGAATTCAATAGAATGAATTGGGATATGAAATAGGTGATGGCATTTATAACGATGGCAATGATATGATTGTATTTGTAAATTGCTCTATGAATCAATATGGATATATATTACCCAGATAGCACAGGACTGGTAAAGAACTGATGTTGGACTGATAATCAAGTATCAAAGCATCGATACCTATTAGTTACCAAAATTGATGTTTTTATATGGACCATTTCCGTATGTTAAGCATTCTGATTGGTTGAATTTGAAAAAGGGGAAATTAACTAGTGATTTCTTGCATCAAAGATGTATCGATGAAAGATCGAATTGTAACCAAATTTTAAAAGGGAATTGCATCAATAAAGAATCGATTCCATATCGATACTGTATTGATACTCTGCACTGATGCCGTACTGAAGAGTGGAATCAAAAAAGGAATATTTCTTGCATTTTTGTTAATAAAATAATTGCAAGCTTTAACTTCTACGCTTTTCATATGTAATTCAAAAAATTCAAAAAATTACATATGAAAAGTGTACAATTTAAAGCTTGCAATTATTTTATTAACAAAAATGCAAGAAATATTCCTTTGTTAAACAATGAGAAATATTTTCATTAAATTAAACTATTGTTTTCTATGTATTTTCTTATTTATTATACTTATATACTTAAAAAAATATTATTCCTAATCTATATTCTTATTTTTTAGTTTTTTTGCTGCCGAGATTTCGAAGCAGCTTTGTTGATTTTCACTTTGGCTGCCCGAAGTGCTTCGTCTAAGGCTTTATTATGCTCTACTATCCAATAATTAGGACGTGAGAAGCAATCTGAAATAAAAATTTGAAATTAATAATGATTAATTTTGAAAGAAACCAAACGAACCAAAAAGCCAGGCACATTTGTTGTATCTCCCTCTGTCAGATTATTCTCTGATTGTACGGCAGATCGCATTTGTCCCAATTCTGCTGCGACTAATATTTGGAAATGTCTTGGCGAAACATCAGCAATTCTCTTTTCCCTTCTTGGCATTTTTTTGAGAGTACTATATGCTTATCTAAAAATTTATTAATGTAAACTTAAAGAAAAATTACCTTATTAAATTTATTATTTGTATTATTTATTCTTATTATTTAATTAAACACTGCACTTTAAAAAATTGTCTTTACTGACGCACTAAACTCGAAAGAATAAAGCATTCACGTGTTACACGTCACAGTATAGCGAATAAGGGATCAAAGAAACATCAGTACGACATCAGTCATGTATTCTATAATTTTCCCCTTAATAATGTGATGGTAAGAATCAAAAAAGAATCAATTCTACATCAGTAGCACTCATCATTTCGTTTTCTTAACATAAATATTTTTACTCCTACCACCACACTCACCTCTATTGATGGTAGGAATCAAAATATCTTCATTAAATCATCATTAGAAAAGGAAATATTGAAGACTAATTGATACCCGAGTATCGATACCAAAATGCTATCTGGGTGTGTACTCATAATATGCTGAGAACTGGAATAAATGAGTTTAGTTTTATTTTTTTCTTTAGTTCTGTAATCTGTGTCATTTTTTTACAGCTGAAATTTAATGATATTAATTGTTCTTGGTCTTTCTTTTGGCTTGATTTTTTCTTTGCTTTTATGTTATTTTTCTTTTTTCAAGCATTTTTTATTTTTGTTTGCTCTTTTCGACCCTGACATACCTCTACAAATCTTTGTTCTTAACAGTATTAATTCATGTTGTCCATTTATAAAGATATTAAATTTTATGGAATTATTTATGAATTTAATTCTAATATTTTACGTAGGCCGGTAAAATTTGATAATTCAACCTCAAGACAAGTAGATCATTTTGTATGGAAATTTTAAATTTTTTGTTATGAAGAGCTCTAATTTAGCATCTTGTTGAACGGGTCTCTTTAAAATAATATTTTACGCTTTTCTTGTATTTTTTGTTTGTTTTCAAGATAAATTTCGAAACAAGGAAAAAAAACTGTAGTATTTTCACAGACTTATTAGAGCAAACATTAGCTAAAAATCTGTATCTCAGCATTCTGTAAACCAAAAATTGATATTTTTATGCTTAAATATTAATTATAAAAGAGTTTTCTTTTCAAAGTTCTCCAATGTAAAAATTTTAGTTTTTGGTTCACGCGATGCTAAGATATACACCTTCAAAGTCAAATGTAGATATATGTAGGTATTTTAATGTTTGAATTTGTAAATGTTTAAAAAGGAGCAGAAAGTTGTTTGCCAAAAAAAAAAAATTCCTTTTTGTGAATTTTACCCTATAATTTTTGCCCTAGTAAACGGATTTCCACCGTTTATTTATACAATTGTAAACCCCTCAAAGAACATCCTGTCCAAATTTCAAGTTCCTATTCCTACAAGAAATCTTTACTTAGTCAATAATAACAATTTTTTTCTCATGTTTTTTGAATTTTCTTAAAAAGAAAAGTATTTTTTTTTATGCTAGGTATATTGACTTGAAAATTGATTAAAAAACTATAAAATTTGTTATAGTTATTGTTCAGCAAGGGCACGTGAAGCCGAAAAATATCAACAACTGCCATCATCAACAAAACCCTCAATTTGATCGCTTTTAATATTATATTTTAAATGGGGCCGTATTACAATGAATCCACATAATTCTTCGATTTTAGGACGAATAAATTCAAAAACATTATTATTAAAGCTAGGAATTAATTTTTAATAATAAGCCAGGATGTAGAGAAGTATACGCTGATAAAGTGAATTTAAGGCCTTCTTTTAAGTATTTGTACGCGGCTGAAGATTTAAAATAAATGCTTTGACATAATCTTTTTTGATTATCGGTATAAATTACTATGTAATAGTATAATTACTACTTTTTAAATACTACAAAAAATATGTTTTTTTATTTTTAACAAAAAATGTTTCACTTGCTTTGAAATCATTACACAAATTAAGAGTGTAGAAAAAGAACAATGAAATGAACTAATAATGGGAAAATTATTAGGAAAAATTTTGGGGCCCTTTCGTGAAGCACATAGAAGAACCAATCATCAAAGACGAAATGAAAATAATACATATAAATATATGTAAAATGACATAATTTCTCATCTGAATTACTTACCTACAACAAATCGCATTGACATAGGTCAAGGTCAAGGTTGTCATTAGAAGAAAAACAAGAAGGAAATACAAAAACATTTTAATTAATTGAGAATTTTTCAATTTTATCAAAATTTACTTTTAAATAATATTTTCAAATTTATAATATATAATACCTTGGTATCTTGAATAATATATTTATCATATACATACGTACCATATTTATTCAAAAACTAAATATAATTACATATATGTATACATAAGGTCAAATTAATGCAATTATACATTAGAAATCTTCAAAAGGGAAGAAAGAAATATTTTAATACTTTTTGTATATATATGATTAGAAATAAACATAATAGAAAACCTGCTTTCGTATGCATGTGTGCATTTAAGCTTCAAAACATAATGTAAAACAAAATTTAAGTTATAGAACAAAAAATCAACGATTGAAAGCTTTTTCTTTTTCATAAAAAATAAAAATATGATACCTCCTTCTCTGCCCGCACAGGATCTGTGTCAATTTTGTTTCATTTTCTTTTTCGCATCTCTATTTTATTTCAATTCTCTTTGCGATTGTATATGAAATTATTCACAATGGTATTGACACGTATTACATCGTCTTTGCCCAACAGGTGTCTCCACCATTCGCTATGGTACTTTTTCATATAAATTTTAACTTTAGTTTTTTATCTTTAGCTGTATTTTTTTGGAACTTAAGAAGTGATATCTCAATATCTCGGTAACCATTGAGAATAGAGCCCCGTTCCTCCCATAACATTTTTTTCATTTCTCATCGAGATATACCGCCCTATTCAGTTTGGCACACGAACTGTGAAATACCCTGCACACATCAGCGGAAGATGTTGTTGATGTTGACATAATATGCATGAACTTTTGTTGCCTTTTGTGGCTAGTAATGAAGTTGGGTTACTATTCTTAATTCCAACCTTCTCTCTATCCATTTGTTTTGTTCCTTCTCTATCTATTTGTTTTGTTCCTATGGTTTCAAGTGATTTAAATTTTTTTTCCAAAAAATTTAATAATTCTTGCAATGCATCTAATTCTTTTGGTTTTTAAGTCCCAACAAATACTCTTTGGTTGTGTCATGTAATGATTTGATGCTAACAGCTCTTCCTACTTGTATACTTGGTTGTGATAACAATTTATTCAAAAGTGAGTTCACCAATAATCGCTTGTTGTCGTATTTATTGCATAAAATATTTCACGTTCCTTCATGTGATTACTGGTAAATGCTGTATTAATCCTCGTGCTTCTCCTGCAAAATTATTTACAAGATAAAACATCTCCTGAGCTGCAGATATTGGTTTTTCATGAATTAATTGGATATATAAATCTCGAAATTGAGTACATTTTACTTTGCAAAGAAAAAAATCATTTTTCATCAAGACAATGGACAGGCTCACAAAGGTGTCTTTACAATGTTTAAATTGAAGGAATTAGAATACAAGTTATTGGAACATCCACCATATTCACTAGACCTGGCCCCCTCTGACTTTCATCTGTTTCCAAACCTCAAATAATTCCTACGTGGCAAGCGTTTTTCATCAAATGAAGAAGTTATAGTAGCCGTAGATGAGTACCTACTTTAAAGGGCTTGAAAAAATGAATTAGAAAATCGATAGAAAAAATGTATTGAGCTTTAAAAAAATATATACTGAAAAATAAATGCATTTTGACTTATTAATTCATGTTGTTTCATTGTTAGGCTACGAACTTTCTGAATGACCTAGTATCTGCAACTGTGGGCACTGAAATTGTTGGTATTTTGATTTGGTTGGTATTAACTGAGGGTTGAGTTTGTCTAAATGCTTCAGAATAATGGCTGAAAGAAAAAATCCTTGCTTGAAGAGAGATCATTGTATCTTAAATTCAATTTTCCACTTCGATGTAATAAACAGCCTTTTAGTCAAGTAATTCGGCGTTAATACTGATTTCCCAAATCTGTTGATTTTTGTTAAACAGTTCTATTTGGTATTTTCAAAGCATGTGTTTTGTATAATATATTCACAGTATGAGACCGATGTATAAGTTCAATACCTATGCAATGAAAAAAGGGGTTTATTGTACAGAAGTACACGTACGTTATATATATATGTACATACGTATACTTTAAATATAATCCCAAGTTCAAAACCTGTGAACAGGGAGAAAGGGTTACTCTGAATCACTATCTTTATACCCAATTAAACGACCTCCTGGCAGCCTCACCAAGAGCAAGAATAAGGCTTGAATTATTGATTAATTATGAGTTTTATTGAATAATTTTCCGATATTTATACATAAAAAATGCTTATTTGACTATAATTGATATATAAAGAATATACATTTAAGAAATCAATAGCGACACAAAAGATCTTGTTAAGTCGAGGAGCACAAAAAGCACAGATAATCTTATCTAAGAAATCAATAAATAATTTACAAGCATACATAAATCAAATACCAAATATCCATGTTATTATTACTATTATTGTAATATATGTATATATAATGAGTGGGAATCAATGAGAATAAATGGGAGTTAATTATTAGATATTATCAACACCGCGAGGAAGGCTCAAACGAGCGCTGATCAATATTGTGGGGAATGTTGCAAATGCACTATTTGGCGTGCTAGACAATACGTATGTAGAGAAAATGGCTCAGACTATCTCAACGATTGAAGATAATCAAGACCATCTACTCGATCTAATAAAGGAACAAAGGTCCGTACTGGACTCCACCAGTAACACCGTATATCGTATCAAAGCTACAAACAACAGCCGAGCAACAAAAAGTTTAATTTAATCAAACCGTAGAAGATCTTAAAACTATTCATAAAGAACTGAAGAAACAACAGTTGCAAGAGTTAATTAATACTTATTCATTAAGTATGATTCTGTCTATTATGGACTATCAACGAATACAATCCTTGTTACTAGACGTCTTGACAGACACACATCATGGAAAAGTCAATCCAATACTTATAACACATAGGCAATTGCAAGGACAATTGATCCTAATTAAAAAAAATCATCCAACTAACGTACGTTTGCCAGATACAGAGAACAATTTACTAGAGCTATATAAGTTGTTAATCATACAAGGAAAAGTGGTCGACGATTACGCTATTTTCCAAATAAAGGTACCCTTAGTATCAAATAACTATTACCAAATGATGGCTATTACCCTAGTACTAGTACTCATTAAAGATGGCTTCGTCAGCATTGAACCGTCTACAGTATCTTATAATAGATATGTATCGAGAATCATACTATCCACTGGACAAATATGAGCTGAAGACATTTATTATAATACGCCAATCAATCTACCTGTATAAACAACATCATTCAATGTACAAAATGGGATCAAAAGTCAGTGCTTACGAGATAGCCGTTTTACTGAAAAAGTCACTACAACCGGATTGGAAATTATCCATCATCAATGATGCGCCACGGTGAACGCAACTGAATGATCCAAACAATTGGATACATATCATAAATATGTATATAAAAAAGCGATTTCTGCAAATAAATCACTAATTTTTATTCAACGACATTAAGCCTTTTTATTCTTCTGGTGAGGCTACTAGAAGCGTTGAATAATTTATCCTTTTGATTATACTAGAGATTTGATCATTTTGTACAGATTTTGCATCTACAATCAACAGATTTTGTATTTGTATGATGAAGTACATGGGACAGATATTGTATCTGAACAACACCATATCCAGCGTATCTTAACATTCGATCATTCTTATACACAAGTTTGGTACGTGCGTATATGCCTCATTACTAGGTTAACATCGATGACTCCGCAATTTGAACATACAACGAAATTTTGTAAATTTTCATCATGAACGTCGAAGAAATATTTACAGAGCAATCAGAATTAGGACATGACATTGAAAGATTGTTGAAAAATTTCAAGAAAGATTGTGTAACCAGAAAAACACCACAATACTTACAGAATAAAGCCAGTACTTTAGATGAATTATGAACCACATTTGAAGATAATCTTAAATAGCTGCTAGCGGTAGTCAATTGAAATCAAACCCACGAGTATTTTACAAAGAACTTTTATGAATAAGTACTCGAAAGAAAACAGAATTTATCAAAATTAATTCCTAATCACCAACTTCAAAATAATGCACAAGATAAAACTGAAATTTAAAAATCACATGAAAATATTCACAAGACAATATTAAATAATAAAACGAGTGGGCTCTGCTTTACTTTTGGCTCACACAGGATACATGTCCAAACGTCACCAAATTTAGTTCATCAGTAAATATTGATGTCCTGATGACGAATCTGATGTCCTTTTCGTCCTAACTTCAATAGTTTCCGAGAAAAAGGACTCTAAAGTTACGAACTTCGAACACATATTTCACTTATTTTTAATGCATATTATGTACAAAATTATAATAAAATTAATGAAACCGCTTCGTTCGGTTCAGTAAATATTTGGTTGTATTAGCAATGTTATGCAAAATTATACAGGGTGTTTTTCGGATCGTGTGCCAAACTGAACGTGGTGGTAGATCTCGATGAGAAATGAAAAAAAAAATAATAAGGCAAATTTTCGAGATATTCGACTTTGAACATAAAAATGACGAATTTTTTTCAAAATTTTTTGATTTACAATAACTTCTGAACCATTTGACATACAACTTTATAAAATACATTTTTTCAAATGTCTGAAGGTTTTCTTTAGAAATAACTTTTATTCAGCTCTGTACATTACGCTAGCGCTGAAATATGTTGCAAAAACTGGAACTGGTTACTTTTCGAAAAAAATTGTCTTTGACCTTGAATATCTCGGTAACCATTGAGAATAGAACAGCAACCCACACCCCTCACCCCTCCCACCAATACGATTTTTTTCATTTCTCATCGAGATCTACCACCACGTTCAGTTTGGCACACGATCCGAGAAACACCCTGTATACATTGGTCACCATGCATGTATACTAGAAAATTCTATAAATATTCGAAAATCTTTAAAGAAATATTAAGTTACAACAAATATTTGCTTTTTTCAAAATAATTTCTCGATTAATTTTTACACGCGTCTAAATAAATGCTTTAGTAAACATATTGCATATTCAAAATAATTTACACAAGTTTAAATAAAAACGCTGTGGTAAATACTTTGTTTACCGGAAGAAATTTTCGAAATCTATCAATTAATTTCGGCCGTAATTGTTGACTGCGTAATTTTAATTATTAAAAGTTGATTTTGATGACCAAATATGGAATTGCAAACCAAGGTTCTTCTCTTAAGGAAAGTGTAATGTAGAATGATATTAAGCAGAGAGTTGGTGAAAAACATTATAACAGTTGAAACGGAAAATTCTAAGGAAGTGAAACTGTAATTAGTATCAGGTTCGTTAGTGGAAATTAATGTGAAAAATAAATATTTTAAAAGTAAAAGTGTAAAGCATTGTGTTTTACCTGTTTAGGCTGGCAGAGGCACTGCTTATATGTATAATATAAAATAAATAACATCTGTGAAAGTGAGTGAAATAAAAAGTTTTATGTAATTCTCTAACGACGCTGGCTGTTCTACACCAATATCATCTATAGAAGGCAAACTTGCAGAACGATTTGAGAAAAAAATGGACTCATTTGATTTCATAAATACAAGTCTTCAATTTGACTACTCTATAACCAACCAGAACTTTTAGAACAGAAAACTGATTATATAAAACCAATGTTCAACACAATTAACCATAATTTCGATCTCTTGGAAAAGAAAATAAAGAATTTTAAACCACATATTAGGAAACAAAGAGGACTAATTAACGCATTAAGAACTGGGCTTAAATATGTAGCTGGGACACTAGATAACGACGATGAACAAGAAATAAAAACCAAATTAGAAACACTTAGACAGAATAATAAAAACCTGATAGATGAAAACAACAAACAAGTAATAATAAATAACGAAGTCTCAACTCAGATAAAAAACTTAACAGACGAAATAAAAATACACAAAATAGGTATGAAAAGTGATTATTATTTTTTTTTTTTTGTAAAACTCACAGTAAAAAGGTGACTCGTTAAAGTTGGAATAAGAAAAATTTGAATTTTTGTGACTACAATGAAATGTAAAGTAAAAATTCTTTTAAAAGATAACGACCACCATAAATAGTGGTTTCTTTCACATTGAAATCGAATTCAATTAGTAACGTAAATTTTTTTTTTTAATTTTTAGACAAAATAAAGAGTTCCTTTTTTTTTGGTTTCACTTAAATGTATAATAACAATGAAAAATAGATGTGTGAACCCGCGTACCCATATGAGTGCAAATACATATTGTTGAAATCATCGGTATATATTTATATTTTTTTATATATACATATGTATATAAGTGTAAATAGATACGTATGAAAACATATGTACATATATCTTTTGTCTTTTGGTATTAATCTAGACGTAATTGACTCTGAGCTTCAATGCCTATCCATGTAACATACAAATAATTGATGACTCGATGATTGTAAAAATTTTGGTTGAATTTACAAAAAATATAAAAAAAAAATTCAGTTTCTAATTAAAGAAATATATATAATATAACGATAAAACTAACAAATAAAGAATACTTGCGCAAACCTTTATTGAAAATAAAAGTAAAATCTGAGTAAATAAAGTTTTATAAAAAAAAGAAAGGAACTGCTTTACTTTCTGGCTACAGGATGTCTTCTTTACGTTTATCAATTTATGGTAAATCTAAAGACGAATGAACAAAATTAGCTAAATGGGCAATCGATTATAATGTTCATTCAACAAATATAAGATGGCTAATACAAATTCCACGTTTATTGTAAGTGTTAAATTGTTATTTTTTAAGAATTTTTTTCTAATGTTCTTCATTTTCTTCAAATCCTTGAAAATATATTTAAACCATTATTTGATGCAACAAATGAACCAGAAAAACATCCAGAATTACATCGTTTCCTACAATATGTTATTGTTTTCGACTCTGTTGATGATGAATCAAAACCAGAAAATCCATTATTTGATAGTGATATTTCTAAACCACGAGATTGGTTTGATGATGATAATACACCATATGTACCATATATTATATTTTTTATATGTATGCTAATATGACTGTTTTAAATCATTCATCAAAAATTGTTAAACCATTCTTTTTTTTAAAATCATTTTTTTTGTTCACCTCAAACATAGGATTTAATACATTCGTATTACGTCCACATTGTGGTGAAGCTGGACCAGTACAACATTTAGTTTGTGGATATTTAATGGCTGATAATATTTCACATGGTTTAATTCTTCGTAAAGTACCAATTTTACAATATTTCTATTATTTAGCACAAATTGGTATCCCAATGTCACCATCATCAAATAATTCATTATTTTTAAATTATCATCGTAATCCATTACCGGAATATTTATCAAGAGGTTTGATTGCATCATTAAGTACCGATGATCCATTACAATTTCATTTCACAAAGGTTTGTCAATATTTGAATATTAAATTAAGTAAAAAATAATTTTTTTAAAAAAAATTTATAAACTCTATAGGAACCATTGATATGTGTGAATTAGCACGTAATATTGTTTTGAAGAGCGGTTTTCCACATAAGGTAAGATAATTATATTTAAAGAAAAAAAAATTAAAATAGGATAAAAAATAATCGATAATAATTATTTCATGTAACATTTGAGCAAATACATAATAATTGAAACAAATTAATAATTCTTTTTTTTTTTTATTTTCAATAAAAGGTAAAACAATATTAGCTGGGACCAAATTATACAAAAGAAGTTGTCGCTGGTAATGATATAACACGTACAAATGTGCCATATATTCGTGTTGCTTTCCGTTATGAAACATTATTGGATGAATTATCAAACATTTTTAAAATACATGAAAAACCAAATGAAACGATTTAAGTTGAATTTTATGTATATAAACATATGTTAAAAATGATATCACAAAATGAAATTAGTTCTCTGTTTATTATTATTTTTTAAATTTATATACGTCAACTGTTTAAAAATAAAATAAAAAGTATATATGTATGTGTGTAGTATGTGAAACATATGTAGTAATGTTCATACAATTCGTATATTATTATTTTTTTCTAAATATATAATTCAATTGTCTTTAAAGTATTTAGGTATATGTATATAATATATATAAAAGAAAAATTAAATGTATTCTTTAATAAAAATAATAATAATACAAAAAACAAATACATATATAAAAAAAAATATGTTTAAAAAAAAGAGTGATTTATATACATATAGCTGCTGAATTTTGAATAAAAAAAATATTTAAAATTAAAACAAAATACGTATTGTATAGGAATTTATTTGGAGAAAAAATTACGAAAAGAAAGAAAATTGTACATTTATTTTTTGATTAGAGTTTTATTTATATTCTATTCTCGAAGAATAAAAAAAAAATTCATGAAGTAGTATAAATTTTTTTAGGCAGAAAAGAATTACTATTTAATTTATTTTCTTTTCTTTTTACTAGAGCATGCTGAATTTAGTTAGGTTAAAATATATTTTTTTGTTTACAAAAATAAATAAATTGAAAACTTACTACGAAAAAAAAAAAAATGTGAACGAAAATAATTATTTTTATATAATTTTTGAGTGCTAACTGAGATAAAACACAATGTACTTTGTTTCTTGAAAATTTCTACATATAAAAAAAAATCTATTGAAATCTTACTGTCAACAAGAGAAAGTTAAATTAATAAAATAGATTTTTACTGCTTACTGTTAACTAATAAAAAAAAATTGAAGTTGGTTTTAATTAAAAATATTAAATTTTGAAGAGAAAAAAATAAATAAACTTACATGGGAAGAGATTCCATTTACATATTTCTGTCACTATAAAACTTAATAATGAAGATAATAAAATGACAACAATTATTGGCCATACAGTCGGTATTAATAAGTCATAAACATCATCAATTATAATTTATAAATATATATGTTATGAACACATGTTATGATAATAATAATAATATGGACATAGTCCATAATCGATTTGAAAATGGATTCGTATTCCTAATTGAATGGTCTCAATGAACAAATGATGATGAAATTATCACTTAAGTTACGAAAAAATAAAAAAATAAAACAAATGTTAATGTAACATTTTTAAAATTAAAAATGAATTTTAAATGAATTCGGTTGATACAATCAAAAAAACAAAAAATTCCAATTCAATTTTTTAACGGTTTACAATTTTGAGTTAAACATGTACAAAAATTATCAATTGTGTAAATTATTCAAAAATTACAAGGAAAAAAAATATGGAGACAAATATTGTGGTGATGATAGTGAAAGTATGTATCTTTTAAAAAATAAAATAACAGTTAAAAAAAACATTTAAAAAATTTACTTAAAAAATAAAAATTAAAAATAAAAACAAAACATACCAAAATGCAATACAACTCGAGGAAGAGAAAATATTCTTGCCAATTTTAAATTAGCTTCAAAACGTTTTTCATCAAAATCCATAAAATTTAACCCTTAGCAATCGTAAGGACCAAGTGCGGTCGGTTGAACAATCGTCCCAATAAAATTATGACTACGACGGTTGAGATTGAATAAAGTAAATCGTAGTTATAATTCTACTGCGACGAGCAAATTAAGTAGGGTGGTAATTATGATCGTTATTGAAGGGTTGGTGAATATTTGAATGAATGATGTGCTGAAGCTTCTAAAATTTTGTAAAAAAATAATGTTAAATTAGGAAAATTAGCAATGTATTATACATTACAATTATCTGATGCATCAACATTTCTAATTGGTATACAAACACGTAAATTATTAAATATTACCGAAGTAGCCGAAAAAGAACATAAAATTCTTGCTAAATTAGAAAAAATTTTCACAAAATTCTTAAATTAGGAAGGTATTGAAATTTATAATTAATTGTCTTATAAAATATTCAATTCAAAATAAACATTTTCACCCTATGAATTCCTTATTATCCAATATGGTAAAGTTTTATTGAATAAGGTATATTCAGATTTTTTACATTGTTTTCGATATCGAATGCTCGATCATAGTAGATCGACAGTACTTTTTGTATCGAATTAATGCCGACTAGGTGATAATTTGTTTTAAAAAGTGTAGATAAAATATTCTTATTTATTTTACTAAAATATTATTTAAAGGTCCAATTTAACAAGCTAAAAGTTATTGTAAATTTTCATTGAATACATGGGAAAAAATATGAACTACGCTTTTTTTGTTTTTGTATTATATCAATTAAAAAAGAATATATGTATGTACTATAGTTTTTTATTTTTACTCTAATTCTTCAAGCATATTGTCGTATATTATTGCATCCATGTATATTGTCAGTGAGGACCAGAACTGTAAAAGCACAAACATTTACAAATTTATGCCAGTTTAATCCAGTTTATAAATTACAACTTAAGTCAATTAAAATATAAATGAAACTTCAAGCTTAGAATTTTATTTATTTGAAAGCAAACATTTAAATTTCTTATTTTGACAGCTCGTAATTCGAAAACAAAACGAAATTCGATGTATCGTATTTCATAATACCAAAATTTACTTTCCAACGAACGATATCGTTTTCAACTTTCGAACCAACGATCATCGAGTATCGAAATACATAATTCCGCTCCTGTATTTTGAATTAAAATTTCACCACATAAAAAGAAAAAAATACATTACTTTACTATATTTTTTATATTAGCCAAAATGTTTTAATACCTCTGTTCCACCCCAAGGTTTGTATACCTCTTCTAAAAAATATTGTGTAGGATATACTTGTTTTCTTCTACAATAGGCCAGAAATTTATATTTTTCAATATATTTTCCGTAATTTTCTTTCTGTTTATTGTATGGTGGTAACGAGGCTTTGAGGTGCTGCCACTCACTCTCAATTGTGTTCGTGTGAACTCCAGTTAGAGGATCTTTGAAGTGTTTGGAATGGTTGACCTTTTCGTGGCTATATTTCTTCGGATCGATTTGGTCATAGGATTTCCAACAATCTGAATATATTAACTTATTTTAACGTCATGGAGTAATGCAAAATAATATTTGTGTATTCTAAAATAAACTTGCAAATCTTCCAATCTGTGCATACAAAACATATTATACAATAATTCATAAATTCATTAATGTCTATACAAAAATTGGGAAAAACATATTAAATATTATAAAATAGATGGCGCTACTGACTGTTAAAATTACAATTTCATTTTTTTTCAACATGGCAACAAAAGCAACTGTAAAAAAAAAGATTTTTTTAAAAGTATAATTTTCAAATATTTTCTCATTGTTTTGTGAAATTATAAATAAAAGTCATCTTTAAATTAAATAAGTTAATAATTTTATTATAATTTTATACATAATAAGCATTATAAATAAGTGAAATATGTGTTCGAAGTTCGTAACTTTAGAGTCCTTTTTCTCAGAAGCTATTGAAGATAGTATGTACCATGGTAAATAGAATAGGGAAGTATGCTGAATATCAGTGTTTGACCTCAAAGATAAATGTCGGATACAGATGACGTAGCTGTGAAGAATTTTTAAATTTTGAGGGTTGAAATTTAAAACTGTTGTGTGTTTACAATAATGATGTGATAATTTATTTTATTAATACAAAAAAATTTTTTTATAAAAAATATGACAATTCTTACTAATAATATTACTAATACTAATATAATTAGTTACCTACTATACTTTAATAATAATTTATTATTATATGTATAAATTATTAATATTAACATATTATTGAAGTGCAGTAAGTAATTATCTACCTGTATAATTTATCCATTAAAGAGTATCTGACAAGACGATTTCTATCCAAAAAGCAACCCTTGTTTCTTCAATTCTCCTTCATTTTGTTCACCAATCTGATGTACTGAAAAAGAAAAAAAATAAATTTTGTATCACAATAGTCAATCTCAAGAAATACTTAACTATGATTCGCTGGATTTCTCGCAAATGCATTCTTAAAAAAATTTCGCAATGAACCCAATAATCACAAGATTAATATTAACAATAATAAAAAAAAAAATATTATTGTTTAATTATTAATTTTAATGTTTAATTATTAATATTAATTATTATATTATTAAAATTATAGATTTATTATAACATTTTTTATATATTCATTTTACTTAACATTATATTATTTTATTAAGTCATTACACATAATTAACATAATCAGCATACAATTTTAGGTCATTCAACTTTTAAAAGAAAAGTAAACTAACCTATGCCAATTTCATGAATTTACTTTATTCTATACTCATAATATGTATATTAATATCTTTATTCATGACTAAAAGTGCATCATCAGCTGTTTTAAATAAGTTCATTTAACCTAATGCAATAGGTAAATACATTATGTGTATTTACACTTATTGCGGTAAAACGGTAATAATATATACCTATATACCCGTATGTATATGATTAATTCATATATCAATTAATAATATGTTATTAATATTAAGAAATATTGTAAGTTGTAATTGATGATTCAGGCAATAATTTTATATAAATAGGAGCCAATACTTAATAAAGAATTAGAATTAATCAGAAAGTCAAGTCTTTTATTTCCTTGGTGAGGTTGCCAGGGCTGGTCAATTCTTTAGATACGAAGGTCGTGATCCAGAGTATCTGTTCCATACATAGTTTCAGGTATTGTACTTGAAATTAATTAGCACGTGTACAGGTTTTGTACTTGGACACATTTAACTTATAATTTGTATTGTACAGGTTTTTTACTTGTGCATATCTCCTTAACATCGTTGGTTGAACTATAGATACAATTCAGTATTGTACTGAATCTATCTTTGGGTATTGTTCAGATTTAGTATTGTACTAAATCTGTATTAATAGATAAATAAAAGAATTTATCTATATATTTTTAGTGACACCGACCTTTAAAAGTATTACGTTTTAGTTGTTGAACGATCCAATACTTCAATTTTTTCTACGTCTTTTTCCATTTTGAATCATTCAAAATGAATGAACTAATATCAAGGCAATCTGATATCGAGCAAGAAATAAAGTGGTTATTAACAAATTACATCTCGCAAAACACAAGATTATTTGGAGAAAAACTAAGCAAATTAGAATTAAACTGGACAGCTTTTTACAACAACAATGATGCAATTAAAGCGTCACCGGAATATTCGAAAGAACAGCAGTATATCGCGAACAATTATTTTGAAGAAATAAAAACGGTATATGAAGAATTTACAACTTTAATTATTACACTAATGCAAACTTTCAAAAATTCAACGCCAACCGATGATAATCAAGAAGAAATTAAACAAAATGATGAAGTTGAGAAATTGTTAAAAAGACAAAAAGCAACCATGACAACAGTTGTGAGTTTATTAAAAGATATTGAAAATAAATTACAAAGACCATGTTCTACTTCATACTGTGATTATAAAATTGAAATATTAAACAAATATCAAATGAAATTATACAACAACAATCAACTTGTATGGGAATCAAGTACGGTGGATGAACCATGTGATTACAATCAAAATCATTATTTAGAAGTAAAAAATTGGCTGCAAGATATAACAATTGCCTTGCAAGAAACACGACGGTCAGTAAATCCATCATTTGAATTTAAAAACGCAGAAATGAAATCTAATAATGAAAAAACTCAAATTACCTAAAATTTCAATATCAACTTTTGATGGTAATTATTTAAAATGGATTCAATTTCGTTAATTATACAAACAACTAATACACAATCAAACAATTAGTTCAACAGAAAAAATGTTCTATTTGATGAGCAACCTGCAAGGTGAAGCATTAGGCCTAATAAAGCATTTACCTGCAACTGGAGAACATTATGCAGGCGCCTGGGAAATTTTATGTACAGGTATGACAATAAAAGATTATTAACGACGTCATTTTTAAACAAATTATTATCACAATCAACTGTTCAAATAGATTCAGCAGCTGATATCAAATCATTACATGATATTACAAAAGAATGTTTACTCGGCATGAAAAATATTGGTCTTAACATAGAAACATAGGATCCGATATTAATGCATTTATTAATAAAAAAATTGGATACAAATACACACACATTATATGAGCAATCATTAAAAGTACCACGCGAATTAAACACCATTGAAAATTTTCTAAATTTTTTGGAAACCAGATTCCAAGCACTAGAAACTATTTGAAAAACAGCTAATTTAAAAAAAAAAAAACACGCTACCGATGACACTCGAAATGTAATTGCAAAGTGAATTTTTTCTTATCAATATTGTGCTTAATTTATCAATTTTATTATTGATAAGCAATGAGAAAATACTAATAGCTAATTTTTTCTGTTTTGAGTCTCGGCCCATTTTACAAAAAATCACTAAAACTCACTACTCGTAAAAACCAACTAATAAGTTCTAATTACTCGTCAACAATTCAAACTAATTATTGAATTCTTGTGTACAAAAATACACAAAAAAAAACACAAATCCAAAATAACAGATAAATCTATTATTAGCGTTTTTCAATAAAAAAATTCTATATTTCAAATCTATAGAAATTAATATATATAGAATATAATATTCTATAGGCATAATAATAATGAATAATAAACTACTTATCAATTGAAACAACTTATCATTTTCTGTCAGAACAAGTCACCTTGTCGGTACAACAATCAAAAACACAAAGTAATTATGTGATACTAAGCACTGTAAAGGTAAAAATAGCAACTTCAGTAGGTAAAGATATAGAATGTCGAGCCTTATTAGACTCGGGTTCGCAACTAAATTTAATTACAAAAGGTTTAGCGAAAAAATTGACACTATGAGGAACAGAAGATAAAATAACAATCAAAGGAATTTCAGAAGCAAATCAATATAAAAATAAATTAATAAATGAATTTAGCATAAACATGAAAGCATATACAATACCAAAGATAACAGGCTACCAGCCATCAGCTATTTTAGATACTTCAACATGGCCTATACCACATAACATTCCGTTAGCAGATCCCGATTTTCATGAACCTCAACGAGTGGACTTACTAATTGGTGCAGAGCATTACTATGAATTTTTGTCAATTGGCCAAATAAAACTTGGAAAAAATTTGCCAATCCTTCAGAATACCATATTCGGGTGGATAGTAGCTGGAAAGGCAGGGAAAATGGTACAATCAAACGCACATTGAAACATCTGCACGCAAGAAGAAACTAAATTGGATGAACAAGTAGAAAAATTTTGGACCTTAGAAGAGGTTAGCAATTCAACTAAACAATATTCAACTTTAGAAAAGCAGTGCGAAACCTTTTTCAATCAAACAGTTAAAAAAGATGAGTCAGGAAGATTTGAATCTTCCATTGCCATTCTTAAAGAAACAAACAGAATTGGGAGAGTCCAGTGACATGGCATTTGCTCGTCTGAGATCAGTAGAGAAAAAGTTAAAGGCAAATCCAGACCTAAAAAGGCAATATCAGGAATTTATGGACGAATATCTCCGTTTAGGCCTTATGGAAGAAGTTGAATTTAACAAAATAGAAAAATCATATTACGTCCTACCTCACCATTGTGTATTAAAACCTGATAGCACCACCACTAAACTCCGAGTAGTATTCGATGCTTCGGCAAAAACTACAACTAACTTATCACTCAACAACATTTTACACACAGAATCAAAATTACAGGAGGAACTGTTTTCAGTTGTAATTCGTTTCAGATTACCGAGCTTCGTTATGACAGCCGACTTCGAGAAGATGTACAGGCAAATTTCAATTTTTTTATTGGAGAAAAAATGATGAACCAGTAAAATGTTACCAACTACTTACAATAAAGTATGGCGTCACAACAGCACCTTATTTGTCCATCAAATGTTTACAGAATTTAGCGGCACAACATGCAGAGTACTTACCACTTGAATCGACATGCCTTAAACGAGATTTTTATGTTGATGATTGTATGACTGGCAGCAACAACTTAATGTTGAATTAGATGAAGCACTAATCTATTCATAATCAAATAAACACGAAATTGCTCCTTATCTGAAGACATACGCAATTTAAAAAAGAATAAAACACAACTCTACTAGCCCATTGCTAACATTAAGCCCATTTCTCGATGACAATAACATCATAAGAGTAGGCGGGAGATTAGCAGAGGCTAAGCTACCGTACGATACAAAACATCCTATGCTGTTACCGTACAACCATTATATTACAAAACTTATTTTCACACATTATCATTTAACCAATGCACACATCGGACCACAAGCACTGCTCGCTGTACTCAGACAAAAATTCTGGCCTATCAAAGGAAAAGGAATTGCTAGGAATATAGTTCAAAACTCTGTACGGTGTGCTAGAGCTAAACCCAAACTATTTACACAACTCATGAGATCTCTACCTGCTGCCAGAGTAGATCCAGCACGTCCATTTATAAATTGTGGAATAGACTTTTGTGGCCCATTTTGGACGCATTTTAAAATATGAGGAAAAAGACCTGTCAAATCATACGTCGCCCTATTTTGCTCCTTTGCCACCAAGGCAATACACATTAAGGTCGTCAGCGATCTCACGACTGAATCATTTATTGGCGCCCTTAAGAGGTTTATCGGAAGCCGAGAATGTTGTAAAAATATTTATTGTGATAATGCCACAAACTTCACTGGTGCGAAAAATCAACTACATGAACTTCAAGAGACCATATATTCCAAAAGAGCCAGCGAAAAAATCGTTCACTTATGTGGAACAAGAAACATTCGATTTCATTTCATACCACCAAGAGCCCCACATTTTGGAGGATTATGGGAAGCCGCAGTGAAGTCAGCCAAATATCTTTTCTACCGAAGTGTATCAGCTGCTAGTTTAACAAATGAAGAATTAACTACAGTCATGGTGGAAATAGAAGCAATCCTGACCATTAACACAATTGTCTAACGACCCTAACGATCTAACGGCATTAACACCAGGACATTTCTTAGTGGGAGAACCATTAACAGCTACAGTAGATCCACACTCTACTCCAATAAAAGGCAACTTAACATACAGATGGAAGGTAGTTTCTCAATTAAAAGCAGAGTTTTGTCATCGTTGGACCCGAGAATATTTAAGTGAATTACAACATCGTTATAAATGAACTAAACCAGACAACGACATTCAAGTTGGAATGATGGTAGAGCTAAAGGAAGATAATATGCCAGTATTATCATGACCGTTAGCTAGAATTGTGCGGACCATTAAGGGAAATGACGGCTGCATTAGGGTAGTAGATGTAAAAACAGCATCAGAAATCTTCAGGCGACCAGTTCATAAATTAGCACCTCTTCCTGTTGATCAAGAGCCCCCTAGCACAAATGAGCAAGTAGCTATAAACCCACCTCAAAACAACAAATCACCATCAGACGACGAAGACAAGTGACTTTAACTCCATTTAACACACAATCTGGAATATACATATATATGAAGGTATTGGAACCACATACTTAACATCTAGTGAATAGAATCTTGTTGTATATTTCGATATGAAAACGTATTGGCAAGAACTAAGTTTTATTGACATGGTATCGATGAAATCCGTCATTTATGTCAAGAAATGAGAGACAACCAACCCTGCAATGAAGTATCAATACAATTGTCATGAATGGAAATATACTATTGTCAGATCAACATCCAAAAAGGCTTAAAAGAGCGCCATTAAATATCATTAGAAATATAACCAATTCACTATTCGGTGTTTTAGATTCCAAGTATGCCACCGACATGTCGAACATCATCAATAACCTAGAAAATAAGCAACAAAACCTACTACAATTATTAAGGAATCAAACAACGATTATAAACTCTACAAACAATATTCTAGGAAAATCTCAAGAAGCAATTCAAAATCAGTTAGATGAGTTCAATAAATACATTAATGAGACAATCACAGTCGTAAATTAGTGAAGCAAAAATTCATCAAAACGATTAACCAATTATTCATATGAGTGATTCTTACAATGACAAATTTCCAAAGAATACAATCTGCATTATTAGATGTCATGATCAATGCTCATCATGGAAAAGTAAATCCAATATAATTGACACCAAATCAGTTACAAGAACAACTAGCCTTAATCAAAGATCATCTACCTCCAAATCTAAGATTACCCACAGAACATGATCACCTATTAGAACTATATACTCGTACATTTATGACCATCGAGAGCAAAATCATTTCGGAGGAAATAATATTCAGACTACGATTACCATTGTTAACATATGAAGTATTTGAAATGTTCAACATAGTTCCAGTCCCCATTTCAATGAATGGTATATTTATGCTTCCGCACAATTCCTTGTAATCAACATGCATAGGGATTCGTTTTATTCGTTATCGATCAATGATTTATCACAATGTCTGACAACAGATCCAACTACACACATATGAAAGCAGCAACATCCACTTTTCAGAAAGGGAGCACACCAAGGCTCATGTGTCCCAACTAGAAATATCACTGAAGTACTTCACTATTCAAATTTCATAAAATTAGTCTATGAAAACACGCTGCAACCAAATATCACTCATGACATTCTTGAATTAAAAACAACTATACAACAATTACAAGTAAAAGTAATTCAGATGACCACACATCAGCAATATAGCATATACCATCTATCTACAAATTATTTGGGTATCACTATCGTCAGTGTATTGTTACTCATCTTAATTTGGAGAAAAGTTAAGACAATGGTTAATCGCAGCCCGTCCGAATCAAGCAGGCACCACAGAGGATATGGTACTAGCACCTAGAACATAAAAAGGTTGAACTAATGGTTCAACAAGGGGGAGGATGTTTAATTATTAATTTTAATGTTTAATTATTAATATTAATTATTATATTATTAAAATTATAGATTTGTTATAACATTTTGTATTTATTCATTTTACTTAACTTTATATTATTTTATTAAGTCATTACACATAATTAACATAATCAGCATAAAATTTTAGGTCATTCAACTATTAAAAGAAAAGTAAACTAACCTATGCCAATTTCATGAATTTACTTTATTCTATACTCATAACATGTATATTAATATCTTTATTCATGACTAAATATTATAAAATAGATGGCGCTACTGACTGTTAAAATTACAATTTCATTTTTTTTCAACATGGCAACAAAAGCAACTGTAAAAAAAAAGATTTTTTTAAAAGTATAATTTTCAAATATTTTCTCATTGTTTTGTGAAATTATAAATAAAAGTCATCTTTAAATTAAATAAGTTAATAATTTTATTATAATTTTATACATAATAAGCATTATAAATAAGTGAAATATGTGTTCGAAGTTCGTAACTTTAGAGTCCTTTTTCTCAGAAGCTATTGAAGATAGTATGTACCATGGTAAATAGAATAGGGAAGTATGCTGAATATCAGTGTTTGACCTCAAAGATAAATGTCGGATACAGATGACGTAGCTGTGAAGAATTTTTAAATTTTGAGGGTTGAAATTTAAAACTGTTGTGTGTTTACAATAATGATGTGATAATTTATTTTATTAATACAAAAAAATTTTTTTATAAAAAATATGACAATTCTTACTAATAATATTACTAATACTAATATAATTAGTTACCTACTATACTTTAATAATAATTTATTATTATATGTATAAATTATTAATATTAACATATTATTGAAGTGCAGTAAGTAATTATCTACCTGTATAATTTATCCATTAAAGAGTATCTGACAAGACGATTTCTATCCAAAAAGCAACCCTTGTTTCTTCAATTCTCCTTCATTTTGTTCACCAATCTGATGTACTGAAAAAGAAAAAAAATAAATTTTGTATCACAATAGTCAATCTCAAGAAATACTTAACTATGATTCGCTGGATTTCTCGCAAATGCATTCTTAAAAAAATTTCGCAATGAACCCAATAATCACAAGATTAATATTAACAATAATAAAAAAAAAAATATTATTGTTTAATTATTAATTTTAATGTTTAATTATTAATATTAATTATTATATTATTAAAATTATAGATTTATTATAACATTTTTTATATATTCATTTTACTTAACATTATATTATTTTATTAAGTCATTACACATAATTAACATAATCAGCATACAATTTTAGGTCATTCAACTTTTAAAAGAAAAGTAAACTAACCTATGCCAATTTCATGAATTTACTTTATTCTATACTCATAATATGTATATTAATATCTTTATTCATGACTAAAAGTGCATCATCAGCTGTTTTAAATAAGTTCATTTAACCTAATGCAATAGGTAAATACATTATGTGTATTTACACTTATTGCGGTAAAACGGTAATAATATATACCTATATACCCGTATGTATATGATTAATTCATATATCAATTAATAATATGTTATTAATATTAAGAAATATTGTAAGTTGTAATTGATGATTCAGGCAATAATTTTATATAAATAGGAGCCAATACTTAATAAAGAATTAGAATTAATCAGAAAGTCAAGTCTTTTATTTCCTTGGTGAGGTTGCCAGGGCTGGTCAATTCTTTAGATACGAAGGTCGTGATCCAGAGTATCTGTTCCATACATAGTTTCAGGTATTGTACTTGAAATTAATTAGCACGTGTACAGGTTTTGTACTTGGACACATTTAACTTATAATTTGTATTGTACAGGTTTTTTACTTGTGCATATCTCCTTAACATCGTTGGTTGAACTATAGATACAATTCAGTATTGTACTGAATCTATCTTTGGGTATTGTTCAGATTTAGTATTGTACTAAATCTGTATTAATAGATAAATAAAAGAATTTATTTACAAATATAATATTAAAAATAATAACAATTTATAACGTCGTATTATCTTAAAATATAATAATAATAAAATAGTATCCAATTATATAGCTGTTTCACTTTTGCACAACTCACGTTTCAATATCTAAAGATGCGCTTGGACCTGGGTTACACTCTGCATTTTTACCAATATATTTATTATTCGTTCTACAAAATAAAAATTAAATGAAATGAAAATTATATTCAATATTTCAATACTTACTCCTCTGAATTACTTAACAACTCGTCCATTATTTTTTTCTTTCCCGCTTTTCAAATCTTTGGGACCTTTCTGACTAACTAATATTTACATTTACTGTGGGAATGCATCTTTTTTTAGAGTTCGTTTGTGCAGAGGTGTATTTGATAGTCTGTCTTTTAATAATCATTCTCCTCGAAATGATTTGAACACACGGCCCAATTATTTCTCATGTATTTAATACATTTTTCTGGTTTCACATCACAGGCATCAAGCATCGAAGAAAATTATTATGATGCATGGGAATTACCATAATAATTACTATGCAACAGTAGTTCGGGTAATTTAAAATTTTCACACTAGAAAATATTCAATTTGATGTCAAATTTACGTCATTTTTTAACAAAGTGTTTCTGTATGAAGAACCAGTAGAAAATGAAATTCACCACTGTGAATTTTCAATTTTCAAATGTTTCTGTAGGGTTATAAAACGATGGAATATTTTCTATCGATAGAATTTCTTTTCAACAGCTATTTAACTCGTGGAAAAGATTTCAACCGGTTAAATATTAAGTGAAAAAAAGTAATATCTAAAAAAAAAATATTCGAAATAGAGAAAAAATTAAAATGAGTATTTACACGTGTAATATGTAATGAATATTTTAGAATCCTTTTTTCAATCTTTTCAATTTGGTTTTATTATATTTATCAATAGAAATGTAAAAACTAAGAAAATTTAAATTAATTCAAGTTGTCACTTTTTCGTATTAACAATTGAATTTATTGTTTAATTTCCAAAATTGCTCTCCACCTTTTCTTTCTCACCACAAAATTTTCAATCACTCATACAGAAACAGAAGAATTTGACTAGTTGAATTTGAAATAGAAAATACATGTTTCTTCAAAACTAGTAGAAATTTTTCTACCCGTTTTATAGAAACGCACTACAGATATGAAAACAAAATACTACTAGCATTAGCATTTTTAAATAAATTTTTAACACAACTAGTAGCACAAACAGAATCAGCTAACGTCATAAAAAGTTTACATGACACCACAAATAAATGTTTATCGAGATTGAAAAATTTGGGTTTCTAAATTATTTTTCGGATCTAATAATAGTGCATTTATTATTGAAAAAAATTGATAAAAATACATTATACTCTGTTCACAAAGTTTTGTCAGTACAGGTCTTATGGAAGAGTTCATTTTTATCCAGTGTCGTTACGTTACATTTAATAGGAGTATACTAAGCTACTCATACCCCAATCTATTATATGTGAACGAGACGCTGGAAAACAGAAAAAAACAATAACAGCCATCCCTTTGTTGTCGCCAGTAACACAGTTGTACTGCAACTGATTATTTTTCTTGTATTTCAATTCTCTGGATGAACAAAAATTTACAAAATGAATTGTGAAGAAAGATAAAATGATGAAAAAATTCATGCGCACACACGCTGATGAACTAAAAGTTGGTTGATTGAATAATCGAGAATCGAGATGTGTGTATAAAAAGTAGGATGAATAATAAGTAATCGCAAGTTAGTGTTGCTGTGTAATAATTATATTACTTAATAGTAGTACCGTTCTTAATAATAAAAAATTAAATTTTATTATTATAATTTACTGCATTTATTTATACATTTACAAGTATGCATATGTGATATGATGGAACATGTAATTACAATAAATTATGTTTTATTTGAAAAAATGTTTTCTACATATTTTTTTACATATTATTATAAATTTATACATATGTATATACATATTCCTTTGCAATAGAAATGCATTTTGTAATAAATACTCTTTCTATGGAAAAGAGGAATTTTTCTGATGGTTTTTGATAAAAATTTTAAAGTATTTCAATGTATTTTGTACATAATGGGTAATTCTTTTCTTAAAATATGTGTAAAAAGAATCGCACGATACCCTAATATTACAGCACAAAAATGTTTCTTAAAAATTCTGCAAAGTGTTGGGTAATTTTAAAATTCTTATGATCAACAAATTGAATTTAAAAAACAATGGAATATATATGTACATTAATATTGGTACTGATAAGGATAATGTAAATTATCTTTTTATTCATACGATCAGCTATAAAACAAAAAAGTAAAACCAGTAATCCCTTTCACTTTCAGTTACCCATTTGTAGGATATACATATGTGCATACAATGTTTTTGGGTTTTTACATTTTCTTATTTCATAGAAATAATTTAAATGTAATATTACACATTCATAACATTTTCTACATATTTAATAAATAAAAAAAATTTTATTTTCAACAAAAATTTTTATTTCAAGAAAAAAAAGTGATAATTTTGTAATATTTCATTCCTTCCTAAAATTTAAAAAAATAAAATATGTAATTCGATATAAGGAGTTAAAAAATGTAATAAATGTAATAATAATTAAATTTAAAAAAAAATAAATATGTATTATAATTTTTCTTTATTGTGAAACAATTTTTACAAAGTATAAAATTTTATAAAATTTGAAAACAAAACGGCAGCACTTATCAAAAAGTTCATCTGATTTTAGATACAAAATATAAACTAAAGGGTAACACTGTCGGTGACGAAAATAAGAAACACATTAATGTAATTACTCAAAGAAGAAACAAGACAAAATATGTCCATATCCATAAGACCTGTACTGACAAAACTTTGTGAACAGAGTATAGTATCATATGAACAAAATATGAAAAATCTTGGTAGTTGCCTAGTCTATATGCACTTTTCGCAAGTGTACTAAAGACGATATTTAGGTGTTAGCCAAAGTTGATATGAAAAATAAAAATATTCAATCCTAGGCACAGAAACGTAAAGATTTTTCAAGTAAATTTGAAAAAGGAAATATTGTTAAACATACCAATACTACATGTATGTATAAAGGCAAATAAAAACGTTTTATTTCATTTTTCTTTAGATATATGTATGTATATATAGTTTATGTATAACATTTTTTCATTGAACATTTTTTTTTTGTATAAATAATTATTAAAAATATATGCCTTTTCAATAGAATATTTACAAAAAAATATAAAAGTAATTTAACATTGCAAAGATTGACAGGAAATATTATCAAATTATGTATTTATTTATTTAAAAAAAAAACGAAATAAATTGTAATTATGATAATATTATATGTATATGTATGTATAAAAAATAATTAAACTATCAAATAAATCATCTTATAATTTTGATATTTCATATAAAAAAAGATATAATCAACATTTCTAACAAGTAATAATTTTTTCTTGTATTTTCATTTATATGTAAATTTTCTAAAACATCGTTTATACAGAAAACAAATAATATGTATACTACGTGTGCATATAAATCTTTATACATATATGTATGTGTATATGTTATTAATTTGTTTGTAAATACTTTTATAGTATTGTTTGTATTTTTTAGTAATTTAAATCTCAAAAAAAATTAAATGGAATAATATATTTTCTGAATTAGTGTTGATTTTCACACACAACACGACATGTAACGTAACAGACATGACAATAAATTCCCTTCATTCACACTAAACCGACCGAGGTATAAAACCGACAGGCACTAGACTACTACTTGTATATGAATTAATATGAAATGCACGCCTACAATACGTAAACTGTCTGCTGGACATCTTCTGGCCGACAGACAACGATAGTGTTGTTACGATTACGTTATCTGTCGTGTCGGTTACGTTATGATGTGTCTAATGCAGTGTGAATATCACCATTGAGCATGAACACATTTAGTTGTTGTTACAACGTCGCAAACCGGTTATAAAACCTGTTTTTACAACTGCTCAAGCCACATCTAAAGGTGGCACGACCAGTTGTAACGAGAGTATGTGTATTACAACCGTGAAGCTGAAATTATTTTGGATGATTTCTTATTATACCAAGTTGGAAAAAATTATACCATTATGTTACTCCCAGCGCAACAATAACCGGTTTAACCACCAAGTGTGCAAAGGGTGATTAAAATGCATGTAAGAAATTTATTGTCGTGTCGGTTACGTTACGTTACGCGTCGTGTCTGTCGTGTCGTATCGTAAGTGAGAATCAACCCTTAATCTTTTAACTTTAATCTTTCTCTTTTTTATAATAACTTTTTTTTTTAAATATATTTGCTTTGCTTTGTTTTTTTTTTTTTAAATACATGCTATCGTACAGATTACATTATTTCTTCATTTCGATTTAAAAAATTAACCCTTACTGTGGAATATTACTTTTTTCAAAATATTATTAATGCTGTTTTGATACTTATGCTGTTATGATACTTACTTTTTTTAAATCTTAATCTTCAAATTTTAAGTGTCGTGTGAATGAAAGAAAAAAAAATTAGAAAATTTCACATGGTAGTGAAAGAGTAAAACATATGTTACACTTGAAGTTGAAGTGGGGAAAAAATCATCTTAAACTGTACGAAATTAAGATTATAACAGATTAAGTCGACGAAAAAGAATTAAAAACACATTCTTTTTTTTAAATTTAATCTTGTACCGACTTAATTTTTGACAAGTACCTATGTTTATTAGTTGCTAGTCTATATCTTATCTCCTCACTCCAAAGCAACTGTCTCATTCACCCATTGCTTAAATTAAGATATGGAAATTAAGATTTTAAAAAAGTAAGTATCATAACAGCATAAGCAGTGTACATTTTTTTCAAAAAAGTGAAAAAAATTTAATAACAACATAATAAATTAATACTTATTTATATTTTTCCCTAGTTTTTTGTTTTCGGCTTTCTTTTAATATAAAGATATATTTATTTATACATATGTATATACTTTATTAAATTGTTATTTATTTACTACTTCATTTTTAATTTTCATTTTCTCTCATCCTTATTCATTGTCTATTATATTTTCAAGAGAAAAATGGGATTTTAATAATTTGGAATATATGTAAAAGAAAAGTGCATTAAATACACATACACACTTATAAGTGTGTGATACCGAACACATTATTATTAACCCTTTTATTAATATGGAGTTTACTATAGTTCTTATACGACAAAAGTCACTGACCGGCGAATTTGTATACATATCAAATCAGCTCGTTGCAATTTATCGCGTGCATTACGAAGATGAAATTTTCACTAAAAAGGTAAAATAAGACATTTACTTTTAGTTTCGTGTAACATTTACTATGTACTATATATCAAATACAATCGAATGAAACTATGTATTATTGAATTGTAGTAAATATGATCAGGAAAGCCTTATACTTCAGCTATATAATCGTTTTATATGTATGTAAAAAATTTTGTATTTTTTATGTTTAAGAGTTTCAAAACTCTTTTCAATTTTCCATTCTGAAGAAAGTATTATTTTAATCAACACGTAGAATACTACTTCAAAATAAAAGTTTTTTCAATTTATTTTTTATCCTTACTACATTGAAAATTCCCTTCGAATATCTGATTATTTATGACGTAAAGTGATTTAAACTGATAGTATTTTCGAAAAATGTAGGAAAACGTTTTTTTTTTTTTTTTTTTGCAATATATTTACCTACATACTTAATATTCTTTGAAATGATGAAAAACTACAATTGTATTTTAATAAAAGAAATACAATTTTTTTTAGAAATAAATTTATTGAATTGTTGAATTATTATCTTTTTTCTTTTATTATGTAGTTATATTTTTATGTTGATTAAATTTACGTTAATTTAGATTTACTACCCCAACGAGAAATGTAGAAAATGAAGAGAAAAATAATGGGTATGAAGTTGAAAAAAACTACTGTTATTAAAATATAGTAAACGAACATTTACAAATGAATAAATTTCAGTGTAAATATTCATATAATCTTATATAGTATATCTTTCAAAATATGTATTATTATACGGTTTTTATATTTTGTAAAACTAAATTTTTTATTTTAATTCTCTGAAATATTTGTAATTAAAATAAATATAATGGCAGTTTGAATGTTTTTTGTTTTTAAAATATATACAGAAAGATGTATAAATTGTTAGAATTATGAAAAGCATATTAATATTATATTGAATCTATAGTATAATATTTAAAAATAATAAATAAGTCCTTTTTTTTTGTAGTAGTGACAAAATATGACCAAAAATCTCTTTCGCTTTTTTTATATATCAAGACATACGAGTATGTATCTTTTCGAATCGAATCAGTGTTTTTCTTATTGATTTTTTAAAATTGTGACAATTCAAATTCCGTTTATTTGCAGCGATAAAATGTGAAAATAATATCAAGTTTTGTCACATATTTTTACTTAAAAGAAATTAATTACGTTCTAATTAAATTTTAAATTCATTAAATAATGAAACAAAAAAAATATCTACTACAATCCATTAAATAACAAAGATTCTTCAAAAATTATAAAAATCGATTTATGTTTTAATAAATTTTGTATGTATGTGTATCTAGAGATTGTTAATGTACATATACCGCTTTTTTTGTTTCATTCGCGTCGCCTAAAAAAATGAAAGTAGAAATAACTATTAGGCATTATATAAATATATCTTTGGGAAAATGACGATGATAATATGGTTTTAACACTTCTTACAACTTGTACCTTGTAATAAGATAAAAATAAAAATAATATACTGTTGTACAAGTTATACAGGGTGATTCAGTTTAGGTGTCCGACCCGGAAACTACGGATAGGTGTCGGCGAGACAAACAAAAAATCGTAATTGCAATCTCAACCGTTACGGAGTTAGAGAGGGGGAAAGATTTTTGGTACCTTTTCCTTGTTTTACGCTATAACTCTTTACAAGAGCACGCTGGGGTCATCCCTTTATTTGCAAAATTGTAGAGGACCCCTGTTTCTTTCCAACAACATCTTACATGCCTTTTGAATCTCTAACCGTTCAAAAGTTATAATCGAATCTAAAATTTTATCATTTTTTGACTTCAACCCTATTTTTCTCGAAAAATGCTCGATATTAACTCTCATTTTTTATTGTAGAAAATGAAAGTTCAATTGATTTTGCATCGATTTGTTTTTATCATTTTTTTTTTTTGAAAAATGCACAATTTTCGAGATATTTGTACTTGAAAAAACTGAAAAAGACAAATATTTGAAATTCATGGTTTTAATGTGCTTTTATTACATTACATTATTGTTGGAAAGAAACAGAAGTCCTCTATAATTTTGCAAATAAAGGGATGACCCCAGCGTGCCCTTGTAAAGAGGTATAGCGTAAAACAAGGAAAAGGTACCAAAAATCTTTCCCCCTCTCTAACTCCGTAACGGTTGAGATTGCAATTACGATTTTTTGTTTGTCTCGCCGACACCCAGCCGTAGTTTCCGGGTCGGACACCTAAACTGAATCACCCTGTATAATAAAATAATATTTATAAACAATTTTATAATTTTTTATCCCATCAACATGAAAAAAACTGTTAATTTTGAATAAAAATATATTTCATATATATTCAAACTTATATACACTCTTGGCAAAAATTAAGTTCGAGTTTGCTTTAGTCTTGGTTTTTCCTCTTATTGTCTATTTTTTTTCTATTACTTGGTCTATTGATTTGGTAATTTATGTCTAGATGAGAATGCATTGAAACTTTAAAGTGCAGTTTGTTTAGAAAAAAATCTCATTAGAAATAAAATCAAAAATTCAAGTTTTTAAAGAACGTGATTAGTCCAATTGTCGCATAGCGAGAGAAATAGGGTTTTCAGAAGTAGCAGTAAGAAACCTCTATTGACGTCAAAAATGAAGAAAAGAAGGCTTGAATTGGCAAAAGAACACGAGAAACGGAGCGTTTCGAATTGGGAAAGTGTCATCTTCTCAGACGAATCCAAATCTAACCTTATTGGGCCAGATGGTGGCTCTAAAATTCGACGGAGAAAAGGAGAAAGATACAGTAATAAATATGTTTAAGCTACAGTGAAACATTTACCTTATATTATGGTATGGGGATGTATCACTTCATTTAGTGTTGGACCTTTAACTATTCTAGAAGTTTCGGGGAATGCAGCTAAATACAAAAATATTACTATTAATGGAGCTTTACCGGCAATTGAAGCAGCAACGGAAACATTCTCCAATCCTATTCGGCCCCTATTGGTAATTGTTTGTTGTCTAGTAGTGCAAATTTTATTTTTTTTTAAACCTGTATAATATTCTTCTTTCTCTAGATCGAAAATTTAAAAGAAGATCTTGGGAATAATTCCTTGAGATGGATTGGAAATAGTCCAGATTTAAACATCATTGAGAACGCATGGGCCTTCATGGGTAGAAAAGTTGGGGAGAAACAGCCACAAACCATAAAAGAATTAAAAAAGGTGACAGAAAATGTTTGTTAAAACGAGATAAATTTAGATTTTCTAAACAATTTGTATTTTTCAATGCCAGTAAGAATAAAAGAGGTAATAGAAAAAAAGGGGGTTGTACAAAATATTAAAAATATTTTTATGTATTACATATACATATGTTGTTATTTTTCATTTTTTGTATTTAATATTGTTATTTGTTATTTTTCAAAATAAAAATAATTAGAGCTACCTCGTAAAAGTACTTGTTTTTCAATATAACATCGTTAAGTTACCTAAAATCCTATCCTGTCATGGTCCTTATTTTTAACAAAAAACTTTAAATTCTCATGTTTACCCCTTTGACGTAATTGAACTTACATTAAAACATCACATTATCTTGAAGAATGTCTTTACATCCTATGCAAAACGTTTTTGAAACGTTATTTACATTTGATTTGTTTTTATGTAAAAATGAGATAGCTTGAACTTATTTTTGCCAAGAGTGTATGTATTATAATATATGTATACATATATACAATTTAGTCTTTTTTAAATATACATTATACATATACTTATACATATATAATGTTCAATTATTATCAATGATATCAGGAGTGGAAACATGTAAATTGTTTCAAACGACTCAGCAATGACTGAATAACCAACTCAGCTTTTAACAAGTCAACTTAAACAACTCTCGTGCATCCACTCCAGGTTATTGTTACACAATAGCTATATTTGAAACTTGAGACACTTGCTTATTTTATCATTAATTTT
This sequence comes from Bombylius discolor, assembly GCA_939192795.1. Taxonomy (NCBI): domain Eukaryota; kingdom Metazoa; phylum Arthropoda; class Insecta; order Diptera; family Bombyliidae; genus Bombylius; species Bombylius discolor. The sequence goes on from OW584239.1 coordinate 25,021,241, forward strand.
ACATATGTATGTATATATCAAATATTTTATTTCATCTCAAATCTTACGGTTTTGTTTTAATTATTATCAATTTGTTCTAATAATAATATTATATTATTAGCACAAAAAATACTCCTACTCATTCCTACCTCTCATCCCTCACCCCCAAAAAACTTTACAATAGTTGTAAAAGATAGAATTATATATAAATGAACATAAGTAGTTTTTTTTGACGAAAAAATTAAAATAAAAACAAATAGCATGTACTTGTTTTTACTGTTTTTTTATTTCTTATATATGTTTGTACATTTTAATTTACAAAAGAAAAAAAGCAAGAAAAGTTGAAAGGCAAAGCTTTTTTTTATATTTGTGTTTTTTTGGAAAATAAAATTATTGAATATAGATATAGTACATATAAAGTATGCATATTTTCCATTTTCCAAAATTGTTTTCAAAAAAAGGAAAAAATTATAATCAAATTTAATAAAACCAAATAGATAAAAAATTCCGCATTTTTTTGTTCAACGTCGAATATCTCGAAAATTTGCCCTTCGCTCACTGGTTGCAAAGTTGAACCTCAGAGCAGATATCTATTATAAGAACTTATATTGTCATTGGTTGAACTGAACACGACAACCTATAAATTTTATTTAGTAGCTGGTGCTTTGTTTTGTGCTGATATTTGGTTCTTTTTTTTCGTATTGAAAAGTGTTTTTTTATGGTGCTCAACAATGTTGAATATTGAAATGCAGCCAACACTAAACGAAATGAATTCATATCCATTAATATCATCAATTCATTTCGGATGGTATTTCGATTTAATCAAAATTTGGAATCTCCAATTCGCAAGAATCGAAATCTGTGACAATAAGGAATATCATAAATTCCTTTCGAATTCTTTTCTTTATAGTATTTTTAGTATCTTTTAAAAATACAATATATAAGATTCAACTACATATATATGTACAAACATACTTTTCCATTTATCATCTTTTTTTTTCGAACTATCACTTAATAAATTTACAAATAATAATTGGTAATAACTCATTATACAATATAATCATAATTTAAATAAAAATAATATTTTCTGACTTTCCTTAGAATATATCGATGTAAAATTATTCTATTATAATTTTTTCCACTACGTTAAAAATATTTCCTGTTTATTTCTTACTATTTGTGATAATGTATTTTAATTCGAAATTTCATCTCATAAATGTATTAACAATAGCAGCAAAACAAATTGTTAGTAAAATAAAAGAAAACATTAATAATACAGCTTTCTGTTGATCACTAAAACGTCTTCGACTTGAATAAAGTGATGGTAATTTACAAAAATATCGTCGTATAGCACCATCCCCTTCAGTTGACATTGTTGTTGTTCCGGAACCTATAAAGCAAAGAAATATTATAATAGTAATAAATAATGATATGATAGAAGGTCAAAAACTACAACTTGATTACATATTATAGATGTGAATTTATTTTTTAAAGTTTTTGTACGTTTTCAAGGCGATCAGTTATTTTTTTATAATTCACGACACTATACTCGGTTTATAAATCAAAGTAAGTACAGGCAACAAAATCTTTCAAAAATCCAGAACATACAAACATACATAAATATTTTGATTCGAAAAATTTATAAATATAGCTTTTGAAGCATTCGAACTAAATTTAAATTTTTTCCGTTTTTATTTGAATTTTCTACTACAAATCAGCTGTTTTGTTTATTTTCGAGGTATACTGTAAGAATAAAGGAAATGTTCAAAAAGAATAACACAAATTATAAATGCATATTGATTACACTGGGGAAAGTGATTTTGCGGCACAGGATTTCGCAGTCGATCTTATGTAAATGTAGTCTCCTGAGCACGAAAATAATATCAGATTTGCCGAATTGACTCTAATTTTTGAGATAAAGGCAACTCTCTTCAAATAAAAACATAATAAAATAAAACTTTTGAGAATTTTGAGAATATTTTAAAATCTTTATTTTTTAGTAAAAAATGCGTTACAAATTACAACTTAAATACAACTTAATTATATGAAACAAAAGTAATAAAAATAATAATAATAATATCAATAACAAATTAAGAGAAACGGTTTTTGTATGATCGTCTACTGTGTTTTTGTTCAGGGCAATCTCGTTTTAACGACCAGCAGTAGTCTGCCATCATATGGCGGTCCCACCGGCCTTGATATCTTTCCTCCATTATCTTGAAATGCTGATGGAATCGCTTTCCTTGTTCTTTGCTATAATCACTAACATTGTCAGGCAATCTATCCAAATGGCTATGCAAAAAATGTATTTTAAGGCTCATATTAGCACCAGGTTTTTCGAAATTCTTGAGCATTTTGGCGATTATTTGAGAATATTCTGCTACTTTGTAGCTACCCAAAATATTTTTTACTACTGATACAAAGCTTGTCCATGCTTCCAGTTCGACCTGAATCATGTGATTTGTAAAATCACTGTTCTTTATAAGAGTACGGATTTGTGGCCCATCAAAAATGTCTGATTTTAATTTTTCTATACTGAGGCCAGGAAATGTTTGGCAAATATATTTGAAACAATCACCACTCTTATCCAAGGCTTTTACAAACTGTTTTATAAGCCCAACCTTAATATGGAGTGACGGAAGAATGATTTTTTCCCGATCTATAAGCGGTTCATGAATAATATTAGCTTCTCCCACGGTCATATTTTTCCTCGGCGGCCAGTTTTTTATAGTCCAGTGTTCCTCTTTTGCACGACTGTCCCATAGACAGAGAAAATAGTGGTGTTTAGTGTATCCACCTTGTTGACTTAATAAAAAATTCGCCATCTTGAAATTAACGCATACTGACCATTGATGTTGAGCAAACGAAATTTTTTCTAAAACAACTTTAATATTCTCGTATTCTTCTTAAGAGCCAAATTTAGTAAAAAAATTTTCGAAAACAACAATAACATCGTCTGAAATGTATTTGTGTCTGCACCAACACAAGCAAATAAATTTCGTCTAAGTGTTGGTGTATATGATTTGAAAAATTTTCATAGCTATAGCTATAGCTATATATAGCGATCATACTGCATTGATGTACGTTTGTAAAATGTGTATGTAGGTACAGGCTACAGCTAGCATGCAGCTGTTATAGCTGAAATTATTTCAGTTGAAGGTCACAAATTTTTCATACAACAAATTTTTTATGTAAAAATTCAAAAATACTGAATTATTTTATTTTTTAAATGTTTATATGGAAGGATATGTGGCTTTTCAACTTTGAATTCTTATATCTCGGGCTTTGTTGCACCGATTTGAGTCAAATAAAATACACTAGGTCAGAAATTAGTTCTAAAATTGCAATGCATACTTTTTTCAAGGATCAAGGTATGAACTAAGGAGGGCCTTATAGAAAGGAAAAAAAAGTTGTTTTTTGAAAAAATGACTTTTTTTGTATTTTACTCTATACCTTTTGCCTTAGTTAACGGATATTCACCGTTAAAATTTCATATAATATTAGACTCTTCAAAAATTATCCTGACCAAATTTCAGCTTCTTAGTCTCACGGCAACATACTTTTATAAGGAGTCAAAAAATGTAACATTTTGATACTTAAAATTGATTCGTGTGAGTTTTATGTTTAGCGCCCTGTAACTCGCGTCTCAGTTCAGGGATCGTTTTGGTGCTAAAGAGAGTTTTATAGAGAATGACAAGACTAATATTGTGTAGAAATTTCAATTCAATCATTTCAATTCAAGTGTTAAAATAATAAATAATACGGTATAATATACATAGGTATGAAGTTTTCAAAATATGAAGAATTTGTAGAAATTTTAAATATTGTACATTTTATTTTTCAATTCAATTCATTCTTTCCGCGTCACCTTGGAGGTAGAATGATTGACGAGTTTAACCTAGGATTGCCTGATCAAGATTGTCAAAGTTTTAGCCGTGCGTATACAAATGTATACCATACATTTTATATGGAAATTTTGAAATTTTATTTTTAAAAAGATGTATCTCAGCATCCGGTGAACCAAAAACTAATATTTTAATATTAAAATCTTTATTGAAGTGTTCTTTTTAGTGTTCTTTCTATTAATGTCCTATATTTTTTCTATTTTTCGAAATAAAATGGAAAATAAGGTTAAAAATGTGAAAAATCTTCATGATTTTTCGCGTATTTTGTCCTTTTGGTTGAAAATTATAGTACTTACAGAATTTCTGTACAAGATACTTAGCTCAACAGCAGCACTTCAACAAATATTTTAATCCAAAAATATTAGTTTTTAGTTCAGAGGATGCTGAGATATGGATCTTCAAAGTCAAAAGTAGATGTTTGCCTTTATGAATGTAGATAAATGTATGAAACATTCATGAAAATCGATTAAAAATTGTAAGCTGTAGGTGGTCACTTTGCAGGCCCAAAATCGCAAAACAGCCACACTTTGAATCCTTGTATTTTTGAAACAAAGGACTTTTTCAAAAATATGTTCCACTTAAGGACCACAATTCCCTTACACCTATCTATATTCGAAATTTCATGAAAATCGGTTGAAAAATGTAGGCTGTAGGTGGTCACTTTGCAGGCCATTTTACTAAATTGGGCTCTTAAGTTTCGTTGAATGACCTATCGGAATAGAAGCTAATTTGTTTCCATTATGTAATAACACAGCTTTCAAACTTCTTTTCGAACTATCAATGAAAAGCCGCCATTCTTCTGGTCGATATTCTGAAAGATCCATTGAAATTAAAAGCCCAGGAATATTATTACAATATACAAGGTCATTTTTCTCAGTAAAATATGGAAGAATATTCTGCTCTCTAGTACGGTAATATGTTATAGTTCCTGCTGACTGGAGACAATTTTTTTGTCTAAATCTTGACGCAAGTAGCTCAGCTGACTTCTTGATAAATTTAGATCTCGGGTCAAGTCATTGAGCTCTTTTTGAGAAAAACCCTGAAGTATAGGACTGCATCCTTCAAATTCACTTCCATTGCTGCATTTACTTGGAGTGTCTGAAGTTTCAGTATCATCACAAGAAACATTTGATAGGGCATTAAATATTGGTACTGGCAAATCTTCACTGTGTGATATTGGTGGTTTAGCCGATTGCATATTAGAATAAACCCAAGAGCGCTTTTTATACTTGTTTATACCTTTTATGTTCACGGCACAAAAATAACAATCACCGAAATGATTTTTTGGCTCACTCCATGTTATAGGTACTCCATGTTATAGATACTCCAAATGGAAGCCCTTTGCGTCCTCCTCGGCTCCAGTATCGAAGTGATTCCACACACGATCTGCAAACTGTATGTGGCACCCAATATTTATCCTGCTGTCCAAGTTGATTTCCAAAATAAGCTTTGTAAGCTTGTTTTATAAAATCACTAATATTTTTTCGTTGTTTTTTTTTTGACAATATTTACCACATATGTAGCAAAAACTATTGGGATCATTAACACAAGACTTACGTGAAGAACTCATTTTTTTCGAAATAAAGGCACTTAATAAAACAAATTACAATATTATTTCAGAAACCAAAATTAATAAACAAAATGTAATAACTGAATACTCAGACTGTTTAGGAAACAATCTGTTTTAATGTAAGTAATTTGTTACTTAAAAATTTTATTGCATATAACAAAATTACAAACAATTCATGTCATAATTTTTCTTCTTGTATACAATTGTATACTTTATTTTGTTTTCTCATTTTCATTGTTTTATATATACCTGACACATGAATTAGGTTTTAAACATTCAATTGTAATTATTGTCTTCACATTTTATCGCTATTGTCTTACGTGTTATTGCATTTTTTTTCAATGCAGGTAATTTTTTTTTGTACATAATATTAAACATAGAAATTGTACTTTACTTGTGTATTGATGTCAAAGGGTTATATTTTGTATATACAGCTAGCGACATAGAAAAGTGCGGTCTGATAATTTTTATACATTTTCAAAAACAAATGTCCTTTGTGTTTATTTTATGACTCCTAATGTTAGGTTTTTTATTTCTATGATAAGACTGATCTAGTAAGAGGTAAAACCTATAATAAAGAGAAGGCTAGTCTACCTGCAAATATTTTTTTTTTTTACTTTCTAAACCCTTTCCCTATAAATGTGTAAAAATGTGTAATAATTTGTAAGAACATAAAGAAGAATAAATTGTTTTTTAAATTTTTAAATGAAATTTATTGCCTGGATTTGTTTTTTCGAACATCGTCATAAACCGTATAACTATTTTGCTTAACCTAAATTTTCTATTTATAATTATTTATATTTTTTTTGAAGTTTTTAATTAAAGTTAACATTTTATAGCTCCTCCTATTGCCTTAATGACCACATCGACTCTCTGCGGAATTGATTTTTATAATAATGATATAATTTAATATAGAATTTTTCAATTCTTCCACTGTTTTCGGTTTATTTTCATTGAGTCTCATGTCAGTGGAACCCTAAAAATTCTCCATTATGTTCATGTCAGGAATATTTTCTGGCCAGGACAATGAATATAATCACAAATTTTCTTTTTAATTTGTTATCTGCAGTAGAAATAACAATTTTAAAAATAATTCAGAATTCTAGTTCAAAGGAATGCCTACGAGCTTTGTTCTGTAACATGGAACCGAATCATCCTGGAATATCGGATTCTCTGTATATTGAGCCATGTCCTCAAATGTTGGAAAAACATAATTTGAGATGATTGTCTCATATTTTTCTTAATTCATTATTCCATCTATTATTTTTAATGGGCAAACTCCATAGTCTGTGATGCACCCACAAACCATAACACACGGTCAATGTTGTACAGTTGTCAATATGCAATGAGGCCCAATTTTTCTTTTTGTTTTCGACGAGCTCTCTGATTTACTTCTTGTCCAAATTAATTGAAGTTGTGTTTGTCGGAGAGAGTCACTCGCGGCCAATCATCAAATGTCGATTCCTAATGGTTTTCAGCCTATTGAAGCCGATTAGCCTTCATTTTCTCACTTCAGAGTGGTTTTTCTTCGGGCCTCTTACACCTGAAACCATGTTTATTTTTTTTTTTTCAACTGTACGAACACTTAAGTTAGTATAGTTTGTAGTTTTTTACTCCCTCTTCAATTTTGTAGCAAAAAAAAATGGGGTTTTTAATACTTTAAATTTTAATTCCCGGTCCTCTTTTTCTGTAGTTTTTCTTTTAGCACCAGTACCTTTTTTCCTCAACTGACATTTGTTTTTTTCCACTCATTTTACTTTACTTTTTTTTATATTAAAAATTACTCTTCAAATTTCACTAGCTAAATAATGAAGAATAAATCTTTCGGGACTTTATATAGGGTGCAGAGGGACAGATCCTATTATAGATGCAGAAAAACCCAACATTATGAATCATAAAATAAACGCAAAGGACATTTGTTTTTAAAAATGTATAAAAATTATCAGACCGCACTTTTCTATGTCGCTAGCTGTATATATTTCTAGAGAAATATAAAAAATAACAGACTACCAAATGTAGTAACTGAAAAACATGAAAAACCACATTCGACTCGGCCGGAAATCGAGCCACGGAACCTTTTCTTTGCCGGAGAAATGCTCTAACCACTGAGCTACCGAATGCCATGTCGTTTGCTGTTCTCAGTTACCACTTAATCATTGATGAAGAATACTCAAACCTCCTACAATTCGGCCAACCTGATAACAACATCTGCCCCAGATGTGTATCACAACAACAAAGCTTCACCGTATGTGATAGCTTTTAAATCGTGAACAAGCTTTACACATAGCTTTTCACGTAAACATGCACTGTATAGAAGTTGAGTGATGCTTCATCAATTTAAACGTACTTCTGGATTCTTTATCCCACTTCTGAGTTGTAGTAACTGAAAAACATGAAAAAACGACATTAGACTCGGACGGGAATCGAGCCACGGAACCTTTTCTTTGCCGGGGAAATGCTCTAACCACTGAGCTACCGAATGCCATGTCGTTTGCTGTTCTCTTGAGTTTATCTTGAGAACTAGAGTGAATTCATCCCGTAAACTGAGAACTAATATTTTTATACTACTTTACTGCTGCCCCCCTTATTTTTGAACTTATCCTGGATGACTTCCCATTGCAAATAAATTTAAGTGTTTTTCAATCGTGTTTTTTAGGATCGTCTCTACATTTTATTAGAACATAATTTTCATGTAACTTTAATCGCAAATTAGTTATAAATGATTAAAAACAATAAGTTGTCATAATAATTTGGTACTCCCAACACATATAAGCAATAAAAAGGTCTGCAAAAATTCCCTAACATTGATCTGCGTAACTTTATTTTTTGGAGCTCGTTCTCTGTTGCAGGGATCTTTTTTGTTTAAAACAGAATTTATATACATATATTCTACAGAAGTTTTAAGTTATTCGAATCACAGGGTCAGATATTCAAATTTGAAAACTTATTTTTGACGAAAATGTGCCAAAATTGACTCGAGTGTTAAGGATTGCTTAAGAAAGGATTTTTCAGAACAATCTAAAATACCTTTTTATTAGAATATTTTCTAAAAGTTTGTTTAATACGAGAATTAATTTTCCTGACAGCTTTCATTGCATATTGATATTACAGATTTTTCTTTTTTCTAAAATGTTATTCCTACTCATTGTGATGAGAAATTTTAAAAAAAAGGTGCGAATTTTATTTTACAAGTCAATGTGTTTTAAACGGAAATATGTACATACATATGTATGTTACCTACATATATTTTTCCTGCAAAAACATACATTCATATTTATTGGAATATAATGTACGTAATATAAAAAAATAAATAAAAAAAAACTAAATGCTTCTAATAAAAAATATTTTATAGGTATATTTTATGAATTACATATTTTCAATTCAAATGTTAGTGACATTAACCCTATATCACATGTATCGTACATTGTTGATGAAGATTTCCAGGGTATGCCAGCATATTTTTTAAACTATGCATTCGTGGAGGCTGTCACTTTATACTCCAAAAAAGTATTGTAATTTAGATATTTGTAAAAAAAATTAACAAATACAGTAAAACCTGCTAATTGGGACACCTCACGGTGAAAGATTTTTGTGGTCCGATTAGGAGGTGGTCCACATAGTCAGTGTCATACTTGTTTTTTTATGTAAGTAAATGAGAGAAAACTCAAATGTTTAATGCAATTACACGTCTGTATTATTTACATAACTTCATATACAGATAAAAAAATTTAAAAAATACTTCAAACAAAGAACAAAACATTAACAATAACAAAATAGGTACATTTCATTAGATCAATAAGTACATATCTACCGTACAATGGACAAAAAGACTAACTGACATATTTTGTACGGGGAAAAAAGGACTAACTGCATATACACTCCGTTTCAAAATATAGCCTCACCTATACCATATGTGTGTATCTCATATAAGGAGTGGAAATTTACCAAACCTTTGTTCTAGGAATTTGAAGGACCTTTAGTGGTAGGAAATATTTTGAAATAAAATTACGGGAAATACCCACCATTTTGTAACAGTTAAAGAAAAAGCAAAAAAGTACCTATAAAACCCGTTGCAAAATATAGCCTCACTATCATTCAAAGTGAATTTTAAAAAGTGTTTAAAGGTTTTTGAGTATTCTTTTTTATTTTCTATATTTTGTGACTAGTTCTCAAAATTTTTAAAACAAATATGGCGCGGGGCAAGGTGTTAGATAAAACCGAGATTGAAATTATTAAAAAAGTAAAGGTGAAAACAAGTCGAATCGAAAAATTACAAAAATGGCGGGTCAAAGTCCAAGGGTTATCAATAACTTTTTAAGATATGAAGAGGGTAATCTGATTCCAGAAAACTTGGCCGGCCACCAAAAATAACACTTCGAAAAAAACGAGCCATTTTGAATGCTGCTTCTAGTTTAACACCAACTTTGAATCAAATTAAAAGAAAAATCAGGAGTGGATGTTCACAAATCCACAAGTAGTATTCCGAGCAAGTGAGAATATTTCGCAAAAAAAAATAAAAAATTTTCCTAGCCACACAAAAAAATACAAAGAAGATCGCTTAATATTTGCATAGAACCATATAACATGTTTCATGTGGTTTTAACCGATGAAAAGAAGTTTAATTTAGATGAACCAGATGATTATAAGCTTTATTTCCATGATTAGAGAAAGGAAAAAAGTTACTTAGCACGCAGACAAGTGGGTGGGGGCTATGCTTTGGTATGGGGTGTTGTAGGATATAATGGTAGGTTATACATAAAAAAACTCAAATTTGCTTCTAATAATTTATGTGACTTTTTCATTAAGAATAAGTCACGTTAAATTTATGAGTGGAAGAATAAGTTCCAGAAAATACTGAGAATTGTAAGGGAAGCAGAAAATAAAAATCTCAGAGAATTTGGAACAGAACGACTTCATTTTTCAATAAAATAGTGCAGTAATCCATACTGCAGGTATAGTTAAATTCTGATTTTCTGAAAAAATTGCACAAGTATTACAATGGCCGGACTTGAACATGATAGAAAACGTTTGGAAATATTTATTAAGAAAAGTTTTTTCAAACGGAAAACACTATAAAACTGCATAGGATCTAAGAAAAGTAGTATAGAAGGAGTTCCAAGAGAATATATTGGAAAATTGTATAAAAGTACAAATAACCGTCTTTGTTAAATTTTAATTAAAAACAGTAAAGCAACTCCTTATTAATGAAATCTAAAAAACAAAAGTTATTTGTATTTTCAATACCAAAATTTTTAAAAAACTGATAGTGAGGCTATATTTTGCAACGGGTTTTATAGGTACTTTTTTGCTTTTTCTTTAACTGTTACAAAATGGTGGGTATTTCCCGTAATTTTATTTCAAAATATTTCCTACCACTAAAGGTCCCTCAAATTCCTAGAACAAAGGTTTGGTAAATTTCCACTCCTTATATGAGATACACACATATGGTATAGGTGAGGCTATATTTTGAAACGGAGTGTACATTATATGTCAGTTAGTCTTTTTGTCCATTGTACGATAGATATGTATAACCAATCTATTTTTCGAAAATAATTTGAAATTTTCGATTGTTTTTCTTTTTTTGTTTTACATTGTTAATAAACCCAAATTTTTAACGTCCACAATTGTACGATTACAATGAATCAAGTTTCATGTATGCTTATGTTTATGTTGTTTCTAATTAAATCGAGAACTAATTTGTATATATAGTTTTGCATTCTACATACATATGTATTTTTTTTGCTTAACTCATAGTTTTACTATTTATTGTCAAGCAAAACAACAAAAAGTGGTCCAATTAGGAAGGTTCAATAACACTGATATAAACTGAATTTAGATAAAGAGAGTGGTCCGCGGTCCGATTCTAGAGGTGGTTCTATTTCACAGGTTATTTCAGGTTATTTCCTACCGAAAATCGTTGTGTAAATGCTAGCATGGTCCTAATATACAGGTGGTCCAATTAGACAGTGTCCCAATTAGCAGGTTTTACTGTATAAACAAAAAAAAAGTACTGGAAGGAGTAATTTCAATTATTTTTAGAGACTTTGCAATATTATTAATTTTGCACTTTGTTTAGAAGATGGGTTCGAAAGAAGACGGTTAATTTTTTTGAAATAAAATCGAAGAAGAACGGTGAAAACGAAATTTAGGATTTCAATTTCATGCTGACTACAAAAGTATTGTTTTGAACCACTTGGAAATAATTGAATTAATTTTTTTATGAGATCAGTCTCATGTATTATATTAAGGTCTTTATACTTGTTTCAAAGTGATTTGAAATATTTTTCATATATTTCACAAACTCTGAAGAAGGTACAGTTAAATTGCCATACCGTGATTTCGATTTTTTATTTGCCATTTGCCTTATATTTCTAGAAATTCTATAAGGTGAAGGATTTTTCTCATAATTTCCTTTATTTCTTCTTAAGAGCCCAATTTAGTAAAATGGCCTGCAAAGTGACCACCTACAGCCTACATTTTTCACCGATTTTCATGAAATTTCGAATATAGATAGGTGTAAGGGAATTGTGGTCCTTAAGTGGAACATATTTTTGAAAAAGTCCTTTGTTTCAAAAATACAAGGATTCAAAGTGTGGCTGTTTTGCGATTTTGGGCCTGCAAAGTGACCACCTACAGCTTACAATTTTTAATCGATTTTCATGAATGTTTCATACATTTATCTACATTCATAAAGGCAAACATCTACTTTTGACTTTGAAGATCCATATCTCAGCATCCTCTGAACTAAAAACTAATATTTTTGGATTAAAATATTTGTTGAAGTGCTGCTGTTGAGCTAAGTATCTTGTACAGAAATTCTGTAAGTACTATAATTTTCAACCAAAAGGACAAAATACGCGAAAAATCATGAAGATTTTTCACATTTTTAACCTTATTTTCCATTTTATTTCGAAAAATAGAAAAAATATAGGACATTAATAGAAAGAACACTAAAAAGAACACTTCAATAAAGATTTTAATATTAAAATATTAGTTTTTGGTTCACCGGATGCTGAGATACATCTTTTTAAAAATAAAATTTCAAAATTTCCATATAAAATGTATGGTATACATTTGTATACGCACGGCTAAAACTTTGACAATCTTGATCAGGCAATCCTAGGTTAAACTCGTCAATCATTATACCTCCAAGGTGACGCGGAAAGAATGAATTGAATTGAAAAATAAAATAATAAAATGTACAATATTTAAAATTTCTACAAATTCTTCATATTTTGAAAACTTCATACCTATGTATTTTATACCGTATTATTTATTATTTTAACACTTGAATTGAAATGATTGAATTGAAATTTCTACACAATATTAGTCTTGTCATTCTCTATAAAACTCTCTTTAGCACCAAAACGATCCCTGAACTGAGACGCGAGTTACAGGGCGCTAAACATAAAACTCACACGAATCAATTTTAAGTATCAAAATGTTACATTTTTTGACTCCTTATAAAAGTATGTTGCCGTGAGACTAAGAAGCTGAAATTTGGTCAGGATAATTTTTGAAGAGTCTAATATTATATGAAATTTTAACGGTGAATATCCGTTAACTAAGGCAAAAGGTATAGAGTAAAATACAAAAAAAGTCATTTTTTCAAAAAACAACTTTTTTTTCCTTTCTATAAGGCCCTCCTTAGTTCATACCTTGATCCTTGAAAAAAGTATGCATTGCAATTTTAGAACTAATTTCTGATCTAGTGTATTTTATTTGACTCAAATCGGTGCAACAAAGCCCGAGATATAAGAATTCAAAGTTGAAAAGCCACATATCCTTCCATATAAACATTTAAAAAATAAAATAATTCAGTATTTTTGAATTTTTACATAAAAAATTTGTTGTATGAAAAATTTGTGACCTTCAACTGAAATAATTTCAGCTATAACAGCTGCATGCTAGCTGTAGCCTGTACCTACATACACATTTTACAAACGTACATCCATGCAGTATGATCGCTATATATAGCTATAGCTATAACTATGAAAATTTTTCAAATCATATACACCAACACTTAGACGAAATTTATTTGCTTGTGTTGGTGCAGACACAAATACATTTCAGACGATGTTATTGTTGTTTTCGAAAATTTTTTTACTAAATTTGGCTCTTAACATGGGCATGCTTAGTGGCGGCTCGTGGAGAAATCAAATGGTGGGGCTGCTTAAGGTTTTAAGGATGTTAGCACTCGAATCAATATTAACACGTTTTTCTGAAAAATCCGTTTTTCAATTTGGAAATATCCGGACTCTCCTATCCGATTGTTTTGAAACTTTTGCAAGGTATTTTTCTTATTACTCTCTACGAAACTACCTCTGACACACCAAAGATCCTTTCAATAAGACGCGAGTTATAGAGCACAGAAAAAACTACGCGCATCAATGCTTAGACTCCGAAAGTTGTAGAAAAAAATGCTCAAAACATCGTTTTTTGTAAAGACAATTTATTTTGATTTCTGTTTGGTTTTCAACACTTTTAAATATTCCGGTATGTCCTTTTATTTAGTATCCTTACATTTTTAGAAAAATATAAAAATTAAACAGCGTTTTAGACAAAAATCCCTTTTTTTAATTTTGTTTTTCAACTTTACGGTTGAAAATTTTTGTTATGTATTTTTGAAAGCCTAATAAATATTTTTGACTAAAAATATATTCTTTTTTGCCTAATTTAAACAAACAAATCTAAATAATATGCAGATAATATCATTACAAGACACGAAATTATGTTTTTCAAAAATATATACATATGTATGTACAACCTATGTACATATGTATGTACAGAGCTTAAAAAATTTGAATCCGTTTATACAATTTTGTTGGTAAATTTTATTCTACTAAATTAAAAAATTTATCCCTATTCCTCCTACTGACAGCCCATTTATTTACATAGGTAAAATGTTTCCTCAAATAGTGCTTCTTATTTAATTCAAATTAATACAACGTAGCCCAAGATATTACACCTTAAAGTTGGTAAGTCATAATCCTTCCATATAAAAATTTTTAACAAAAAGAATGAGTGAATTTTAAGTGCAATGAATAAAATTTATACAAAAAAAAAACAACAAAATTTAAACAATCTGTTGGGTTGGATTAGAAAAAAATGAGATAATGAGAACGAACATTATTTTGTATTGATAGAAAAGAAGAAATGTAGTTTATTTGTATGTTTACAACATTGGGCAATCAACCAGCAGCCCCGTGGTATAAACGAATCATACAGTTTGTATAGATGGAATGGAAGAAAAACGAACATGTATCATTAACACATTTATGTACATGGTAAAAAATTTCATATAAATATTAATTCATCAGAAAAATGTAACAAAATTTATTGAAAATTGATTCAAAAAGTTTATAAAATTTAACAAATTGTTCCAAATTAATATTTTCTCATTGTAAAATATGAAATGAATTTCATAAATGGTGTAAAATTGATAATTTATAATATAAAAAGAAAAGTATTAATTATAAAAAATAATATAATTATAATAAAATAAATATCATGAATGAATAAAAATAATATGAATATCTATTGTTTTTAAAATTCATAACAATTTTCACAAATATAATTTTAAGATGAAAAATTTATAATGAGATCTAAGTTTTTTACCATGTAAATCCTATGAGAAAGAAAATTATGAGACAAATTTGTATTGTATTGTTACTTGGTAAGACGCAACATTTTCTCAATTTAAGGGCAGAACTGAAATTGCCCCATGAACACAAATTTCTTCTGAACAATGAATAAAGAGAGAGAATGATTCATACACGAATATATGAAATAATACTCATTTTTAGGGCTATTGTTAAACTGCCCCATAGAGTATGAATATGATTACTATGATGATATGATCTTATTGATCATACAAAAAGAATAAAATTATTCAAAGAGAATTGAAATATGTTGAACCATGTATTGTATGTATACATATACATATATTGTATTTCAATTCTCTTTGCATATACTTGCATCAGTACACATGTACTTTGAAAAAGAATTTACAACAAATTATTTTTCTACTTATTTTCAGAAATAATTTCAAATTTATTTTGATAAAATTCTGCAATTTTATGCAATTTAAGGTGAAATTCTTTGTGGGGCACTGCCCTATCTGCCCTTAAGGTAGAGCCGCGTCTGGGCATGCTATTTTTAAGTTTGACTGTTTTTCAGACTTTTCCATATCAATAAAGGTGAAAAATAAAAGTCACTTTTCATGCATTTTTAAAATACTGATTTTGCTCTACACTTCTTTGATCATGAGAAACAATTAACGAATTTTGAAGAAACTGCTTTTACATTATGGTTTATAACTTTAGAACGAAGAAAGATAATACAACAAAACAAAAATTATATCAAAGTAGACAACATAAGCTTTTATTTAAGCCAAAAAAATAAAAAAAATAATAAGGTAAATTTTCGAGAAATTCGACCTTGAACAAAAAAATGACGAATTTTTTCCAAAATTTTTTGACTTTGAGTTACAATAACTTCTGAACCATTTGACATACAACTTCATAAAAGACATTTTTTGAAAGGTCTGAAGGTTCTCTATACAAATAACTTTTATTTAGATCTGTACATTGCGCGAGCGCTGAAATATGTTGCGAAAAGTGAACCCAGTCACTTTTTGAAAAAAAATTTCTTTGACCTTGAATATCTCGGTAACCGTTGAGAATAGACCCCCCCCCCCCCCCTCCCATACGATTTTTTTCATTTCTCATCGAGATCTACCACTATGTTCACTTTGGCACACGATCTCAGAAACACCCTGTATAAATTCATATACATACAAAGATATTATCTTTAATAACATAAGTATTTAGGTTGAGAGATAGGGCCTTACTTTCTTCGGCAATTTTATTGGAAATCGATTTGGCATTCTGATTCTGTAATAAAAAGTGGGGAATTTTCGTTTTTAAATTATAATATATTATTACATCAACATTTTTCTACATAACCACCACCTATTTCAATACATTTATTGAGCCTATAAATCCACCTATCGAAATAGTCTTTAAAATCTTCTTTTTTCATTGTTTTAGTTGATGATTTATCGACTCGACGATCCCATTTCTGCTCTTTGATTTTTGGCAGAAAAATAAATATAAGCTTTTGCGTTTGAAACTTTAAATTTCAATTTCATAAACTTGAATATTGCGGCAACTGACGTGACGGTTAGTTCGATAGTTGATGTATTTTTATTTTTACATATGTACGTAGATTTGACACTAGGAAGTTTGTTCACGTCTAGGTCTATTTTGGTTGATACAACTTATGTTCATGCTATTGTACATTACGTCAAGTCACATTAGCATTACGTCTTATTTATGTCATTTCATGATATTTTATATTACATTATTTTGATTGAATATTCGTATGTAAAACAAAGATTCATTGATACAAAACATTATTTATTATAATTACCTTTAATTATTATATAATCATTACCCTTATCACTATCAAAGTTATGTGGTAGCATGTCGGAACATATAATAGCACTGTTCACATGTTGATGCAGACTATGATGATGGTGATGATGATGATAATGATGATGTGACGAGCGATGATGATGTATACTTAATGGTAATATTGTGGCAACATTCAAAGAATCAACACAATCAATTGATGGTCGATGTTGTGGCAGTTGATAACGTAATGGTGATGTAAATGAACCCATTAAATCACCATTCATTGTTGTTACACGAACTGGACATACACGAAATAAGTAAACTAAACCTGATTCTAAATTTTCTATTGTAAATCGTGTTTCTGGACCACGATATATCTGAAATTAGGAAAATTAAAAGAAAATATTTTGTTACTTTACTAAATTAAAAAGCAAGTAAATTTGATATCACCTCAACGTAATCATTCTCTTTTCCATAAGAACATTGTAGAATATATTCAACGGGATCAGTAAATGTATTCTTACTATGTTGCCATTCAATTGTCAAGTAATTGTTATTACAGTAGTATAAAATATGATTTTGCGCTGTTGTTGCTATCGTCCCTGTAATTCCACTTAGACTATTACCGTGATTAATCATCGATGAGTTTATAACATTTCCAATGCTACTATTGCTGGTATTATTATTATTATTATTATTATTATTATTATTAATATTATTATTATTATTATTGTTATTATTATTATTGTTATTATTATTATTATTATTATTATTATTATTATTATTATTATTATTATTATTATTATTATATTGACTATCATTAGTACTGTTATTGTTTAAAGTGGTAAAATTACAACTACAATTTTGAAATTGTTGCTGATGAATATTTGAATTTGTATCATAAATAATACGTGGTGGCTTTATACTACTGGGTAATGATGCTGTTGTATGAAAAACATATTCATCCGAATAATCACCAACGCCAGCACGATCGGTTTCTGCATATATCCGAAATATATAAAGTGTTTGCTCTTGTAATTTACTAACTTTACACATAAAACTTGTTCCATTATAAACACATTGAAATTCTTTTGAACGATGATTATACATTTCAACATAATATGTTATAAAGTCAAAATTTTTACCATCACCCCATTTTAATTTAATAAAATTATGACCTGTACCAGAACATTCCAATTTTGGTGGTTTTGGTGGTGGTGGCAATGTTTGTAATTTTAAATAATTAGAAAATTGGCCAGCACCAATTTTGTTCACAGCCTGAATTTTGAATTTGTAATAAGTCTCTGATAATAAATTTTTAATAGTTAATTTCGTTTGATTTGTTTCAGTCTGAGTTGATGACAATAACGATGTTGTCGTTATTGTTGAACTAGTAACATTTGACAATAAATTAGATCCAGATGCAATTGTTGATGACGTTTTATTATAATCACCATACTCAATAACATAATACAAAATTTTTGAACCATTACATTCTGGTTCTGTCCATATTAATGTAATTTCTTTTGCTGTAATTTCATAATTCCTAAATTGTGGTACTGATGGACATGCGGCTGGTGTTTGCGTTTGAATTACTGGTGAATATGGGCTAGTACCAGCTAAATTTATTGCACATATTCGAAAATAATAATATGAAAACGGTACTAAATTACGAATATCGGTTGTTGTTTGAGAACCCTGATAACAAATATTAAAATTGTCATTAGTTGTTGCTGTTGACGTAACTTCATTTGTTAGAGTTGTTGCTGTATTACAAAGTGCAGAAAAATTTGCTAATGATGATAGACTTTCTAAACGATATTCAATAATTGGAGCACCATTTATGACTGGTTCTTTCCATGAGATAGTTAAATGCGTTGCAGAACGTATTTGAATCTCTGGTGCATCTGGAGCTTTAGGTGGTGCAGGACCAGATGAAAATGTAAAGATTTTTGAAGCTGTGCCTGCCCCAATACGATTAATAGCACGAACGCACACTTGATATTCTTTCCCAGGCATTAAGTCTTTCATTACATAATATAACTCTTTACCACGATATAGGATTTCATTATTATTACTGTAACCATTCAAAATTAATTCGTACTCTAAAACTGGTGCACCGCCATTATAATCTGGTTTACTCCAATGCAATACTGCAGCATATGGTCCTGGCGGATTATTACAGAATGGTGGATCTGGTGCTCCTGGGACAACAGCTTCAGTTGTTACTGTACAAATATCGGAACAATTACTAATACCACCTGGTCCTTCACATCCAACACGTATTTGATATGTTGTACCAGGACTTAGACGATCACAAACTGTTTCAAGTTCAATACCAGTATAAATCCGTTCAAATTTTGCACCTGAACTGATTTCAAGGAAATATATACGTATGTCTGAACCACCTTGATCATTTGGTGGATCCCATTTGACTTTAAAATACGTACCATGAATTTTACCCTTAACTTGAGGTTTCGATGGTTTACCTGGCTTCTCTGAGTATGTTTTATATGTAACGTCATTTGACCACAGTGAAGAACCAGCTTCATTTTCAGCTCTTAAACGAAATTGGTAGTTTGTTGCCCGTTTCAGACCATTACATTCATAACTAGTTTCTACACCAGTGTACATATTTAAAAAACCATGACCAGATTCACGATCGGCCATCTGTAAAACAAATTCTTCATCCTGGGGACATTTTTCCCATGCTAAACGCAGCGAATTTGATGTTGCTGACTGCAGTGTTGGTGGTTTTGGTGTAGACGGTGGATTACCTGATGTACTATAAGAAACTACATCTGAATAAATTGATGATCCATAATCATTAATGGCAGATAATCGAAAAAAATATGGTGTTGATGATTGTAATTTTGTGAGTATGTATTGTTTTCCTTTTGTTTTTATTATTTCTAAAAGTTCTTTGCCATTTCCTTCACTATATTCTAAAACATAATTACTAATATGCGAACCATTATCTATTGGTGCATTCCAACGTAATTGTAATGAATTTTTTGTACGTGCTATCAATTTTGGTGGTATTGGTTGATCTGGTTCACATGGTGGAGTTATAAAAACAGCAGGTTCTGATGCACAACCAACTAGTTTTTTGTAGTGAACCTAGAACAATGAAAATCAAATTAACAAACATAATGACTACATTTTTCTACTACTTTTGTATTTTTTCATAGAAATTTTTCGAAACTGAAAAAAATTACATTTTATTTCGCAAATATTTTAATTTCCTTTTAAACAAATTTAAATTGTAAACGAAACTTATAATTAAAAATCGAGAAAAACTTACCTGCAAACATACAAAATATTCCTGCCCTGGCCTTAGATCACGAATCATACAAACGTACGATTCGCCATATTCTAAAATCTTTTTGTACTTTCCTTCTTTACCACGATCGCTTAATAGAACATCATACTTAAGTTCACGATCATTTATTAAATTTTCTGTCATGAGTGGTGCTTCCCATCGAATCATTGCAGAACGTGAAGTAATATCAGTCACCTAAAAGTGTTAATTAAAAAATTAACAAAGATCTCCTTACGAACAATATACGAGTGGTTTTTTCCTTATTTACCTCTGGTTTCTGTACTGCAGATAATTGTTCAACAATTGCTTGAAACTCATCTTCATCGGGCACACTTGAAGATTCTTCACCATCTTCGGATGTTCCAAGTGAAGATGCATCATTTCTTGAAGTTCTTCTCATACCATTTAAATCACTTCTACGTGGTGATGGTGAATTAGCGGTTGGCAATGCGGAGTCTGAATAAATATTAATCATCAATCGTTATCTAGTAGATTGTGTTAAATCATACCTATCTTAGTTGTTTCACGTTTTTGGTCCAACTTTCGTAACAATTTGGTATGTTGACGTTGCGTCCTTTCATCTTTATGATAATTATTAGATGGGGAGTGTGGTGAGTGTGGCATCTGTTGTGGTGATAAGTGTCCACCAGACATTGGATGAAGAAGTGGACCACTACCTGAACCAGGAAAACCAGCTGGTAAAGGTCCATAGAAGTGAGATGTTGCACCATTTGCTGTAATCTACAAAAGAAAAAGTAAAAGGCTATTTTCAAAAGTTTTGTTAATGTGTTTTATAGACATTCTTATCCATTAACCACAATGCACATAATGGATGCATTTAGCATTGAAATCACATAGCCATATGCTAAAAATACAGTTTTTCTCGACAGATACATTGGTATATCTTCTCGACTACTTTTAATAATCAATAGAGAAAAAAAAAATTATTTTTTTTAAAATTTTGCACGTTATGAATGTTTCTTATAATATGTATGTAATTTGTAGATAGTATAGCAACGTGATATGATATAACAGAACTGTTGAGAATATTTTTGTTTGAATACGAGTTTGGACCTTCCTTTAAGTAGAAAAATTCACTTCAATATGATAGAATGGAAACTAAAGAAATTTGTTCAGTTGAAATCAGCTTTTATTAAAAAAAAGTGACCTTTAGCTTACAAGATAAATTTTATTTTCCTGACTTCAAAAATAAATTTGAAAGCAATTCAATTTCGTTAAAATGTTCTGTTTTTCAATCAAATTTAATAATTTTATACATGGCTAAACTTCCGATTAGCGAGCGTAAGCTATTGAAACGGGACTTTTCTATAACGGTACTTTGAAGTGTCCTCTTTAACGTGACATATGTATGTCCTTATTGGTGCAAGTTCCATTTTATAGCCGAAAAGTACCGTTAAAAATTTTGACACTAAATTGAAATGTCTTACAAAAACCGTTATTTCTCCGTTTCAGGATACTCTAGGATAACATTTAATAAAGAGAACTTCTTCTGCTTTCTGATACGTTTTTTACATTTCGATCGGATTAATAGTGCTTGAGATATAGGGACTTAAAGTCAAAATTTCGTGTTTCTTATAAAATCGATTTTCCAACCTTTTTTGATATCATATAAAAGGTTGTTTTGCTATCTTTACAATTACCTCATATGTCCATATAAACCTTATACATAGAGAAATAAATGAAAAAAAATTTGAAAAATGCGCATTTTTCATACATTTATAAGCAAAAATATAAAAATCTATATGATTTATGTTGTTTATTGTGTCATGTTTTTTGATAATATTTTTTTCATAAACTATTAATGTTCTATAATTGCTTTGCTGCTATTCATTCTTACTATTAAACAGTTATTTTTAACTGTCTCAAATCGTTGTAATATGATCAAACTGCTTTTGAAATGTAAAAATAAATTTACTTTCAATTAGAAGTTGTTGAAAAGAATATACTTTATAGTGAATTGTAATTTAAAAAAAAAAACTGAGTGAAATTATGAACTCGATGTAAATATAATAATTTTTATAAGATTTTGTTGATGTTTACTTGTAAATTTTATTGAACATTAATTTTATTCGCCTGTAGATAAATTCTTTTATTTATCTATTAATACAGATTTAGTACAATACTAAATCTGAACAATACCCAAAGATAGATTCAGTACAATACTGAATTGTATCTATAGTTCAACCAACGATGTTAAGGAGATATGCACAAGCAAAAAACCTGTACAATACAAATTATAAGTTAAATGTGTCCAAGTACAAAACCTGTACACGTGCTAATTAATTTCAAGTACAATACCTGAAACTATGTATGGAACAGATACTCTGGATCACGACCTTCGTATCAAAAGATTTGATCAGCCCTGGCAGCCTCACCAAGGAAATAAAAGACGACTTTCTGATTAATTCTAATTCTTTATTAAGTATTGACTCCTATTTATATAAAGTTATTGCCTAAATCATCAATTACAATTTACAGTATTTCTCAATATTAATAACATATTATTAATTGATATATGAATTAATCATATACATACGGGTATATAGGTATATATTATTACCGTTTTACCGCAATAAGTGTAAATACACATAATGTATTTACCTATTGCATTAGGTTAAATGAACTTATTTAAAACAGCTGATGATGCACTTTTAGTCATGAATAAAGATATTAATATTACATATTATGAGTATAGAATAAAGTAAATTCATGAAATTGGCATAGGTTAGTTTACTTTTCTTTTAATAGTTGAATGACCTAAAATTTTTTGCTGATTTATGTTAATTATGTGTAATGACTTAATAAAATAATATAAAGTTAAGTAAATAAAAAATGTTATAATAAATCTATAATTTTAATAATATATGTAATAGTTAATATTAATAATTAAACACCGCTTTTTACAAAACCTTAAAAAAATTTCAGTAAATACGAAATTTATTTATAATTTACAAAACTATAAAAATTTCTATATAATGTAAGCGAATTTTTTACTTTTTTACAAAAAATTTCTGCTAATACAAATTTTATTCGCCTTTTACAAAAAGTTTTTCTGAAAAAATGGGGGGAGGTGGTGTCAATCTCAACGGTTTGGCCGCTAGAGGGCGTTGACAGTTTTTTGTGCTTTTCTTACGGTATACCCTATAACTTTTCACAGAGACACTCTAGCGTCAAGCCTTTGAAAAATTTTATGAACATGAAATAAATCTACACTGTTTGTTCATTGACTTCAAACAAGTCTTCGATAGTATTGAACATTAAATGCAGCCATTGATGCTAGATATAATTGATATGGAAATATATTTGCATAAAAAGTAATTGTAAAATAACTAGAACGCTGAAAATTTCAAAGGTAAGTGAAAAATTAGTATTTCATACAATTAAAAGATATAATGATACGGGTTCTTTTAAAATACCAAAAGGCAAAAGGAAAAAAATCCAAAAACAACCAACGATAAGAGCAAAACATATAGACAGAAAGAAGACTTATTTAGTATCGACTAAAACTTTTAATTTAAAAAAAAAAACAAAAAAACAATTGAAATGACATTTTTGATGAAAACTATATTATAAATACCTATGTATTAAATATTAAAAAATGATTGGAAAATATTTTATTATATACGAGTATTTTAATGTAATTTAATTTTTTTCTGAAAAATTCTATTCTAGGCTATCCTCAAACAGCTCTTTAAAAACGAATTTTTCATATAAATTATTTTACATATAAATTATATAAAATTTATAAAATATTTAAGAAAAATTAAAGTAAAAAAAAAAATTATTGTTTCAAAAAATATTCATACAATTATAACTCATATTGATCTTCTGTCTTTGTCTATCTTCAAATAATCGATAAGCATTTATAATTTGTATTATTCTTTTTACATATTTTCTTAATCCTTTCTACTTTTGTTATCTAGTTCGACAATAAACAAAAGTCAGCTGATGAGCATTAGCGTATTCAAAAAAAAAAAAAACAATACAATTTAAAAAGAAATATCTGTAATTATTAAACAAAAACTATGGGAAAAATTAATTGTTGTATGAAAAAAACGCTTGTAAAATATTTCATTAAATATTTTAGTTTTTTTTAAATCTTTTTAAGACGATCCTCAAACAACTTTTATTTTATATATAATTATTTTAAATAAATTGATTAAATATTTGAAAAAAAAAGGTTAAAATGAATTTTTTCGGTTTCTATTTGAATTTCCTAGTATAAATCAGCTATTTTGTTTATTTTCGAAGTAGACAGCAGAAGCGCAGAGTAGTTATCTATTGTTATAGAACTATATTGTCATTTGTAAGTTTGTAGAATTAAAGAGTATGTAAGAATGTAAGTGTGTAAAATAAAGAAAATGTTCGGTTCTGCTTTACTTTTTGGCTCTCACGGGATAGTTGTTCAGACGTCACCAAATTTAGATGACTAGTAAATATTCTTTAAAATGTCCTACAACTGCAGTACTTGTATTGATGGGGTTAATCAGGGACACTGTGCTAAAGTTGCATTCCAACTGTACCAACGGAGAAATGCCATCGTTACAAAATCTGCGCCGCAGAAGATTCTGATTCTTGAGATTCTTTAGGATTTTTAGAAATATTTATAAATTTCTACCATTTGCAAATTTTAAAAAAAGTTGAAATTTTATTTGCTGCATGTTTCACTCTGAAGCGTTACCTGGAACAACGACGCGGACGTGGCGAAACGGCTGCTCCATTATATACATATGCACTTTTTTTTATTATTACTAATTATGTATAACATATTATTATTTTTTTTTTTAATAACTTTTATTAACACACTAACCCTCGACTAAATAACTTTGTGGCTTTTAAAAGAAATAGCATTTATTACTAATCTTTTGACAGAGACATAAAATAGTATAATAAAATATTAAAATTAAATGAAATCAATATTTTAAAATTCTATTAAATTGAATTAATTCAATATTTAAAAATTATATTATCTCGTTGGACTGTTCGTGACGTAAGTAAAAAATTTATACAGATTACGAATTAGAATTTTGTTAATTGTTATATATAGATTAAAATTTAAAATATTGCCCGAAAGGTAAAAAATTGTAAAAATCATGGGAAAAATAGAAACTTACACTCAACGTGAGTCTCGACTTGAAAAAGATCGTAAGCGACGCTCTGAAAAGCTACCTAATGAGACTCCAGAAGCTAAAAGAGCTCGTCTGCACAAAAAAAAATGCAGCACGCAAAAAGAGAGAAGCTAAAGAAGACGACGAGACTCGTAAAGCTCGACTTTTAAAAGCAGCAATTCACGAATCAACTCTGCGTAAAAATGAAAGTGAAGAGCAGAGAGAGATTCGACTTCAATATAAAGCTTTGCAAAGCTATAAACAACGTGCTAATTAAAACGGTGATAATAGATTAAATCGATTACAAAAACAAAAAGATTATGAATCACAGCGCGTTACATGTGAGTCTGATGAGAAAAGAGCAGAGACTTAAATACAACAGAGCTTATTAATCGCAACGACGCGCGAATGAAACTGATGAGCAGCACGCTAATCAATTGCAATATTTGAGAGAATATCGAGTTAAAATTGTTGAAAATGAGACTGAAGAAGAACGTGAAATTCGATTGGTTATAAAGATGATGTATTATGATGAGCAAATTGATATAGAAACGCCATGTCAGAAAGAAACTCGCCTCCAAAAAGATCGAGAGAAGGATGCTGTAAAAAGAGCTTCGATACAGACATGCTTTCTGGATATTTGCAGATAGAAATGTTATCCGAATCAAGTAGCAAATAATCGCGTTCTAGTCAATTCGCCTGTATGCTTGCCGGATGAATTGAAGGCTAAGGAAGTTCTTGGGCTGTGTCATACGAATCGCAAAAAAGATTGTCATCCAAAATCATATTGGAATAAATTGGATCCAGGAGAAATACCCGATGTTTTTAAAGTGCTCAGTAGTTCTTAAAAGAGCTTACTGTCTAGAATCGATCCTTTCGTGAAAGTGATTAAATATGATGGAAATATTCGGACAATATGGATTTAAAGGACAAGCTGTTCTGTTTGCCAAGGAAATTTTCGAAGTTACTGAGAAACTTCCAGTGCTTCCTCAATCAACTCTTAACTCGAATATCATCGTGGTTACAGAGGAGTTGGAAAATCTTAACATCACAAAGGAATATACTCGTAACATAAATCGAGAAACATTATATGCCGCATTAAAATGGCTAGTTCAAAATAATATGCTTTATTGTGATTTATTAAATTCAGAGAATGCAGGGAGACAGTGCTGTGCCATGGCTCTCGCTTCTATTGTACGAGCAATCATATTACCTCCGCAAAGATGGAAGCCTCATAACCTTGACACAAACTTGATAGAAGGCAATGATTTCTACAATAGAGTATTAAGAAATTCAAATGATAATCCTGACTCAATTCACATCGCTAAAAATGGTAATCTCTTAATTAGAAATTTTGATAATTTCAAAAATGATTTTATAATGTATGGTGAAGCATTTTCAATGGACTATGCATTATATCCAGAAATATTTGGAAATTTGCAAGATAGCAAAAATGATAATAATATTGGATTGAAGCTGATTAGTGGGTTGAAAAATCTATTTCGTGAGCATACAGCAGGAATTTTAATAGCTGGATCTATATCATATGCAGTCTTTCAGAGTGATGATAAGTTCTATTTTGGCAATTAGCACTCATGTTGAGCTAAAGGAGTATCTGCAAGTATGAATGGAAAAGCTTGCGTTATTCAGTGCGAGATTATTGAAGAGCATACAAGAATCTGCCAACGAGCAACTGGAAAAAAGAATTTACAGTACACGTTGTATTATATTGATGTGAATCCCAAGGAAAATGCTATTGGTGAAGCTCAGCCAATGCAAGCAATGTCAATGAAAGACATGAAGATAGAGCAGAGGAATTTGCTTGGTGGCATTTATTTCCCTATGGAATTAATGGATTGCGTGAAATACGAGATGTTAAAATTTCTCCATTGCAAAATTTTGAATCAAGAATTCTTGGAAGTGATAAGAGATTCCAGCGTAATGATTATCTTTTCTAAGCTTTATCTATGGTGGAATATCTTCGTATATCGTCTTCAATTTCTGCTTGTGGAAAGAAAAATGAAGGACAGAATGGACAAGTTGATGATGTTCATTTATTAATGAAGAACGTAAGAGGAACAGCTTCTTACTGGAATACTGGAAAAAATGATCTGATTGGAATGATTCGTACACTTGGAGTACCGACATATTTCATTACGCTCAGCTGCAATGACTTAAATTGGAGAGATATAAAGAAAGCATTGCTGATTGAGGATAGTCAGCCTGATGTTGATCCAGATTCAATTGACATTTTTAAAGCACAAGCACTAGTTGAGAAATAACCAGTAGTTGTCAGCCGTCACTTCAATAGGAGAATAGAACTATTGATTCAATTTCTTTCCAATAATGATGAGGTTCTTGGAGGAAAATTAAAATACTGTTGGGGTAGAGTTGAAATTCAGAATCGAGGATCACCTCACTGGCATATGATTGTATGGATTGAAGATCATTCTAAATTTGATAGTCCTGAATGCAAAGCACTTATTGATAAAATTTGTACATGTGGATTGTCAGATAAAAATTCACCATTACATGATATTGTGGAAAAAACACAAGTTCATAAACATACACAGACGTGTTACAATAAAGAATCAACAACATGCAGATTTGCGTTTCCCCGACGAGAGTGTAGTGAAACTAAAATAATTGCAACCAATTCTGATGACTTTATCCGTACAGGAGGAAGAATTGTCGAAAATAGACGTCGAAAAGGATAAGAATATATTAATAACTATAATCTCATAATTCTTACACTATGGGAAGGCAATATGGATATTCAACCATGCGGTGATAATAAATCAATTGCAAATTATGTTACAAAATATATTTCAAAGGCAGAACCTGAAGGAGTAACTTTCTCAATTGCTGCAGAAATTTGTAAGATTCTTGAAGAAGAATCAAACATTTCTACAAAATTGTTTAAAGTTTGCATGAGACTTATGAAGGAGAGACAAGTCTCTGCATGTGAATGTGTCTATCGACTTTGCAATTTAAAATTACGAAGAAGCTCAACAGAAATTATCTTTCTTAATACACGAAGACAAGAGCAGCGTTATAGAGTTTGTAAATTTGATGAAACTGGAGTATTTGACGGTTATTGTTTAAATATCTTTGATAGATACGTGAAGCGACCACGTCAGCATCGTGACTATGACTTCGAAAACATGAGTTTGACGGAGTTTGCAATGCAGTTTAGACCTTACTATAGTAAACTAGTAGATGAAGATGAGGAAAGTGTTGATAATTATGCAATTCGAAATCAAAATAATGTCAACAATCAATTGATTGTTTTGCTTGACAATTCAAAAATGAAAATTCGTGAAAGAAAATTATGCATTCGAGTGCCTAAATTTAACTGTGAAACAGATCCTTATAACTATTATTATAGCTTACTTATGCTCAATACATGCCTTTTCGAGATGAAGCAAAAATAATTCAAGGATTTGACTCCGCTCGTAATGCATTCGTGGCTAAAGAAGAAGAATTAAGAGCAAGAAGTAATCTTATGGATGAGTTCCGAAGAAGAGATATGGAATTAGAGAATGCTTTTACTAAAATTCAAGCACTCGAGCTTTCTGAAGAAATAGACCCCATTGCGGAAGATCTCGAAGATGCAGACTTTGCAGATGATCGAGCAATGAATGATACTGAATTTCAAAATGCATTACAAGCAATGAATATTGAGCAAATACGGCTTTATAATCATATTACGCAAAGTATTCAAGATCAGCAAGCAGGATCTCTTATGATAGACTGAAAATTTTTATCACAGGAGGTGCTGGAACAGGAAAGACTTTTATTTTGAATGTTTGTAAAAATCAGATCATTCGATGTTACGAAAATAATTCAAATGTTGTCAAAATTGGCTCATTAACAGGAGTTGCTGCTCGTCTTGTAAATGGACAGACACTGCACAGCTTATTCCAGTGCAGAAAGACGGTAAGAACGGTCGTCTTCTACCACTGACTGGACATTATCTTAGGATCATGCGTAATCAATGGAGAGACCTAGAATTTATGATCACAGATGAAATATCAATGGTTCCATTTGAGATGCTATGCATGATTGAAACTCGATTGCGACAACTTAAAAATAATGAAGATGTGTTGTTCGGAGGAGTAAATATTTTAGTGTTTGGAGATCTCTTCCAACTTCCACCTATCAAAGGTAATCAAGTCTTTAAGCAGCCAAATTATATGCAGCCAGCAATTAATTTATGGCGATGCTTCTCACTTTGTGAGTTAATGACTTATATGCGACAACACGTTTGTTGATATTCTCAATGCACTAAGAATTGGAGAATTACTTTTAGAGCATATGAAGGTTCTTTTAGAACATGTCACTGATGATTTTATAGGAAAACTTTCTAAAGAAAATGCTTTAAGAATTTATGCCACTAGAGCCAAAGTTGAAGCGCATAACACAGCTGTAGTTAAACATTTTAAAGCTAAAGGTGTTAAAATGATTACAGTTCAAGCACAAGATCGTATTATTTAATCGCGTGAGACAATTGCACCAGACAAATTAAATAAAATGATTCCTAAAGATGTTAATAAGACTGGTGCTCTTGAAAAGGAAATTATAATTTTTGATGGTGCTAAAGTCATGCTTCGTTCTAATGTTGACGTTTCAAAAGGTTTAGTGAATGGAGCTATCGGCAATATAACGGAAATTAATTGGCCATATTTTAGAAGAGCACAACTTGATGCAAGAGAAACTCCTTCAGTTAGAATTGAGTTTGAAGGAGGAGTCGGAAATCATTTAATTCAACCGATCACAAAAGAATTTCCTGCATTAGGAAGTTTTGGCACAGCAGAACGTCGAATGTTGCCAATTGTGTTATGCTATGCTACCACATCTCATAAAATGCAAGGTGGCACATTAGATTTAGGAGTCGCTGATCTTTTTAGGTCTGATCTCTTTGCTAAAGGTCAAGCATATGTAATGTTGAGTAGATTTAGATCTTTAGACGGATTAAAAATTGAAAATATAAATCCAGAACAATTAACAGGCAAAAAATCATGCAATACAGATGCTCTTGAAGAAATGGAGCGTATGAGAAAATTACCTCGTGCATTTTAAAATTGATCAATTTAAAAATTTCTAAATTATTTATAGTTATGACTAAAAAGTAGATAATAAAATATATTAAAAAAACTTTTAAAATAAATAACTTTTATAAATAAAATGCACTAAAAATTAAAAAATAATTTTTCTTTCTCAGTGATATAATAAAAGTTTGGGCATCCATAATTATAATCACAATTGTATAACTCAAAACTCATCCTCATGTTTTTTTAATATATTTTATTTAACAACGGTCACAAACCGGTTTTAAAACCTTTCATAAAGCGGACTTTTATCATTTTTATCATATCAAATCATTTTGAGACACTATAACTGTTACACCCGGTATTATTTTTATAATCCAGGTAAGGAAGAAATCAGGAAATCAAAAAGTTTAAATTAAACGATTAATTAAAATCAATCACTGCAGTGACAAGTATGAAGTGGGGTGTAAAAGAAAATGGGACTGCAGCTATAGCTTAACATAAGTGCAACAAAGAGTCAAGTGAAATTTTTAACTTATTAAAACCGCTCAATATCACTAAACAATTTATCAAAACGACTATAAGAAGATTTGTTGAATCATTCCCTGTTGATGACAGGGTTCGAAGTGGACGTCCGAGAACTTCAAGGACAACAGCAACACTTAAAATCAGTTGAAGCCAGGATTCGCAGAAATCTTCTTCGTAAGCAGAAAAGCAAACTCGGGAGATAAATGTTCCCGAAAGGACAATGTTGCGCATCATCAAGCAGGATCTTAGGCTTGGGGCTTCAGAGAAGTACACGTCTACGCACAAATGATTTCCTGATAGAATGTACAATATATTGAATGAGGTTGGGTTCTACATTTTAATAGAATATTTTAGTCTTGGACATTTGTGTTGAAGTTATGATAATTGCACTGACGTTTTTAATCTTTTATCAAAATTTTCATTAAATTATGTGCCACTGCTAGATACCATGTATTTCCGTTTATACAAAAATTTTGTAATGCAAAATATTTCAATTTTTCGGCCTTATTTATGTGAAGTTTTTCAAATACATAACTAAGTATATTAAGGACTAAATTTCAATACACCAGTTTTAAGATTATATTTTTTTCCAATCTCATGTATACGCATACATACATATCTATATACATATATATGCATATTTACTTCGAAAGTTTTCTATTGATTTAGATACAATTTCATTTCTCACCATTAAGATTTTTTTTTTACTTACAAAACGATTGCTTTCAAGTTTCAACAATAATTTTATATGAAAATAAAAATTCATACGGTTCTATAACGACACAAAATATTGTGAATATTACATTCGATTCGATTGAATTTCAATCTGAAATCATAATAGATTCCATAGAAAATTTATTTTCTCTGTTGTCTTATATGTACAGTCATGTGCAAAACAAATACTTTAAAATAGAAAAAATATATGTACATATGTTGCTATGATATTATTAGTAGAGGGTACTGAACAAAACTATGTGGAACAAAGATGCCTAGCAACATTTCTTTAGAAAGTACCGTAATATTTTTACTATTATTTGTAACTCGTGACGAATTAAACATTCTACAAAAATATGAATCGGAGGTCAACTCTACAACAACCAGTCAAGTTCTCCAATGACGAAGAGCCTAATGGTTATTAGGCAGATTACTTCAATGAATTTGAGACATGGCTTCAGGACAAAATAAATGATAAAAGGCACATCGAGAATCAAGCATGTAAACAAACCAATACATGATTCATGTGTCACCAGAAGCATCTAATAATCTACACATGAAGGGCGTGTGTAGCTGAATTACCATATGAACGGCTCTGATTATCAAAAGAACACAAGCGATGCATCAACTGCTTACAACAAGGCCACATAGCAAATATTATGTTAAAAAATTGCACAAAATGTTCAAAACATAAAAACATAACACTCTCGTACATCTAGAAAACAAGCCCATCCAAGCTAATTGACGAGGTTGATAATGGTGATGGAGAACTTGTTATTACTTGTAAATCATGATGTGAATCTCATAATTAAATTTAATTACTAACACCGATTGCTGTGGTATTTGACATTTGTGTTTTGGTCTGGGGAAAATCTAAAATTATATTCGAAGAGAATTAACTTAAAAAAACAAAAACGTTTACTACATGTAGAATTTCACGAATTTTATTGTTATAATTTATAGCAGCACCCAGGCATTAAATAAACAAGCACAGCAAAGAATAATTAGTAAAATAGTAAGTAAGTTATTACTTATGGCATATTCTAACTAAACATAAAATCAAAATGAATGACCAATCACCAAAAAACCCATAAAAAACGTTAGTAAAACCAAAACTTCAAAAACTTAGATTGTTACTACTACTGCGGAAGCAATAAATTGGAGTGGCTTTTGGTTTATTGTGTTGAAATTTGAAGAAAAAACTTAGTCTCCAAGTGAAGTGGTGATTATTGAAACATCCAAAAGAGGTTTTTGTGGAAAGGTTGTGCCAAAGGGCAATTGAATAAATATTAGGACTTATTTTTTAAATAACTGTCTAAAGACCAATGTGTGAAAATTTCAATATCCTTAAAACTTTAAAAAAAACCATTTCAATTGTTTTCTTTATCTTTGTAACAAAAATTTGGTCAAAAAATGCATACCCTTATTTAAGAAATAGTTTAAAAATTTGTTTCTGCTATAACATTTATTTTTCAAGAATGTTTTTCAATCAAAATGTATTGATGAATTGTATAAGAATTAAGATTAACAAAAGAGCTAACTAATGATACCCAGTTGATGTCTGTATTGTTATTTTCTGAAGAATTATGATTATTTTTATAACCAAACTTGTGAAATATTTCTATCCTGAAATAATTATGAACATGAAATTATCATGCATATGTACAGAGTATCCGGTTTAAGGTGTTACAAAATTGAACCACAGACAGGTCTCGCCGAGACAAGCAAAAAATCGTATGGGAGTGGCGGGGTATAATCTCAACCGTTCCCAGGATTGAAGATTTTTGAGACTTATTTTGTGTAACACGTTATTAGCGACCAAAATCAAAAATTTGAGTTTTTTAATTAAACTTGGAAAAACTCAGTGATTTTTTTGAAAAAACCCATACACTTCTACAATAAATAAAAAGAACAATTTTTTCTCTACAAATTAGCTTCCTACGGTATCTTTATCTGCCTTGGTTCAGAAGCTATAGCCTGTAGAATGAAGTAATCTCTTCACTAGTAATTAAAGTAAATTTTTAAAAGTGTTTAAAGGTTTTTGAGTATTCTTTTTTATTTTCTATATTTTGTGACTAGTTTTCAAAATTTTTAAAACAAATATGACGCGGGGCAAGCAAGCTGTTAAATAAAACCGAGGTTGAAATTATTAGAAAAATAAAGGCGAAAACAAGTCGAATTGAAAAATTACAAAAATACTGGGCTAAAGGACCATCAATAATTTTTTTAGAAATGAAGAGGGTAATCTGATGCCAGAAAAACTTGGCTGGCCACCAAAAATAATAGTTCGAAAAAAAACGAGCCATTTTGAATCCTGCTTCAAGTTCAACCCTAACTTTGAATCAAATTAAAGAGAAATCAGGAGTGGATGTTCACAAATCCACAATTTAAGAGTAGTCCGAGCAAGTGAGAACATTTCGCAAAAACAAAATAAAAAAATTTCCTGGCCACACAAAAAAACACGAAGAAGATCGCTTAATATTTACAAAGAACCATATAACATGTAAGGCAAAATGG
The DNA here is from genome assembly GCA_939192795.1 of Bombylius discolor. Taxonomy (NCBI): domain Eukaryota; kingdom Metazoa; phylum Arthropoda; class Insecta; order Diptera; family Bombyliidae; genus Bombylius; species Bombylius discolor. The sequence continues at coordinate 25,055,373 of OW584239.1, forward strand.
CATAAAATGGTTTTAACCGATGAAAAGAAGTTTAATTTAGATGAATCAGATGATTGTAAGTTTTATTTCCATGATTAGAGAAAAGAAGAAAATTACTTAGCACGCAGACAAGTGGGTGGAGGCAAAAAGATTATACAGGGTGTATTTTTTCTACGTACATTAATTGGTACCACGATATTCTCTGGACTATTTTATGAAAAAAATTGTACTAGTAAAAATTTCTATCGTATCTATTTTCGCCGCTAGAGGGCGTTTTAAATTATGAGTTTTGTACGGGACCTCCCAGTACTAAATCGCCTGTAACTTTTTCTACACCCTATGCGTCGAAATTTTTCTTTCTACTATCGATGGGTATTGAAGTTACCTTTCATTTTATGTATTACTTATTGTATGTAAGAATTCCATTTTCAAGAATATATGTTGCATTTTAATATTCGGTCCGATGAAAGTTATTTTATCAGACAGAGGAACCGAATATAAAAACCAACTTAACAAAGAAATTTTTGATTTCCTTAGCATTGAACATAAAATATCAACAGCTTACCATCATGAAACGTTAGAAACAGTCGAGAGAAACCACCACGTACTCAACGAATATCTCCGATCCTATATAAACGAAAATAAAATTAATTGGGACATTTATCTTAAATATTTTACTTATTGTCACAATACAACACCAAATGCTTATTTTCAAGAAAAATTCACGCCTTTCGAACTAGTTTTTGGCAAAATTCCAAATACGCCGGAATTCCTACTTAATGGCAAAGTTGAACTCCTTTACAACTTTGACAACTATTCCAAGGAACTAAAATTTCAACTGCATACCATGCACAAAGTCGCTCAAGAATTGCTACACGCTTCCAAAATAAGGAATAAAAATATTCATGATCATAATATTAAAAATTTTGATTTCAAAATCAATGAAAAAATACTATTAAAAAAAGAACCTCGACACAAACTCGATGCTACCTATACTGGTCCATATATAATTACCGAAATCGAGGGTTCTAATGTAAAGATTAAAAATCTTGAAAAGGAGGAAGAGATGTTAGTACATAAGAATAGAATAGTTAAATATATCAAATAAATAAAAAAAATAAAAAATAAAAAAAAAACAAAAAAAAAATTAACGTAACATCGTGTAAGGAAAACCATAGGTTAAGATTTATCCTAAGTTAAGACACTTTGAAGCTTCATTTATTTTAGTATAGTATCGGGCCCTATAACCATAAGTTTTAGTATAAATTAAATCAATAAAGAGATTATTACGAAGTAATGAACATGAAGGTATATGAACTATCATCGAATGTTCTGGTATATTCCATATATTACTTGATGAGTAATATATAGCAAGTAGGCAATATTAGCATATTGGGAACTTGATACAGTGTGTGTGTGTGTGTTGTAATTAATATATATCATTATGCTATTTACATGAGTAAATAGGTCATAATGAGTTTATGTGGGTCAAGTAATATTTAACAACTTTTATATGGGGTAATTTCTATGGGTATTAAATGTTATATGCAACATGATGTATTATATTTGCCGTCGGCAAATACAATTACATGTATTTTAAATTATAAGAGATTTTAGAAATTGGGATTTAAATAGAAAAAAAAGGTAAATTGAAAATACGAGAATTTTGATGAAGAAGAAGAAAAAAAATTAAATTGAGTAATTCCAAAAAGATTATATATAGGAAGAGATAGCATGTAGTATAAAAATGTGTATATCACAAATTCGAATCTACTTAGATGGGGAGGGAAAACGTGCGGATAGAACAATGTATAATCAAAAAGATTATATATACGAAGAGATAGCATATAGTATAAAAATGTGTATCCGAAAATTTTTGTACTGGGGTACTAATATCAGTACCCCAAGTTATAAATGAAGTCAACTTCAGAACCCCAAAGTCGACATAAAGCAATTATTAGTACCCACTACCCCGTCTTCATGATTGAGGTTCAACTTCAAAACCATTAGCGGTGTGCAATGTATAGTGTATACTGTATAGGTGTATAGTATACATACAAACTTCATATTGAAACTGAATTTCATGCTTTATTTCATTTTTTTTGTCTATTGCTTGATTGCCGCTTATTGCGTGAAGGTGGAATTTATACTTATACGTATTTTTACAAGTCGAGTAAAACGTTGATTTTTCAATAAACTCAGTACTTTTCAGTGCTAATTTCAAATATTGTTGATTAAATTGAATATTTAAATTTTTGGTATTTTGTGATTTTTTTTTGTTATTATTCTGGTTTTTACCACTTTCTCAGTATCAGTACTTTTCGGTACTATTTTTTTTTTCAAGCTTTTGCATTTGCATACCCTTGTACATAGAATATACAATACCTATATACATATACATAATATATCTTATGTAATATGGATAAGAGGTTATCTGGAATACAATGTGTTGTACCACATTGTCGAAAAAGCAGAAGACAAGGTGTTAAATTATTTCGCTTCCCTGCTTTGGATACCATTTTGGGTCAAATATGGAGAGAAAGGTGCAGTTTTTTACCCTATAAAGAGCAAAATAAACAGTTAAGGATTTGTGAACAACATTTTCCATCTGAGCTTATTGGTACGAGGAAATTAAAGCATGATGCAATACCTTCTTTAAATCTAACACCTCTTAGTCTTAAATTTTCCTTTCACGAAGATGATTTAAATATTAATATGGAGGAATTTTCTACAGAGAAGCAATTCGGAGGAAATTGCTTGAACTGCACAGCTGAAATTGAGAAAAAAAATTATTTTGAAAAAAAATACAACTCAAATAAAAAAATATAACAATCTTTTAAAAAAATTCAAATTTTTACAGAAAAAGTGTAAATCACAACAATGCCAACGAAATAGAATTAAGAAGGTTTTAGTTCAGAAAAAAATTGTTGGAGAAATAAGTCTCGCTGAAAAAATAAATTCATGTAAAAATGTTAGTGATGAAAGCAAAACTTTTTGTAAAATGATTTTAAAAGGTACAAAGAGGTCTTACACAGAAGATGAAAAAAAAATAATGCAAAATATATTTTACATGGCGTCCTTAAAATCCTACAAGTTCATGAGAATGAGTTTGAATATTCATCTTCCACATGAAACAAGTTTGTTCAGATGGGCTCCTGTAAAACAGTTGCAGCCTGGTTTTGAAAATAATGCGTCTAATTCTTTGAGAGAAAAGTGTGCAGATTTGTGTGAAATCGACAAGAATGTCGTACTTTTAATAGACGAAATATATATAAAAAAAGAATGGACATACAATTCGAGTTTCGATGTTATTGATGGCGTGGAAGATTTAGGATTTAAAAGAAATAACAGTTTTGGTAATCAAGTCTGTGTTTTCATGCTAAAAGGCTTGACAAAGAATTGGAAATCTGTTTTCAATTATTTTGTTACACAAAATGGAATAAGTGGAAATGATTTGCGTTTAATTTTAGAAACAAATTTAAAAATAATATCAGACTTAATGTAAGAGCAATAGTTTGTGACCAAGGATCTAACAACAGAAAATGTTTTAATGATGCTTCAAAGGATAAGCCCTATATAGAAATTGGAAATACAAAAATTATTTGTATATTTGACTTTCCGCATTTACTTAAGTCTTTAAGAAATTCAATAATGAATAATGATATGGTCACGCCTGATGGAACTGTCTCCTGGGATGTAATAAAAGAGTTATTCGAATTAGATAAAAAAGGCTCAACACGAATGTGTCCTAAATTAACAACGCAACATGTTTATGTTGGTAAATTTGAAAAAATGAGAGTTAATTTAGCAGCACAAGTATTTAGTGGGACAGTAGCTGCAGCAATTAAATCTTTGGCAGAAAATAACAAATTTGAAAAAGTTACAAAAACAACAGCTCTATCTACGGCAAAGTTTATTGAAAAAGTGAACAAATTAATTGATTGTATGAATGGATGTTCGCTCTGCCACAAAAATCCTTCAAGACGAGAAATTACATTAAATAATGAAAATTTCCAATTTATTGTGTACTTCAAAGAATATTTTTCAAATGTAAAATTTTTAAGTAGAAATAGAACGGTATACTTTTTAGATGGCATACAACAAACCCTAAGTGGAATCATCACTTTAGCAAATGACTTGTTAGTTCCTGAAACTGGAATATCTTATTTGTTGACAACTAGATTTCACCAAGACTCATTAGAAAATTTATTTTCTATGATTCGTCAAAAATTAATTCTAATCCGTCAGTTGGGGAAATAAATACTATTTTAGCAAAAATTATGTCATTTAATTTAGTGAAGTTTAGCACTAAAAGTAATTGTAAAAATGATGATGATGTAGTTTTACAAACAGAACAAGTCGACGATATTGAAATCAATGAAAATTTCGATATTTCAATTATTGAAGAAGATTTTTTATCTGAAAATGAAAATAATCACGATTATGGCGATGATTTGATTGTGCATGAATCATTGATAAATTTAAATGAAATTGAATTGTTTTCAATGAGATACTTTGTAGGCTATATTGCGTATAAAATGTTATTAAAAGTAAGTTGTGAAAATTGCAGTAAAGTTTTACTTAAGCCTGACGAGATCCTTTCATGTCCATCAGAGATGTTTATATTTTTCAAAAATTATAGTTCGGGTTCAGATTTTGGGAAACTTACAGCGCCTTCTAATGAGTTTTTTGATATCTGTAAAATTCATATCAAAATTTTCCAAAATATATTTGAAAAACAGCCGGAAATGAAAAATATTAAGCGTTTTATTTTAGAAAAATGTAAACTATCCACTCCAAATTGGTTTAACGTGGTTGATCCTTGCCAAAATCATAGAGAGCAAAATCTTGACTTTATGATATTAGTTCTGCTCAGGAAATATTGTGCATGGGCAATTCAAAAAAATAATAAGGTAGCCAGTAAAAAATTAAAAATTCTCAAAGGTTAATTTTTTTTAACCATAATTTGGAAGCAATATCTCAGCATTTCGTGCAGGCCGGTCAAAACTTTCACTGGAAAACAAATCGTATTTTACAATAAATAATAAAAATTGACTCGAAAACATATTTTAAAATTAATACTTCAATATTTTTTACTTGTCTCACCGACACTTATCCATACGTGAAAGATTTCAACAATAAAAGCAAACACGCTGACGCTGTTTTTGAAGTAAACATTTTAACAAATATTTTGATCCATATTTTAAGAATTTTGATCCACAAAATTTTAAGATACGGCTTTTCAAAACCGAAATTTTGAAATTCCATATATAATATAATACATGAATTTGTATGTATCATTTGCATGAAATTAGCGACTTCATAAAGGAAAACTATTATTAATTACAAACGCATCATTTCATTAAAAAGTAAACTGGAAAAATCTTTTCAATAAAACACTGTTGCTGTAAAAGCAATTGTTTATATTCGTATTTCGTAGTTCGTACACATAATATGTATGCTCACAACTTCAACATAAAAGTCAAAGCCTTAACAGCATGACATTGTTCTATCCGCACGTTTTCCCTCCCCATCTAAGTAGATTCGAATTTGTGGTATACACATTTTTATACTACATGCTATCTCTTCCTATATATGTATAATCTTTTTGGTGGAGGCTATGCTTTGATATGGGGTGTTGTAGAATATAATGGTACGTTATACCAAAAAATATATAGACAGAAAGAATTCTTATGTAGTATAAAAATGTCTCATACAAAAATTTTTGTTCTGGGGTTCCAACATTGGAACCCCATTAGTGAAATAGCTTTGAATGTACATCAGCATATTTCAGTTTTGTTAAAAAAGCTTTTACTTCTGCATAGAAGTACATGCGAATACGACAATTACCTTGTTTATGCACAAAAATTGAAACGTATTAACGATAAAACGTTTTGAACATCGTTTTGAGATAATACATTTTAATTGGTGTTTATGCGTAGTACAACATTTCATTCTCACTTAAAACGTTTTGAGTAATAAACTAATACTACTCTAAAAGTTCATATTGATGTTTAGTATGTTATCAACACCATTTTGAAAGGTCAAATATGACAATTCATTTAAAACGAAGAAAGTGTACATGCACATTTTAAAAACGCATTGAAATTTTAAATTCGGATTTTATAGTGTATTCACTCAAAACGAAATAAAGTTTCAATGCGTTTTAAAATTAGGTTTATGCATCCGTATTTAGTCAAAACGGTATGAGTTAATGCGAATTAAAGCTTCGCATAAACAAGGTAATTGATGGTGGCGATGTGACTCATTTTATTCACATAATGTTTCACCATTTGAAATTTTTTTTATATTCTATTTAACACACAAGAGTAAAATTTTTTTTTATTTTTCATTCATCTTGATCATGTTAAAAACAAAACTTAAATTTCAAAGCGCTTTAAAGCATAGTTAAAAAAGCTTTCACTTCCTTCCTTCTCTTACCGTACTGTTCTATAGACTAATTTAATAATTACAATTTTTAGTCGATACTACATAAGAATTCTTTCTGTCTATATATTTTTTGGTTATACCTAAAAAAATTCAAATTTGCTTTTACTAATTTATGTGATTTTTTCATTAAAAATAATTCACATTAAATTTATGAGTGGAAGAATAAATTCCAGAAAATACTGAGAATTATTAGGGAAACAAAAAATAAAAATCTCAGAGAATTTGGAACAGAACGACTTCATTTTTCAACAAAATAATGCAGTGATCTATACTGCAGGTAGAGTTAAATGCTGATTTTCTGAAAAATCCACAAGTATTTTAATGGCCGGACTTAAACATAATAGAAAACGTTGGGAAATATTTATTAAGAAAAGTTTTTTGAAACGGCAAACACTATAAAACTGTACAGGATCTAAGAAAAGTAATATAGAAGGAGTGAAATGGAGTTCCAAGAGAATATATTGGAAAATTGTATAAAAGTATAAATAACCGTCTTTGTTAAATTTTAATTGAAAATGGTAGAGCAATTCGTTATTAATAAAATCTAAAAAACAAAAGTTATTTGCAAAATTTGAAAAAATTTGATAGTGAGGCTATATTTTGCAACGGGTCTTATAGACACTTTTTTGCTTTTCCTTTAACTGTTACAAAATGGTGGGTATTTCCCGTAATTTTATTACAAAATCTTTTCTACCACTAAAGGTCCCTTAAATTCCTACAACAAAGATTTGGTAAATTTCCACTTCTTGTATGAGATACACACATATGTATGTATCTCAAAATAGTCTGCAATATTTGTGATTTGAAAACAAAAGCAAAAGTCACACTCGCACACCAAACATACTGTAAAAATTTCTGAAAAACCCGTGCTATGTTCTGATTCTAAATTTGAATTAAATTGAATTTAAATGAATATGAATTTTTTATTCCATAAAACACGATGCAAGAAATTCTTCTAACTTAGAGGTAACTATTTTGCCATCACTACTTCTATTCTAACCAATCATAATTAACACTGGTTTTCATTTGAACAAATTTACTTCGAACTTACTCTACATTTTTAATCGATTCTACTCTGTATATACTTATGTATGTATGTGAGGTGGCAGAACAGAACTCATTTTTTTTATACGGACGCTCATCGACGTATTTCTTCCAGAAAATTCAAAAATGAGCAAACAAAAATTGAAATATCATTGAAAATCTACAATATTTTAAAAATAAATTACTTATTTTTCAAAAAATAGGTAATGTTCTAGAATTCTGCATGAAAAACAAGTTCAAATGATTTTTAACATCGTTAAAAAGTAGCTTTGGTAGGGTTGAAAAACACATACATATTATATTGAAAATTCCTTTCGAAAAATTGCACATCAAGTTATCAGAAACAAATAAGACCAAGACTATACAGCTTCCATAAGCGCAATACTAACTTCGACTGTTGAAAAATCTATGAGTATATTGTTTTCTTTTATTTTTTCTGAAAAACTTATACTTACAAATGGTGCATGAATATGTGGTACACCTCCTTGCGCAGTGTGTAGTTGCTGATACTGCGTAGGTGATAATACCATATGAGTCAAAGTAACATTTTCGTTTACATACTGTTGCATTACTTGACCCTGTGAAACTTGCATTGGAACTGGAATTGGTGGCGGACGATTTTGTGAAACCATTTGAATGGCTGTAGGACCTTAAAAAGAAATACATATTTATAAATATATATAGAGTATATTTGAATTGTATCACAATAGAAAACTTTCGAAGTAAATTATGAATGCATATACATACTCGTATATAGATATGTACATGAAATTGGAAACAAAAAATAATCTTAAAGTTAGTGGATTGAAAATAACCCCTAAATAGATGTATTTGAAAAATTCCACATATATGTATAAAGCAAAAAAATTGGAATTATTTATTTCAACCTTTTTCTGTAACAGATATAATTCTGAGATTCCTCATTTCTTCACTTGATAAGCGGGTTTCTCTGGCACTCATTTTCTCTATTCGACAATAGCTGGCCCTATGAAATATAAACTTCCTCAGTGAGGAAGTGATCAAAAATTTTATTTGTTCGCTTCGTCAGTTTCAGTTTACTATATATACTCGGTTTATAGATCGAAGTCAGTACAGGCAACATAGGCATACTTTTCTATATTCTTTTACATTGCGTTTGTATGAATCTGTTTCTTGTGTGGGGTCAGATCTCAATTTCAGTTTATAATTTATCAAAAACATTTATATTTTAAGTTATCAGAAACTAATCGAGTACTGCCTTCATAAGCACAATACTGGCTTCGATTTATAAACCAAGTATAACTGTTTTCGTGTCAAAGTATCATATAAAATCGAATGTTTGGGGTTATGTCGTGAATTTGTAATTTGTATTTCATATTTCTTCTTGATTTATTTCGTAATCTTGGATTTTTTTAGTGAAATTTGTTTAAGTATGTAGTTTTATTTTTTAACATGTTTTTCTGGACATTTAAAGTATGGCTATTCTCAAAAAGAAGATATGGACCTGTTGTGTGTTGAGGTGAAAATTTCATTTTATTTTCAGCATGTCAAGAAAAGCAAGTGTCAAAAAAGAATATTTTTTAAAGTGTAATTTTCCAAGTTTTTCGCATTGTTTAGTGAATTTAATAATGAAAATCATCTTTAAATTGAATAAGTTAATAATTTTATTGTAATTTTGTACATAAAAAGCATTAGAAATAAGTAAAATATTTACGTGTTCTAAGTTCGTAACTTGAGAGTCCTTTTTGTCAGAAACCATTGAAGATAGGACTAAAAGGACTCCAAATTCGTCATCAGGACATCAATATTCACTGGTCAACTAAATTTGGTGACATTTGGACCAGTATCTTGTGTTCGCGGTAAAGTACATCATTTACTTTATTTTTAACAGCAGTCTATTTATCTTATTTATTTATACTTTATTACTTATACTTCACACTCAAAATTCAAAACATTTAGAACTTCGGACTCAGGCTTATTTGAGGTATGAAGTAAGCATTTGGTTTACTTCAATGTATATGCTAGAATAATTTTGACACTTGAGCTTTTGCGCCTTGAGTCCTCATTTTTTCTCCTTATTTTTAAATACATAAGTGTAGTTCAAAAAAAAAGTAAAAACAATATTAAATTAAACATTAAACAAAACGAGAAAAATATTTTAATATTCAGATAAGTAAATTTCATATAAATCAGTTTTAATTAAAAAGAATAAAAAGTGTATCAAATATCAAATTTATCATGTATCAAGTAAGGTTAGGTAAACAGTTGGTTGTTTCAATAGATGTATTTACTATTTTAGGTGCAAAAAATAATGGCAAAACACTGAATAATGAAACATTTGAAGCTACAATTCTTACAACCAGGGGGACAATTTTCGAAATCACTCGTAACTTTACGTATACGTAATCTCACCATTTACGAGGAGTTTTTGTGTATGATTTATTCTCTAGATTCGCATACGTAAATATTCGAATGAAAACCATTCGAAAAGATACGAGTGCCTATTTTCACTTGTAAGTATCGTACTACGAGTACTAAGTTAATACTGGTGAAAATAAATATTATAGAGGTATATACATATGTATAGTTATTTAATATAATGTACGTATGTATATACCCACACTATATGTATACATCAATATATACATACTATATACTTTCACAATTAAGATACGATTAGTGAACGAAGGGATATTCGCGTTTAGAACTGCAAAAAAAAAACCAATTCTCACGACGAAAATGAGAAAAGCTCACCAATCGTATCTTAATTATGTAAGTAGAAAAAACGGACTCTGTTGACTTCTCTAGATCCCTTTTCAACTCTGATGCTGTTGCGAATCGATTTTTAAGAACTGTCCGTTTCAGGATGTATTACATTTTATTCGTCCACCCCCAAGCTGATGGCTCATCTAATCAATTTTTGAATTTTTTTTAAATAAACCAGTCTAACAGAGGATTTGTTATATCCTAATACTCTAGAAAATTCCCTATTAAATTTGCCCTGTTCTTTTAATAACTTTATTTGAGCCTTATTTGCAATACTTAATTGCTTTCCTTCCATTGCACATTTCTTTAGTCCTAGTTTTCACTACACTTTACAAAATTATTGTGATACAAAAAGCAGCTACAATGTAACTTATATACCCTACAAGGATCGAAAAAACCCGATAACAAAAAAAAACAAAAATACTCCAATCCTTTTATTACGAACACATGGGCTACAAAAACAAAGAATGCTAAGAATTCTTAGAATTTATTATGAATTTAAAATATTAATAATAAAATAACAATTATTAATTACAAACAAGAATAATTTTAAAATAATCTCAATCGTTACGGAGTTAGAGGGGGGGAAAGATTTTTGGTACCTTTTCCTTGTTTTACGCTATAACTCTTTACAAGGGTACGCTGGGGTCATCCCTTTATTTGCAAAATTGTAGAGGATTCCTGTTTCTTTCCAACAACATCTTACATGCTTCTGAACCTCTTACCGTTCAAAAGTTATAAGGCATCGAATCCTAAATTTTGTCATTATTTTACCCATTTCTTGACTTTAATCCTATTTTTCTCGAAAAGTTTTTTCAAGTGCAAATATCTCGAAAACTATGCATTTTTCGAAAAAAAAATGATGAAAATTGATTTTCTGCAATAAAAAATTAGGGTTAATATCGAGCACTTTTAGAGAAAAATAGGCTATATTATATTTTAATTAGTTAATTAGAAGCTTTTGAGTCATAATTTCTATTTTTTTATCAAGAGGCTGAAATCCTTATTGGTTTCCTTTTTTGTACAACTTTTTCCTCAAAATGGTATTTTTACTGGTTTTTTGATATAAAATGGGAAACAAGGTTAAAAATGTTTAACTTCCTGATTTTTCGCCATTTTGGTTGATAATTATGGTACTTACAGAATTACCGTATGGCGTATAGGGTAACTTTTCAACCACACTTCAAGAAATATTTCAACACAAAAATATTAGTTTTTGGCTCAGATATACATATTTAATCTTCAAATTGAAAACTAGATATTTGCTTTTGTGAATGTATAATATATGAAACATTCAAGTCTCTGATGTTATTTTGTACTTTAACTTGAAAACTAAAAAGAATGCAACAATACTGAAAGAGATGCCACTAAAGAAAACACTTTAATAAATGTTCTATATTATAAAAAGATTAGTTTTAACTATAATAAGTAAAAGATAACCGTTAAAGAAAATTTTTCAACAAATATTTGAGTCAAAGAATTGCGGTTTTTGTTTCACGGGATGTTGTTTTCATTTGAAAAAATATGTTGAACGAGGATCAGACATACTGGCAATACCTTGTTTAAAAAAACGTTTCTGTGTGACCCGAAATAAATATGATTATGTAAGCCATGCTGGAATAAAAAAAAATTATACAAAAGCTAAAATTACTAACTAGGAGTAATACTTTTTTGGGAAAAGGTTGAAATAATACATACCTCCAATATTTGCTTTAATTAACTTATCAAAACCAGTCGAAAAAATTACCTTTGAAGAATTAAAAGAATTAGCGCTATTCTGGTCAAAACCTTTAGTTAGCGAATTTTTCTACTAAATAAGTTAGCAGATTGAGATGATAGATGGTCGTAAGTATTTTTCGAAATCTTTATGAAGCTGTCAACAGAAATTCGAAATCTGCTAAAGTCACTTTAACGAAATTTCTTGCTTTTCTACACTAGGTAGTTAAACCAGTTTTTTTGCTATCGTTTTTATAATACTGGTATAATTTTTTCCCAGCTCGGTATAATAAGAATCATCAAAAATAATTTTTTTACTAGGGTAATACTTCACACTCTAGTTACAATTGGTCGTGTCAATTTTAGATTAGATGTAATTTGAACCGTTGTAGGTAAACCTGTTTACGGAAGTTGTTATAACCACCAATGTTTATACACTATTTATTGTTTACTTTTTGTAAATGGATAAATTTTAAAATAAAAATGAAAAATAATGAAAATCAAGGTATATAAGTACATACATATATGTATGTATATTTGTGTAATTAACATTAAAATAATCATCCACGTTTTTCAATTCACTAATTATGTATCAAAACTTTAAAACGACATATAAGTTAGCAGAAAACTTAAGCGATAACGAATTCGAAAACAGCACAAGCTACTGTAACGGATTTTTTGGACCAGAATACCAATTTTTGTCTTAACAGGTTTTTTTACCAGCTGTCAAAATTTTGAATGTCAAATTAGCAGAAACTGCTAACTACGTCAAACAAGATTGTTAGAAATTAGAACGATAAGACATTCAGTTTCAATATACAGCTTATTGACAATTATTTTCATCATCATTATCGTATTATTTACATACGCCTACATTAAGTATAAAATCCCAAATAGACTAACAACAGAAATGCAAGTAGTCAATACCATCAACGCAACAACTAATTTCAACAACGCTCCAGCATTAGAGACTCAAGAAGTTAAGCTCTTATGACCGTCGCTTCATTACAAGGGGAGAGGAGTTATGGACATAACATAATTGGCATAAAATAAAATAATATAATCAATTCTATTTTTCATATTATTATTATTTTAAAAAATTATAAGAAATTATAAGATTCCTAAAATAGTTAAATTAGTTATTGTAATAAATTGCACATTTTCTTGATTCAGCATTTTTCTACTTAAAATTTTCTCATATACATTGTACTGAATAGAATTTTAATCTAAAAAGCATTTACACAATTTCATATTTTCTAAAAGGATTAAAGTCAGTTCAATTTTGTAATTAAACCACAGCAGTAATAAAACTGTAAAATTCGGAAATCTTAAAAGTTTGTTTTACTTCAAACAAGTTGAATTTATTTATATTTTTTTATGATTGATCTTAACGACAATCATTACTGGCGCAGTCGGTAGAATAATCATCGATGGTTATCCTTAAATAAAGATAATTTAATAAATTAGTGAGGTCGTTTGCATTTTGCAGTTTTGGAAAATATTAATTCAGCGGTTTAATGATATTTATTTTTTCATATAGAAGTAATATTGATAGCAGTGAAAGTACAATAAACGATAAAGTACAAAAAAAAAAAAAAATTTATAAATCGATGAGAAACACAGTATCGACGGATTATTTAATATTGGTGGATTTTAATCTTTTAGTTTTGTGAATCCACGCAATACAAGTGAATCTTTCAAGTTATAAGGACTAAACGTACAATTGAACAATTCTTTATACATTATATAATTTCTAACGAAAAATTTGCTCTGTATAGTGAATGTTTCGGTATCGATGGATCATCGAATTTAAGTTGAAATTAAAAAGATGTTGTGGAGTTATATTGAAAAAAAAACACCAATGCAAATAATCTTTAATTTCATCACCATTGTAGGATACATGTAGGTCCAAATAATATTGAATGATTTACTCATTCTCCTTAAATAAAATAAATTCCTTGAACATAATTATATTATGTAGATTCATTAAAATAGAACTATTCTGAAATTTATAAATCAAATTTTAGCGAGTGTTAAATATAGAAAAGTTGAAGAAAGGAAAGTGATTTTTAATAAATATTAGGTTCTATTATGAATATCTTAATTCGATCAATCGAACTTCGATCAAAAATTCGATGAAAAAATATTTTGGTATTATCTAAGGCAATCGAATCGAAATCGAAAAATAATTGGTTATTGTAAACTAATTGTCATTTTGACGTCATTTTTTCAGTTAAGTTTCAAAATTTTTTAAAAATAAAAGGAAAGTTAACTAACAAAAGCTTTTTTTTCAATTTTTTTTTCAAACAAAATAAAAGATATGGAAGAGTTTATAGTGTAAAGAAAATTAAAAAATTAAGAATTAATTTTTTTAAAAACAAAAATGGCTCATGTTCACAAGAAAAAAAGATTTATTATGAAAAATTATTTATATTAATTTTGTTTTATTAATTTTTTTATTTTTTAAAAATTTATAATAGATAATTTTATTAATACTATATAATATAATATTATTACATACATTTTCACAAATAAATCAGCAATCAACTATCAGCAAACAAACATCAATTGATCTTAATCTTAAAATTCGTACACATTTAAAGTCATAAAATTTTAATTCGATCAAATTGAAACGAATCGAACTTCATAACCTTACATAATACTATTTACGAAAATCGAAGTTCGATCGATCTAATTACGATATTCATATTAGCACCCATTATCGTGTGACACAATAATAATAAATAAAATCACTTTAACGTAAGTACTATTTATGATATTTTTGTCTCGTTTTTAAAAATAAATTAAAAAACTATTTAACTATGGCAACCGCAAAAAATAATATAGCTCGCCACAGAAAAATGAATCTCTAATGATTTTCGAAATATACAGGGTGTTTCAGATCTGATGGTCGATAATAAACAGGGTGATAGGTCTTGTCGAGACAAACAACAAACTTTATATTGAAATCCCAACGATTTCTAGGGTACAAGGGATTTAAGATTTCTGCGACTTTTTTTGTAAAACATCCTATATTTTCGTTGTTGCTTATTGTATATAAATGATACGCATATCTATGAAAAGGGAACCATTTACCATTTAAAATGAAATAGGCACCACCGCTTCATCTTCCTTACCACAGAAGTTATTAGCAATGAAAGTTAAAAACTTGCAATTTTTACCCTAAACTTTTGGAAAAGCCCAGTGATTTTTCGAAAAAAACTTATTATTGATAAACACTTCTTCTACAATAAATAAAAAGCACAATTCTTTCTCTACAAATTAGCTTCCTATAGGATTATAATGAAGTCATATCTTCACCTTTTGTCATTGAAAACCATGTTTTCGTTTGATCCTCAATGCATTTTACAACAAAAAGTGCAAAATAGATAATAAAGATAACGGCGAGAAGAATAGCTTGTCGAAATTTCAATTAGAATGACAGAGTCCACAGATATTCAAATTGAAAACAGATTTTTTGCTTGTTTCGGCGAGACCTCTCTGTGATTCAATTTTGTAACAACTTAAACAGGACACCCCGTACATACGGCTAGCAACATAGAAAAGAGCGCACTGCTAATTTTCATACACTTTCAAAAACAAATATTGTTCTGCACTTATAATAGGATCGTCTCTCGTCACTCTATATAAAGCCCTGAAAGACTTACTCTTTATTATTTACATAACTAGTGAAATTTGAAGCATAATTTTTAATATGAAAAAAAGTAAAGTAAAATGGATGGAAAAACACAAACGTCAGTGGCCGTATAAAGTTAGGTTCTTACTTTGTATAAAGAAAATATTTCTATAAGAGAAATATCAGGACAGGTAGGGTACGCAGAATCTGCCGTAAGGAAATTTTTAAAAAAATTTAAAAATTCAGCAAGCTTGGAGAAACAAAAAGGTACTTGTTCTAAAGGAAGAACCACTGAAAGAAAGAACCGGGAAATAAAATTGGACGTTTTAAAAAACCGTTTATTCATTGCTCCAAAAATAAAGAAGAATTTAAAAAACACAAACTATGCTAACGTACTGTTGAAAAGAGACTAAATGAACTTGGTTTCATGTGTAGAAGGTCCGCAAAAAAACCACTCTTAAGTGAGAAAATGAAGGCTAATCGGCTTGAATGGGCTAAAAACCATCAGGAAAGGTGATTTTCTCTGATGAATTCAAATTCAATTTATTTGGACAAAAAAGAAAGCAGAATGTTTGTCGCAGAAAAACGAAAAATTTAACCCTCAGTGCATATTGCCAACTGTAGACCATTCACCATATGTTATAAAAATAATAGATGGGATAATGAATAAAGAAAAATATGAGAAAATCATCAAAAATTATGTTTCTCCAACATTTGAGGACATGACTCAATATACAGAGGATCCAATATTTCAGGATGATTCGGCTCCATGTTACAGAACAGAATCGGTAGTATAGATCTAAATTATTTTTAAAATTGTTATTTCTATTGCAGCGAGCGACATAAAAACATGTTGGCAGGTAGACTTACCTTCTCTTTATTATATATTTATTTCACCTGTTACCGGATCAATCTTATGATAGAAATAAAAATCCCAACATTCGGAGTCATAAAATGAACACAGAGGACATGTGTTTTTGAAAATGTATGAAAATTAGCAGTGCGCAATTTTCTATGTACATACATAGCTAGCTGTACATACATACATACAATGTATGACCACTGGGCACTGATACTTATACGAGTATATCCAAGACTATACACTCATTTTTATGTTATTTTTTAAATTCATTATTTTTATACAACAACAAAAAAAGGAGAAAAACAGGGTTTTTTTTTTAAATTTCTTATAAAGTAGTTGTAGCGGCGGCTGTTAGACAAAACTAGAAATTGAGAGACAAGATATTTTACCTGCCTTGGCTCAGAAGCTACAGTCTGTGGAATGAAGTCATTTTTTCACTTTTTAATGCAAAATGCATTAGGAATCAAACGAAAACATGGTTTTCAATGGCAAAAAGTGAAGAGATTACTTCATTCTACAGGCTATAGCTTCTGAACCAAGGCAGATAAAGATACCGTAGGAAGCTAATTTGTAGAGAAAAAATTGTTCTTTTTATTTATTGTAGAAGTGTATGGGTTTTTTCAAAAAAATCACTGAGTTTTTCCAAGTTTAATTAAAAAACTCAAATTTTTGATTTTGGTCGCTAATAACGTGTTACACAAAATAAGTCTCAAAAATCTTCAATCCTGGGAACGGTTGAGATTATACCCCGCCACTCCCATACGATTTTTTGCTTGTCTCGGCGAGACCTGTCTGTGGTTCAATTTTGTAACACCTTAAACCGGATACTCTGTACATATGCATGATAATTTCATGTTCATAATTATTTCAGGATAGAAATATTTCACAAGTTTGGTTATAAAAATAATCATAATTCTTCAGAAAATAACAATACAGACATCAACTGGGTATCATTAGTTAGCTCTTTTATTAATCTTAATTCTTATACAGTTCATCAATACATTTTGATTGAAAAACATTCTTGAAAAATAAATGTTATAGCAGAAACAAATTTTTAAACTATTTCTTAAATAAGGGTATGCATTTTTTGACCAAATTTTTGTTACAAAGATAAAGAAAACAATTGAAATGGTTTTTTTTTAAGTTTTAAGGATATTGAAATTTTCACACATTGGTCTTTAGACAGTTATTTAAAAAATAAGTCCTAATATTTATTCAATTGCCCTTTGGCACAACCTTTCCACAAAAACCTCTTTTGAATGTTTCAATAATCACCACTTTTGGAGACTAAGTTTTTTCTTCAAATTTCAACACAATAAACCAAAAGCCACTCCAATTTATTGCTTCCGCAGTAGTAGTAACAATCTAAGTTTTTGAAGTTTTGGTTTTACTAACGTTTTTTATGGGTTTTTTGGTGATTGGTCATTCATTTTGATTTTATGTTTAGTTAGAATATGCCATAAGTAATAACTTACTTACTATTTTACTAATTATTCTTTGCTGTGCTTGTTTATTTAATGCCTGGGTGCTGAAATTCTACATGTAGTAAACGTTTTTGTTTTTTTAAGTTAATTCTCTTCGAATATAATTTTAGATTTTCCCCAGACCAAAACACAAATGTCAAATACCACAGCAATCGGTGTTAGTAATTAAATTTAATTATGAGATTCACATCATGATTTACAAGTAATAACAAGTTCTCCATCACCATTATCTAATTCTTCAAAAATTGTAGCTGGAATTAGTATTTGGCAATTTTTCATAAAAAATGCAAACAGAAAACCAAATGGAAAGTGCAGAGTCTGCAAAGAAATCTCGAAACACATCCTCTGTGATTGTGAGACACTGGCTTTCAAAAGAGTGCGCCAAAAGCAACAACTTTTCCACACACCGCTCCTAGCGGTCAAATGGTTGACATTTATGTGCAGCGTACAATGAACCAAGAACCAGCTATGGATGGTAATGACGTCACGACCATTAAAAATTTTCAATAAAAATAAATAGGCTCATATGGGATAGTTTTAACCATTGATGATCGACATACAGTAACAAAAACCATCAGCCAACCTCTTAGCAAAACAAGGTTGACAAAAGTATTTTATTTTAATGAGCCTATATATATGCTAAATAGACACATAAATTGAAATAAAAATAATTTATGTAGTTTTACTATTGCGTAAATAAAGTCACTTTTTGATTATATTGAGTACAATATAAAAAATTATTTTTCAAACGGCAATTGATTGAATTTTGGGTGACTTACTGTTTTTAGTATCATTGTAATAAAGTAATAAAATATGTATATTCAATGGACCTCACTAATATACTTATTTCTATTGGAATAAGCTTTTTAAGTTATTTCTAAATTAAAGTCGGAATTAAATTCGTCTATAAGTAAGGCCCAATCGATTTGAGAAACACACTGAAATTCTTATTAGATTAAAAGTTATGATAGAAAACCCTGTACATATTGTATATATGAACTTTGCACTTCAACTATTTTGCCAAACTAATTTTGCAAAATAAACGAAAATAAAAGTTCAAAACGTATATTTATTGCACGTAATAATGAAATAATTGAGAATCGCAGAAAGGAAAGTTAGTCTCAAGTTTAAAGATGTCTGTCGTGAATAAAAATCTAATCAAAATATTTTTTTTCTTTTTTAAAATGAAACTCACAAAATTTAAAATTGTTAAAGGTATTTATGTATTATAAATTGATTTGAATAAATAAATAGTTTATGTTTTAATATTTAATATTTTCTTTTAATATTTTTCAGCTTATATCCAAAATTTATTTAAACAGGTTCTAAGTTCAAAGTGAAAGTAAAATTAAAATACTATTTATGAAAAATTGTTCCTGAAGAAAATATCCAATTAAAACTCCTCAATTAAATTTTATTTGGTGCGGCCCAGTTTTACAGTCAACACTTAAGTGCAATCCTACTCTTACGTATAATATAAGAAACGATTTCAGTTTTACAGTCTTCACTTAATTGTGTCCCTTAAAGGACACTTAAGCCTATGTAGTTGATGACTTAAGCTTCTCTTTAAATTAAAGCTTATTAAAAAGCTTTTAAACTTAGGGAAGGACCTTACTAATAGAAATTCGTTATAATTGATTTTATTTTAGTAACGACTAGCGTAACTTTAAACTGACTTTAATTTTAGTACTAATAATCAGCATAAACGCGCTGATTAATTCAAGTTGTTTTTTAAATGCTTATTGAAAAAATTGGTTGTCAAACAGTGGTTTGCGAGGTATACATACCTAGTATGCTAGGTTTATATTAGGCCCTATTGTGTAATTTGATTGAAATTTGATCAAAACGAATGAATAATCACAATACTCGTATTTATTGTCATTATCAAAAATATCGAAATAATTTTCGGTAGCAATCGAATAAAACATTTGAAAGCATAGATTACTAGATATTTTAAATAAGATTTACATACCGTTTATTACCATTTATTTGATAGAGACACAAAATATCGTGAATATTCATTCGATTTGATATAACTTCGATAAAATTACACAATTGTTTAATATTTATATGATACTATTCGAGAATCATGTGCGGATCCTCGAAAGCGTGAGTTATGGGTACAATCATCACCCAACATACGAGTAGTATAACACAACATTTTTTTTATCAACATTTTGATTTTGCTGAGTTGCAAATTAACCAGTAAATAAGATGGGTACAATCATCACCCAACATACGAGCAGCATAATACAACATTTCTTTTATCAACATTCTAATTTTGCTGAGTTGCAAATTAACCGGTAAACAACTATATTATATTACAAAAGGCATGTCATATAAAATTAAAAGTCGCAACATTCTTTTCTCATACATTTATTTTCTCATACATTTATTTTCTCATACATTTATTTTCTCATACTTCTATTTTGTCATACAATTATAAATTTATCTTACATAATCAGCAAAATTTTTATCTTTAAAAATAAATTATTGTAATAGAATTTGTAGAAGAATTAAAAATGAAATCATTATTATATTTTCGGATCTTGAATTGTAAAGTCGTCTTTTTAAATAAAGTTCAATCGATACTTTAAAGGTTTTTATTTTTTTTTATTTTCTTGTGGATATTATCCTTGAATCGTGCAACAATATTCAATACTTTAAAGTTGGAATCACAAATCTTCTTAAAATATTCAAAATAATTATTCGAAAATAAAACAATATATTTTGAATGTTACTTCTACATACATTAATGTCAAAATATATAGCATAAACACTAAATTGCCATAAAAAAATAGGTTAGGTTTGTTTTAATCAGAGTTTAGTATTGATCACATACGCTACAATTTAACTTTAGTATCAAAATTAGGCAAAATTCAAGACTAACTTGTCTATTACAAAGAGTATAGAAATGGAAAAAAGTCTTAACATCACATAAGCACATGCAATATATTCTTTTACATCTACAATTTGTTGTGCCTCCCAAGCTTTTTTTAATCAAGCTTCTTCAAGATTTAAAACTTTGTATTTGAAAATAACGTCCATAACTTAAAATTGAAAGCATTGAAACAATAGAATATATAGGTATAGCAAAGAATATAGAAATAGAAAATAAAGCATTTTTGTGTGGATACAGAAATTGAGTGTATTGCGCTTAGTATACAATTGTAGCGTAAAATGCAAATCTTTTAATCCCAATTCTAAATTTTACCCATTTATACGTTACTTCCAATTAAATCCAAAATTCTGATTTAATTCGAATTATTTTTTACGCTATAGACTAGTAAAATGAGTACTTCTGCTTTGCTATTTTGAAGGTGATTTTTATCATATATTGATAAAATAATTAAACTTTTGACTTTGTAAATATTTTTGATATTTTTTGATTGAGAAATTCAAAAAAATTTTTACTAGTAGCCTCTGAAAATTCAAATTTTCAGATCATCGATGGTGAGCAGAAAAACCCATAAAACTGCATATTATAAATGAACAAGAAAAGAAAATAAAAATTCTACGAACAACAATAATGTCCATATGTACATCGCATATTTCTATTTCTATATTCTTTGCTATACCTATATATTCTATTGTTTCAATGCTTTCAATTTTAAGTTATGGACGTTATTTTCAAGAGCCCAATTTAGTAAAATGGCCTGCAAAGTGACCACCTACAGCCTACATTTTTCAACCGATTTTCATGAAATTTCGAATATAGATAGGTGGAAGGGAATTGTGGTCCTTAAGTGGAACACATTTTTAAATTTTGATCCTTAAATTTTTTTATATTCGATTTTCGAAGGTACAGATAAAAAAAAAATTCACTAAACTTTTCACACTTTTTTCATGTATTAAAACGTTTAGATACTATGATTTCTTCTTATAGGATTTAAATATCACCCTTTCCAAAAAGTTTAAAAGAAAATTCAAGGAAATTGGTTACGTAGTTTAATTATTATAAATAAAACAAATTGTTAATTTTATATAAAATTTCATTACTAATTTTTCATTTCACATAAATTTTTTTGCATACTTATGGGTTTAAATAAGAATTATACAGATAGTATAAACTCTATAAACTCGGTGCAAAGAAAATTGCAAATTTTGTAGTATGTGTGATGATTAAGTAACGTAAACAGCATATAAAAGTTATGTATAGTTAAGCTGCACATAGCTAGGTATATAGATATATTAGCAACACATTTTGTATGGGAATGATGATCGGTGATGATGAATACGAAATAATAGAATTAGCATGATATGTACATACATATGTACATATATACTACGCATAAAAGCATATTTTACTAACTGTTGTTGGATTGAAGCAAGTGTATTTTGGGTTTTAGTGCTAATTTTTTATATTCTGAATATAGAAAAATTATAGTGTTACATAGAATTTAGATTTCAGTGATTATTTGGTGATAAATCTAATATTCTACTAAAATTTCAGTATTTTTGAATACTACTTTTTTTTAACCCTAGGACTGCCTGATCGTATACAAATGTATACATTCGGATTTTAAGCCTTAATTTAAATATGATCCCTTAGAGCTAAAACCTTGAAACTTCACCAATTCCTCCATTGGAGGGTCCTCACTATACACCCCAATTTTCAAAGTCCTAGCTCAAAAT
The DNA here is from genome assembly GCA_939192795.1 of Bombylius discolor. NCBI lineage: Eukaryota > Metazoa > Arthropoda > Insecta > Diptera > Bombyliidae > Bombylius > Bombylius discolor. The sequence continues at coordinate 25,077,925 of OW584239.1, forward strand.
CGGTAGAACAAAATATTCTTTTTTATGCAAAAACACAAATTTGACAGTGCGTATACAAATGTATACCATACATTTTATATGGGAATTTTGAAAATTTTTTTTCAAAAAACGATATCTCAGCATCCCGTAGACCAAAAACTAATATGTTTATACTAAAAGATTTATCAAAGTGTTCTCTTTAGAATTGGCCTTTAAAGTATTGTTGTACTTTTTTTAGTTTTCAAAATAAAATACAAAACAACATCAAAAACATGAATGTTTCATACATTTATCTACAGCTAGCGACATAGAAAAGTGCGCTATGATAATTTTTATACATTTTCAAAAACAAATGTCCTTTGTGTTTATTTTATGACTCCTGATGTTGGGTTTTTTATTTCTATGATAAGACTGATCTAGTAAGAGGTAAAACCTATAATAAAGAGAAGGCTAGTCTACCTGCAAATATTTTTTTTTTTAACTTTCTAAACCCTTTCCCTATAAATGTGTAAAAATGTGTAATAATTTGTAAGAACGTAAAGAAGAATAAATTGTTTTTTAAATTTTTAAATGAAATTTATTGCCTGAATTTGTTTTTTCGAACATCGTCATAAACCGTATAACTATTTTGCTTAACCTAAATTTTCTATTTATAATTATTTACATTTTTTTTGAAGTTTTTAATTAAAGTTAACATTTTATAGCTCCTCCTATTGCCTTAATGACCACATCGACTCTCTGCGGAATTGATTTTTATAATAATGATATAATTTAATATAGAATTTTTCAATTCTTCCACTGTTTTCGGTTTATTTTCATTGAGTCTCATGTCAGTGGAACCCTAAAAATTCTCCATTATGCCTACGAGCTTTGTTCTGTAACATGGAACCGAATCATCCTGAAATATCGGATTCTCTGTATATTGAGCCATGTCCTCAAATGATTGTCTCATATTTTTCTTAATTCATTATTCCATCTATTATTTTTAATGGGCAAACTCCATAGTCTGTGATGCACCCAATAACCATAACAAACGGTGAATGTTGTACAGTTGTCAATATGCAATGAGGCCCAATTTTTCTTTTTGTTTACGACGAGCCCTCTGATTTACTTCTTGTCCAAAAAAATTGAAGTTGTGTTTGTCGGAGAGAGTCACTCTCGGTCAATCATTAAATGTCCATTTCTAATGGTTTTCAGCCTATTGAAGCCGATTAGCCTTTATTTTCTCACTTCAGAGTGGTTTTTATTCGGGCCTCTTACACCTGCAACCATGTTTATTTTATTTTTTTTCAACTGTACGAACACTTAAGTTAGTATAGTTTGTAGTTTTTTACTCCCTCTTCAATTTTGTAGCAAAAAAAAATGGGGTTTTTAATACTTTAAATTTTAATTCCCGGTCCTCTTTTTCTGTGGTTTTTCTTTTAGCACCAGTACCTTTTTTCCTCTCCAAATTCCCTAAATTTTAAAAATTTTTCAAAAATTTCATTACGGAAGATTCTGCGTACTTTACCTATCCTGATATTTCTTTTATAGAAATATTTTCCTTATACAAAGTATGAACCGCACTTTTTTCCTCAACTGACATTTGTTTTTTTCCACTCATTTTACTTCACTTTTTTTTATATTAAAAATTACTCTTCAAATTTCACTAGCTAAATAATGAAGAATAAATCTTTCGGGACTTTATATAGGGTGCAGAGGGACAGATCCTATTATAGATGCAAAAAAACCCAATATTATGAATCATAAAATAAACGCAAAGGACATTTGTTTTTGAAAATGTATAAAAATTATCAGACCGCACTTTTCTATGTCGCTAGCTGTACATTCATAAAGGCAAACATCTACTTTTGACTTTGAAGATCCATATCTCAGCATCCTCTGAACTAAAAACTAATATTTTTGGATTAAAATATTTGTTGAAGTGCTGCTGTTGAGCTAAGTATCTTGTACAGAAATTCTGCAAGTACTATAATTTTCAACCAAAAGGACAAAATACGCGAAAAATCATGAAGATTTTTCACATTTTCAACCTTATTTTCCATTTTATTTTGAAAAATAGAAAAAATATAGGACATTAATAGAAAGAACACTAAGAAGAACACTTCAAGAAAGATTTTAATATTAAAATATTATTTTTTGGTTCACCGGATGCTGAGATACATCTTTTTGAGAATAAAATTTCAAAATTTCCATATAAAATGTATGGTATATATTTGTATACGTACGGCTAAAACTTTGACAATCTTGATCAGCCAATCCTAGGGTTAAATGCGTCAATAATTCTACCTCCAAGGTGACGCGGAAAGAATGAATTGAATTGAAAAATAAAATGTACAATATTTAAAATTTCTACAAATTCTTCATATTTTGAAAACTTCATACCTATGTATTTTATACCGTATTATTTATTATTTTAACACTTGAATTGAAATGATTGAATTGAAATTTCTGCACAATATTAGTCTTGTCATTCTCTATAAAACTCTCTTTAGCACCAAAACGATCCCTGAACTGAGACGCGAGTTACAGGGCGCTAAACATAAAACTCACACGAATCAATTTTAAGTATCAAAATGTTACATTTTTTGACTCCTTATAAAAGTATGTTGCCGTGAGACTAAGAAGCTGAAATTTGGTCAGGATAATTTTTGAAGAGTCTAATATTATATGAAATTTTAACGGTGAATATCCGTTAACTAAGGCAAAAGGTATAGAGTAAAATACAAAAAAAGTCATTTTTTCAAAAAACAACTTTTTTTTCCTTTCTATAAGGCCCTCCTTAGTTCATACCTTGATCCTTGAAAAAAGTATGCATTGCAATTTTAGAACTAATTTCTGACCTAGTGTATTTTATTTGACTCAAATCGGTGCAACAAAGCCCGAGATATAAGAATTCAAAGTTGAAAAGCCACATATCCTTCCATATAAACATTTAAAAAATAAAATAATTCAGTATTTTTGAATTTTTACATAAAAAATTTGTTGTATGAAAAATTTGTGACCTTCAACTGAAATAATTTCAGCTATAACAGCTGCATGCTAGCTGTAGCCTGTACCTACATACACATTTTACAAACGTACATCAATGCAGTATGATCGCTATATATAGCTATAGCTATAGCTATGAAAATTTTTCAAATCATATACACCAACACTTAGACGAAATTTATTTGCTTGTGTTGGTGCAGTCCAAAAAGCATCAATTTATACAATAGAGGATTAATCTCAAGCTCTTTCAAAAATCAAGAACATGCAAACATACATAAATATTTTGCTTCGAAAAATTTTTAAATATAGCTCTTGAAACATTCGAACTCAATTTAAATATTTTCCGTTTTTATTTGAATTTTCTACTATAAATCAGCTGTTTTGTTTATTTTCGAAGTGGACTATAAGAATAATAAAAATTATAAATGCATAGCGATTATTTGAAGAAAGACAAAGACGGAAGATCAATATGAATTATAATTGTATGAATGTTTTTTTTTTTTTGTAATGATGAATTATTTTTGTTTAGTTTTTTTTTTTTCAAATATTTTATCAATTTATTTAAAATAATTACATATATGAAAAATAAAAATTATTTGAGGATCGCCTAGAAAATTTTTTTTAGAAAACTAAAATATTTAATATTATAAGCGTTTTTTTCATACAACAATTAATTTTCCCCATAGTTTTTGTTTACTAATTATGAATAGGGGAAAATACCCAGTAACGAGCACCCTTTAAAAAAATTTTGGACTTTTTCCTTATACCACGGTTAAAGTATTTGATAAATAATTCCAACCAAGAGTAAAATAAATTTTCTGAAGGGTCTAGATTTGCAATTTAACGCAAAAAATATGTTTTTATTTCAGTAAAATTATTAAAATTATGAAAAAAATCAAAATTCGTGAAGACCAGTAACGAGCCCCCTTTTCGCCAGTAACGAGCCCATGAAAAGAGCTAGTAACGAGCAGTGCCAAAAATAAAATATTTTAATAATAAAAGTGTTATAAAGTGCTAGAAATTAAGTTTTAACTAATTTAAAATGTAATTTCAAAAAAATTAGCTATTTATCGCTTTTTTTTAGTAAAATATAAAGGAAATAAATATTCATCTCCTTAACGAAAACCTAATATTCATCTCCTTAACGAAAATGTTAAGTAAAATGCCATTTTGAGTAGCACTTTATATTTATTAGAATTATATTTAAAATAAGAGTTTGTAATGATAAACCATCCACGCATTGCAAGGATAATATATTTTTCTAAGTACATATATAGCAAATATTCACCTGTATTTTTATAAAAATATCTTAGTTATAGAATAAAATAAAGCCAAGGGCTCGTTACTGCCGGAGTGCTCGTTACTGGGTATTCTACCCTAGTTCTTTTTAAATTGTATTTTTCTTAAAAATTTCATTTCTATTGTTTTTTTTTTTGAATACGCTAATGCACATCAGCTGACTTTGGTTTATTTTCGAAGTAGATAACAAAAGTAGGAAGGATTAAGAAAATACGCAAAAAGAATAATACAAATTATAAACGCATATCGATCATTTGAAGATAGACAAAGACAGAAGATCAATATGAATTATAATTGTATAAATGTTTTTTGAAATAATGTTTTTTCTTTTTTTTTAATTTTTTTTTTTTACTTTAATTTTACTTAAATATAGATACAGTATAAGCTCAGTAATTTGAACCTCTTTATTTTCAACGCCTAAATTTCTAAAATTAGCTAATAATGTTATGTAATTTTGTAAAGGGGTTTTTCTGATTTATACTTTTCGAAATAGGATGAAATAAAAACAAGTTAAATATGTACATATTACCTGATTTAAAATTCACTTTATAATCGTCATATTCAATTTTGTAATTATTTTTTTAAAAATACAAATGAATTTATTACAACACTATTTGGTATTTTTGTTTAAAATAGTGTTGAAAGTGTAAATTTGTTTTTGTGTGCAATTTTTTCAACTGTTCTAAAATTTTAACAAGGTCAGTTTAAATTAGTTCAAATTATCGAGTTTACACTGTTAGGTATAATTTCTACTTATTTTCTATTGAATGAATATTGAAAATCATTGTTGCAAGTTTTATGAAATGTTATTGTGGTTGTGCTTCAAAATACATGACATAAAAATGTTATTTGGTAACAATAAAATCTTTTTTGTTTCACTTTAAATTTTTTTTAAATATTTTACAAATTTTATGTACGTAAAGTAATTTGTATGGAAAATTTGTCATGTAACCCTGGGATTGGCTGATCGTATACAAATGTATACATTCGGACTTTGAGTCTTAAATGCAGAAACACGAATTTGGTCGTGCGTATACAAATGTATACCATATGTACATTTTATATGGAGATTTTGAAATTTTTTTTTCAAAAAACGATATCTCAGCATCCCGTGGACAAAAAACTAATATTTTCATATTGAATATTTTAATCCAAAAATAATAGTTTTTGATTCAGAGGATGCTGAGATACAGACCTTCAAAGTCAAATTGAAGTCTTAATTATGTTTGAATTTGTATATGTATGAAAATTTCGATAAGTAAAAATAGTACAAAATCGCATGGGTTGATTAAAAAGGACTTTTCAACAAATATTAGGGTAAAAAAATTACGGTTTTTGGTCCACGGGATGCTGAGATATCGTTTTTTGAAAAAAAAATTTCAAAATCTCCATATAAAATGTATGGTATACATTTGTATACGCACGACCAAATTCGTGTTTTTGCATAGGTAAAAAGAAATATTTTGTTCTACCAATTTTGAGCTAGGACGTTGAAAATTGGGATGTATAGTGAGGACCTTCCAATGAAGGAATTGGTGAAGTTTCATGTTTTCCTAGCTCGAAGGGATCATATTTAAATTAAGACTCAAAGTCCGAATGTATACATTTGTATAAGATCAGCCAATTACAGGGTTACATGACAAATTTTCCATACAAATTATTTTACGTATGTAAATAAAATTTGTAAAATATTTAAAAAAAAAATTTTAAGTGAAATAAAAAAGATTTTATTGTTACCAAATAACTAAAAATCTTGAAATTTGACAAAAAAGAAAAAAATATCATCATGCGAATGAATGAATTATCATTATTTAATAAGAACTATAAAATGCAATATGAAAATGAACAAGAAGCAGTATATTTTAAAAAACATGAAAATTAAAAATATTTTTTCATTTCTCACATATCACAAAAAAACGTGATAATTAATATCATCAACAATAATTGTACACAGTTGTATTATTATATTTTTGTTTTTCGAAACAAAATATAAATATCCAAAAATGTATACAATAAGAATCAAAACAAAATTTAAAAATATCATATGGTATACAAAAACAAATAAAGCATTTATAATGAATATTATAATTATGGGCGTGTTTTTCATTATTTTTTATTTCTTAAATTTACTTTACATGCTTCTTCTTTTCACATTTCTCCTCTTGAAATCTTATACAGCCAATCATATCATGAGCTTATTCGAAGCAAAATTATTCCCCTTTTTATATTATTTTTGCAAACATACAGACATGAAAATTCAAAAATTTGAATTTAACGGCTACAATAAACCTCTATATACTTGATGCTTTTTGTGCAGACACAAATACATTTCAGACGATGTTATTGTTGTTTTCGAAAAATTTTTTTTACTAAATTTGGCTCTTAACATGGGCATGCTTAGTGGCGGCTCGTGGAGAAATCAAATGGTGGGGCTGCTTAAGGTTTCAAGGATGTTAGCACTCGAATCAATATTAACACGTTTTTCTGAAAAATCCGTTTTTCAATTTGAAAATATCCGGACTCTCCTATCCGATTGTTTTGAAACTTTTGCAAGGTATTTTTCTTATTACTCTCTACGAAACTACCTCTGACACACCAAAGATCCTTTCAATAAGACGCGAGTTATAGAGCACAGAAAAAACTACGCGCATCAATGCTTAGACTCCGAAAGTTGTAGAAAAAAATGCTCAAAACATCGTTTTTTGTAAAGACAATTTATTTTGATTTCTGTTTGGTTTTCAACACTTTTAAATATTCCGGTATGTCCTTTTATTTAGTATCCTTACATTTTTAGAAAAATATAAAAATTTTTTTTGCTCGTTTTAAAAATATTGGAATATTTTTTCCCAGTTCGGTATAGTAAGAATAATCTAAAATAATTTGACCAAGAAGATAATACACTCATACTCTAGTTACAATTGGTCGAGTCAACTTCCGATGTAATTTAAACCGTTATAAAAATATGTAGATAAACATGTTCACAGAAGATTTTACAACCACCAATGTTTATACACTATCTGTTGTTTACATTTTGTAATTGAATAAATTTGTAAATGAAAATGAAAAAAAAAATGAAAATCAAGTTAATTACTTCATATTTATTTATATAGATTGTGTAATTAACATTAAAAAAATAATCCATTTTATCAAATTCACTATTTATGTACCAAAACTTAAAAATGACAGAAGTTAGCAGAAAACTTAAACGATAACGAACTCGAAAATAGCACCTGCTAGTTAGCAGAAAAGTTAGCAGGTTTTTCTGTTAATTTTTTGAAGCAGAATTCCAATTTTTGTCTTAGCAGATTTTTTTAAGAGCTGTCAAAATTTTGTATGAAAGTTAGCAGAATGTCAAATTAGCAGAAACTGCTAACTACACACAGAATAGCTCCCATTATTTATAATTTTAGGTAGGTGGATTCAATGTTTTGTATTTTTTATTTGATTTCATAAATATCTTTTTCTAACAGAATTAATTAACCTAAAGTAATATAATAAATAATGGAAACTGAAAATAAAAAAAGAGCACATTTGACTGCTTCTGAAAAGGAACTGATAATAAATTTGTGCTTAAAATATAAAAGTGTACTAGAAAATAGAAAAACAAATGCTGTTTCAGTAGAGAAAAAAATTAAATTTGGACCAAAATTGAAACTGAGTTCAATGCTAGTAGCAGAGCTAAAAGGTCAGCAAAACAGTTAAAAGGATTTTATAAAAACTCAAAGACAAATTTGAAAAAACAAATAGCAGAAAACAAAGTGGAAATATACAAAACGGGAGGAGGGTCCTACAGGGATATAGTTGACGAAAATAATCCTCTTTTAGCAGTGGTACAAAATGAAACAACGCCAATTAGTGATGATTATTTTTCACTGTATGACTGTATAATTAATTATATATTTTTATATGTACATACATATGTATATATAATATATATATATATTCACTTCAAATATTTAATATATATTTCAATATCACAACACAGCGCTTGGGAGTACTTGCGAGTATTTCGTCAATGGAACGCACTTTCTATAAAAAATAGCAAAATGTAACCTACAAATTTAATTGACAAGTTAATCGAATTGAGAAAAAATTATAAATTTTAACAAAAAATTATAAATCACATCTGTTTACAGAAAAATTTGTTTACTAAGTTCTAACCTTCAATCACTCAAATCTACCTCAAATCTAGCAATATAGTAGAACTAAAAGTCCTCTTACGGAAATTTTCAGCGTAACTACTTACTTAGGTTTGTACATGGTAAAAAGAGTACAGTAGGTATTGTACAAACGAGAAAAAATTGTGTTCTTCTTTGAATGAAGTCACAAAAAAAATAGGGTTTGGTTGAATTAGGTGGCAGTGAAACATTTGCTTTATTTTTTATTAATTGATAATATTTTGTGTAGTGAATAGTGAATAATTAATAATTTTAAAAATCTTGAAATGTGCGGTGTACATATATATTTGCAAAAATTATGAAGGTAAAAAAATAAGTGAAAATATACGATTCTTTCGTTTCCCGAAAGATTCATACATACAAAAACAATTGATTGACATGTGTGGAAAAAAAGCAGTTTTTAATATTGAAAACGCTAAAGTTTGTTCAGACCATTTTGATAAAGAAGATATAAACTTCAAGATATATTGTTAGATATTCTTTTGAAAAAAAGACGATTGAAGAAAAGTGCAGTGCCGAATAAAAACATTGAAATGTCCGGTATTTCTAATTAATCAAAAATATATGCAAAAAAGGAACAAAAGCAAGTGAAAGAAGAGGCTATTGCATCATACGATTGTGAAATGAAGTTATTATGAAGGCGCATATATTATTTAATATATTTCAATATTAAATGAACATTTTCTTTTGTTTCATAGGTCGAAAAAAGAAGAAATAGAAATCTAAAATACAGATGTTAAATTAAAGATTGAAAACACGAAAAATATTGCAATACAAACAGAGTAAGTGTTGTCATCTCGAAAAATTCCTTTTGAGTTTAAACAATATTTTTAAAATTTTCTCAGGACAGAGATTGAATTCGAAATACGAAAAGAAGATAGAAATTTAAATAAAGATTTGAAAGAAATGAAGAAGGATAAAAAAAAATCATTGAAGAGGCTTCAAGAGTAGCACTAGAGTACAGAATCAATAAAAACAATATTTACACATACTCAAATTAAAAAATTGAAAAACCCAGATAAGACTGTAAGGTGGAAGGTTGGAGATATCTCTTCAGCTTTTTCTCTGTACTCTTCAGGACCTAGAGCCTACAGGTTATTATATAAAAGGGGGTTTCCACTGCCATCAGTATCAGCTTCAAAAATGTGGGCAGCTAAAATTGAATTTGAACCAGACATACTGCGACAGGCAAAGATTGTGCACATTATACTTTGACGAAATGAAAATAAAATCTGTCTATGAATATTATAGAAGTTATGACAAAGTAATTATGTTCAAGTTGTTATGGTAAGAGGACTTGTGAAAGCCCGGAAACAAATAATTTATTATAATTTTGATTGCGCTATGACTGCTTCAATTCCGAGTAACGTGATAAAGCACATGAATGCGATAAATTTCATAATTGTATCAATAACATCAGATATGAATTCTTCGAATGTGTCTCTTTGTAAAGAAATTCAAGTCAGCGAAAATCAGCCATTTTTTACAGTCGATAATCATATAATATTTGTGTTTGCAGAAGTTCCACATATTATAAAACTGTTAAGAAACCATTTTTTAGATTCTGGATTTGTATTTAAAGGCGATATAACAAATTCTGTTCCTATACAACAGCTCTTGAAGCTTCAAGTTAATGATTTGAAAATAAGTTATATGTTAAAAATTGCAAGGGACCATCTCGACAAAAAGTCAAACTAGCAACACAGCTATTTTCAAATAGGAATAAAAATTATGCATCCATAGAACACAAATGCATGCAGTTATTTTATAAAGTTGATAAACGATTGGTTTGATTTATTTAATTCTAGAGTTGCTTCCAAAGACTCTAGAGAAAGGTTAAAAGCATACTACTCTCACCAATGCAACAAAATAACACAATTTCCTCTGTTAGCAACACCGTTAGAAAAATAAGAGTGTATTATATATTTTTTATTTACAATTTATAAAAATGTCATTTATTATAAGAAATTATTTTTTTATATACATATTTGATTACAGGAAGATCAGATACCACACAGCAAGTAAGTTCGTATGCTAATACGGAGCAAGGAAAAATTCGATGATAACCTAATTCCAAACTCCTTACTAAAAGACTTTTCAAATAATTTAATTGAAAATGTAAAAAAAGACAACACTGAAGAATTTGAAAGCGAATTAAATACATTATAGTGACTGTTCATAACTGAACAGATGTACAACAAAAATACAATTTAAAAATAATCAATTAAGCAACAATAAAATGAATTTGTTGTTTACATTAATTTAATTGTCGTGACACACTTATTATTAAATATATAAAAAGATGCAACTTAGCACATTTTTGTCAGCGCAGGTGTTCTAGCATTTGTTAACTGTGTTGCATGTTTTTGTTATTAATAATTTCAATAAGGAAATTTATGAACTTTGTAATTTGTTAAGAACTTTAAAAATATATGTACTTATATTTGTTATATTTTAAGAATGTTATTTTCCCCTCTAGTTTTAGTGACTAAAATTTTGTATATAAACTGTTAATAATTTTTAATAAAATTAGAATTCAAACAACGGTAAAAGAGTTTTCTTTTTACTAGAATTCTGCATATACAAGTTTCAAATTAAGTTTGAAAACTGTACATGGTCCTTCGAGCACTTTTGAAAAATAAAAAACAAACAAAAAAAAATCATTACAACACGTAGATGACACAAAATCCATTAGGAATGGAAACAACACAAATAATTCAGGAACAGAAGAAGTTAGCAGATGAATTAGAACGCTTGCTGGTCAACTTCAAAAAAGATGGTCCGGACAGGAAGACGCAGGATTATCTAGACAAGAAGGAAGTCACTGCACAAGCAATTTGGGAACAAATAAATAAAAACCATAATCAATTGGTAGCAACGCTGGATATAAATCATGCATATTTCAAAGAAGAACTAAACACAAAAACTCAAAAAATTTTCAGAACAATTGCAGAGTTAATAAAAAGCAATAGGTTAAAAATAGCATCTGCAACAACGCCTAGAACAACAATAATACCACCAGCCCAACAAGGTTTACAACTTACATATACTAGCACAGGGGCTACCACTAATCCAACTAGCACCACGACACAAGCAACTACCGTAGGCCAAGATCAAAACACCTACACACCACCCGTAATGGCATGGGGTGCAATGCAACAATACAACAATTTTCCGAAGCTACCACATATAAAAATTCACAAATTCACAGGTGATTACAAGGAATGGAAACCATTTTCAGACATTTTTTATAATGTCATACACAACAATCCTTACTTAAGCAAGGTCGAGAAAATGCAGTATCTACTTTTTCCAGGTGATACCAGGCGAGTTATCAGCCATCTAATGCTAAGTGATAACAACTACGAAGCAGCACTTCAACTGGTACAAATGAGATACAATAACGACAGAAAGATAACAATGACCTATATCAACACAATTCTGGACATTAAAAAGATTGAGCATAGGTCACAAGAAGACATTTTACTACTTTTTGATACAATAAGAGAATGTTTAGAAGCGCTGAAAAATCTAGGATATAAAACTGATACATGGGATCCAATTATTATCTGTAACGCAACAAGAAAACTACATAGATCCGGAAAGTCTTCAATTTTTTGAAGAAAATTTATCTAATTCTCGAAAAATGCCTACAATTGCTGAACTATTAAACTTTTTAGAAAAACGTTATCATATATTTGACTGTATTAAAAGCTCTAAGATCAACAAACAAGAAACTTACACCCCACGCTCAATGGTACCGACAACGTCGAACGTCACCGACACGTTCAATTAAAGTCAATGAAACTACCATTGTTCTCGTTCAATGCAAACATCCATTCTGACGTTATCGTTCAATTAGATCTATTTCTAATTTTGTCGGTCAAAGTACCTTGCTTCATTTGTTGTGGAATAATTTATATGACGGAAGAGTTGTCAAATACGAGTTTGACAGTTTTTTGAAAATCAATTCAAAATAATATAGTGCTTTTCGTACGTTATATATTTTGTGTTTAAAATAAAATTTTCGTTATTTTATAAAAATTAAAATTAATTAAAAATAAAAAAAACATTTTATCTCCTTATTTAAAAATGGATGAAAAATTAATTGAATTAGTGTCAGAAAAAAAATTTTTATACGACAAAAAAGACATTAATTACAGAAGAAATGACAAAAAAGAAGCAGCGTGGGTAGAGATTGCTGCCAAATTGAATGATGATGGTATGTTTTAATTTTGATTTATTAATACATTATTATTAAATATATATACTTTTTCAATCAATAAAGTAAAGAGAAGGTGGAGTTCTCTCAGGGACCAGTACCAGAGGGAGCTGAGAAAATGTATGCAGCCCTCAGGGAACAAAGCTGTTACATCAAGAATAAAATTTAAGCATTTAGAAAGAATGCAATTTTTGAAAGAATGCTACCAACCAAAAAAGTAAGTAACATTATTGAGTAAATTTCATATAAATAAAAAAATGTAATGACTTCTAATTGCAGAACATCGACCAGTTTCACGAACTATGAAACTGAAGATTATTTTTTTGATTTTGATGTTGAAACGGCTACAGTTCTTTCATCGCCTGCAGTTCCGTCTTCACCTTCTTTTTTCCGCCACCAACAACACCACCAGCACCACCAACACCACCAGCACCACCAACACCACTAGCACCACCAACACCACTAGCACCACCAACACCATCGACATCTAAAAGAGCAGTAGAAGACGAGATTCTTCAAATTTTAGCAAACATTAGCAAGGACCGAGCAGATAAAGTAACAGGTTACAGCAAAAATTTAGAAGATCTGATCCGATCAGGAAATTTCACTTTAGAAGAAACAATAGAGTTACAAATAGAATTGTTAACTGTTGTGAAAAACAAAATTGAAAATAAAAGAAAAAATAATTAAAATATATTCTTAATTTTTAGTTTTATTCATATTTAAATATGAACATAATTTATCTCTTAAATTAAATGCTTCGTTTGAAGACCTATTGCGGGACTCTGAAGAGAAAGATCCTAGAGGTGATTGGATCTCAGTTCTCCAGTCCGTTGTAGAATAATTGACATTTTTTAATATTAGCTAATTATGTAGCACAACTACGGCTTGTATTATAATGTTTGTATGGTCAGGTGTAGCATAAATAGTATTTAACAGTATCCTCCTTCTGCATGCCATTATTCCAAAGGCATTCTCTATAGTTATCCTTGCACTTGATAATCTTTCATTAAAATATTGTTTCTCTAATGACAAATTTTTGCCTGGATATGGACGAAGCAGATGTCTTTTTAAAGGAAAAGCCGCATCACCCACAAAATAATATGGGAACTTTTCATTTGTGTTTGGCAATTCTTTATCATCTGGTAGAGGAAGTTTATCTATTAGGAGCAACTTCCCGAAATTGCTGTTGCGCAGAATTCCACCGTCACTCTGGCTGCCATATGCTCCAATGTCCACCATGCTGAACCTACAATTCGCATCACATGCCGCAAGCAGCACAATACTATATTTTCCTATTATTAACAAATATGAACATGTTTTTCAAACGCAATATTTGTTATGCAATTGTATTATTACCTTTATAATTATAGTATTGAGATCCACTGTTGCTGGGACAAACGATATTTATATGCTTGCCATCAATTGGTCCGATGCAATTAGGCATGTACGATTTTCTGTAATATACATCAGCGATACTGGCAAGTTCATATTTATTTGGAAATGAAACATGAAAATCTTTTAGATTTTCCCAAATAATTGTACATACATGTTTCATATATAATCTGCCTAAATGTTGTTTCTCCTATTAAAAATTTCGAACAGTATAGTAATCGTGGTCCACCATTAGCTAGGTACCTACAATCATGTATTATTTATGGTTTCAACATAATGTATATAAACTTCTTTGTATATGATGTACATGTGCTTACATAACAGTCACTTAAAGTCGAAATTCTGGACAGAGTGAAGATCGTTTTGAAAATTTTTCCAATTTTTCACTAATGAGATTCAATAAACATTGAAATGTAGTCGAATTCATCCTTGTGTATTTAAAAAATTTCCGCGGGTCTTCTTTAATTTTCGGATAAACTTTTATAAAAAATCCTAAGTCATCTCTTGAAAGATATATATTATGTACCCAAAATGTTTTCACACATTTTTTTTATATTGTTTGTATTTTGTCCAAAATAAATATAATTTTAATACTCTTTCTAACTCATCTTCACTATTATAGTACGTCAAATTCACTGCCATATTTTCTAGTTTTTTAAATCGCTTTTACGAATTTCTTCTCAACTCCATTTAAAATTGTGTATCAGATGGCACTCCTTTGAGCATGAACACATTAGGTTGTTGTTACAACGACGCAAACCGGTTATAAAACCTTTTTTTACAACTACTCAAACTACATCTGAAGGTGGCACGACCAGTTGTAACGAGAGTATGAGTGTATTACAACCGTGAAGCTGAAATTATTTTGGATGATTTCTTACTATACCAAGTTGGAAAAAACTATACCATTATGTTACAACCAGCGCAACAAAAACCGGTTTAACCATCCAATGTGCAAAGGGTGTTTGACATTTATCAGCAACGTCAACGTCTTATTGAGCGAACACAAACATCTCGACGTTGTCGTTCACATTGACGTTCGACGTTGTCGGTACCATTGAGCGTGGGGTGTTACAATAACAACAACAAGAAAAAAATCTTTTCATACAACCACACAACAAAACTGCATTTATTGCGGCAAAAATCATGCTGTATATCAATTTACAGATTTTAAAAAAATGAGTACACAAGAAAGGAATAATTTTATAAAACAAAATAGTTTTTGTACAAATTGTATGGCACATAAGAAAACAGAGAAGTGTAAATCTAAGAGAACATGTTTTTATTGTAAAAAGAATCACCATACATTTCTTCACAATAATTAAGATAAAAACATAAAAATATATGAAAAACCAACACAAGCCAAAGAGGACACCAAAGTCTTGCACAATAACACAAAAACACCTACCGTATTGCTACCAACAGCAATGGTAAGGATAAAAAATATATATGGTCAAACAGAGCTATTTAGAGCCTTGATCGATCCAGGATCTCAGGTTTCTATTTTCACAGAAGAAGTAGTTCAACATTTGCAACTACAAAAAGTACGAATAAATACAGCAATTTTTGGAGTACGTGACACAAGAACAGCAAAAGCACATTCAAAAGTCAACATTCAAATTATGCTAGCAGACACAAAAAATACTTATCTAAAAGTAGAGGCTTTGGTACTACAAAAACTCAATTCTGTTTTACCTGACATAACAATAGAGGACCTTGACGTTGCTAAATACGGACAAATACCATTAGCAGACCCCAACTTCAACAAAGCAGGCACTATTGATCTTTTATTAGGTGCAGAAGTATATGCGAATATCATTCGTGATGGATTTATACCAGAAAAACCAGCTGCACAAAATACTATGCTAGGTTACATAGGTTTTGGAAGCGTTCCCAATTCTTCACAAAAAACAAAGAAAGTTTTCAATTTTCTTTCACTAACTGAAATGGAACAACTTGAAAAATTTTGGGAAATTCAGGATGAAACACCAGATCCGGTCTCAACAGATATTTGTATAAAACACTTTCAGGAGACACACAAAAGAGATGAAAACGAGAGATATATTTTAAAACTGCCTTTTAAAAAAGAAGCAGGAGAGCTAGAACATACAAAAAATAGGGCTCTAGCTCGGATGCTACAAATAGAAAAAAAATTAAAAAACCAACCTCAACAACAGCAGGAATATAATAATTTTCTCAAAGAATATTTAGATCTTGGTCATATGAGTCCTGTTGCCGAGTTTAAAGGTAAAACAGCTGAAGTTTACTACTTACCTCATCATGCCGTGATGAAAGAGGACAGCACCACAACAAAATTGCGGGTAGTTTTCGACGCATCCTGCAAGTCTGATTCAGGCAAAAGCTTTAATGACTTGCTTTACAATGGGCCAAAAATACAACAAAATCTAGGCACGACTTTATTAAGATGGCAAAAGCATAGTTATGTTTTCACAGCAGACATTGAAAAAATGTTCAGGCAAATAAAAGTTGCACCAGAAGATACCAATTATCAAAGAATACTCTGGCGTTTTAAGAGTACAGAACCCGTCAAGGAATTTGTATTGAACACAGTTACATACGGAACAGCTCCTACCACATTCTTGGCAGTAAAAACATTGCATCAACTTGCAGATGATGATAGTCAAAATTTTCCAGTAGCGAAACAAGCATTAAAAAATGATTTTTATGTTGATGATATGTTGTCTGGGGCAGACACTAGGCATGAAGCTGAAATTTTACAACAACAAATTATAACATTACTAAAACAAGGTGGTTTCCTCAGAAAATGGACCTCAAATTGTGAAAATTTGTTAAAAAACATCCCAAAGGAAAATTTAGAAAAGGAGAAACTAGAAATTACAGAAAAGAAAACAATTCTTGGCATACACTGGAACCCAGATTTTATCCAGAATTGCTACGGTATTTGGTCCCCTAGGATGGCTAACACCAGTCATTACAACAGCTAAGATAATCATGCAGTTGCTATGGCAAAACAAAGTTCAATGGAATGAACAACCACTACCAGAAATTTGTCAAATGTGGAAAAATCTTGAGGATGAAATGTCACTACTACAAACAATTAGGATTCCTAGATGGATGAATTATCGTAAAAAGCAAAAATTAGAGCTGCACGGTTTCTGTGATGCATCAGTAAAAGCATATGCAGCAGATTTACAAGGCAGAATACACACAAAACTGCTCATTGCAAAATCTAAAGTAGCGCAACTGAAACAACACAATAGCCCGATTAGAACTTTGTGGTGCCCTACTTTTAGCACAGCTTCTTAAAAACACAGCAGAAGCACTAGAAATAGAGGAACCGAAACTATATGCCTAGTATGGTTCTGAAATTACGTTGGCATGGATCTCAAAAGAACCTAGCAACTGGCAAACTTTTGTCGCAAACAGAGTACGCGAAATACAAAGGCTAGTAACAAACAAGATATGGCGTTACGTATCAACAAAAGAGAATCCAGCAGACATAGCATCAAAAGACGTTAATCCAAAAGTTCTAGCAAATCATAATGCATGGTGGAATGGACCTCTTTGGCTATCAAAATCATCAGAAAACTGGCCATCAAACAAGCTCAATTTTACAAAAATAGAGGAAGTAAAACAAAAGAAAACAGTTTTTTTTGCAAAAACAGATACTACAACTGAGTTATTTACCTGTTCTTCTTATACGAAACAGGTGAGAATAATAGCATATTGTCTGCGTTTCATAAAGAGTTGCAAAAATAAATCAGGAGACAAAACAAAGATGTTATCCACAAATAAGTAAGCAGAAACAAAAACTCGTATTTTTAAGAAGCAATCGAAGCATTAAGAAAACTCAAAACTATAAAAAGAAACAGCAAGTTACTATCTCTTAACCCTTTTTTGAACAAAGATGGTGTTCTACGAGTGGGAGGACGGTTAAGAAATGCCGAACTTCCAGAAGATTCAAAACACCAGACATTATTACCTCAAAAACACCATATCACGAATCTCATAATAGATTATGCTCACAAACAAACACTACATGGAGGCACACAGCAGACATTAAGTTACATTAGAACACAATTTTGGATCATCGATGGTAAAAGAACAATACAAGGTAGAAATCATAAATGCATTGTATGTTTAAGACATAGCCATAAGGGGACCCAACAGTTAATGGAAAACTTTACAGCGGTAAGAATAACACCTTCCCCACCCTTTTCTAGCTATGAAATCGATTATGCAGGACCTTTCATCACAAAAATGTCAAAAGGACGAGGAGCAAAAACTCTCAAGGTTACATCGCTTTATTTGTGTGTATGGTCACGAAGGCTGTACATCTTGAATTAGTAAGTGATCTCACAAAGGATGCCTTTTTAGCTGCATATAGGTACAAGGTACAAAAGCTACTCGTGGGAACACGCATGGAAAATTCAAAAAAAAAATAATGAGGGTGATGAACCTCTGAAAGCAAAACATCACAAACACCAACCAAGGAAACAGTTCCTATGATTGACAAGGTCATAAGACAAGCTAAAAGCTTAGATAGCTTAAGCAAATCTTATGATAGCGACGATGACACAATAACAAACGTGTCACATTATCACTAGAAAGTGAAGCCGCGTCCATTCAAAATCAAGAGGATGAAGTTGAAACTTCATTACAGAAGTTGAAGCTAAAAGACTTTGATAAGAGGATAAAACTTAGTGGAGCTGGTAGGAAGAGAATGAAGAAACTACTACAACAAGGCCTCTTCAACCTTTTCCGAAAAAAAATGGGACATAATCTCAAGAGAGGCCGCTCTGACGACTCAACTTCTGAGGTTTCTGGCTCTAAAAAAAGTCAAACAACTTCAGAAAGTCGAGACTATCTCGCAACAAAAGGAAAAAGACAGTTCTTCTACAATAAGCTTATAAAGCAAGCTGTAGAAAGCATACAAATAGGAATTTTGGCGAAATCGTTTCCAGCTCTCTTGACAACTGAGCAAATGAATGTCATTCAAGAGCCGATTCTGAAAAAGATAGTCGAACAAAAAACAACCATACAAAACCGAAATTCTTTGGTGCCACTTATAAACCCGGTTGGTGTTAAAGTGCGGCAACGAGAGTACGAAGAAATGGCTTCAAAAGCTGATCGGAGACTTGAAACTAAGGGAAGGAACAAATTTAGTGATGGTCGAGGAAAAAGATATTCCTCGGACTCAAATATTGGTTGGTCACTTCGTGGATGATTGGCGTGTCATCAGACTGGCCAATGAGAAAACGTCCGCCTTGGTCAGTCTGTTCGTGGATCATGTCTATGGAAACCTTGAAGAAGAATGACTTCAAAGTAAGCTTTAAGTTCGGAGAAGTCAAACTTCGTCGTAGAGGTGAAGAAAAAAAGTAAAAGCTGGAAGAACGTGAGGGCATGGAAGAAGCTTCTACGGGAAAGGCTAGAATAGCAGCCAAAAAAAATGGTAAGCATCAAGGTAAACCCAAGAAAGGGGCAAAGGACTAAAGTCCTAACTCCGATCAAGGCGAACCTTGAATGTCTACCAACATCAAATGCCAACAGATAAACCTCCACCATTCCAAAGCTACATCAGATGTGCTTTGCCAAAGGTTTATCAAGGACAACATGGACATGAGACTAATACAAGAACCATGGCCATTGAGAGGACAAATTAAAGGACTCAACATACCAATCTGTAAGTTAATTTACGACAATAAGTCCAACAGGCCCAGAACAGCCTTGTTAATAAAAAACACATTAACCTTCTCTCCATTTCCAAGATTTATTTCACAAGACCTGGTTGCATTACTAATGCAGGTGCATACAAAGTCGGGTAAGCAAAAACCTATAATAGCGGATAGCGGAATAATTACTTTGACATCACAGAAGCAGAACCTTCACCTAGCTCAACACACAAACTAGTACAGTACTGCAAGGGGAACAACACCCAGCTGATTCTAAGCTGTGATGCCAATGCACATCATGTCTTATGGGGAAGCTCAGACACCAACAAAAGAGGTGAGTGTCTTCTAGAACATATTAATTGTAACAACATTATAGTTAATAACGTAGGTAATAAGTCCACCTTTAGAAATATCATTAGGCAGGAAGTCCTTGACCTAACCCTGTCTACACCAAGTATCTGTGATAAAATTGTTGATTGGCATGTGTCAGACGAGACCTTTATGTCGGATCATTTCCACATAAGATTTAGCATAAAAGCCAACGTTTCGCACATCCAATTCAACCAGAATCCTAAATGCACTAACTGGACTCTATATGAGGAACTCCTAAGATATCGCATAGATCAGGAGCATAAATTAAATACCAGAGATGAGCTAGATCTAGAGGCGACTAGACTACAACAATCTCTGCAAAGTTTAAAATGACAGCTGCCCGGTAAAACCAAAGCAAATCGCTAGAAATGTTCCCTGGTAGAATCGGGAGCTAAGCAGACTAAAGTCGTCAGTCAGAAGACTATTCAATAAAGCTAAATGTACTGGAGAGTGGTCTGAGTAAAAAGAAAGCTTTAACTGTATACGAGTACTATAAAGAATTAAGAAAATCCAAAAAGAAAACTTGGAGAAGCTTCTGCGAGAGTGTTACAGAGTTACCTCAAACAGCAAGACTTGACGAAGTTCTCTCAAAAGTACACTCCAACGGAAAAGTTGCAAAAGGGAGCTGAACGGATCTGTTCAAACCTAACGAACCTGTTAAAGCAAGCTTTAGGCTAGATTATATTGCGAAACTGTGGAGAAAGACGAAAGTTATCTTCATACCCAAAGCAGCCAAAAGACTTGATGCCCATCCAAAGTCATATAGACCAATCAGCTTGACCTCCTTTCTACTAAAGACAATGGAGAAAATTATTGATCAACATATGTTAGAGATAGCGTTCTTGTGGAAAAGCGACTAAATGTTAATCAACATGCCTACCAAGCATGTAAATCCACCATAACTGCTCTCCATAGCTTAGTTTACAAGTTAAACAGAGCTATAGATACAAAAGATTAGCGCATTTATTGACATTGAGAAAGCATTTGATAACACCTCATTTGAATCAATTGCGAGGACTGTCCCTAACAAAGGATGTGAACTCAACAATTAACTGGATTAAAGCAATTCTGAGTCAAAGAGAAATTGAAGCTACGTTAGGAGATAAATCAATGACGATCAAAGCCGTCGAAAGTTTCTCAAGGAGGGGTTCTATCACCTTTGCTATGGTCTATAGTCATTGATGACCTACTATAGTACCTACTATAAGACAGGGTTTATACGCTAACTTTTTTACCCTATGTAGAACGTAAAAACCGGTTTTATATGGAAAAGAAGTAGGAAGTATGCGGTGGGAAGTCACTCACAGGTTAATCAATCTTTTTCTTCGATCACGGCTGTTCCTTTTTCTGCTATATTCGTTACTTTGATATTTTTTCTCATATTATCGCAATTTCTTCAGTTAACCATATGAGTATATGATCTTATTACCATACAAATTACCAAGCAAGAAATAAGTATAAAAGAAAATGAAGAGAATTTTAGATAGGGTAAAAAAGTGACCATGTAAACGTACGTACGTCATTTTCGTAATTTATCAAAGCGTAATGGATGATAAGGTCGTGCAAAAAACCGTACGTATAAACCCGGTCTAATAGTAATACAAGCTTGATTCTCTAGAATTTGAAGCACAAGGTTACGTAGGTGACCTATTAATAACAGTTATTCCACTTTTGTTAATAACTTCTGTGGTACTACTTTCATTTGATAGAAATAGGAAAAAAATATAAAATTCATTTATTTTAATTTATAGTATGTATACATGGATGAATTATCATTAACTTTGTGTTAACATACAACTTTGTGTGCATTGAGAGCTTTAAGTACTGCCTGACTGTCTGAGATTATGTCAGTACACACTGACACATTTTCGCCTAATCCTGCAATTTTGAAGAAGATAAAGTAGTTTCGGGTAGGTTTGGGCGGTTTGGCTAATAGGAAAATTATTATGAAAGTAAGTTTTATCCAAATTAAATCTTACATAACGAATCAAAAACCAGAATATTCAGTGATAATAAAACTAGGATTATTTTTTTTATTCTCAGCAGGGTAGGAAGATCGATAAAATATGATTCGCTCACAAGTGAATGAATCGCAGGAGAACTTTATTTTTGATTCGCTCACGAATTTAAAAATTAAGTTCCCTTTCAAAATATGATTCATTCGCGAGCGAATCGAATAAAAAAGGAATCAAAAAATATAATTCGTGAGCGAATCGAAAAAAAAAGGAATCAAAAAGAATCATTCGTGAGCGAATCGAATTAAAAAGGAATCAAAAAATATAATTCGTGAGCGAATCAAAAAAGGAATCAAAAAGAATCATTCGTAAGCAAATTTTTTTTTTTTTTATTTTATTTTTTTTTTTTTAATAACTAAATATTCAATTCTTTGTCATACTACACATATTTTGAAGAATCAAATATTTTTGCTTTATCTATATTTTCAAAAATATTTTTTTAATTTACTAGAGGTATGTATAAAAAATCACAAAAAAAATTAAGAAATTTTCTACTATTTTTCATGTAATGAACACTGTACTTGTACTTTGTCTAGTATAAGACGCGAATCATTCGCGAATGATTCGTTTTTGATTCTTTTTCATTCGCGAATGGAATTTTTTAAAATTATTCCATTCGTTCGTGAACGAATGAAACTCGAAATAAAAAATTCCTTTTTAAACGAATCGCTCACGAATTTAAAAATTTTTGAATCGCTCACGAGTGATAAAAAAAGGAAAGAATTGAATTTTTCAATTCGCGAGTGATATTTTTCCGTACCCTGATTCTCAGTTTAAAAGTAAAAAAAAAAACAGGAACTCATTCTCTGGGAATAGAGTGAAAATCGAGAATATAATAGTTTCTTATTTTCAAGAAATTACTTAAAATAAAGAATTATGGTTGTACACTCACGAATAAATAAAGAATGAAATATTGATTTCTCAAATTAAAAAAAAGGGGAATTCTACAAGAAAAAATGTGTTTCCTTACCGTATTCGGAAGGCATGCCACACACGGTTGTTGGATGGTGAGTTGGACATATTTCATGTGGATGGGAAACGAAATAGCCGTGTTCCGTTGGAAAAAATTCACCAGGATAAATTCCGTATAAACCAAATGCAGTTTGCATTGGCGGGGTTGGGACGGCAGTATTTGAGCCACTTGCACGTGATGGCGCTAGGCAGTTACTAGCACCAGTAATACTACTAACAGTTTTGTTATTTCCGTTATTATTGCTAACAATTAATGTAGTTGAATTTTTTAAATTACTATTTCTTTCACAGCTCGTTAATACACCATAACTATTTTCATCTACATTACCGTTTTTTTTATAGTAGCATGCATGTTGCAGAGAATAGCAGTGATGGGTATGTAAATGATGCATGTGGTAATTTATTTGTCCTACTAGATGTGGTTGATGTAATGGTGATTGTTGTTGATAAAGTTGTGACTCTTGATGCTGGGACGCATTTGCGATTGAAGATTGTGATATGGCTGATTGGTGTAATAAAAAAACATTTTCAACTGCATTTGGCATGGATAATGGTAATGATCCTTTAGCAGATGGTCCAAAAACACTAATGCTACTATTATTACCTCCATCAACATTATTACTATTCAAGTTGGGATTACTATTTATATCACTTGAACGATTATTCTGATGCTCTGGTAGTGCACTTACAGCAAGACGCACCATAACTTTTTATTCACTAAAACTATTTTTTTATGTTGTTATCTACTTGTTTGATCAAAGTTTTTGGTAAATTTTGTTTAATGTAAATGCATCAATTTTTTTTACCACTAAAACTTTTTTCCTTTAAATATTGGCAATTAATTACTTAATAAATTCCACATTAATGTTGATGAGAAAAAATTTTTTTTTATGAATCTGATTGGACTTTCACGACGTACCTATTAAACATTCAACATCGAGATCAAATCAATTATTTTATCACTTTCTTTTTGTATTCGTCATGAATTGACAAATTCAATACACAAAAAATTCAATTATGGAACCTTTATAATTAATGTTTATTTTGTTTTCTCAAAGACTATTTTAGACTACTTGACTTGTCAAATACGGCTTGATTTGATATGTCAGATTTGATATGTCGATTCGTATCGAATTTGATATCTTGAAATTAGAAGCAGCTCTAATTTGGTTTGATTTGCATTTGACATTTTCAAAAAATTTTAAAAGAAGTTCATAATTTTTTGATTTTAAGTTAAATTTTTAACAAAGAAAAAGATGTAATAATCGTTTTTGCTTCTATTATTTATATATCGCCCATTTCACGCGGAGTGTAACATCAAACTAAAAAAAATTGTTCGATAATCTTAAATAAATAGTGTAAATAGATTGACCAGGTAGTATACTTTACTACAATAATATTGTTTTATTAAAAAGTTATTTTTTTTTAAAAATCGGGTACATAAACATAACATACACATAACACCTACCGAAGGTTTAGATCAACTGTTTTTGAGCTGCAATAACTAGTTACCAAATGCATTTTATGAGAAATAATACTAATAATAATAATAGAAAAAAATGTTGTTTTATCTTAACAACATGCATTATCAAAAAAAAAAAATTAAAATAAACTATTTAAAAAATAATTTCACTGTTTAATTTTATCATTTTCTTCTTATTTTACAAAATCAATTTTGTATTTTTCAATTGTTCCGTCCGTCATAATTATGGCAAACATCATTTTTTATATCTTAGGTTGTGCGAGTTAGAGAAATAAGAAATTTCTGTCGTAGTTTGCTCAGACTACCACCTAAAAGTGTGAAGTAATATACCTTAAAAAAAATGTTGAATTTATGACTGTAAACACGAGTGTCATTTCATGTCCTGTCCGTCATAGTTACTTATCGCCTTATAAAATTAAAACAAGAGTTATTGGAAAATATCTTTCTTTTCGGTTTGGTAGGTTTTTGGGTTGATCATTAGTTTCCTGCATTTAACCATAATACATTTGAACTATGGCCCTTATTATGATTTTCGACAAATGATCGAACAGCGTTCGAATTCAAATTTCGGTATTACCATTTTCGATTTTTTTTCTATGGGTTCGATTAAATCGAACAGCTGTTTCGATTACCTTTTTACTGACGAAACGCCATTTTTGATTATTGTTGTTATTTGAGTGTGCAAGACGTGCAAGTGAAAAAAGATTAATATTTCAAAGAAATTTTATAACTTAAAACAATTTATTCAAATATCTTCTAATTTAAACAGCTGAAAAATCGTTTAACGAAGAAAATATTCATAATAATTCACGATAATGACGCTTGCATCCAATGTGTATATGGCAACGCTTTCTGGTTCGATCGATTGAGTTACACAATACCGAAGTTAGATTCAGTCGAATCGAAGAAGAATCTTCGATCAACCTACAAATTGAAAATCATAATAAGCACCTATATGAACGTAAAAGTAAACAGAATCAAAAAAATTTCTTCAATGTCCCGTCCGTCATGCATGGAATAGGCGATATTTATAATTTAAAAAAAAACGACTTCAAAGACATTGTACAAAAATTTTTAAAACTCGGAGTATCCTCATACCTTAACTTCTTTAAGACTAAATGGTTTATATCTCGTCCTGTTCCTCTTCTTAAAAACCATGAACTGTGCCACTGTGACCTTATTCTTTTTTTTGAGCAGTTCCATAAAATTTCGACCAAAAAATAGCGAATTTGTGAATCGATGTCTTCCGATTTTTTTGAAATTTTATGAGAAGGTGTGCCTCTGGTCCAGTATCACATACGTAAAATATTTTGAAGAAAAATCACATTTCTTGGGAATTATGGGGTTATGAAATTTTGGTTTTTTTGCAAAATGCATATTTTTAAAAAATCGTAGAAATCTTAAATATTATCGTAGAGCGATAATATATAGCTCATTTTAAAGGGGAGAGTTTATTCTATCATATAAAAATACTTTCAAAAAAAAATTTTTCAAAAAGGACTACAAGGGCGATAAAAGGATCCTTTATCCTTGAATATCTAAAAATGCCAACTCTCAATTTTGCTCATTTTTTTTTAATGTTTTGTATAATATTATTAGCAACATCGTGTTAAAATCTCAAATTGGGATGAAGCTGGGTTCAGGTGGGAGAATTTTTCAAAGAATATCATGTTTATTTTTCTCATAGAAAATCAATTGATTTTCATACAAATGCAAATTTTATACTAATTTTTTTGCTATTGTCTGCAGCAGGTATTTAAACAGCTTCAAGATTTTTTATATTTGACTGGTGGCGAAGGCGCTATAATTATGAAATAACCTTGCATTGAATTTTTGTTTGCAGATGTAGTGGATAACGTCATAGATTCGTCAGAAGGCGCAGGTTTTCTTTTTATTGCCTTTATCTTTTTTTCAAAACATTGTATTAACCTGGTCCTAACAGTTTTAAGAAATTTTTAAATTTCAAATGGAATTATAAATATGAAACGAACCTTATTATCATCATTTTATGTATGTATTTTGTAAATGCTAATAAGGTTCGTTTCATATTTATAATTCCATAATATTTTACGTATGTGATACTGGACCAGAGGCACACCTTCTCATAAAATTTCAAAAAAATCGGAAGACATCGATTCACACCCTTTGGTCGAAATTTTATGGAACTGCCCTTTTTGCAATATTTCTTCTTTTATTTAAAACTAAAATGATTTTAATTTATTTTAAAGGCTTAGTCAGACATGTGGTAGTGGTGTGCAAAACGGTACATTACGTTACCGATTTCGTTCGGATCTTTTAAGTAAAGTACTCAGTATTTGGTACTCGTTACTCGGTATATTTTGAATAGAATTGTTTTTATTACTTTTATAACAAAAACAAGTTTTTTTATGAGTAATTTCAGTTTACTTAAAATTAAAAACAATTTATTTTCATTTCTCTTTAACTTTTTCAATATAATTTCAAGAACGTTTAATGATTCTCTTTCCTTGAGTTCTCTTAATGAATTTAAATTTTTTTTAATTTCTTAAATCATCACTAAAACTTTAGAAATAGTATTGCATTTTTGTGCTGATAGTTCCTTAGTAAGGTTTTCAAAAATAATAAGAATTCTACATATTTCTTTCAAATTTTTCCAATCGTTTTCCGATAAGCCTGAAACTGGATAATGAAGATTGAAGAATTGCTAGAGTTGCTTCTAAAGGTTCTTTAATTTTTATAAAACTGTTGAACATGAGATATATATGTTGAATTCCATCTGGGGCAAACATCATTGATGAAAATTTGAAAATAAAAGCCTTAGACAACCATGAACCAATATGTCATGTATTAATATTTGAAATTTGACAGTTGACAGTTTTTATCGTTACGTGTTATACTCAAGTGATGACAGTAAGTTGATTTGTCTGTGTACATGGTTGTACTTAGATACATTTACCATGTTTACTAGGAACAATCATATACAGATCGAAAAACACGGACAAAAATATATTGAAAAATATTGTTATTTTCGTAAAAAAACCTTTACATCATAGATAATTCTTTTCTTTTTTATTTTTCGCTTTAAATAAAATAGTAATTTCAAAACGATATATTAAACTAAAAATATACCGAGTAACGACATTTTTCATGCTTTAGATTCGGTACCCAATCGGATCCAGCAAGTAACGAGGCAGTACCGGATCGGATAGTACTATCCGCACACCACTAACATGTGGTATTCATACTATAGTATAGATACCATGGTATAGGCTAAAAAAACAAAAAAAAAAAAAAAAAATTATAAGTAAAATAGTTGGCGTTGAAAAATTTTTTCTAGTATTTTTTCCTCGAATATAAAAAAAAATCAGCTTTTTATATATTATTATGATTTATTCAAATTTTAAATTTAATTACAGCCTTAAAAGCAGCAGCACTGAATTTTCAGCGTTTATTTTGCAAGTACATATTAGGTCATTCAGAAAGTTCGCGGCCTAACATATAGATGGCGCTGCTAAAAGCAAAATGATATCGTTGTTGGAAACTTCCGTCCTTCACATGAACACGCCATAAATTTCAAATCGATCTGTCAAATACTTTTGTTTTGTTAGCAGATTAAATTTGACGTATTTACTTTGTTTTAAAAAATGGAAAACTTAAAAAATCGTGCAGTGATTGAATATTTATTTAAAAAAAGATTAAACGGGAAGGAAATTTTTGATGATATGGTGAATGTGTTAGGAGACAGTGCTCCATCATATACAATAATAAAAAAATGGATTGCCCTATTCAAACATGGCCGTACGGACATTAATGATGATCCACGTTCAGGACGTCCAAGAACTCCAACAACTCCAGAAATGATTGATTGTGTCCATGATTTGGTTTTGGAAGACCGCCGATTAACTGTGGCTGATTTAGCTGAGGCCACAAGCATCTCAACTGGGTCAATACACGAGATTTTAATGAATTAGGTATGAGAAAGCATTGACAAGATAGGTGCCGCATTCGTTAAATTCGGATCAAAAACGCATTCGAATGAAACTTTCTCAACAACATTTGGATCGTTTTCAAAAGAATAAAACTGACTTTGTACGTCGATTTGTAACTATGGATGAGACTTGGGTTTACCACTATGATCCTGAGTTGCGACAACAAACCGAAGAGTGGACTGAGCCCGGATGTTCAGCTCCAAAGCAGCCAAAGTGGTCAAAATCATCAAAAAAAGTAATGGCGTCAGTTTTTTGGGATGCAAAAGGAATTTTGTTGATTGATTACCTTCAAACAGGTAAAACAATAACAGGAGAGTATTACTCGAACCTTTTGGATCCATTGGATAAAATAATTACAGAGAAAAGACCTGGCTTGGCGAAAAAAAAAATCATCTTTCACCAAGACAATGCACCAGCTCACAAAGGTGTCTTTGCAACGTCAAAATTGAAGGAATTACAATTCGAGTTATTGAAACATCTACCGTATTCACCAGATCTGGCCCCTCTGACTTTTATCTATTCCCAAACCTCAAAAGATTCCTTAAGTAGTAACTCAGAACAGCGAGCGACATGGCATCCGATAGTTTAATTGGTAGAACCCGGCACAAACTAAGAGACACTACATTGATTTGTTAATAATATTTTTTCTGAAAAATTGATTCAGTTCATAATTACATCACCCTGTATAAAATTATATTCAAGTTAAAAAATGATTCAAAGTTCAGATAGATATATTGAAGATTCTATTTTAAAAACATTTTGTTCACAAGCACCAATTACAACAGTGACAGTACAATATATTAAAGTTTTACATAACACATCTACTGAATGCGTTCGGGCATTGAAGGCAATGAATTATCCAGTTGATCAATTGGATAAAGAATCTAGACAATTGTGGACAAGACATTCAGTAGACAAGATACGGCCAAAATTTGAAGATATTTGTAAATTTTTGCTTGAACGAGAATTTGAACTTTCCAACAGATCTAACAATAATAAAGGTATGAAAGGAAAATATTCAAAGAACACATACACTGCAAAATTTGGTAGTATGTCCAAAGTGTTCAGCGGATCACGGTCTACATAAATGTATGGAATTTTTAAAATGGGAAAATCAACAAAAAAGAGATTTTGTAAAACAAAACAAACTTTGTTTTAATTGCTTGAAAATGGGTCATCACAACGTTCATCAATTTTATGCAAAATTTGTCAAAGGCGGAATCATACAATTTTACACATCAGCGATTAAAATTTAAGTATTTCTAAAGACAACACGGTTTGTGCATCGATTCATTTAAATACGAAAAACAAGCATGTTATAGTTCCAACTGCAATGGTTTTGGTGCGAAATGGATATGATCAATTACAACCCTGTAGAATACTTTTAGATACAGGTTCGCAGGTCTCATTAATTAGTGAGGCATGTGTTCAAAGGTTAGGACTTAAACGTAAATGTTCAAATACTGAAATTAATGGTGTTGGTGATGGTAAATTTGAATCAACTACAGGAAGTGTAAAGCTTAGTATTAGATCTAAATTATCAAA
This sequence comes from Bombylius discolor, assembly GCA_939192795.1. Taxonomy (NCBI): domain Eukaryota; kingdom Metazoa; phylum Arthropoda; class Insecta; order Diptera; family Bombyliidae; genus Bombylius; species Bombylius discolor. Next base: position 25,107,998 of record OW584239.1, read on the forward strand.
ATATTCAGTTGAAGTAGATGCGTTCATCTTGTCAAAACTTACGTCATTTATACCGTCAGTAAATATGGATAATATCAAGTGGTCAGAATTAAATAATTTACAGGATGCGATTTATTCTTCCACATTTTGCAACCAGAAAAAATTATAAGTCCTATGAAAAACTTAGTAGCTCAAAAAACAGTCTTCGGATGGATAATAGCAGAATCGCATGATCAAGTAGACGGAAACAACCCTTTATGTTATCATACTAATATTGATCTTAACAAACAGCTTAAGCGATTTTGGGAGCTGGAGGACATTGATGATATCCTTTCACGCTCTAAAGAAGAAAATTTGTGTGAGAAACATTTCGTTAAAACACATCAACGGTTAAAGGATGAAAAATATATGATACGGCTTCCATTTAATGAAAACCTTCATTTAGGAATTTCTAAAGAAACAGCAATAAAAAAGTTTCATTAGCTTGAACAAAGATTTACAAAAAATCATCAGTTACGAAATGATTACATTAACTTCATGCAAGAATATGAATCACTGGGTCATATGAGAAAACTTACTCAACAAGAAAAGGTAATGAATGTTGAAGATGTTTGTTATTTGCCACATCATCCAGTTTTGAAGCCTAGTATGTAGTATGACTACTAAGCTACGTGTAGTTTTCGATGCATCATGCTCAACTTCATCAGGCTATTCATTAAATGACTCTTTAATGATTGGTCCAGTTATTCAACCAGATTTATTTCAAATTATACTGCAATTTCGATTACATCCAGTAGCATTTACAGCCGACATTGCCAAAATGTATCGTCAGATATATGTTCATGATAGCGATGCGAATTACCAACGTATAATTTGGAGAGATCATTCATCATCAGAAATCCAAGAATACAAATTGCAAACAGTTACATACGGGACTGCGTCAGCACCTTTCCTGGCCACAAGAGTTTTGCATCAGTTGTCGATAAATGAAGAATATTTATTCCCTGATGCAGCAGAAATTCCCAAATCACATTTTTATATCGATGATCTTATGGCAGCACCTGCCAGCGTAGATAAAGCCAATACTTTAGTTAATGAATTGAAACAACTTTTACTCAAGGGACGATTTGAATTACGCAAATGGTTAGCCAACGTGAGTGAAATTTTAGATGATGTGTCAAAGGAAGAAATCTTAACAAATTTAAGTATTGAGAAAAATAGCGGCATTAAAACACTCGGACTTAATTGGCATCCAAGAGGAGATTATTTTTCTTTCAAATTCAAACTCGGTTCTTCATCCACTACAACCAAACGTCAAATATTGTCAGAAGTTTCAAGAATATTTGACCCAATGGGATGGTTGGCACCGGTAATAAAGGAGGCTAAGATATTTTTACAAACCTTATGGAATAGCAGACTTGATTGGGAAGAAACACTTGATGAGAAATTGCTTAAGAAATGGGTTTCAATGGAATCATTTGGCATCTTTAGAAAACGTTGAAATCACACGATAGTCAAATTTCGGTACAGGTGTGCATCAGCTTCATTGTTTTACGGATGCATCACAAAGGGCTTATTCAGCGGTCGTTTATCTGCGCACGGTTACACCAGATCAACAGGTTATCGTTCGAATAATTGCTGCAAAAACAAGTGTTTCACCACTTAAAGAACAAACAATCCCGAGATTGGAGTTATGTGCTGCTCAACTAGGAGCCAAACTCATGAAAAAACTTATGAAAGTATTCACACATTGTGAAGTCTATGCTTGGACCGATTCACAAATAGTGTTAGCTTGGTTAGCAGATACATAAAAAAATGGAAATGTTTTGTAGCTAATCGAATAAATCATATAAGGTCTATCATACCATTAGTTCCATGGAACTACTTTGCTTCGGCAGATAATCCAGCGGATTGTGCGTCAAGAGGCATACGAGCTAATAAACTTGTGAATAATATCATGTGGTGGAACGGACCTTCATTTTTACATCAACTTAATTTTCAAGTAGTTGCAGAAATAAATTTTGAAAATGTTGAAGCTCCTGAACAAAGAATCATACATTTCGTTAAGACACTTGATGGTACAGATTTTGGAAAAGGTTTTCTTCATTTAGTAGAATGGTGAAAGTAATTGGTTGATGTTATAGATTTATCAACAACATAAAACAAAAAAACATAAATTATGAATCTATTCTCAACGCTGATGAACGAAATTCAGCCTTATATCGCTGCATCAAAATTGAAGAAGGGCAATATTTTTCAAATTAATAGAGACATGCAAAAAACATCGAGAACTACTAAGCTCTAGCAAATTGTAACGATTAGATCCTTTTCTGGACGAAAACGGTATTTTACGAGTAGGTGGTCGTTTACAACATTCAACATTGAATTATAATCAACGACATCAAATCATTTTACACAAACATGGTTACATAGCAAAACTTATAGTGTCAGATTACCACTTAACATATTTCCATGCTGGACCTCAACTTTTACAATATTTATTACGTGCAAAATGTTGAATTGTTGGTGATAAACATTTGATTAGGAAGGTAATTCATTTTTGTATTGTTTGTCAAAGATATGAAGCTAGAACATCACAACAAAAGGATGGGTAATTTGCCCCATCCACCATTACACCTGGGTAGAGACGGACTAGCCAGAGTATCCAGCGTTAAAACTCAGTCAGGAATAATTAAGAGGCCAATTTCAAAATTGTGCCCATTACATTTCGAATAATTATGTATATTTGTAATTAAGTAATGATTAAAAGGGTTTCTTTTGTAATTCTAATATTTGTAATATTAAGAATGTAACTCTATTGAAATAAGATATTTCAAGGCGGCCGAGGATGTTAAATGTTACAAATAAAATTAAGGTTTGTAAATTCTGACATTTGTTAAACATACAGCTGGCAATGCTGTAATTAGGATATATTGTAAAATAAGAATAAGAGTACAGTCCACTTTGTTTTTTGATAGGAATCGGTCGCCATGTGCTGAAGTTGCGGTTTTAATAAAACAGAAAGTGCATTTTTTAGTGTTTAAATTCAAAACGGTAATAAGCATTGGGTATTAGCGGTCATCAGTTTTCATTGATAAACAATGTTTAAAAAAACAATTCCAAACAGTAAATTTCATTTGAAAATCAAAAAAAAAATTTTTATGTTATTAGAATTATTATCTATTTTCGGGATAGGGTTCAGGAAGCAAACAAAAAGGAAGACTTGCCTTCTCTTTATTATAAGTTTTACATGTTCTGGATCAGTCTTATCATAGAAATAAAAATCCCAACATTAGGAGTCATAAAATGAACACAAATAATATTGGTTTTTGAAAATGTATGAAAATTAGTAGTGCGCATTTTTCTATGTCGCTAGCTGTAAGTAAATTTAGCAGCGATCTTCTTGATATTACATTTGTAAGTGACAAATTGATATATGTATGTACAAGGTGTTTTACGAATCTATTCTTGATGGTTACCGAGGTATTCAAGGTAAAAAAAAATCTTTTTCGAAGAGTAACCAGTTCCACTTTTTGCAACCTAGTCTAAAGTTTACGTAACGTATTCTAACGATTCTAATTAATTTTTTTAGTAATTTTCAGCTGAGTACCACTTACAAAATCGAAACAGAAAATTTTTTCGATTCCATTTATTTTGGTTTTTTTTACATAGGTCTTGTATAGGCAAAATATCTTATTTTCATCTGAGTACTACGCTTAAGGTAATAATCTTTAATTCCTAAAAAGTTTTTAATGTATATGAAAAGTCGGCTTTTGTATTGAGTCAACTTCTTAAGTGATTTTGTAAAATTCGATATATTCGTTGTTCGTCTTTTAAACTAAGTGTATAAAATAAAAACTTTGTGAATAAAACTTCGTAAAACTTCGTGTATCAAATAAAATTTAAAATCCTACAAAGTGAAAAACAAGTTAAAAAGGCGAAAAATTTTCATACATTTGCGAGACCAAACACAAATTTGACTTAAATTTAAATTTCAAAGATCTGTATCTCAGCATTCCGTAAACTGAAAACCGTAATTTTTCAACCTGAATATTTGGTAAAGTGTCCTCTTTAAAATTGTTGAGTATAGCTTTCGTGTTTTTACCTTTCGAAATAAATAACAACACAGGATGAAAAACGTTAAATTTTCATACATTTATATAATTAAGACCTAAATTTGACTTTGAAGGTCTGTATCTCAGCATACCGTGAACCAAAAACTAATATTTTCATACTGAAATCTTTATTGAAGTGTTCTCTCTAGTATGGAATACATTTGTATACGCACGGCCAATTTTGTGGTTTTGCAAAACATATTTTGTCCTACCGGATTCGAGCTAGGACTTTAAAAAATGAGATATATACGTAGGACTCTCCAATGGAGGAATTAGTGAAGTTTCAAGGTCCTAGCTCGAAGGGATAATATTAAAACTAAGGCTCAAAGTCCGAATGTTTACATTTGTATATGAAGATTGCCACTAGGGTAAAAGAATTTTGAGACGTTTGAAAAAATGTCTCTTATCAAGTTGTGCATCAATTAGTTCAAAATTTTTTGCAACTCAAAATTAAAAAATTTTGGAAAAAACTCGTCATTTTTATGTACAATTTTCGAATATCTCGAAAATTTGCCCTATTATTTATGGTTTTTTTTTGGCTTAAATGAAAGCTTATTTTATCCAATGTAATATGGCTTTTGTTTAATTGCATTATCTTTATCCTTTTGAAAGTTATTGACCACAATTCAAAGGTTATATTTTCACAATCAGCTGAATTTATTCTTGAGCGCATGCGCTGGACGTGAATGAATAAAACATGCCAAAGCGCATGTGCGCAAGTACCAGGGATATTACCAGACAGAAGAAAATCATATAGAGATGTTTTTGCAATGGCGTTCAGAAGGCTAAGAGAGACAAGGATACACAGATTAAAATGTAAGGCAAACCTCAACGGAAGTGACAGGTCAGAACTGACCCTACTTCAACTACAAGACACTTAACTTGTCTTTTAATTTGTTTTCAGAAACAATATGGAAGGTGCTAATTAGAGAAGGACTCATACACATGTGCAGGAAATACAGCTTGATAATGACGGAAGGAATTACTGACAATTGATAAGGTTAAAATTGACAATTACATTATCTTCTGCAGACTGACTTACAAAATTTATTTGATGATATACCATTGGCAGCTCGAAGAATCTTCTATATCAGCATAACAGACCCAGCAGATCGCGGAAAAAAGTTGAATGGCTGAATGAAAATTTTGAAGGTAGATGGTTCGGGCACAACACTCACTTTCCGAAAAATTTAATTTGATCTTCAACATCTCAAAAACAACTGAGAATCAGCTTACCATACAATTTATTTCACTCCTTGTCGAGATCCACCACCAATGTCAAAAATGAATAGATATAGCATTTTGTGAGAAAGTAATACGGCATATAAAAACTACCTTCGTATGGATAGTAAAAAATAACATACAGCTAGCGACATAGAAAAGTGCGCACTGCTAATTTTCATACATTTTCAAAAACCAGTATTTTTTGTTTTCATTTTATGACTCCTAATATTGGGATTTTTATTTCTATGATCCAGTAACATGTAAAACTTATAATAAAGAGAAGGCAAGTCTACCTTTTTCTTTGCTTCCTGAACCCTATCACTAAAATAGTTAATAATTGTACCTAATAATATAAAAAAAATTTTTTTTTTTGATTTTCAAATGAAATTTACTGTTTGGAATTGTTTTTTTAAACATCGTTATAAATCGTATAACTACTTTAGTTAACTTTAACTTTATATTTATAATTATTTACATTTATTTTGAAGTTTTTAATCAAAGTTACTTTTTTATAGCTCCTCCTATTGCCTTAATCACCACATCGACTTTTTGCAGCATTGATTTTTATAATGATGATATAATTTAATAAGGATAGACAAATTTTCTGATCTGATATTTTATTGGAATGCACTGATTAATGTCAAATAAAAACTATTACATAAAAAACACTTCATGCATCGTACTGCTGAAATAAATTTTCTCAGGATACCTGTGTAAATAATTCGGAAAGGAAGAAAATGTACTTTTTATCCCAAGGACTGGAACATCAGTTTTAAAATACACATTTCTACACTCCGTTTCAAAATACAACCTCACTCTTACGATGTGTGCATATCTCATATAACGAGTGGAATTTTTAATATAACGAGTGTTGTGGTAAAAAAAATTTTTGAGATTTAATTTGGGGAAAATTCTACCGTATTGTAGAAAATAAAAGAGAAGGTGAAAAGTGTCTTTGAAAACCGTTGCAAAATAAACACTGAAAAATTCACTTTAAATAGGTTAAATGATAGTGAGGTTATATTTTGCAACGGCACAATTGATATGTGTTACGTCAAGTGGTATAGCATATATCGTGGTGTCTATACTATGTATAGTATAAATACTACAAGTTTGACTAAGCCTTTATTCAATTTAAAGATGACTTTTATTTAATTTATTTATTTACCAATAATTTCACAAAACAATGCACAAAATGAGAAAATTACACTTTAAAAAATGTCCTTTTTTTGACAGTTGCTTTTGTTGACATGTTGAAAGAAAATGAAATTTTAACCTGAACACACAACAGCTCCATCTATTTTATAATATAAAAAAATTACTGGTAAGTTAAATTGGAAATTTGGTGACATTTGGACAAGTATCCTGCGTTCGCGGTAAAGTGTAGCAGAGCCAGAATTTTTAGAAATTCTTTCACAACGAATTACAGTAATATTGTACTGTAATTTTTTGGTTTTCGAGAAAAAAATTCAAAAAAAAGATTAAAAATGTTGAAAGCCTTAATGATTTTTCTTGTACTTTGCCTTTTTGACTGAAAACTATGACACATATACAAATTACCGTACAAGATAATTTTGAGAGTAAAAAAAGCACTTCAATAAATATTTGAATACATAAATATTTGTTTCGATTCACAAATTTTTAAAAAATATTTTCCAAAAATCTGTTTGAATGTTCTTAGAAACACAAAAAAAAACGTGTTATAAGAAAATATTCGCAACTTGCAAGCAACAAAATATTGTAAAATGTTGTGGAACATTTCTTATGGCGATTTTTTATTGTTAGACTTTGATTTCTTATATATAAGTATTTAAAAAACTTTAATTTATAAATTTTGGATATTATTTCTGGGTGTGCTCTGCGCATTCTCTACTTTAGACCGCACGTCGCTAAACAGGGTGTTTCACTGTTCGTTTGCGAAACTGAAAATGATGGTAGATCTCGATGAAAAATGAAAAAAATCGTATGGGAGGGGATGGCTTACTCTCAGTAGTTACTGAGATATTCAAGATCAAAGAAAATTATTTTCGAAGAGTAACCAGTTCCACGCTTGCAGCATATTTCAGCGCTCGCGCAATGTAGGGAGCTAAATGAAAGTTATTTCTAAAGAAAACCTTCAGACCTTTGAAAAAATGTCTTTTATAAAGTTGTATGTCAAATGGTTCAGAAGTAATTGTAACTCAGAGTCAAAAAATTTCAAAAAAAGATTAGTCATTTTTATGTTCAAGGTTGAATATCTCGAAAATTAGCCCTATTATTATTTTTATTTTTTTGACTTTTTTTGACAATTGTATTTGGCAGTTGTAATGATGGTTAATATTTACATTAGATATGACTAGTAAACCAGCAACACCATTTCTTTTCTTGGTTTGCTGAATTTATAAATTTAAAAAAAAAAATTATAGGGTGAGTTTATAATTTTTCACAGCACTGTAAAACGCATTTGAAGTCAGTACAGGCAACATATGCATACTTTTCTATATTTTTTTACATTGCGTTTGTATAAATCTGTCTCTTGTGTGGGGTGATCAGATCTCAATTTCAATTTATAATTAATTAAAAACATGTATAATATGGCAAGTTAGCAGAAACTAATCGGGTACTGTCTTCATAAGCACAATACTGACTTCGATTTATAAACCGAATATAGGAGTATTTTTTAAATACATAACTTAAAATTTTTTTAAATTGAATTTTAAATTTCCTACAATGTAAGCTAATCTAATTTTTAAAAATATTTTGTCCAGTTTTAATATTTTGAGTATTCATATATAATACTAAAATAAACGACCAAATTTAACTCTACTACCTTTTATTAAATAATCGTTTCTGAAATAGCTGATATATACAACACTCATGACTCAAGGACAAAACAGAAGTACAAATTGTATTTGCTTCTATTTTGGGTATTTTCACTCTCAAAACAAAAGTTAAATAAATAAAACTTAAATTTGAATTACAAAAAATTTGTCACCAACACAACTGAAATTACAGTTTAGATGTGGTGTTTATAATTTTCAACGGAAAAAAGTTATTTAGTTTTACCTCACCTTGGTATTGGTATTACAGCATATACATATATACAAATATAAGTAGAAGCAGTAATAATATAATTGTCTTTTTTTTTTTACTAATAATTACGAATTCACCAAAATCTATTGTAAATGTATAACCCAAAAATTATATTTAATTTTTCAAATCTCGCAAAATTCAATAAATAACTTACATATATTTTAAAACAATTATAGTAGAAAGAAAGAGATATCTAAGAAAGAATACAGAAAAAATCAGAATACAGTGGAAAAAAAAGGACTATTTGCAATATTAAAGTTTCATAATTTTTACTGGGAGCATCGTTGTAAAGTAGATTCGTTCAGAATGTATTATTCTTAAGATATCAATAAATGACAGGCAACAGAAAAAAATCTCCTAAGAAGATCGGAACAATATTATTTGTCTTCAGGTATACCAGCATCAAAAAATAAGCTTTCTGAGGTCTTTTTTTTTTTAAATTGAAATTGTGTATCTGTGGCTAAATTTCATTTTTAAAAAATATTGAACAAATTTTTCCTATGAAATATTCAAAATTTCAGATAAACCATTGCGGATTTTAAATTTGCGAATTCGATTTTAGTGCTTTTTAAGAATTCATAAAACCCTGATCAAAAATTTTTTAAAAATTTCCACTAATTCCCAATAGCTTAGTATAAAGAACGTATAGTATATTCAACCTTTAAATAACGGATATATGTAATTGCAGAGTTTGTGTTTTTTGTAAATTCCGTTAATCAAATTATACATACGACATTGTTTTATCTTGAATTATAAAAAAAAAATGTATGGAGACTTCAATACAACTTTTCAGTTGGTCAAATTGAATAACAAAATTTAAAAAAATATAAAAGTACTATACAGGGTGATTCAGTTTAAGTGTCCGACCCGGAAACTACGGATAAGTCTCGGCGAGACAAACAAAACATTGTATTTCAGGGGGGTCGGAATCTCAACCGTTACGGAGTTGGAGTGGAAAGATATTTGGTACTTTTTCCTTGTTTCACCACATAACTTTTTACAGGGGCACGCTAGGATCATACTTTTTTTTGCAAAATTGTAGAGGACTCCTGTTCCTTTTCAAAACATTTTACATGCCGCTAAACCTCTTACCGTTCAAAAGTTATAAGGGTAAAAAAGACAAGTATTTGAAATTCATGGTTTAAATGTGCTTTTATTACAGTGTAAATTGAAAATAGGTACTAGAAATGCTAATTTTTAGTTTTTTCAAGTGCAAATATCTAGAAAATTATGCATTTTCAATTGAACTTTCGTTTTCTGCAATAAAAAATTAGGGTTAATATCGAGCACTTTTCGAGAAAAATAGGGTTAAATTCAAAAAATGTGTAAAATAATGACAATATTTTGGATTTGAGGCCTTATAACTTTTGAACGGTAAGAGGTTCAGAAGCATGTAAGATGTTGGAAAGAAAGAGAGGTCCTTTATAATTTTGCAAAAAAAACAATGACCCTAGCGAGCCTTTAAAAAGTTATAGGGTAAAACCAGGAAAAAGTACCAAAAATCCCCCCCCCCCTCTAAATCCGTCACGGTTGAGATTGAATGCCCCCCTCATCCCATACAATTTTTTGTTTGTCTCGCCGAGACCTATCTGTAGTGTCTGCGTCGGACACTTAAACTGAATCACCCTGTATAAACATACTTATAGGTACATTGTAATATTAAAAAGTGTGGCAATGAAGAACAAGCGACAAATCAACGGACGAGGTCGTTTTTTTATCTATGAAGAAGTAACTTTTACAAAAGTATTCTAAAATAAAGAAGTAAGGTACAAATGTGAGTAATTTCTCTATTAAATAGTTTTTCAAAATGTCTGAATCGAAATTGCCACGTTCTTGTTTTTATATACCTATATACATATTTACTTTTCAACTTTAACAAATAAAGAAAATATCTTTATTCTTTAACTAAAAATTTATTTTTTTATTTTATTTTTTTTTTTTCAACTGCTTTTTACGAAATAAGAAAAAAAAATTATTTTTTATTGTATAAAAATTTTAAAATTAGAAAACTCCATAAATTGTCTTTTACTATACAATATCACGAAATGAGTGGGATACTGGGATGCATCATAAAAAAGTGATAGTCGTACAAGCTTCTTTTTTCCATTCCATATACATGTCTATATCAAAAGGTATCAAAACAAAAAACGAAAAAAAATTACATCTTTTTGTTATATTTTATCAAAATATTTATTTTTTTTAGTACTTTCGGAAAAAAACACAAAGCACAAAAGAACACATTAGAATAAAGAATTCTATTAAAGTGAATTTTCTTACTACACTTCTATTTTATGTATCATATTTATTTAATTTATTAACTTATTCGCTTTTTAATCTAAATCAAAACGAAACTTTAATAATTTTTTTTGTTTATTTATTTTTTTATTTCAACTTCCACTAGGTTTTCTTTAAAAATATTAACTTACTATCATCAAACTTTTTTCAACTTTTCAGATAGTTGAAAGTGTAAACTGAATAATTTAATTTTTCTAAATCTCATATTATATACATATATGTATGTACATAATAATATATTATTATCACTTAAATTAAATTAAATCACTTAAATCACTTTTTTTAAATTACTACCAACTAACCCTTGAATACCTATGTATGTATCACCATGAATCTTTTCAAATTTTATTTGACACATTGAATGCTTTGTTTTTTTACAAAATTATAATGCAAAAGTTTACGTAATTTTCTGACAAAAAAAAAATTATAATAATGAAATTTAAAGACATAAAATTTTACAAATCAATTTTATAAATTTATTTAGTATTTTATTAATGTAAATTTACAGTATATTTAAAGAACTCGAATAAATCTTTAAATTTTATTTTATAACCCAAAATAAAACATGAAATTTACCAATCAATTCAGCTTGAATATAAAAATCGCACTAATAAACAAGTGGTATGAGCAACTTTTTCAAACTCCCGCCCGACCCAAAGCAAAAGTAAAGTAGTCAACGAAAATGAACCAACCAAAATTAATTTAAACTCGATCTACTACAATTCGAATTCAAGATTACAACGCATTATCTACGTATTACTTTTACCAACAAAATCCCCAAGCTTCAACAAAATGCTAAATTTTTTACTTTTCTTGATGTATTTTCAGGGGATAAATCATAAAGTATGTACATATCTATGTATAAGTATTGTTGGATATGTGAATATTTTAATTTAAATATTTTCGCCTCTATTTCTTTTGTTGATCCGTAAACTTCTATACAAACTTTTATAACATGTACCTACATACTGAAATTTAGTAACTATATCAAGTGGAATAAAAAAAAATTATGTCCAGCGTTTTCCTCGTCGTTCTTTACATTTTTTTTTCTCGAAAAAACCATAACTGTCAGAGGAGGAATTAAGTCAGAATATTAGTTAAAGAGTTTACTATTTGGAATAATAAAAATGTATTTACACCATATATCAACATTGTTGAATGTTGAGCATCATACCATATGCTGAATCAACCTCAGCTGCACGGTTGTGTTTATTGGCGTGTTTCGGTGAGTAAAAATACAAATTGATGGTGGTATGCGTTGAATAAAAAGACAGTTACGGTTGTAAATTTGAATTTAAAAATATTGGCATATTGATAATAATAATAATAAAAAAATGAGGCTCTCCTACACTTTACCGCGAACGCAAGATACTGGTCCAAATATCACCAAATTTAATTTACCAGTAAATATTGATGTCCTGATGACGAATCTACTTATTTCTAATGCTTTTTATGTACAAAATTATAATAAAATTATTAACTTATTCATTTATAGATAATTTTTATTAATAATTTCACAAAACAATGCGTAAAACTTATTCTTTTTTTGACAGTTACTATTCTTGACATGCTGAAAATAAAATGAAATTTTCACCTTAACAGAACAATTCCATCCATTTTATAATATAAAAATATTTTTAAATTTGAAAGATTTAGCTCGTTATTTTATTTAATAAGTTTTTCCCAATTTGTATGGACATTAGTTCTGTTCGAGTCCAAGTCCAGGATGTACACAGGACTTTCATTGAGCAGACCTATTATTCAATTATATAATTTTATTCGCCTTTTACAAAAAGTTTTCACAAAAATTTTTGTAAATGTGAAATTTATGTGAATGCGAATATAATAATTTTCTAAAAATCATCTTTAAATTAAATAAGTTAATAATTTTATTGTAATTTTGTACATAAAAAGCATTAGAAATAAGTAGAATAAGTGTTCAAAGTTTGTAACTTGAAAGTCCTTTTTCTCAGAAACCATTGAATACTGAAAGGACTCCAGATTCGTCATCAGGGCATCAATATTTACTGGTAAAATAAATTTGGTGACATTTGGACCAGTATCTTGCGCTCGCGGTAAAGTGTAGCAGTTCCAAAAATAAATAATAATAATAATAATACAATAATTAATTAGAAATAATTAATACAACACAAATTAATAAAAGAAACGTGTGAACATGAAAACAATCACAACATACTAAGAAAAAATGTATGGTTCTAATTGAAAGGTTTTCAAACATGTTGAATTTTGAAACCAGCGCAAAGTGTGCATTTGAATTATTCAATTGTTTTCCGATTTTGAGGTACAAAATCAAGTTAAAGGTTCTTGCATAATAAAATTTTTGATTTTCAGTGTGATTCTAGACTGATGATTTTTTGAATTTATTACAACAGTGAGCATCGCATCACTGAGGTGGCGATACATTTTTGAATTTACCCCTTATTTCGATTGAACTTTAAAAAAAACTTAAAAAGAAGCAGATACATCTGGTGATTAACAAAATACGATTCGCTCACTAGAGAACGGATCGCAGGCAGTGCTGCCGTTTGGTAAATTGTAAGAGTATTATAATAGACGTTTCAAGAGAAGTAGATTTTCAGAAGCAGTAGTAAAGTCGCACAAAACCAGATAAATACTAGAAAGTTGAATTATAGCATGCATGACTCATACATATTTGTAATTATAAGAAAACTGTTTCTATAAATACTAAAAAACTTTATTTTCATTTTCAATTCATTCACAAACTTTTTTTTTTTTAATTGAGAAAAGAATAATAACGAAAATAAAAAATAACAAAATTCAATTAGTTATAAAAAAAATAAAAAAATTCAAAAAGAAACTTAATACAAATTACAATATGTAGAAGTCCAATGTTCTCATTTTTTAATATAATTTTCAATTAAATTTTAAAGTTTAAAGGATCAATGTCTTGCAGATCAAGCAGGAGTAGATTTATCAAAGGAGGAATAGAGTAGTAAACGTATTGGAAGAGGAGTAAAAATACTACTATAGTAGTAAAAACGGCAGCACTGATCGTAGGAGAATATTGTTTTTAATTTGTTCACGATTTTTATAACTTTGTTCTCTTTCAAAATATAATATCGTTCATCCGTGAATTTTCAGTGTGTGAACCATTTGTGAGCTTTATAACTAAAATTTAAAAAAATATGTAAGTATATTTTTTCACTTTAATTTTGTTGTTAATTACTTACTACTTAAGTAAGAGACGCAAATCAAGTTAAAAATGATTCGTTTTCGGTTTTTTTTTTCGTTCACGAACGGGAGTTTTTAGAGATAAAATTATTCAATTTGTTCGCTAACGAATGGAACTCAAACAAAAAATTTCATTTGTTCCACTGAATAAATAAAAATTAAAGCTTTCCTTCTAAGCGAATCGATTCTAAATTTAAAAAAAGGAATAAATTTTCAGCTCGTGAGTGCTATTTTACCGTACTCTGTTATAAAGTAACAACTTTAGTGCTTAATTTACCTTTTTTTTTCTTGATTCTAAGTGTAAAAGAATGTTGCTTTGTCTTTTTTCTATGCTATCATATAATATTTAATTCTTGTTGATTTTTTTTTATATGAAATACTGTTTAATACACGTTGAGTATATGTAAAATGGTTCTCTAACAAAATATAAAAACGCAGTGTAAAATACTTATATAGGTACTTTTATATTTATGAAAGACTACATACATATATTAAAAAGAATGTATGTAGGTATTAGGACAATTGATTTTTTTTTTAAATTAAAGTCTTTTAGTACGAATTTCTCATAACACTTCCAAGATGCAACATTCCATTCCAAAAAGTTATTTGAAATTAAGTCACAGTTTAGTAGGTATGGTACATACATATGTATCATACATATGTATACCATGTACATACATATATACATACATAGAAAGTTATAACCACATATGTAAATTGAACAAATTTAAGAAGTACTTTAACTTATTTAAAGCAAATGTATATACATACATATGTATGTGTACGTATCTTTTGAGATTACAAGTTTCGGAATCAACTTTAAATAACAACAACAATAAAAGCAAAAGCAATAATCTTTAATAGAAACGGGTATATACAAATGATAAAAACAAGTTATGGAAACTGCAGATTGTAATATTGCCATTGTGGCACTATAAAAATTGAATCAAATTTGTTTTGAAAAGCATCAATTTAATATCAATTAATATACATATAAAATGAAATGGAAGAGGCAAGAGATGTGAAAGCGAAGTCCATGATATGTAATACACAAATATTACGGTGTCTTCATCAAATATTATATATATGTATGTATATAATAAAGTTAAATTTATTTAAAAAGACGACTACAGTGTAACAGTGAATAAATTACTGATATCGTGATGATTAATAAATCGTACATACACTGCAACAATATACAGCTAGCGACATAGAAAAGTGCGCACTACTAATTTTCATACATTTTCAAAAACCAATATTTTTTGTGTTCATTTTATGACTCCTAATATTGGGATTTTTATTTCTATGATCCAGTAACATGTAAAACTTATAATAAAGAGAAGGCAAGTCTACCTTTTTCTTTGCTTCCTGAACCATATCACTAAAATAGTTAATAATTGTACCTAATAACATAAAAAAATTAAAAAAATTTTTTTTTTGATTTTCAAATGAAATTTACTGTTAGGAATTGTTTTTTTAAACATCGTTATAAATCGTATAACTACTTTAGTTAACTTTAACTTTATATTTATAATTATTTACATTTATTTTGAAGTTTTTAATCAAAGTTACTTTTTTATAGCTCCTCCTATTGCCTTAATCACCACATCGACTTTTTGCAGCATTGATTTTTATAATGATGATATAATTTAATAAGGATATGCAATATATCAAATAATTAATATAGAATTTTTCAATTCTTCCACTGTTTTCGGTTTATTTTCATTGAGTCTATATGCAGTAGAAATAACAATTTTAAAAATAATTCAGAATTCTAGTTCAAAGGAATACATACGAACTTTGTTCTGTAACATGGAACCGAATCATCCTGAAATATCGGATCCTCTGTATATTGAGCCATGTCCCCAAACGTTGGAAAAACATAATTTGAGATGATTTTCTCATATTTTTCTTAAATCATTATTCCATCTATTATTTTCAATGAGCCAACTCCATAGTCTGTGATGCACCCCCAAACCTAACATACGGTGAATGTTTTACAGTTGTCAATATGCAATGAGGCCCAATTTTTCTTTTTGTCTTTGACGAGCACTTTG
The DNA here is from genome assembly GCA_939192795.1 of Bombylius discolor. Taxonomy (NCBI): domain Eukaryota; kingdom Metazoa; phylum Arthropoda; class Insecta; order Diptera; family Bombyliidae; genus Bombylius; species Bombylius discolor. The sequence continues at coordinate 25,123,953 of OW584239.1, forward strand.
CTTTTCTTCTTGTCCAAATAAATTGACGTTGTGTCTGTCGGAGAAAATCACCTACGCAAAGGACATTTGTTTTTGAAAATGTGTGAAAATTAGCAGTGCGCACTTCTCTATGTCGCTAGCTGTTAATACATATAATACATACATATAGGATGTTCACGGAGCGTGTTCCAAACTGTGCAGGGTAATAGATTTTGACAAAAAAAAAAAAAAATAAATAAATTGTACGGAATATTTTTTCAGAAAGGGGATGGCTCCTTATTTTATATTATCATATTTCGCATATTTTAGTTATCGCGCAATTTAGAGGGAAAAATGAAAATGGGTTTTAAAGAAAATTAACTTTATCAAATAAATGCTAATAAATTGTGAGTAAATTTCTTTTAAAATATCTAGTGATCTATGTTTGAGTACATAAGTAGTGAATTTAATAAAATAGATGATTAATTTGAATATTAGTTACACAAATATACAAATTAAATATAATAAATATAAAATAACTACCTTGATTTTCATTATTTTCCATTTTCATTTACAAATTTATTCACTAACAATGTCAATATGTAAAAAAACAAGTAGTGTTTAAACATTGGTGGTTATTACAACTTCCGTAAACAAAATTACCTTCATGTTTTTACAACGGTTAAAATTACATCTAAAATTGACACGACCAATTGTAAATAAAGTGTGAGTGAAACTAAAATTATTCTAGATGATTCTTATTGTACTGAGCTGGAAAAAAATTATACTAATATTGTACCAACGAGCGCAAAGGAATTGGTTTAACGACCTAGTGCAGAAAGGCTAAAAATTTCGTTAAAGTGACATTTGTAAGCAGATTTCGAATTTCGGTTGACAGGTCATAAAGGTTTCGAAGAAGATTTGTGATCAGAATACGAATTTTAAAGAATCTGCCACCATCTCAACCAGAAAAGTTTTTAGCAGAAAAGTTCAAGAAGAAGAAAGTTCACTAACTAAGGGTTTTTACCAGAATAGGTCCCAATATTTTTTTTACAGAAAATGTCATTTTACGAGCTTATACGGTAAAAAATAATTCGAATTAAATACGAATTTTGGATTAAATTGGGAGTACGGTATAAACGGATAAAATTTGGAATTAGGATTAAAGACGTTGATACACGTATAGTATACATGTTTTCCTTCTTTCTTCTTCACTCTACAATTCGCACCAACAATAAATCCGGAGTAAACCAAAATCCGTATTAAAAGTGGACTACGTATAAACTGTTAAATTATCACTGACTGACATTTTGTTCAGTTACTGAGTGATACCCATAAATCGTATTTTGGATAAAAAAGGTTTATTGTAAAATCGATGCAATTAAAATATTTCAAAAACTGTTTTAATTAATAAATTCATAAGTAAAACTTAAAAAAAAAAACATAAAGTAATAAAATACTACAATAATAAAGTTAAAAACAAAAATGTAGCAATAGCGAATCAAAAAATACAAACAATATTGTCAAAACAAATAACACGCAGTTAATCTTCAAAACAATTATAAAAAAAGAAAAAAACATTGAAGAAATAAAAGAAATAAAAGAATTAAAATATCAAAAATTTATGCACACTTGGCAGTTTCATTTAGACGTTAGTCAGTTTATTGTATAGTCTGAATTTTAAAAGTTGAGGTTTTTTCGCGCATGTTTTACATGTCTTTGTGATCTTTTTTGTGTAGATATACGAAAGAAGAAACGTGTTACAACAACAAAAACGCATGTGTGTAAGTATCTTTTTTTCTGCGCATGTTTTTCTAGTATAATACGAAACCTCAACTCTTAAGGAGGAATTCACTTTCCTATTTTCACTATTTATTTCTACACGGAAAAATTTTGTGTAGAATACGTGAGTAGAAATTTAAATCAAAAAGCATCCATAAATGATGAAGCAACAACAATCAACTTTACCACACGGAATAAATGTCTGTATATTTTTTTTTGTTTCAATAGTGACTAAAAATTAGTGGAGACTGATTGTCAGCGCCATCTCTTGAAAAGTTTTAGAAATGTTAGCAATGACAATAACTCAGTACTACAAAACAAAAAGTGAACAGAAAAATGTCTTGACGGAGTTCCGTCACCTTTTTTTTTACATATATTTTAAATAGGAAACTGAATTGAGTATTATGCTTTAAAAAAAAAACTTTACAAAAAACATCATGGGTGAATGAGACAGTTGCTTTGGAGTGAGGAGATAAGATATAGACTAGCAACTAATAAACATAGGTACTTCCAAAAAAATAAGACGGTACAAGATTAAGTTAAAAAAAAGAATGTGTTTTTCATACTTTTTCGTCGACTTAATCGGTTATAATCTTAATTTCGTACAGTTTAAGATGATTTTTTTTCCACTTCAACTTCAAATGTGACATATGTTTTACTCTTTCACTACCATGTGAAATTTTCTAATTTTTTTTTCTTTCATTCACACGACACTTAAAATTTGAAGATTAAGATTTTAAAAAAGTAAGTATCATAACAGCATTAATAATTCCTTATGTAATGTGAAACAGTTAACACAACGGGACATCTTAATAATTATTTATGTAATGTAAAACCAAATAAATTGCAAGTCAATTGATTTTACAAATTCTTCTCACAGTTTTTGTCTATGCAACATTTTTGAATATAGAAAATGTCACAAGCATATGCTTAATTGCAATTTATTTGATTTTATACTTTCCCACAGTTTTATATTTTTCTCTAAAGGACTGAATTATTAAATTAGGAATTATAAAGTACTTAGTTGTAATTTTGCACCGGCTCAGATCAATCGAATTGTAATAGTCGCAAAAGATTAGGAGTATTTAAATTGTCTTAACTATTCAAAGGTAAAAATGAGTTTTTTCCTTTTTTTAATCGAAGAACTTAAATTGTGTTAACTTGTATGAATTAAAGTGTTCTTTTTTATTTTTTATTTTTTGTTGTTGTTGTGAAAGTTCTTTATTATTGAATAAAAATATCACTTTTTTCAAACTACGAACTTTTTGAGTTGTATAGAAACTATACTGAATATTAAATTTTAGAACTTACTCTGTCCCTTATGAAATTATTTTAAAATAAATTGTTAACTTAACTGAAAATAGAGAAAAAAAAAGTTTAAAACTTTCATCGAAAATTATCTAGTTCATGTATGAATTTGTATCGCATTCAAAAATAGACAAAATCAAATAATATATAACTTGTGTAATATAACACAATATGAGTTAACTATATATGGTTAACTGTGTCTATTGGTATCAAAACCTGCTCTTTTCCTCTGATGATGTTTTTGAGTAATTTACAAAATTTTTGAACGACTATGCATGAAAGTGGTATATTTTGGTATACATCCTTAACTTTGGAATTAAATTTATAAAGGAAATAATGATATTTTATTATGTATAGATATTTGCAATTTGCATTTTTAGAAAAAATCAAAAAATGGAAAAGAGCAGGTTTTGATTCCAATAGACACAACTACAATATATAAGATACAAGTTAATAAAATACTCTTTATACATACTCTTATAGTTGTATCATATTTTTTCTTTTAGAGAATATTTTAAAATAATAAACAATAGCTAAAAACAAATCGGGATTTTGCACCCGAACTGGATGTGGAAATTGTAGTAGCTGGTGTAATCAGCAATCGTGGAAAACCAGGTTTCACATCGTTGAAGAAATGGGAATATTATATAGAGACAAAATTTCGCCTTGATTTGCAGAGTTCTTATCCAATGAGAATCAGTTTCCACATAGAGACAATATGATACTAATGCAGGATGGCGCAAGATCTCTTACTATTTGAACTACATCGAATACATTTACGATACCTTTTTCAATGTGTTGTGGAACTGGCTAGGAAATTCGTCAGACCTTTGAAAATGTGTGGTATCGGCTGAAAGACAGTGGTTTCACGAAAAAAGTCGCAAAAAATCTTTAACAGCTTTTCATGAATTGTCCCAAATAAAACAGACAGCTCAGGAGTACAAAAATGGCCAATTGTCATAAAAAGTTGGAAGAGATTACTATAGACGGTGAATTTTTCATATCAATATATGTATATTTTAATAAATAATTCAAAGTTTCGTTTATGTTTTATTTATTTTTTTTTTCTTAAATATTAAGATCGAAAAATATAAAATATTAATTATCACAATATAAAAAAATTGAGTGAAAATCAATATGTAGGTATATAGTCATATAATAATAATACTTCAGAAAAATAACTAATTCCTAATTCTATAAATTATAAGTAACATGATCATGTTTGCAAATTTCCAAGAAAGTTCCATAAATTTCACACGCAAAGTAAAAGTTACGTAAGTTTATTTATTTCAACGTGACTGCATAACTTGCAAATTTCAACTTTCTCACAGAACAATTTCCCATTTCACAGACAAAAATACTGACGATGCATTTTTACTTCAAAGTAAGAATTATACGCATGTAAGTAATTAAAAAATTAATGATTAATGAAAAAGGAATCCTGTGAAAATAAGAAAAGATGTTTTTTTAAAAAAAAAAAAAAAAAAAAAAAAATCCTGCCGAAAAGGTTAAGAATAAAAAGAATCTACATTTTATAAGTGGATCAAGTGTCGAAAAAAAAACTATTAATGAAATAGTGTAAATCACTAATAGCATAGAAAAAGAAATAGAGAAGAAGTCTTAACTCATATAGGCAACATGAAATATATTCTTTTGCATCTACAATTTGTTATACCTCCCAAGCTTTTTTCAATCAAGCTTCAAAACTTTGTATTTGAAAATAACGTGCGTAACTTTAAACATTGAAAGCTTTGAAACCATTGAAATTGAGTATATTGCGCTTAGTATACAAGTATGTATACATATAGGCATACAGCACAGTACAATAGAAATAGAAATACATAAGCATATATGTAGATGCATGAATACCAATACCCCATCACACATGATTACTAAGCAAGTATATTTCATATTCATACTATATACGTTACACTTTGTTTATATATGTACATTCTTATACACATTGTTTTTTGTAATTTTTAATAACTATTAAAATTGAAAGCATTGAAACATTGCCACCTTAAGTACAAATGCATAATGCTCATTTTGTGTATGTGTTTGCCGTACCAATTTGTTATGATAACTTATTGTTTTTAATCACTTATTACAAATTCGTGATTAAAGTTACATGAAAATTATGTTTTAACGAAATGTAGAGAAGATCCTAAACTGTATTTTCACCGAATATAATAAATACATCTATGAGTAACGTAAATAAAAAAAAAATAGTAAGTAACAAAAAATTGAGAATACATTTCTTCTGATATCTTTCAAATTACTAAAAATATCAAATTATAATATTCTACAAATCTGTAGATTTTTATCAAATAAACATTTTTCTCAAACATTATTATATCATAAAATAAATAGAAATTTAGTTATTAAGTGATATTTTTTAATGAATATCACAATTATCTCTCTCATGGCTCATTTCTCATCTTATAAAAATATTACATATAATATAACGCAATAAACAATTTTTTTTCCTAATAACATGAAAGAATAAATTAAAAGTCACAAAAAACCTCATTATTATGTTTATAACTCTTTGAATTCTGTTATAATAATTTGAATGATGTATTTATTGGAAGAAAAAAAATTCAACTCTTTATTATTTTTAATTTAGAATTTCCTGCAGGTTTATTTTCTTTATATTCCATCCTTTGGTTCTTTTCCCACAAACAATGTTTTCTTAAAAGCGTCAGGATAATATAATCTAAAATATTCAAATGATGTGATGTACAAGAATTAATATCAGAAAACCAATCTTTAAATGGTGCCTTAAGTTTGGTTTTCTGAACGCATTTAGAAATAATAGTTGCTTTTATATCAGGAATGTGAGGTTTCTCTAAGAAAATTTGTTTAAAAATGGAAACATGATATTTGGATACTTCATAAAATACGTCTGTAGGTGGGACAAGTTTTCCAAAGTCAGAATTTTTGGAATAGTTTTTATGGAAAATAAAAAGTTCAGAGGGGTCGCTGAGTTGTATACCTTCTCCCACTTTTTGTAAATCGTTTTCACAGCGCTTACATTGGATTTTTGGAAGCAATTTAAAAAGAACAAAGCCAAGGAAATATCGAAGAGAAGGGCCTTCTATTGTGTTTTTATAATTTTCTGAATCATTTAAGCCATCATATTCTTCCTCAAAAATAATATCAGTTCCAATTTCGGGACGGTTATTTATGGAACTTAGTGAAAAATTAGGACCAACGGAAACTTTTTGATTTATTTCATTGTCATATTTAATTTCTACTAATTCGTTATTTTCAATTTCTTGAAGACAGTTACTACTGCTTGGAATATGAAATAAAATCTTATTTGTGACAATTTTCTGTAATATTTTGCCGAATTCGTAAACGGATGGATTATGATTGAGTCCTCCTCTAGCTCTTATTAAGCCAAATAAATTTTCTAAACAATCCTGCATTAATTTATTTGTAAGAATGAATGATATTTCACGATATTTTTTAAATATTGTTTCAGAGTAATCTAAAATCGCGTGAATTGTTTGAAGTAACCCTTTAAAACAATATACTTTTGATAAATTATTGCGAAGTATTATATCATTCAATTTTATAATAGCTTTTTTTAGGTTATCTCGCACTTCATTGTTATTTCGTAATCCTCTCTTATAGATATTTGGATGATAGGGTTTTTTGGAGTTAAGACAATCAAACAAGTTATTCAAAAATTCAAAGAATTGAGATGTTGGTAAGGCCTTTTCTTGAACACTTTGAGAAAATAGATTTAACTCATGAGTTGTAGCAATAGCAGAAGAGCATGTATGACTAAAAACTTGTACAGCGTAGGAAACTTTCATTTTTTGCCAAGTGTTGGGACAGACATGCTTGAATGTTATCTTTGTGCCCATTTTCGTAGATCCTTGTTTTTCCAGATTGTACAACTCTTTTACACATTGCCAAGATACAATACCATTCTCTGTAACTAAATCTTTACTTTCTACAGTGTTGCGAATTGATTTTATCAAATGTGGTGTATCGTATGCATGAAAAATTTTCTTACCATTATCATTGACGAAATATGGTTTTTCGTCACTAACACCTAAGACTTTCATAGCTTTTCTATTATTCGATCCCTGATCACATATGACCAAACCAACATTGAGTCCAATATCTTCACAAATAGATATATTCTCTTTAATTTTTGTAGCTAAAATTTCACCATTTATTGTTTTTTCCGTTACAAAGTAGCTTAAAACAAAAGTCCATTGAGACAAAACACCCTGTATCATAAAGACACATATATACTTTCCCAATTTGTTTTTCGTGTAATTTCCCAGGTCTTCAAAGCCTACAATTTTGTCAATTGTGCTGTCGTATGTTATTTCTCTACGAACAGCCATTTCATCAAAAATGAGGACACATTCTTTCATTGAACTGGACCATTCAGAAAGACAATTAGATAAATAATTTATACTTGGCTGGTAAAAACCAGGAGTCATGTTTTTCGAAAGTGACCAACGATATATTGAAGAAATAGAAGGTATGTTTAAGTTGATTTTGTCTTTAAGATATTTGTAACAAGATCCTGATTTATAATGAAGACTCTGAACGAGTTGTCTCTCTTCTTTTGACCAAGATGTATTTTTTTGTCGTTTTTTCAGCAACATTTTAGCAAAAGTTTTTCCATGACCACTCACATGTTTCAATGATTCAATATGTGACATTAATGTTCTTACTGTGATTGGTTTTGGCTTTTCCAGAATTTTTTTATTTTTTGTTCTGAATTTATAGGATGAAACTTGTTTTGAAAAACAGCTAGTTTTTGATTTTAAATTATTATATTTTTTCAGTAGTGTCAAATACTGTTTTCTGTAAAATTGAATACTTTTCTGGAACTTTTCACATGAATTGCAAAAATGTTCAGAAACTATTTCTTCCTTTTTGGAATGATATGGATCAAATTTCGAAAATTCTTCTAATGTTAAGTCATTGGAGGTTTCAGCTGACTTCTTCAAAAATGTTTTTCCAGAAAAATTTACAGCTGTAAATGAATCATTAGAAGTGACAACCAAGTTAGTGTTTAAATCAACGCTGTTCATATTTTCCACGGAATGAAGACCAATATTAATAACTTCTGTTGGCAAAGGTGACAAAAATAAAGACGGCGTAATATTCCTCCTTTTTCGTTTATTGAAACAATCTGGTGAAAAGTGTTTTTCACATAAATATGCCTTCTTAGCTTTAGGAGGAGTTTGCAAACCAAGAATATTTATCCATCGATCGAATAATTCCGAATCTGCTTTTGGAAATTGGAAAAATTTCATGGATGGAAATTTCCTCTTAGTGCTATCGCAAAAAGATAGCTCACATTTAACACCCCACAATCTTTTATCTCCCATTTTTTCAAAATTAAAAATTCGAAAAAAAAATATTTAAAAACCAAAAATTATAAAATGCAATCAACAATTTTAAATAGAAAAGTATTTATAAAGTCAAAGTTCAAATCAGTTTTAATTATTTTCTCAATTTAGAATAAAAATCACCTTCAAAATAGCAAAGCTAGCGTACGCATTGAAATTCAAAATTAGAATGAAAATAATTATCTTAGCTCACAACAGAGAACAAGAAAATAATAAAAACAATGTGTATAAGAATGTACATATATAAACAAAGTGTAACGTATATAGTATGAATATGAAATATACTTGCTTAGTAATCATGTGTGATGGGGTATTGGTATTCATGCATCTACATATATGCTTATGTATTTCTATTTCTATTGTACTGTGCTGTATGCCTATATGTATACATACTTGTATACTAAGCGCAATATACTCAATTTCAATGGTTTCAAAGCTTTCAATGTTTAAAGTTACGCACGTTATTTTCAAATACAAAGTTTTGAAGCTTGATTGAAAAAAGCTTGGGAGGTATAACAAATTGTAGATGCAAAAGAATATATTTCATGTTGCCTATATGAGTTAAGACTTCTTCTCTATTTCTTTTTCTATGCTAATAGGCAAAATATAATTTCTAATGCTCCCTGAAGACATCAATAGTATCACTGAAGGTGACATTCCAGAAAAACAGTGTTGCTACATTACCATCTGAAAAAGCCAAAGTACTTATTCTCATCGAAGAAGACGAGGATACACAAGATTTTGTAGAACACCTCGGAGAACTGGAATATCTTCGAAAGGCTCGAAAACTCCAAGAATACAGGAATCAACAACTACAACAACCAAGAATTTAGCGTTTAAGGTAGGAAATTAATTTTCTTTATTTTGAACTTTTTGAATTAATAAAGAAATAAATAAACAATAATAATAGTAATAATTTTTAAATCCTTTGTGAAAATTCTTTTTTAAAGTGTTCAATAAGATTAGCAAAATCAGTTGAATTAATGTTTTTTTAAAGTTTTTTTTTTTTAAGTGTTCAATAGGATTAGGAAAGATCAGTTGTATAAGTTTTGTACAAATTTTAGATTTTATTTCTTTATTTTTCAACGAAGTGTTATTTGTTTTTATTGAACAAATATGGATGCCAAAAACCGTCCTATGTTGGAATACCTCGCTAAAAATATAAGTTATATCACATCTTTCGATGGAAATAAGTGTAATCTTGCTGGCTTTTTAGCAAGAATTGAATCTTTTATACCAATTATCGAACCTCTGGATAACCAGAGTAAAGTAATCGTACTCGGGTATATTCTAGATAAAGTGTTGACAAAACCGGTGTTGTAACAACTTGGACAAGAACTGAAACATGCATTAATTAGAAACCACGGTGAAAAAACTTCTTTAACGGATTTAATCGATGAAATAAAGTTCTGCGATTGTGATTCAACAGTCGAAATATTTTGTAATAAAATAGTATCACTCTTATGTAGAATTATTAACGCTTATATCTTAAGAGGTGAAGGTAAAACGTACAAATGGCTGAAAATCAAAGATTAGTCCTTAAACTTTTCACACAAGGGTTACCTTCACTACTCAAAAATCTTATCGGATAACTCACAAACATTAGACGACGCGTCCGATTTACTAGTGCAATTCGGTTATCTCTCATTAACCCATGACAGTTCTTATAAGAATAGTGTTATGTACACCCTGTACTAATCACATTTTTCTAACATAAAACTCTTCGTACTTAAAATTCTTACTTGAACACTTGCATTCTGCGTCATCAATCAGCTAAAAACATTCTTTGAATACAAATCTCATACAATGTACTAACTAACATTTGTTTATGCTTATATTCAAATATTTTAGAGATAAGAATATTGTAACTTAGATTTAGAATTAAAAAATTGAAATAAATTCATTAGTAGTCAAGACTTGATTAAGAGTGTTTCATTCTATAACAATAGACTATTTTCCAATAAAAATTAAAAACAAAATTACAGTTCAGATAATAATAACAGAATTAACTTCTAAAACACTAATATTAATCCACAGTCTTTAAAATCTTCTTTTTTCGTTGTTTTAGTTGATGATTTACCGACTCGATGATCCCATTTCTGTTCTTTGATTTTTTGAAATAACCAGAAGTCACAAGATGACAGGTCAGGAGGATATTTTATTTATACCTGTAGTTCGTTTCTAAAAATCGGGTCGAATAATTTCTACTATACTATATTCTGTTCACAAAGTTTTTTCTGTACAGGTCTTATGGACATATTTTGTCTTGTTTCTTCTTTGAGTAATTACATAAATGTGTTTATGATTTTCGTCACCAACAGTGTTGCCCTTCTGTTTAAATTTTGTATCTAAAATCAGATGAACTTTTTGAAAAGTGTTGCCGACTATACCTTTGTTCTGAAATTTTATAAAATTTCATACTTTGTAAAAATTGTTTCCTAATAAAGGAAAATTATAGTATTTATTTTTTTAAAATTTAATTAAGTATTATTAAAAATTAATAATTTTAATTATTTGAAGGTTAAAGATCGAGTATCTAAAAAATTTGCCTATTATTCATTTTATTCAGGTATATGTGTGTAAAAACAAAAAAACTTTTTTCTATAGAGTATCTATTGCAAAGGAATATGTGTATACATATGTATAAATTTAAAATAATATGTAAAAAACATTTTTTCAAATAAAACATAATTTATTGTAATTAAATGTTCAATCATATCACATATACATGTACTTGTAAATGTATAAATAAATATTAGGTAATATAATTATTATACAGCAACACTAATTTGCGATTATTCATTATTCATTCAACTTTTTATATACACATCTCGATTACTCAATCAACCAACTTTTAGCTCATCGGCGTGTGTGCACATATGGCCGCTGGGTTAGTATAGTTACTACTATTAAATGTAACGACACTGGATAAAAATTAACTCTTCCATAAGACCTGTAGTTCGTTGCTATATCGATTTCCGATTGGTTTTCTCGACTACTTAACTCAATTTGACATCAGTGTGACGTCATTCTCGATTTTAGTGTTTCTGCAACTGTGGTGAATCGAGAACCGAATATCTGTCAATCGAGTTTATTCCCGTTTGATGTTTTGCTAGTGAAAGTTTTTCAGAAACTATTTGATATTGTGTTGATAAAATTAAAAAGAATAATAATAATAGAAATTTTTTGAAAGATAATTTAGAATGAATGAGACAAGTACGAAAATAAAAGTTCAATTGATTTTGCATCGATTTGTTTTCATCATTTTTTTTTTCGAAAAATGCATAGTTTTCAAGGCATTTGCACTTGAAAAAACAAAATTTAATACCGAGAAACGAAAATGCCAATTCTTGGAAAACAATAAAAACAATTTTAGCAAACTCTTTTGGAGTCAAAGAATTTTTTAGTGATCTCATTATTGAAGCAAATAGAATAGATAGAAATTTCAATATTTCTCAAATATTTGAAATATTATGTGAAATATTGAATAAAATGAATTCAAAGTATAATTTGTTGCAAGAAAAACCGCAACACTACAATAAATGATGAATTCGTTTTAAAACTATTTTGCGAATATATCTCTCCTAGTGCAAGTTCAATTATTGTAAATAAAAACATTAAAACTTTAAGAGTAGTGTTATGCAAAATTCCATACATTTGTCACCCTGCATCTATACTAGAAAATTCCATAAATAAATATTCGAAAATTTTTGAAGAAATATTAAATTACAAAAACTATTTGCTTTTTTCAAAATAATTTCTCGATTAATTTTTACACGCGCTTAAATAAATTCTTTAGTAAACATATTGCATATTCAAAATAATTTACACGAGTTTAAATAAAAACGCTGAGGTAAACACTTTGTTTACCTGAAAGAAACTTTCGAAATCAACCAATTAATTTCGGCCATAATTGCTGACTACGTAATTTTAATTATTAAAAGTTAGTTTTGATGACCAAATATGGAATGGCAAATCAAGGTTCTTCTCTTAGGGAAAGTGTAATGTAGAGGTAGAATAATATTAAGAAGGGAGTTGGTGTAAAACTTTAGAACAGTGAAGACGAAAAATTCTTAAGAAAGAAAAATTGTAACTAGGTTCGTTAGTGAAAATAAATATTTAAAAAAAGTAAAAGTATAAAAGTATTGTTTTATTCTCAACCATAACCACAGGAATAACGTTGTATAAGAAAATAATAAAGATTACAACAGTACATACAACAGTAGCATATAACGCTTTGGAAGAAAATTACCAAATTAGAAATAAAAATAACTATAGAAAGCAAAGTAATAATAAGAGTTCAACTGGATTTCAACAAAATAACAATCGAAAATTTAACTACAATAATTATAGTTCAAATAACAATCCAAATTTAATGACTAATTTAAACAACTCTAATCTATTTAGATATAACAATAATTTCAATCATTTTGTCCCTAGACCAAATCCACAAAATCCTAATAAATCCTAAGTTGACAGCATTACAATATCTACTCTTAATGGAATTATTCCTGTAAATAAAAAATTAATAGTTCCTTCACCACTTGAATTTACTAGTAACCAAACAATGGAATTAGCCATTGTAGTAATGAAAAATAAAAAATATGATGATTTATTAGGAAATAACATCCTTATATGTACCACTGACTTGTCCTTGATTATCGAAAACTGAATGAAAAACAACTGACGACAAATTTCCTATCCCTAACATTGAAGACATTTTGATAAACTTGGAAGAGCCCAAATACTTCACAACGTTGGACTTAGCGAAAGGATTCCATCAAATTTTAGTAGACAAGAAGGAAAGACACAAACCAGCGTTTAGCACTCAATGTGGACAATTTAAATTTATGAAAATGCCATTTGGACTCAAGAATGCTCCAGCAACATTCCAAAGGATGATAAATTTTGTTTTGAAAGAACATATGTATGTATAAATAAAATTTGTGTAGTATATCTTGACGTTATATTAATCTTTAGTATTTCTTTACAAAAACATGTAGATTCCATCAATAAAATTACTACAGTACAAATTACTATACTACACAGGGACTTAAATCAAAAGTATTATATTATAGAAAATTTGTCAAAGATTATTCTAAAATAGCTTACGGTATGGTGAAATATTTAAAAAAGGGTAGCAAAGTAAATATCAAAGACCCAGAATATATTGATTTTTTTGAAAAATTAAAATAACATATACTCGTATATTGACCCCATATTTCAATACCCCGACTTTAATAAAAAGTTTACTCTCATCACCGATGCAAGCAATATAGCTTTAGGTGCTGTTTTAGTTCAACAAGGTAAACCATTTTTTTTTTTTGCAAGAAGAACATTGAGTGATTATGAACAGAATTATAGTATCATGGAGAAAGAGTGTTTAGTAATAGTCTGGTCAAGTAATTATTTTAGGCCATATTTATATGATAGAAAATTCTCGATCAAAACAGATCATAGACCATTGGTTTGGCTAAACTTCTTGAAAGAACCACATTCAAAACTTACAAGGTGGAGAATAAAATTGAATGAGTATGGCTACAATCCACATGGAATTGAAGAAAATAGAGATCATATCGATTTCTGAAAAACTTAATTCTTTCAAAACTCAAATCGTTATTGAATTTAATAGAAATCAGAAAAATGAAATAATTTATAAAAGAGTAAGAAAATTAATTATAAGAGAATCAAATAAAATTATTGAAGCAATTGAAGAATTTGTACCAAATAACGGTATTGTAAGAATATTTTGTGAAGATGACGCAAAATTTTCACACATTGAAGAATTGTATATTCAACATTGTGGTAATCAAGACTAACTAAAATTTTTAAGATGTAGCTATGAAAAATTTAATAAAATTTAAATAGTTATGAAGAAGCAAATAAAATAATAGAAGTTAACACTCCATTCAATTTCTGACCGTTTTCGTCAAAAATCCGTTTTCAAAGTTGAATATCTCGGGACCCTGTGGTCCGATTGACTTGAAATTTCTGCACAGTATTAGGCTCGAAAAATGACTTGTTTTACATTTTACTCTATAACTTTTGGCCTACTGAATGGATTTTCACCGTTCAAAATTCACATTATATTAGAGGAATATCTTGGCCAAATTTCAGCTCCTTAGTCCCACGGGAACATACTTTTATAAGGAGTCAAAAAATGTAACATTTTGATACTTAAAATTGATTCGCCTATGTAAAATTTAAAATTGAAGGGAGCGTTAAAGTCAACGACCGTAACCATAGAGGTATCAGTGAAACTTATTTAGAATTAAAAAACTAATGTTTTTTTTTTTTCAAAAATTGAGAGAAGTAGTGAGAAGATATGTATATAAATAATTGTCATAAATAAGACAGAAATCAAAATTAAATTAACTTCGAAATTTCACAAACTGCAAATAGACTAAACGAAGTTATAAACGTAGACATATATACAGGGTGTTTCGTTTGATACCAGTGATAGGTCTCAGCGAGACAAACAAAAAATCGTATGGGTGGAGGTGGAGGGGGGTAAATCTCAACGGTTTGGCCGCTAGAGGGCGTTAAAGTTTTTTTGCACTTTTTTCACAAAACACCCCATAACTTTCTACAGGAGCACTTTACACGAATATTGCAAAAAGCTGATAATTTTTTGTATTGTTATTTATTATTAATACATATATGGTACATATTAAAAATAATCAAAACCAATGAATAAATTTTTTAAAACTTCATAAAAAAATAAAAATAAGAAATCCTAGGGACATAATGTTATAAAATATTTGAAATAATAATAATAATTACTATATGTATACAGACTTCAATTTTCTTTAACAAAAAAATTTCACTTCTTTTTATTTACAAATTATATACTAAGTATAATAAAAAATAAAAACTTTAGTATTCTAGGAATTAGAATTTGAACACATACATACACAAAATTAGCATTATGTTTTTGTACTTAAGTAGTCGTTGATACAGTACACTAGTTTTTACGACTTAGTGGCAGAGAATAATTATAACCCAGTAAACCAGAAAGTGAATATTTTATTCATTTAAAGTTTACATTTAGAAATGGAAGTAGTAAAAGTAAAAGTTAAAGTGAAATAAATTTGAAAAGAAAAAGAAAAATTGAACATAAGGGTATGTAACTTTTTATATTGTATAAATAATAATCTTATTTTTTTTTTCAACAACATTATCAAGGTTTTTATTATTTTAATAAATTTAATTATTATAATTTTTTAATCAGTATTTCAATAAATTGATTGGCACCTAAGATTGACTTACATTACATTTTTGTCAAACCATACGTACGATACCTACATACATAATATGTATATTCTCTGATTTCTACCATATATGTATGTATGTAAAAATCAGAAGTCAAAAGCACAATGAGTTCCAAACAGCTTGTATATTATAGGAGAAAACAAAATGCATGATACGTGAACAGTATATAAGCTCATATTGGATTTGATGATGATAATTTAGGATTTATTAATGCATCGTATGATAAAAATCCAAATAAAGAATTCGAAGAAAGTCATGAAAGACCTTTCAAAAATGAGTTTATTGAAAAAATGACAGCGCTAACTATGTAGAAAATGAAAGCCTGAGTATAATTGATCTTTTAAGAGAATGGTCTTCTAGACACTTAATAAACTCAGTTGTACTGAAAGAACTACTCGAAATACTTAAAAGCCAAATACCTGATTTACCATTGGACGGTAGGACTTTAAAGCGCACTCCACGTGAAATTATTTCAAATCCATTGGAAGTGGAACTTACATTCACTACGGTGTACGAGATGCTTTGACAGATTTTCTAATGAAATCAAAATATAACACAGCTAAAATTGAAATAGACATCAATGTTGATGGTCTACCAGTTTCGAAGAGTTCAAAAAGACAGGTTTGGCCGATACTTGCTAATGTTGTAGGAACTGATGATATAATGATGATTGGAGTGTATGAAGGAACATCTAAGCCAATTAGTAGTGACATGAAAAAATTTGTTGAAGAAATGAAAGAGTTGTCGGATGGGATACATTTTCAAAGTAAATGTTTTATTGTAGAAGTTCGTACTTTTATATGTGATGCTCCAGCTAGGTCATTTTTAGAGTCTCTACAATTAGTTTTTGGAAAACAGTTCGTTTTTGATTTCATGCATGTAGTATGTCTCGGAGTCGTAAAAACCCTGATTTTAGCATGGATTAAGAATCGAAAAAAAAATTACTCATTAGAGAAGTCTGATATAAAAATGTTGTCTTCTGGTATTCTAAACATTAGGAATTCTATTTGCTACGAATTTAGTAGAAAGCCTCGAGAACTGGATGAAGTTGAAAGGTGAAAAGCAACAGAATTCCGCCAGTTTCTTTTATACAAAGTCAAAATACATCAACTAATCAAAAGAATCTACAAACTCCATTACTAAGAAAAAGACTCAACAATGAAGATTTTAAACACATAATAACAAAATATTTTAAATTTTCTATACAAAAGCCAGATAACATCGTTCTAGTAAATGATAAATTATTTCAAATTACCTCTATCTGCAAAAATCAAAATGAAATTTTATTAAGAGGCCAACAAATAATCAATTTGGAACCACTTTTTTTTTACCTATTCTTTCCACATCGTTTAACATCTTTTATTATAATAACTATCAAGTTGAAAATAAAATTTCAACTTTTCATCTTCATGAAATCACTACAGAAGTTATGTATTTTCATAATTCTATTAGGAAAAACGAGTACTTCACACCGCTCCTTCACGCAACTTTAAAACCTTGTTAAATAATGGAAGATTCTGAATATATTGTAGAAAACTGTAACAAAGCAAAGAATAGCGATGTTACATATTCGCAGTTTTTACCCCACAAACCAGGTAAATAAGCAAGTAAAAATTGACATTTGCAAAAAATTACAGATATTTTACTGGATTTATGTGTTTTTAGGCGATCGTGTATTATTAACATCAACAGACAAATATCCATCACCCCTTAGTTCTGATGATGAAAATTTGGCTATGTTGATTTTTTAAGAATCAAGAAAAGTAAGTATATTCGTCATAAGTCATGGAATTTTTTGTACCATGACCACGAAGAAATTTTTCATTTATTTTTCAATTCAAATAAGACAGTCACAATAATAAAATGAATAGAAAACGTTCGAGTTCTCCATCAACAACAATGCTCGAAAAGCTTCTGTTAAAAAGTGGATTTGAAACATACAAAGTGAGGAAAGTGATAATTTCTTAATTTGTTTTCAGACATAACTAACAGTTATTTCACCTGCAAATAGTACATTAGAAAATTATATGCGGAGAATCCTTGAAGAAGTATACTCAATCAAGGAAGACATAAAAGTCATAAAAAGTGATATAAAAGAAATAAAAACATAAAGACGAATATGAAAGTAAAATACTTCCATCTTCTCCATTTAGTTTAAGAGAAGACTTTATTAAATTTGACAAGTCACTTTTGGATAATGACAATAAAATTAATCAACTTGTAAGACATTTTATCGTAAAGGTACCTCTACAAACTGTTCGCTTACAATAATGCCAAAAACTTTTGCTGGAATGGTACAAAAGATAAAACTAGCATTAAACCATTCAACGTGATACTAGCCTTGAAGAGTAAGTACAAATACAAATCTGCGTGTAAATTATAATAAATTTTTCTTGTACATTTTTTATTTTGATTTACGTACGTATTTCATTCATCGTATTATATATATTCTTGTATGTCAACACTCCCGCATGCTACGGAAACCGCAATTGAATCTGCGATCAGAAGATTTTTCCAGTATGCCAAGCAGAGAGAATTAAGCAACATGAGTGTAAACAAAAATTCTTAAAGCTGAATAATAAATATTCAAATTATAAAAAAACAATGAAATTTATTTTTCTTTTATAATTATAATTTTATAGTATAGTATTTTTTATTTTTATTATTATTATTATTTTGTTTTTTGTATTGTTATTATTATTATTTTTATTATTATCATTCTTATTACTCTGATTTTATTAATTTTAGTTTTACTGAGTTATGTTTTTCTAAATAATAATCATTAAAATAAATAAACAGAAATAAGAAAAAAAAATTTTTTTGTGTTTTTTTGTCATACATACTTAGTTATAAGTAGCTGATATTGATTTTTTTTCTTGAAGTTAAAGTGAGTCACATTCAATATAATTTCATTTTTTGGACTCGATCTGAACCTTTATTTTGATAGAAATTTACACTCACTAAGTGAATACATTGTAAAATCAGCTTGTGAATGTTACTTTTATTCGAAATATACTATACATTCATTGATTTCATTTTTTGGACTCTATATGAAATCATTATGTGATTATCACGCTGAGGTAAAAATTTTCAAATAAAGGTGAATAGATTGTGATACTCTAGTGAAGCTCAAGTGAAACACTAGTGAACTCACAATCACTTCGTAATTTCACTTTGATATCATGTGGTTCACTGGGAAGTTTCTACAAGTGAGTGTCTAAGTATAGGTTATTGATTATTAAATTTATTTGAAATGGTGTATACAAATGAGGAAAAGGCAGACATGGTCTTCTTATACGGACTGTGTAATGGGAGCGCAAATTCAGCACGAAGGGAGTATATAAATAGATTCCCTAACAGACAAATATCTACTGCTGATTATTTTTCTAGACTTTTCAGAAATCTCAGAGAAACTTTGACTTTCGTAAGAGCATCAGAAGGACAGCCAAGTGTTATTCAGACTTTCCGACAAGCTACTCAATTGGGGCTTTCAAACAAAAGAGTGTGGAAGGTGCATCAGAAAGAAAAAATGCATCCATATCACTATTGTCCCGTACAGGAACTATTAGAAGGTGATTTTCAAAGAAGATCGAATTTTTGCAATTGGCTTTCAGAAAAATACACAGAAGACGAAAACTTTTTTAATCGAATTATTTGGACAGAAAAATCGCAATTCAACAGGGATGGTGTCACTAATTTTCACAATTTACATATATCAGCCAGGAAAATCCTCATTGCTCAAGAATTACGTCACACCAACAAAGGTTCAGCATAAATAA
Organism: Bombylius discolor; assembly: GCA_939192795.1. NCBI lineage: Eukaryota > Metazoa > Arthropoda > Insecta > Diptera > Bombyliidae > Bombylius > Bombylius discolor. The sequence continues at coordinate 25,143,439 of OW584239.1, forward strand.
ATGGATAGAATTGATGGGGACCAATCTCCTTGGCCGTTTTATTTTAACAGAAAGTTTTGTGGTTAGTCAAGAGATTGCTAAGCGAATCTGCGCTACACAATCTGGTCTCCAGGATCGAATAAGTATATGATAGCCGACAATATGCATTAGGTGTGTTTGTGGACATTAAGGTGGCTTTTGACAATGTGAACTATAAGTTCCTGTTGTTCACTGACATTATGATCGATGGGAAATGAGACTTAGTCAGGGCGGGCAAAGGATGTCCTCAAGAAGATGTCCTTTCGCCACTGGTTTAGAGAATGCTTATTGACTTATTAATGGATGAGATGTGAACAAACACAGGTGTACATACTCAAGCTTATGCTTATGATATATGTTAACTGATCGCTGGCGAATAATAAGATTCAAAGCTGGTGTGAAAAACGCGGACTCTCTGTCTGTCAATCCTAGAAAAACAGCAATTGTGTTGTTTACAAGGAGAAGAAAGACAGATAGTCTAAAACTAAACACTCTGAAGGGTGTGGAAATTGAACTTTCAGCGGAAGTTAAATACCTGGGAGTAGATACTTAACTTACGTGGAAGAGTCATGACAACAAGGACTCTCGGGCACGGTGTTACTTTTGTTCTGAGTGGGGCCTCGGATGTTTTCTACACGGATGGATCCAAAACCGAAAACGGTGTTGGTTCGGCATATGTTTTCCAAGCGGAGGTGTACGCCATACTAAAAGGATAATTGACAATGGATGGCGTGGAAAGACTCTCTGTATTTGTAGTAACGGCCGAGCTGCGCTGCAAGCTCTGGAGAGTCCAATCACGACATCCAAAATTGTCCAGGAATGTAAAAAGAGAGTTAAAGCCATTAGTAAACACAATGGACTTAAGCGCTTGTGGGTTCCATTCCAAGTCATCATGGTATAGAGTGTAATGAATACTGGGTAGAGGGTAATAAATATGGGAACCGGAACTAACAATAGGTATCAATTGCATATATCAAAAACTGAAAGAAAAAGCTATGAGTAGGATTTTAAACCAATCAGCCTTACCTTCTTTGTGACTATTAAAGTAAACTTGTTTGACATGCAAACCAATAGTTGGTATTTGCATAAAGGAGATGGCAACGATATTCATGCAATTTCTTTTGTGTACCTACTAACGGTAATTGAAGCCACTAAAGTATCTTAGCATCAAACACTTGTATCCAATTCGACTAAGACCAACTTCCAAAACGCAATAATACCTTATTACTACAGTGTATGGATTTCTAAGACGTAAAACTCCGAATTAGTAATGTAGTACTTTTTGTACCTTTTTATTTAAAATACATGTACTCTGCTTCAACGTTTATTGCAGAAAGAGGCCGGTTATTACAAATGGTATATCAGGTACCTACATCTACTGACCGTTACATTTATATCTTAAGACATATTGTAGTCTTTTTATTTCTTTCTCTAGTATTATTTATTAATTACAAATTGTTTCGTTCAATATAACACCAAATTACTTAAAACCAATATATTTATATTTTTAAATCCTCTCTAATATTATTATTATTCTAATTACATTTCTAACAAAATACCAAATTACTTAAAACCAACACAATATACAGGGTGATTCAGGTAAGGTGTCCGACCCGGAAACTACGGATAGGTCTCGGCGAGACGAACAAAAAATCGTATGGGAAGGGGGGGGTGCAATCTCAACCGTTACGGAGTTAGAGGGGGGCAAAGATTTTTGGTACTTTTTGTTTGTTTTACCCTATAACTATTTACAGGGGCACGCTAGGGCCCCCTTTTTTTGCAAAATTGTCATATTTGCACCTGAAAAAACTGAAAACTAGCATTTCTATCATCTTTTTTCAATTTACACTGTAATAAAAGCACATTTTAACCATGAATTTCAAATATTTGTCCTTTCTTGGTTTTTTATCTCGAAAACTATGCGTTTTTTGAAAAAATATGATTTCAATAAATCGATGCAAAATCAATTGGACTTTTATTTTCTGCAATAAAAAATGAGGGTTAATATCGAGCACTACTCGAGAAAAATAGGGTTTAAGTCAAAAAATGGGTAAAAAAATCACCATATTTTGGATTTGAAGCCTTATAACTTTTGAACGGTAAAAGATTCAGAGGCATGTAAGGTGTTGTTGAAAAGAAACAGGGGTTCTCTACAATTTTGCAAAAAAATATGTCTGGCATGGTGTAAAATTATCTGAAAGAACAGTGCGAAAAAGACTGTTTGAAGCAGGCCTGAAAGCTAGAAGACCAAGAAAAAAGCAAGTTTTGACAAAACAAAGTGTTAAACGGAGAAAAAAATGGGCCAAAACATTCTTGAAATGGAACCAGAGAAAATGGGAAAAAGTAAGTTGTTTCGCTTATTATTTCCAATTAATTATTGAAAATGTAATATGGTGCCGTTAAATTTTCTTATTTCCCAAAAAATGGTAATTGATAGAATTCTGTTATTTTTTCCACAGGTTGTGTTTAGTGATGAAACAATGATGTGTTTAACGCCACAAACTTCCCGAACCGTAAGGAGAAGCAAAGGAGAAGAATACCATCCATGTTGTGTAGCCCAGCAGGTGAAACAGGCTGTGAGGGTTATGGTATGGGGTGCCATTTCATTTAAAGGATTATTCAATTTAGTTGTTATTGATGAAAAATTAAATGCTGAGAAGTACCAAAATCTCTTAAAAGAGCATTTAATCCTAAAAATGAAAAGAAAATTTGGAAGACATGGCATTTTCATGCAAGACGGAGCACCATGTCATACAGCACGGTCTACCAAAGAGTTCCTTGAGAAGAATAAAATAAAACTCTTAGATTGGGCACCAAACAGCCCAGATATGAACCCTATAGAAAATATATGGAGAATTTTAAAGCAAGAAGTGAAAAAACTGCAACCCACAACAAGAGACGAATTACTTAAGGGCTCTATTATGATTTTCTATTGAAATTCAATAGAATCGACTTTAATATTCACAATATTTTGTGTCATTTTCAAATATATGCTAGTATATGCTATATGAATTTCATTTAAAATATCTAGTGATCTATGATTTTAAATTTTTATTTAACAATTTCATTCGATCAGAAAAAATATGTTGAAATAATTTTCTATAGCAATCGAATAAAACATTAAAAAGCAAATTAGAAAAGTTTGGACAAGTAATCGCAAAATAAAGTATACAGCAATTAAACTAATAAAAAGAATGCACCTAAGAGTTAAAGCTTTAAAAAAGGCAAAAGGATCGTTAACTAAATATTAAAGACAATAAATGTTCTATTTTAATACAAAAATTAGTATTTTTCTTAATATTATACCCACAATCCCATCCTTTCATTGAAATATATCAAAAAATATGAAACGTTATAATAATTTGGCCACATCTGTACTATACATTTACATTGTATTATAGATTAATTGGTACTATTTCCGGTACTGTTTTCCTGTAAATTCAACATTATATTAATTGTATGAATCTACTATAACATTTAGTCATTATTCCCGAAACGTATAACGACGGCAATTACTGACTACTGTCAAATGTAAGCAAATAATGCTGTGGTAATTTATTCGCTCCAAAATGTCAATTCAACACAATCTCATTTTCAAATATTAAGTATTTTTAGTTTAGTATAATATCGTCATATAGGAACAACACAAAACTTTTAAGCTAAGTAAAAATACTTAAATTAATATTAAACTTCACCACAGCACAGTACCTACATGTACACAAAAAGTATCAAGTATTAAGAGATTCCGTCATAAGGATAGGAAAAATTCACATTTTTTACTTGTTTATAAAAATTTACTTGAGAAAGCTCAAAAATTCACTTCAGAAAGCTATATTCTTTAGCTCTTTCGAATTCAATAGAATGAATTGGGATATGAAAAACATATGTTGATGATGAAATAAGTGAATATATAACGATGGCAATGGCCTATTTTACATGATACGGCAATTGTCGAATGCGACATGAACTTGCAGTCCCAAGAATCTTCACTCTTCTCTCCTACAAGTTCGTGTCGTATTCGACAATTGTCGTATCGTGTAAAATAGGCCAATGATATGATTGTATGAATCGATCTGCCAGTACACATTAGGTGGTTAAACCGGTTATTTTGCGCTGGGAGTAACAATAATGGTATAATTTTTTCCAACTTGGTATAATAAGAAATCATCTAAAATAATTTTAGCTTCACGGGAGTAATACACTCACACTCTAGTTACAACTGGTCGTGCCACCTTCAGATGTAATTTGAGCAGTTGTAAAAACAAGTTTTAAAGCCTGTTTGCATCCGCTGTTATAGCCACCTAATGTGTTCATGCCCTATAATGCTTAGAACTGGAATAAATGATTTCAGTTGTTTTTTCTTTTATTAATTGTTGTTCTTGGTGTTTCTTTTGGCTTGATTTTTTTCTTTGCTTTTATGTCATTTTTCTTTTCTCAACCATTTTTAATTTTTGCTTGCTCTTTTCGACCCTGACCTACCTCTACAAATCTTTGTTTTTAACAGTATTAATTCATGTTGTCCATTTCCATAGATATTAGATTTTTGTGAAATTATTTATGAATTTAATTCTAATATTTTACGTAAGTCGGTAAAATTTGATAATTCAACCGTAGGACAAAAAGATTATTTTGTATGGAAATTTTAAAATTTTTGTTGTGAAGAGCTCTATAGCATCTTGTTGAAGGAGTTTTTTTGAAATTATCTTTTTCTTATATTTTTTGTTTCTTTTAAAGATAAATTTCGAAACAAGGCAAAAAATCACATTGAAATAGCTCGAAGTTGTCATTAGAAGAAAAACAAAAAAGAAATATAAAAACATTTTAATTAATTGAGAATTTTTCACTATTGTCAAAATTTACTTAGAAATAATATTTTCAAATTTATAATATACATATAATATTTGTGTACATGATTAGAAATAAACACAATGTAAAACCTATTTTCGCTTACATGTGTGCATTCAAGCTTCAGAACAACAAAAACAAAATTTATGTTATAGAACAAAAAGTCAACAATTGAAAGCTTTTTCTTTTTCATAAAAAATAAAAATATGATACCTCCTTCTCTGCCCGCACAGGGTCTGTGTCAATTTTGTTTCATTTTCTTTTTCGAATCTTTATATTATTTCAATTCTCTTCGTGTACAATACAAAACACAACACGACGACGAGAAGAAAACTGGTGTAAAACGATGCGGCGCGTTTACTTTGTCACTGACATACCACAGCTCAATTAGTCTAGCCTAGACAATATTAGTTTAGCCTAAAGTGTGAATTTTCTTATCAGGACAAACTGATATTTGCTAAACTAAGTTTGAAATAGGCAGAACTAGTTCGACCTGAAATCAGGTTTTGCCAAGAATATACAGCCACACTCAACTAGATAGAAACGCCTGAATAGGAAAATTCCATCTTAGTCTTCCAACCTTTAGAGCGTAGGGAATTTTGAAATTTCGTATGAGGAATTATGTTTTTGTCTTCAAATACTCAGTCATAAAACAATATTTACATACCTTTTTTATTTATAATTTAAAAACTTTATTTGAGCCTTATTTGCAATACTTAATTGCTTTCCTTCCATTGCACATTTCTTTAGTCCTAGTTTTCACTACACTTTACAAAATTATTTTGATACAAAAAGCACCTAAAATTTGACTTATATACCCTACAAGGATCGAAAAAACCCGATAACAAAAAAAACAAAAATACTCCTATCCTTTTATTACGAACACATAGACTACAAAGACAAAAAATGCTAATGCTAATTCTTAGAAAACATCAAGTGCACTTTTTTTTTTGCGTTAGTATACATACTTTTTTTTCTTTGTTTTATCTACGGTATTTTATCGATTTATTCATAATTTCGTTTCAATGCTATATTTTGAAAGCATTTCTTTTCCTGCAACTGGAAAAAAATTATTTGTAATTAAAATGTTCAATTTTCAATTTTTCAAATGAGCTGATGAATTTTTCATGCAAAAAAATTAATTCAAAAAGGTTGTTTGAAATTCAATATAAAAACATAATAAACATATACATATCATATTTTTTTATTTTTTATTTTAGAATTGTGTCTATTGGGATCAAAAACTGCTCTTTTCCTCCGATGATGTTTTTGAGTAATTCACAAAATTGTTGAACGACTATGCATGAAAGTGGTATATTTTGGTATACATCCTTAACTTTGGAATTAAATTTATAAAGGAAATAATGATATTTTATTATGTATAGATATTTGCAAATGTTTTTATATTTTATATTATATATTATATATTATTTATAATTTTTTTTATGCGGCTTAAGTTTTGATATTAAATTTATTGTATACTAGCATAGTAATTAATTTGCCTATAGTTACTTTGTTTGAATTGACTCTAGTTCTCAAGATAAACTGTATTTTCCAGATTTAAGAAAAAAGTAAAATTTCCACTAATCTACCTTCTTTAACTGTTTTTTTCTTGGTATAATGTAACAAATATTTATTATTATATCTTTGTTTATGAATCTATTTGGTAGTCTGTTATTTTTTATATTTTTCTAGAAATATATATACAAAATATAACCCTTTGACATCAATAAGATACCCAAATAAAGTACAATTCCTATGTTTAATATTATGTAGAAAAAAAAATTACCTGCATTGAAAAAAAATGCAATAACACGTAAGACAATAGCGATAAAATGTGAGGACAATAATTACAATTGAATGTTTAATACCTAATTCATGTGTCAGGTATGTATAAAACAATGAAAATGAGAAAAACTGGCCGTCGAGAGAAAATATGACCGTGGAGAAGCTAATATTATTCATGAACCGCTTATAGGTCGGGAAAAAATTATTCTTCCGCCACTCCATATTAAGCTTGGACTTATAAAACAGTTTGTAAAAGCCTTGGATAAGAGTGGTGATTGTTTCAAATATATTTGCCAAACATTTCCTGGCCTCAGTATAGAAAAATTAAAAGCAGGCGTCTTTGATGGAGCACAAATTCGAACTCTTATAAACGACAATGATTTTACAAACCACATGACTCCGGTCGAATTGGAAGCATGGACGAGCTTTGTGTCAGTTGTGAAAAACTTTTTGGGGAACCACAAAGCAGCAAATTATTCTAAAATAGTCACCAAAATGCTTGGAACTTTTGAAAAACTGGGGGCTAATATGAGTATTAAAATTCATTTTTAGCATAGTCATTTGAATAGATTCCTGGGAGACTATAGCTAGGAACAAGGGTAGCGATTCCACCAGGATATCAAGATAATGGAGGAAAGCTATTAATGCCGGTGGGACCATCATATGATGGCGGACTACTGCTGGACCTTATAAAGAGATTATCCTGACCAGAAACACGCCAGACGATCACATAGAAAACGTTTTTCTTGATTTTAATTTTTTTTTTTGCTTTTATTTGATTAATTTAATTTAAATTAAGCAATTGCTGTTAAAAAATAAAAGTTTAAAAAATTATATTAAATTTTCTTTTGATTTTATTTAGTTCATTTTATTGTATTCTCATTATAAGTAGATTATCTTTATCTCAAAAACTAGAGTCAATTTGGCAAATCTGATATTATTATCGTGTTCAGGAGACTACATTTACCTAAGATCGACTCCGAAATCCCGTGCCGCAAAATCACTGTTCCCCAGTGTAATTGCCAATATTACAAATTCCATGCGTTTTTAGAAAAAATCAAAAAATGGAAAAGAGCAGGTTTTGATCCCAATAGACACAATTGATATTTATTGTTAAGTGTTATTTTTCTCTTTTGAATAGGTCTAATAGAGGACACCTTGTTGAAAAAAGCGTTTTTTCTACCGGAAAGTGGTGTGGAAATAAGAAAATTCCCTCGAAGGAGAAAAAATCAACTGGCAAAAATAATAAAAAAATTTCCGTGAGTTATAATTGAGATTTGATCAACGTACACAAGCAACGGGTTTATACAAAAATTGTGTAAAAGAATATAGAAAAGCATATCTATCTTCCCTTACAGTGCCATCGAAAAGTGAAAATACTATAAGTACTTGTTTCGTACTTCTATTTCATTTCAGTTAAAGTACAAGGTTTTTGAATCTTTGAGTACATAACTTAAAATTATCATTGCTAAATTACTGATCACTCTTTTTGTTTCTTAAAAATATTTTTCAGAAAGAACTTTACTTGAATTAATAAAAAATTAAATATAAATTAAGAATATACTTACAAGTTTTGTTTCCCTCTTTTGATAAATTTGATGGATATTTACCCCGTGTATTTTCTATAACACAGAATGATAGAGATAATAAGGATTATATTTGAAAAACAATATTATATAATTTAAAATTAGATGATGTTAGAAAATACTTTCCTTTTTTAAAAATTTCGAATAAAAATCTTTAAAATACAGTAATTATAGTTTTTAAAAATATAGATTATAAAATTGCAGCGACAAAGGCTTTTAAAGTACATTTATCATTAAATTATTCAAGTTTGAAGTTAATAAGAAAGTATTTATCATTATGTTCTTAAGGCCTAGTCAGCAATCTAGTACTCATACTATAGTATTCGAACATACCACATGTCTGTCACATTACTAGTTTCATACTAAAGGCTATACTACATATACCAGTTGACGTGACATATATCAATTATGGTATAAGTATAGTATCCAGTGACAGTTTGATTTTTAAAGAAATAAAAAAGAAAATTATTAGTAAAACAGTTGGCGTTGAGAATTTTCCTTTTTTCATTTTTTTTTCCTCAAGAATAAAAAAAATCAACTTTTTATAGTTTATTGTGATTTATTTAAATATTAAATATACTTACAGTTATCACAAGAATAAAAAAAAATGTATGAATAACATAACCACAAATTACAAATATAACATTAAGTTCCAAAAATTTCCGCTATATCGAAATAGCGTTGCAGCAAATTCCTTGTATACCACGCTAATACCAGAAAAATTTTGCGTTTCAATGAAGTATTACTAGTATGAATTGAAACACACGAAATTTTCCTGGTTAATGCGTGGTATACAAGGAATTTGCTAAACGCAACGCGATTTCAATATAGCGCAAATTTTCGGAACTTAATTTGATATATGTAGGTAATTTGTGGTTATGTTAAAAAAAATGGAGAAAATAAAATCCTCAACGACAACTACTTTACTTATAATTTTTATTTTATTTCTTCAAACTGTCACTGGGTATTAGACTTATACCACAATTTATATGTGTCACGTCAAGTGGTATAGCATATACCATGGTATCTATACTATAGTATGAATGCTACATGTTTAACTATGTAGGCCTTGATAATATACACTGACATGCAAAAAAACTGCCGCACTTTGAAAATTTCATATTTTCTCAATAAAAAGTCCTTTTTTGTCGGATTTAGTAATTTAAATTGTGGTAATTGAACGTGATTATTAAAAATGGATCATTTTCAACCGGTAACCATTTTTTCTTGAATGCAGTACGCTAAAAGTAATGTTTGGTAATACCAAATTCATTGATTGTCAAAATCTTAAAGGAATTTTACGCAAAAAATGTTCCATTTACTAATACAACAAAATGTCTTGTTAAGATATTTTTTTATTTATTTTTTTATTCAAAACGTTATAAAACGGACAAAAACTTAACTCTCCATAAAATTTGTCTTAATTCTACATAAAAAAACAATCATTTTTAATTTTTCAATATTTCGTATGTCCTCATTTTGCAGCTATAACGCATTTCAAACGATTAGGCATGGAATCATATAATTTTCTTATATAATTAGTATCAATTTCTTGGAAAAATACTTTTTCTAGAATATTCTTTAAATCTGAGATACTATGTAGTCGGATTCTCTTTTTGTATTTCCTTGCACATTTTGTACCAAACGTGTTCAATGGGTTTCAATTGAGGGCTGTTTCCAGGCCAAGGTAAAGAAACAATGTCCAATTCTTCCTTATATTTTGTATCTGTTAATGAAAAAACATTTTATTTTTATTGAAAAGGTTGAAAACAAAATAAAAAACTTTAAAAAACATGTCACACATACTATACTATATATTTATAAACCAAGTATAGTTACTTTGAATCCACAGCACTAATAAGCTAAACTGATTTTTATGTAATACACTGAAATTTCATTGTATGTGTGCACTGCAACAAATCATTTTGTGTTTAAATGTAAAGCGTAGCACTCAGATAAAAATAAATTTTATGTTGGAAAAAGTCTATTTATTTCAGAATGAAATAAAAAATTTACAAAATGGAGAAGAAATCTACATAGATGAAAAAAACTTTAATATATGTATATATTTTTATTTTAATTTTACTATAACTATATCAAAATCCACAAAAATCACAAAAAAAAACGTACGCTTTAAAATAACCTAACTTTACAAATGTCAAACAATCAATTTATTTTCATTTTCCGTACGAAATAAATGGAACTTCACTTATTTCGGTTGGATATGAAAATAAATGGTCTCCAACACGAACAGCCAACACCATATGTGAAAGAGTTTTTCAACTCTTTTTTATTTTCAGCTGAGTACAACTTACGAAATCGAAACAGAAAATTTTTTCGGTTCCATTTATTTTGGTTTTTTTACATAGGTTTTATATAGGCAAAATATCTTATTTTCAACTGAGTACTACGCTTAAGAAGGAAAGAAAGAAAATTAAAATTTCATTGAAAAATATTTTTTTTTAAATTTATTTGATAAAAGTGAACAAAATTCATACGACTTAAATTAGTGCAATTTGATGTAAAAAATAAGTATAAAAAATATATATTTTTAACTATTAAATATGTTCTATTTTAATTTAAAAATTAATTTATTTTATTTGCAGTAGTTATTTATTAAAGTATTGGCGTCTGGACATGATTCCTTTTTATTAGCTGCACCGCTAGCTGCAAGAGTTGCTGGATGTTTTTTTTAGCAGCAGCTGAATTGTTGAAAAACAATGAAGAAAATAAAATGAAGAGAAAAAAATCATGTTGACTGAAACCTTGGAGGAAAAACAGACACGAGTGTGGAAATATCCCTTCTTTGACCCAGGAATATAAATTAGCAGGAGACGTAAAAGGATATAAATCTTATTTATTAATGGATGAGAAATGCTTTTTAGAATTATTATCTTACATTGAAGATGTCGAACGCAAGAACACTCGTTTGAGAAATGTATTCCAGCAAAAAAAAGATTATCGGTTACTTTAAGGTTTTTGGTCACAGGAGAAAATTTCAAGGAGTTATCTCCATAACTTGTAGGTCTTACAACAATAGAGACTTGCGAAGCAATTTACGTAAAAATAAGAAACCAATTTCTTAAGGTAGCGAAACAAATTCAATTAAAAAGAGAAGCGTTGGCAATATTTTAATTGTTTCGGAGCATTAGATGGTAAACAAATAGCTTTTACTCCAAAGAAAGAAGATGCTCCCTTGTTTTACTACAAAAGGTTCTATAGCATTGTCTTGCTGGGATTAGCAGACACAAATGCAAAATTTTTATTCATAGATGTCGGCTGTAATAGGCGAATAAGCGGTGGTGGAGTGTTCAATCGTTCTGATTTAATGACTATTATTAGTCAAAGAGATATATACTTTCCACCCCTTAAAATAATAGGAAATAATCAGAGACTTCCTTTCGTCATAGTTGCTGACAACGCTTTTCCTTTAGAAAAAAATATTTTAACACCATACTCGAACATGATCTCTTCAAAAAATGTCATATTTAATAAAAGATTAAGTCGTGCTAGACAAAATATAGAACGGGTATTCGGAATCCTGTCAAATAAGTTCTAAATTCTCCAAAAAACCATTAAGTTAAATCAAGACAAAACGAAAAAAAATCGTCCAGTGCTGCTATGTATTACACAATTTTTTAATACACTTGGTACGTAGATGGTGATTCCAAATAATAATTTACAAGAGAGTAATGGAAGCAGAAGAAACCAACGTGCTCGTGCATACGATAGCATAAAAGAAGAATTTTCACAATATTTTACTAATGAAGGAAAAATAATAACAATAATATATAATTTTTTTTACAAAATGTATTATACATATATGTTTGTATTTTTCTATAACTTATTAAAAAAAAAGTTTAAAAATTAATTTTTTTTCTTCATCTTCAATAATATCTTGCGCTGCCAAATTTAATATGTCATTAAAATGGATGTTCGAAGAAATTGTGATATATTCTTGTATCTCAATTCTTGATGATGGCTATAGAATTTGTGTATTCTCTTGGCCTTCCGAATAATTTAAATAAATTGACTGATCACTCAGACCAGAATTTCTTCTATTATAGGATGAAAAATACGATTCAACTGGAGTTGCGGATGACGATGGCTTATTTTGGCAGTGCACTATAGTATAGAATTCAAAATTTGTGGCCAAAATTGATTTTTTCAAGTCTAAAATATCCTTTAAAATTATATTGTATAGTGTTAAGAACATAAGAAAACATATATATTCCCTTTTTTTAATGGTATATCTGCTCCTAGCAGTAATGACGTCACAAATGTTGATCAAGTCGTATGTGTCGCATTTTGGTTATAAGAATGGATGCTAATAATAAAGGTATGCACCTCTATTGTTGATTCCGTTCGAAAGTTGCTTCGTTCGAAAGAATATTCACAATATTTTGTGTCTTTATCAAATAAATGCTAATAAATGATATTAAACTTTAATTTAAAATATCTAGTAATCTATGATTTTAAATTTTTATTTAACAATTTTATTCGATCGGAAAAAAGATACAGAAATAATTTTCCATAGCAATCAAATAAAACATTAAAAAGCATAGATTACTAGATATTTTGAATGAGATTTACTTGCCATTTATTAGCATTTATTTGATAAAGACTCCATATATCTCTATAAACATATACAAAAATGGAGTGTTCGTTTGCAGCAGTATAACTTGAAAACAACTTATCCGATTTTAACCAAATTTTAAATGAAAATTGTATGACATATGAGAATGGTTTTTAACACTTTTTTTCATTTTTTTAAGGAGTAATTTAAAACTAATACATAGTATATTAATATACATATGTACTATTATATTCCCTTGAGGAATAGTAGGCACGAAAAAAAAATTACATCTGACATCTGATTGAATTGACATTTGACAATTGTATGAAAATATTAAAAATTTAATTTATTTTCAACAAACAAAAAAATAATAAGGACTAGCAACGCGGATCGGGTTCAGCTAGTTGTAAATATTCTTTCGAACGAAGCAACTTTCGAACGGAATCAACAATAGAGGTGATGTATTTCAATTAATAATGTTAAAATTTTAAAATGTTACAAATCCTGACATTAGTGAGTGTTTGAAAATAGAGTTGAGATTTTCAATGTAAATTTTAGAAGAAAATGTAATTTAATTTGTACTTTTTTTAAGTACCTACTAACATTTGATGTTCTCGTTTGATATATTTTCAAAATATTAAAAATTTTTCTTCCTTGTAAATTTTTATATAAATTTTATAGAAGAAATAAATTAATATTTCATAAACCTTGAAAATAATGTTTTTCTAATTTTGGCCACAAATTTTGATTTCTATACAATAGTGCAGTGATTCAATTCTTCAGCCTCATTTATATTTTCTAAAATGGTTCTCTCACCTCTCTTGGTATTTTTTATTATGCATATCTTAAAATTCAAATTTAACATTTTCAAAAGATTCTTTTAGTTTGAGTTCTTTTAATTCCATTGCTAAGTATTTACAAAATGCATTTTCTTTACCCGTCTCTTCTTTTGGGTTGTTGTTCAGCAATCTAGAAACAACGTTGAGGAATTTAATTGCAGATTGCTGAAGCTTTTCAAAAGCTTATTTGTTCTTGATGCTTTATTATATGTATAAATTATTATTAATTTACATAATTTTTAAAAAAAATTTTAATTTCTTACCAATAGATTTAAATTGGATTCTTCTTGTTATTCATCATTACAGTTGATTAGAAATTCCAAATTTTTATAACACCATAACTTTGGCTTATACATGTATGTATGTATGTCAACAACACTCATACCACTTCTAGTGCATTATCGCATTTTTTTTTCCACATACAATTGATTTTGAAGAGTTTTGCTTTTAGATTTTACTGATTTCAATGTTATTTCTGACTTAATTTCTTTCATTTTCTTAAATATTTCAAACTACGTTTTGTCCTTTTTTTCTTTTTTTAAATAACCAGGATCAGGAATTTTATAAAGCAAAGGGTACTCTTTAGATATTGAAATCAATATTTCTGTTTCGTACCTTTGCCAACTTATTTGTTCATTTGTTTCTCATTTTCAAATTTTAATATCTAAATATGTATTTTATAAACACAAAAAATACATACATATGTATGTAAATAGCACACAATGTTTATTTAAATCACTTGTTTACAGGATGAAAGTAATATTACGATTAACGAGCAAAATTTAACAAAAAATTTTCCTACCCAAGGACAAATAAATGAATTTGTATTGGGGTGAAAGAAATTTTTAATCTCGTTAGTCCAGGTACTTTTTGGTTTAACGAGATTTAGCCTGTACACATTAAGTGGTTGTAACAACGGACGCAAACCGGTTTTAAAACCTGTCTTCATTACTACTCAAATTACATCTGAAGGTGGCACGACCAGAATAACGAGAATGTGAGTGTATTCCAACCGTGAAGCTAAAATTATTTTAGGTGATTCTGTAGTAACTGAAAAACATGAAAAAACCACATTCGACTCGGCCGGAAATCGAGCCACGGAACCTTTTCTTTGCCGGAGAAATGCTCTAACCACTGAGCTACCGAATGCCATGTCGTTTGCTGTTCTCAGTTACCACCTTATCATTGATGAAGAATACTCAAACCTCCTACAATTCTTATTATACCAAGTTGGAAAAAAATTATACCATTTACAACCAGCGCAAAATAACCGGTTTAACCACCTAATGTGGACACAGTGATTGACGATCATGACGAGGTAAACTAAATACCTCTTCATCCCGCTCATCAAAAATACTTGTTTCAAGCTGGGTATACAGTCGGAATCGTTCAAGAGCTTCTACTATGCAAAATCTTTCAAATCATAGCTGTGATAATGTGGGTGGTTCTTGTTTTATTGTGTAATGTTGTTTTTTTTTTTTGTAATTTCGTACAGTGACTTATTTGTGTCAAATATTGGAGAAACAGCTCAAATCTGTTTTAAAAATAAATTCGTGTATTTTATTTAATTAACTAAAAAAAAAAAAAAAAAAAAAAAAAACATTGATTCATGTGCATGAAGTTGCAAAAATTTCTTAAACAAGTGAATGAGAAGAAAAAATAAATTCACATAGTAGTAGATATAACACACATATAAAATATGTATAACAAAAAGTTAAGGAAAAGCGTTTAAATATTAAATAACGTAAAATATCTATTGCAATTTTTCTGCCTTATTATTTATTACAAATATGTTCATAATGCAGCAGTTTAAAGATTATATTTTTTTGTCATTGTATGAGACATTTTTATACTACATAAGAATTCTTTCTGTCTATAATTTCTTTGCTATTATGTTTGGGCCTTAACTTTCCAGAAACATAAATATTTTGAAAATTTAAATCACACTTTTAATAGTTAACATTTATTTTATGTGTCAACTATTTTTCGAAATTATCCGGTTTAACACATTTTTCCGGAAGGACTTTGTTAAGAGCCTTTTGAAATTCGTTCAAAACGAATGATTCGAACGGAATTAACTTCCGATCCATATGTACAATAGACTTATAAAGCAATTTCTCAAGGCCTTAGATTTTCACCTTGCTTTTATACAATATACAGGGTGGCGCAAAAGTTTCTCATCACTATCTTGAAAACAACACTATTTTAAATCCTCTATTATATTGTGAAATTTGTTCAAAATTTACAAAAAAGTAAGATATATGTACATAGCGAGCCTTACTGATAACATTTGTTTAAAGTCAAATTTAACAAAAGTCGACTCTAAAAACTGAGTATACATTGATGTTCTATACACGAATACTTATAACAATGAACACTTCAGTGCATTTAGTGACTTTATAAAGAATTCAGAAAAGAAAAAAATCCATGCTTAAGTCGATGTGGGTATGCCAATCAGACAATCTGTGCCTGGGAATAGAGAGTAGTTGATCTGCTGTGTCGAAGAAGAGTGGGATGCTATAACGTGTGCAGACTTATTAAATTTTTTTAAATGTTTTAAAAAGTAAGGAACTGCATACAAATGACTAAACATACTGTTTTATTTGTTTTATTGTTTAGTTTAATAAAATAACATAAAGTTTTTGGAAAAGCTTATTTTTTTATTTTTATTTCGAAAAGTCTAGCGAAGACTAGATTAAACTGAAGGCTAACCAGAAGTTGATTTTCTTCATAATATCCTTTGGTCAAGTAGCTTTTGGCTATGTTTTTCAACAGCAACTCTGAAAATCGAAGAATTGAACCGATAATAATTAATGTAATATATGTAAGTTTCACTCTATTTCGATGTATGACAATTTTTTTCAAGACATCAGTAGCACTCGTAAATATTCAACCAGTACTTCATCTTCCGGCTGAATTCTGCCAGCTTCTGAATTTTTGAAGTTTTTAAAGCTTCTAAGTTTGAAGTTGAAGGAAGCAAAATGTTAGTTTGTTTAAAATAACTAGCCAGAATATAGCAGGGTGTGAATCAATCCGCCGTAAGTGTGAAAAGACTAAAAGTAAGAATCTTCACACGGTCCAAGTCGCAAACAGAATCTGATTCCTGGACGTATGTATGAGTAGTTAAACAATAGTAGAAAATTAAAAAGAAAAAATATCATTTCACATTCATCATTTATTTTCATTCTTGGCTCAGATAGGTTATTTCTATGATATATTACGTCAGTATTAATTAGGGGTAGCTATGTCGGATGTGGTGTATGAATACGTGTCCTGCGGATCGATTCTATAGTTCTTTCTGTAACATGTAAATTCGCACATCGCATTATTTACTTAAGAGGAACGGCGGGTATGAAACGTTCAATTCTTTTGCCAACAGCATTTGAAAGTTTAAGATATTCAAATTTAAAACTTTGCGATTCTCATCCACTTTCCAAATAAAATCACTATGGCTATCTTCAAAAACGCATCGCCGCTTTGTAGCGATGCGGCATCATTACAATATCATGACGTTTGCTACATACATATGCGATGCTATTACAATACGATGCTGATGCAAATTTTTGACGTTTTTGAATGATTCTTATGGGTGATGTGATTTCCAATATTAATGTAATTATTTTAATTATATTATGTTATGAATTGATTTCCTTACTAAAAATATTATAAAATAATGATGATATGAACATTATCACAAACTTACTCACTTTTGTCCCTCCATTAAGAATTTTTTATTTTAGATTGTAGAGAAACAAATTAATAACAAAATTAATTTCGTAACAAATAAAATAAAATTTTGAATTGAGATAATTTAATTGTGGCTATGTATACATCGCATCATGAAAATTCGTGATGCTATGTTTGCTTAACTTTGACGTATCATATGGCATAATGTGATGCATTTTTGAACTACTGACGACAGTAATGCTGCATCAACAAAGCAACGATGCGTTTTTGAAGATAGCCTATTTTCTCGAAAAAAGCAATATTTTATTCTCTTATTTGCAAATATGCTGCTTATTGTAACTTTTTCCAAAAAATTCATAATTTTCGATTTACATACATACTTGTCCTAAAAAATTGTGCTTTACAATTGAATTCAAGGAATCTTCTGGCCAAATTTCAGCTTCCTACTTCTCCAGGAACTCTAGCAAGTTTTAGTCTATACTACACAAGACTTTTTTCTGTCTATAATTTCTTTGATAATAGACATAGATCGACATATGTCGCGACATGTGTAAGTTGCGAATCAATTGTAATAAATACTAGGCGTGAAAAAAGCATTTAAAAGGTATTAAGAGATTCCTTCATTCCACATTTTTTACTTGTTTATAAAATTTTACTTGAGAAAGCTATATTCTGAAGCTCTTTCGAATTCAATAAAATGAATTTTGGGATATGAAAAACATATGTGATGATGAAATAAGGAGTGTCCCGAAAAGTTTTGCACGGTTTTCAAGTACATAAAATAATAATTTTTATTACTCATATAACTTAAGTGATAGGTAAAATGTATCTATCAACTCGTCCTTAAAACCTATATAAAGAAGGATTATTTGTAAATTTGTTTATTATTAAAAATGAGTTCAAAACGTGAAGAAGTGCAACAATTGATTTTGCGCTATTATAGCGAAAATCCACAACAAATTCCTGATTATGGATGATGATTATATTTTAAGTATGAATTTTTGGTACTACATGGTTCTCAATTTTACCATGCACTTGATAAGGAGAATATACCCGATACTTTAAAAACAATTTCTGTTGAGAAGTATGGTAAAAAAGTGCTTGTTTGGCAAGCTATTTGTCAATGTGGTTGTAAAATTCGTCCTTTTTTCACCGAAGGGACAATAAATCAAACAACCAATGAGAAAGAGTGCCTACAAAAAAGGTTATTGTCTTTCATTAGATCACACGAGAAAGGAATTTTACTTTGGTCTGACCGTGCATTACGCTCGGGCTGCTTTAAAGTGGTATGAAACCAATGGGATATGTTTCGTAGGAAAATCAATAAATCCACCGAATTTTCCAGAACTGCGCCCAATAGAAAGATATTGGGCTATAGTCAAAAATAAACTACGTAAGGAAGGACAAGCAGCAGTGTCCTTACAAGAGTTTCGGAATTTGTGGATTGCTGGCAGCAAAACAGTAAAAGAAGAAACAGTGCAAAATCTGATGAGGTCGGTGAAACGAAAAGTCCGCAATTTCAGTAGAAAAAAATTAGTTAAGTTAGATTAAGTGTATAATTTGTTAGTAAACTAAGTAAGAATAAATAAAAAATAATTAAAAAAAATTTTCAACTATTTGTATTAATTCTGCAAAAAAAACTAAACCGTGCAAAACTTTTCGGGACACTCCTTAAGTGAATATATAACGATGGCAATGATATGATTGTATTTGTAAATTGCTGTATGAATCAATATGGATATATGTTGTGTACTTATAAAATGCTTAGAACTGGAATAAATGATTTTAGTTGTTTTTTTTTCTTTTTTTTTTTCTCTAGTTCATTTTGCATAGAAATTTTAAAATATTTGTTATGAAGAGCTCTAATTTAGCATATAGTTGAAGGGGACTCTTTAAAATTATATTTTACGCTTTTCTTGTATTTTTTGTTTGTTTTCAAGATAAATTTCAAAACAAGGCAAAAAAATGTAGGTGCATTGTATTTTTACACACTTATAAGAGAAAACATTAGTTTAAAATCTGTATCTCAGCATTCTGTGAACCAAAAATTGACATTTTCATGATTAAATATTAATAAAAGTGTTTTCTTCTCAAAATTCTCCAATTTAAAAATATTAGGCATGAGGTGCAGTTAGACAATTGTGATTATATGTATGGATGCCCAAACTTTTATTAATGCACTTGAAAAGCTGTAAATTTACACAATTCATTGATAGTAGTTCAAACATTTAAAGCCGAAGGAGATAAAATAATTTTAAAATATTGTTAATACATTTAATTTTAAGATTTAATCTGAGTTCTAGCATTTCTTATTTTGCAATGAAACTTTTCTTGTGTATATTACTGAGAAAGAAAAATTATTTTTTAATTTTTAGTGCATTTTATTTATAAAAGGTTTTTTAATATATTTTATTACCTTTTCGTTATGTCAGCCAGTAAAAATATAACTTTCAACACCTTGCCTGAAAACGTGGTTAACCAAAAAAGCATATCATGGCAAAATCTATCTGTGAACTCCTAAACAGAACTTTCTCATGAGAATAATTTTAATAAAAGCAAAACGAAATTAGAACAAATGCAATTATCACATAACTGTCTGGAAAAATATGATTTTTTGTGAATTAACTGAAATTCAAAACTTAAGTATCAAATAACTAACTGAGAAAATATAATTTTTGTAAATTAATTAAGATTCAAAACTTAAGTATCAAATAACTGTCTGAGAAAATATAATTTTTTGTAAAAACCGAGTTAACATTAAGATAATTAAAAATTCCAAACTTTGGTCTTAAGACCACTCTTGTAATAACAAGTTAAAGTACATTTTAAATAAAGTTTCTTAAAAATTAAACTTAAGTTTGTTTTTTTATTTCAAAGTTTCATAAGGAAAAATAACTCGCGATGCTGAGATATAGACCTTCAAAGTCAAATTTAGATATTAATGTTTGAATTTGTAAATGTGTGAAAAGGAGCAGAAAGTTGTTTGCCAAAAAAAATGACTTTTTGTGTATTTTACCCTATAACTTTTGCCCTAGTGAATGGATTTTCACCGTTTAAAATTTATACAATTGTAGACCCCTCAAGGAACATCCTGTGCAAAATTCAAGTTCTTAGTCTTACAGGAAATCTTTACTTAGTAAATAACCAAAACAAAATTTTTTTTTCATGCATTTTTTAGCTAGTGAATGTGAAAACAAGTTCTACTATATGTTAATTATAACCGCATTGACATATGTTGTGATTTTGCGGTTCCTATGTTAACATTCGTTATTTTTTCTATGTCGACATGTGTCCATTATGTTTGGACCTTTAGTATTTTTCTCCCTTGAAATACAATTTCCAATTTTTAATAATTTCAAAAAATAGATATAAAAACACTTACATTTTCAATTTAAAAAGTTTTTATTTCATTTAATACATATGTATGTATGTTTGGAAAAAAGTGTTCTTTCAAAATAAGACAAAAGGTTACTATGATTCGAATATGATCTGTAATAATAGGAATTTGGATTCTAGCAAGAGAATTTCGAATGCCATTAATTCAAATGGAATTGTCAATGCAGTGACGTATTTGTGACAGAATCTAAGTATAATAAAGGTGTACATATTTTGAGATTTTATTTTATTATTGACTTCAAACGCGATTGGCTGAAATTATTAAAAATCTCCCATTTTCAATTCACATCTTCAAATGTCAGTTGTTATATCATCACAAGTGTGTACATATATCGTATTATGTATTTCACTTGCTGTCTCATTCCAGTTGCATTGTTTTTTTTAATAGTAAAATATGAAGAGACAATAAAAAAAATTTCAACCAATTTGGCAGAATTCATTTAACAGAAAATGGAGAGATAATGGGTTAGTATTTCTATACTCCAGAGTAGTAATTTAACAATAAATCATAGCACTCGTTTCAAAATTCAATAGGTTGCAATACCTTTCTACCAAAACCTCATACATTCAGCGAAATTGCTATAGAGCCAGCATATTTTTTTTAGAAAATGAAGAGATTATTTGTTTGAAAATTTTTTAAATATTTTTTACAATTAATATCTAATTTAATGAAAAAAAATACAAAGTAATTTTTCTAGAAGCAATTTTATTTTTCACGTAATTTTAAAAAAAATGAATATTCTGTTAAAATATTTGCGAAATTGCTATAGAGCCACTTATAAAACTAGACAATTTTATTTGCAAAAAAATTATGGAACTTATAACTATTATAAAATTTTTCAAGTACAGAATAGTTAGAATTCATTTTTAGTACTTAGTGTTTCCGCCTTTATTTTTAATAACTTCAAACACTCGTTTTTTCAAACTTAAAATCAAATTTTGAAGTGTTTGAATTGGTATGTTGTTCCACTCTACTAAAATAGCCTTCTTCAGAGCTATAACATCGTCATATTGCTTCCCATTTTTGTACACTGCTCTTGCCAATATTCCCCATAAATTCTCAATCGGATTAAGATCAGGTGAGCGCGCTGGCCAATCGAGAACGTTTACATTGTGGTCCTGTATCCAATGTTTTGTCGTTTGGGCACGATGAATAGCAGCGTTGTCATGTTGAAAAATCCAGTTTTCCGTGGGCATTCGTTCTCCAAAATCTATTAAAACATCTTCCAACAATTCTGTATACTTCTCCGCATTCATTTTTGTGGAAATCCAGCATATTGGAGACTTGCCGTAATAACTAAAAGCTGCCCATATCATTACGGTTCCACCTCCAAAGTTCCGACCCATACAAATTTCTTTTTCCTTTCTCAAATCATGCCAGTAGGACTGAAAGCCATCTGGACCATCTAAATAAAATTTTTTCTCGTCTGAGAAAATTACGTCTTTCCATACATTTTGCCACGACATGTGCTTTTCTGAAAATGCCAGTCTTTGTTTTTTATGGTTTTCTGTTAGTGGTGGCTTTTTGCATCTTTTTGTCCATTTAACGGTTCCACTGCCCGATAAAATTTGCTGAATGCGACGTTTCCCAATATTTAGCTGCAGTTCAGCTTTAATTTGGCCTGCTGTTAAATGTTTTACTCTGGCCAGTCGAATTATAAGAGACTTTTCTCTTTTTGATATCTTGGAATTTCCCCCTTTATATATTATTTTTCCATAAGAATCACCAAGGTTTATAAAGCTATCAATTAATTTGTGCGATCTGCTTAATTTTTTGGCTATTTCTCTATTGGAAAGTCCCGCATCTTTGTATACTCTTATTTTTGCCTTTCCTTCAGCATTCAATAGTTTACCGCGTGGCATTTTTTCGAAAAAATATATAATTTTTTTTTTTAAATATTATTCTATTAAAAATAAACGATTATGGTTTGAAATTTACTAAATTAACTAAAAACTTCTACAGCACAGATAAACACTCTTAAAAATTTAGTATAAAACTATATGGCTCTATAACAATTTCGCACTTATATAGGAAAAAATCTGGTAACATACATATGTTAAACGTTAATTATATTGGGAATTTCCATTCTAATTATTTTCTAGTTTTCAATATATCAGTTACTAAAGGTAAGTAGGATAATTTTACAAAATGTTTTATTGAAGTAAAAACCCAAAAATATATAAAAAGGATATGATATACCTTAAAATTTTACCTGGCTCTATAGCAATTTCGCTGACTGTATGGATGTTTCAATAATTACCACTTTATCGTAATTTCACCGAAAGTGTCACTACAGGTTGCAATAGCTGCGTTTCATTTAGATAATTTAAACTACTCCGGAGTAGTTAGGCGTACATCAACACTGCTAATAAATGAAAAACTCTTAATTTTAAGAACTATTAGCCGTCTACTTTTCTAAATTAGCATAACGATTGTGTGACGATTAAAGTATTAGAAAAACAGTATTTGTAAAACAAAATAAAAAGTACAATATTCAAAATTGAAAAAAAGTATGATGAAAGAAATTCAGGGCAATAAACCCTTTGAAAAGAACAGTACAAAATTTAAATATCTTAAAGGACACTCACCTCTAAAAATTTTCCTTTTCCCGCCAATTTGTATTGGTAAGGACATTCCGGCATCCAACTGAAGTATTACACGGTGTTCTCTGTGTACAGATCCTTGTGAATGTGCCGGACAATATGGATGAGATTCACCATTTGAATCAACGTACATCGGTGTTTCCATTATAGGCCATGCACCAGTAACAGCTGCAGCAGCAGAATTTGGCGGTGGTGGCTGTGGTATCGAGATTACATGCAGAGGGAAAATATGATGATGATGTGAAGGAGGTGGATGATGAGGATTAAGTGTTGCTGATGCCGTAGAAGAAGATGGCTGATGATGTGACGAAAGTGGTGGACCAGATAATAATGGTGTTGGTGGAACTTTAGGACGTTGCATAGTAGAAGAGAGTTGTGGAATTTGAGATACAGATATAGGAGATAGAGCTATTAGAGAAGGATGAGGAAGGACAGAAGGTAATGGTTGTAAAGCTATAGGTGTTGTAGCTGATGTTGTTGTTATAGTTGTTAAACCAGTTAACGAGTTGTATTGATTCATTCCATATGATATTACTGCAGAAGTCGAAGTAGATGATAAAGTCGGTAGCATAGATGGTTTTACATTCTCTATTTCTATTTCGGATGACAAAATATTAGTAATGGAAGGATTATTGTTAGTTTCATCGTTGTCATCATTTCTATTTTGATTACGTATTTTCATATCATTATTGACACTATTTTTATCATTATCATTGTTATTATTATTATTATTATTATAATTATTATCATTATTATTATTATTATTATTATTATTATTATTATTATTATTATTATTTTTAATATTATTATTTATAACTAAGACATCGTTATTAGCACTGTTAGTATTATTGATGCTTGTGTTAGTTATACTGTTTATCACACTGATACTGTTACTAATCATCGTGATATTATTCACATTTCATTCGATTTCTTCACAACCTTCAATTTCACTTTCATTACCTTCATCAATTAATGATTCTGATTCTAGTGCTGATGCTGATGCTGTTGTTGTCAATATAGATGTCGATGAAGATGTAATAACTGATTCACTATTGGCCATTATTATTTCTACATCATCAAAATAAACTTCAATTTTCTATTGTTGTTCATCACTAATGTTGAAAAAACATTTTCTATATACATTCTGATTATTAAAAAAGATTAGAACGTTGAAAGAATTGATTCAAATTTCATGTTATATTGTTTTATCGCTTTCTTCCTCTTTTCTTTAGTTCTTCTTTTTCTTTGGTTTTAAATTTAATTTGTTGCCGGTAATATTGTTCCTCATAATGATACTAAATGTGATTAAGTCAAAACCGGAGCGTTTAACATTGGAAATATCGAGTTTCATATAAAAATAATGTCCTATTTGTTTTAATTTTATTATTTCTTTAGAAAAACATTTGGTGAATAAAATTTGTAAAATATCTCACATTTACAATAAACTAGTTTTATACTTTTCCAACATGTCTAATATTAATTAATAAATTTAACAAATGAAGTTAATTTGTTAATTTTAAATTTACCTATGATAAATTTTAGCTTTTTGATGAAATTTTTTGTCCATTTTTTTAATACATTGATGTGTTCTGAAAAAATTAAAAGTAAAAAAAAAAAGTAACAAAATTTTGTATAAATATGATTTGGAGGACACTTAAATTAAAATGGTTTAAACACTCTTCCACTAAATACACATACATATGTATGTATTCTCTCTCTCTCTCTCTTATAATTTACGGAAAATCAATTCCCATAATTTGCGCAAACTTTTTTTCTATTTCTTGCGCCAGCACTGTGCTAACAAAAGTATGAGGTCCAAATCACCATCAGCGCAGCCCACTCAACTGCTTTTGAGAAATTGAAAGAATGGGAGTTGTCGATGTCGAGGTAGAACACTAAATTCGTTAGTAGAGCTTAAAAGGTCTCCGGTTTGAGCCGTTAAGAAATTAAACCACAGATAGGTCCTGTCGATATAAGTAAAAAGTCGTACGGAAGTGTGTCAGTAGTCTCAACGGTTTCGGAAGTGTTTGAAAGAAAAACATTTGCCATCTCTTCATCCCCTTTATTAGCGAACAAAGTTAAAAATTTGTAGTTTTAATTCTTCCTCTACAGGTCTCTATTGTATGACTCTATCTTTTAACCTGTTGTCATTGAAAACCATGTTTTAAAATTGCATTCCCATAAAAATCTAGGTCTAGGATATCTGCAGATAAAATACTTTTTTATGCACTTCTTCCCTAGTTATCATCTTATCTTCAATTATATTAAATTCTGAAGAAATAATTAAATGAAATCATTTTCCAAACTCGTTTTAAAAATTAAATTATTTATTATTTATTAGTATTATTTTTAAAATTTTAATGGCGAAATGTCTGTGGAAATTTTTTTTAATATCTGACGATTCTCATGAGGCTTGTGAACAATTTACAGATTTTATATTGCAAAGTTATGGCAATAATGACATAAATCAAAGTGTTTCATAACAAATAAAAGACGAAGTGTTGTTATGATTAAAAAATTTATACTTTAATTTTTCTAATTACTTAGGTATATGAAAAACAATTCCTATTAATACAAAAGAATGCTACAGAAACACAAAATTTGGTTGGATTCGTATTTTAAGATACCGCAAGTGTTACGAAATTCAGTTGCTTTGACTTTCGTAACGAAAAACGTTGTAGATCCTTCAAAAAAATTCAAATTTAAAATTTAAAAAAAGTACAACAGAAAGAGTGCTTGAGTCTTAGTCACACAGCAAATAATGATCCTTTCAGGCTTTTATTAGCAGCGACAAAAAACCCTCCCACATGATTTTTTCTCAGAAAGCATGATATACTCATACAACATACTTGCTTGTTATGCTTATAATCCCTAATTTGGTACAGGCCATATTTTGAAAGTTGAAGGATCCATTAATGGCAAGAAATATGAAAAAATAATAAACGAAGCCGTTTTACCCAACATCGAAGATTTAACGGTGGTGGTTCTAGACCCAATATTTCAAGATGACTCTGCACCTTGCCATCGGGCTCACTGTGTAAGTATTAGTGTATTTAAAACTACTAATTCGTTTATTTCTAATGACATTTAACCATTTTCATTCTGTTAGTCGAAAACCACAAAACTAAATTGGGTATAAACATCCCTTTGTTAGCCTGGAAACAGTCAAAACCTCAATCCGATTGAGAATTTATGGGCAATAATGGGGGGGAATAATAAGAGAACAAAAGCCTACAGCACTGAAACGCACTGAAACAGCTTGAAGCGGTTTGGGATAACGAAATTACGATAGAAACAATAAATAACAGTAATACGTATCAAAGGAGGTCATAGCAAATATTAATATTTTTAAACATCAAATTTTTAAGAACAAAAAAATAAAAATAGTCAAAAACAATCAGTTAAAACCTCTTTTATTACTCCTCATAACTAATCCAATTAGAGAAAATCAACAAGTTACAAATTACGAGGTGCAAAAGCCGAGTACTTTTCTTGGATTTTTACTTCTGGTTTTATGGTTTTTTGTCCTTCATACCTCTTTTGCGCTACCTGGGAAAATCCTTAACAAAAAAATTGATAATGCGGTTACATTATCATTAGCAAATCATAAAAAAAATGAATTTCATCCATAATTTCAAATAATAAATCTTATTTTTGTGTAAAAGACAGCAAATTTCAAAAATTATTGAGGGTAAGGTGTAAAGTTTTCGGTCTAGCTGTGAAAGACGTTTTTTTTATTCAAAAATGCGCTTATTTTACTACCTAGTCCCCCTTTAGTTCAATGCACTTTTCTCCAATGCATAGATTCCATCTCTGAAAGACGTTTTTGAAAGGTTCGCAAAATACCGATTTACGGCTGTATCGCCACTTCATTCGACTCAAAACGTTTTCCAGCCAAAAACTTCTTTAGATTTGGGAATAGATGGAAGTCAGGAGGAGCCAAATCTGGTGAATAGGGTGGATGTTCCAACAATTTATAATTTAAATCCCTGTTTTCTCATTGCCAAAACACCTTTGTGAGCAGGCGGATTATCCTGATGAAAAATGATTTTGTTTTTTGCCAATGCTGGACTCTTTTCGCGAACTTTTTCATTTAGTTGGTCCAAAAGACTTGCGTAATATTCGCCAGTTATTGTTTTACCCTTTTGAAAATAATCAATAAAAAGAATGGCTTTTGTATCCCAAAAAACACTGGCTGTGATTTTTCCGGCCGATAATTTCGATTTTGGCTTCCACCATTTTTATTTTTCTCTACTTAGAAAGAATGTAGAAGACGTAAATGCAAACAAATAAATATTTGAATTTATTAGATTTAATTGAGTTAGAAAATAATTTACAGTAAAAACAATTATGTACATATGTATATGTATTAAATAATGTACATATGTAGGTATATGTTACGATTTTGTGTGGAATATGTATTTGTTTTTTTTTTTTTTGCGTTTTGTATATCCAATTAAGATCTGTTTATTTAATATATAGTATATGTTAAAAAACTATATATAGTACATATGTATATATTAAAGAATGCTTTGATTTTGATACATACAAGTAATAGGTGAAGTTTTCCATTCCTTACATTTCTACCGGGTTTTACAATGGAATCATGTAATGCAATAAAACGTGCAAACAAAAATGGACATAAGTTAATTTTATATCTTATTTTTGACGAAATCCATATACGAAAACATATCGATTGAGATGGTCAAAAACCAAGCGGCTTTGTTGATATTTCTGATGATTGAAATAGTGCTGAATTAACAACTCAGATTTTTGTGCTTTTAGCAGTTTGTGTTAACACTCCATTCAATTTCTGACCGTTTTCGTCAAAAATCCGTTTTCAAAGTTGAATATCTCGAGACCCTGTGATCCGATTGACTTGAAATTTCTGCACTGTATTAGGTATGAAAATTATGTGACTTGCCAACTTTGAACTCTTATAAGCTCGGGCTGTGTTGCACCGATTTGAGTCAAATAAAATGCAATAGCTCAGAAAATAGTTCAAAAATTGAAATACATCCATCCTTTTTTGGGGGATCAGGGTACGAATTAAGGAGGACCCCATATGAGGAAAAAAAAAGATTTTTTTCGAAATATTACTTGTTTTGTATTTTACCCTATAACTTTTGCCCTAGTAAACAGATCTTCGCCGTTTAAAATTTATACAATTGTAGACCCCTCAAGGAACATCCTGACCAAATTTCAGCTCCCTAGTCCCAGGGGAACATACTTTTATAAGGGGTCAAAAAATGTAACATTTTGATACTTAAAATTGATTGGCGTATGTAAAATTTCAAATTGAAGGAAGTGTTAATCAGCCGTAAAAATTCCGCTTGCTTATTTCCCTGTTGCATCGATGAACGCAAAACAAAAAAATTATATTTCAGTACTCAGTCATTATCAGGTATCAGCAGCAGATACCTACTAATCGAAACAAGCAACAAGTAACTACAGAAATCAGCAGCTGAAAAATAAGCGCTAACTTCAGCTACGCATTTCACTTCACAGTTATAAGGGTATTTAATGATGTCTTCGATATTGTAAATTCAAGAAATATTACTAAATTTGAATTCTAAAAAAGAGCTTGATTTCCCTGGTCTAGAACAGTTTATTTAAAATGCAATGGAATATATCAAACTTGTATATTAGTTATTAAAAATGCTGGTTTTGTTGGGTTGATCCATTGTTTAAGAAACCTTTCCGTAGTATATGAAAGATTCATAGAAGATAATGTTATAGTATATACATATACCATATACCTTTATTCAAAATTAACCAGGATCATATTGAACTTTTCTTTTCATCTATTCGTATGGACCTTGGAAATAATAACAATCTGTCAGTAAAACAATTTATCGCAAGACTTAAGAAACTTCTATTCCGATATAATTTAAGAAATGGTGGTATTGAAAATTGTACTCCATTAAAAGAAATTAGTTTACTAACAGTTTCATAATCAAAACCACTTAAAGAAATAAATGCTAGTGCTGAATATTCCATATTGTATTAAAACACTTCAAATGATTTATTAAATGAT
The DNA here is from genome assembly GCA_939192795.1 of Bombylius discolor. Lineage (NCBI taxonomy): Eukaryota > Metazoa > Arthropoda > Insecta > Diptera > Bombyliidae > Bombylius > Bombylius discolor. The sequence continues at coordinate 25,172,815 of OW584239.1, forward strand.
GAATAATCAGAAATATGTTTCTTGAAAGAACACAGTTATGCTAAAGATCCAGCAAAGTTATCAGATTTTGTTCAACACATTGTTAAGTTGGTTTTTCAATAAGCAAAAATCCGCAATGTTCCGCTTCTTTGTGTGGACAGGCTTCCTCAAGTTCATTGATTTCTTATAAGAGTAGAGGTGGTTTGAAACAACCATCTGAAAGTGTTAATTTTATACATATGTTTAAGAGTCGATAAGAGTTACGAAGGACAATCAAATTAAACAGTTTTAAATACAAAAACCCATAACAAAATAATAATTACCGTCACTACACAACCAATAGGAGAAAGTCATTTTGAAGATCCAAGATGCATATGCTAACAAGTAATTACTATCCACTTCTTATAAAGTTGATTACGGAAAAGTATTTAAAAATTCGATACCACTTATGGTAAAGAAATATTTAGAAAATATATCTCTCAGGCAGAAGCACACAAAATTAGTTCAATTTAAATGAAAAGCTCACCATTTAAAATATCTAGCTAACGCACCTATTCGCAGTACCTCTTAGGTGTTGTGGAAAACTGCTATTAAAAATAAAATTTATTTATTAGAATTACATTGTTAAGAAAAAATACTTGTCCCCAGAATCAAAATTTCAACATACCGCCTCTGAGGAAATTTTAATGTATTAGTACGACACACACTAATTTAAAAAAAAAAAAAACAAGTCAACTCCAATGTTAGGTGCTGCAGTTTTATTAAGCACGGTTATGCCTGTCAATCATTTATCTATATAGGGTGTGTGAAAATACTACTCAACTTGAACCTAAATTTCCAAAATCCTAAATTGCTTCCAAGAAATTTCCAATTTTAAAATTTAGTATGTTTGTGATGGGCGAATTATAATCCATCCTAAATATTTGACATTTGATATTTAACAGCGGTAAAAATTTTTTAAAAATTTTTGCTTTATTTTTTGAAAAAAATTAGTGTTAATTATTATTAATTATTATTATAAACAATTATTATGGATATTAGTGACAACAAAATTGCAGTTATAGTATTTTCAAGAATTAGTTTTTTTTATATATAGGGTGATTCGGTTTAGGTGTCCGACCCTGAAACTACGGATAGGTCTCGAGGAGTCAAAAAAAAATTGTATGTGAGGGGGGGTCAATCTCAACCGTTACGGAGTTAGAGGGGGGGGATTTTTGGTATTTTTTCCTTGTTTTACCCTATAACTTTTTATACGCTAGGGCCATAATTTTTTTTGCAAAATTATAGAGGACCACTCTTTTTTCTTACATGCTTCTGAACCTCTCACCGTTCAAAAGTTATAAGCGTTCAAATCCAAAATTTGTCATTAATTTACCCATTTTTTTCTTTAACCCTATTTTTGTCGAGAAGTGCTCGATATTAACCCTCATTTTCCATTGCAGAAAATAAAAGTTCAATTGATTTTGCATCGATTTGTTTTCATCATTTTTTTTCGAAAAATGCAGTTTTAAAGATATTTGCACTTGAAAAAACTGAAAAAGACAAATATTTGAAATTTATAGTTTCAATGTGCTTTTATGACAGTGTAAATTGAAAATAGGTGCTAGAAATGCTAATTAAAATAACAATTGTAGCACGCCACTGGTTTATACACATGATATTCGTTAAAGAAGAAGATGTATTATGTCAAATTATATGTATTGTCAATTTCAAATCCCCACTCTAAGAATTTCCAATTTCCAGTCACAAAAATCCTATAAAAGGCAATGTCCGTACGAATAAATTTTTACTCTATTTTCAAATTTCATAAGAATATTTTTTGTAGTTATAAATAAAGAATATTATAACGTTACATTGGCGCCCAACTAGATGCTTAAACACAAAAGAAAAAAAAAGAAAAAAAATAAAACGAACAAAAACAAACAAAAATTCACGTCTAATATATTGTGGATATTGTGTTGTGTTGTGTAAGTGTTGTACGCATCAATTAGCACCCGCTAAGACAACTGGCATTGCTAATAGATAATACAATATACATGTATGTGCATGCTTTATATGCACATGTGTAAAATTCTGTAGTGTATGTTTTAGTTGGCATTCGCTAGGTCAAATTGGCTTTGCTAACAAAACAATATATAAATGCGTGTTATATATGTGTATTCAAATTTTCATTCGCTGAGACAACCGGCTGTGCTAAGAGAATATATATACATACGTATATATATATAACAATCACATGTATATAAGGTGTATAAACAACAGACAATATTGAACATGTTTGAAAAGGCTAGCATTGCATTTATTCTTTTACAGTTATAAACACCTAAATATTTTGTGCATTTTTTTTATTAAATTCAGAAACAATAAATAAAATAATTTTAGAAAATAAATAATAAAATCTTTAGCACTCGACAATTCAATCGTTCTAAAGGACTTTGATATTATCTTTGCCATTAAAGCAACACTGAAAGGACACTAATAATTATTTTGTAAGAAAAATAATAATAATAATAAAAAAAATAATAATTTTAGAAAATAAATAATAAAATCTTTAGCACTCGACAATTCAATCGTTCTAAAGGACTTTGATATTGCCTTTGCTGAAAGGACACTAATAATTATTTTGTAAAAAAAAAAATAAGAATAATTTTAGAAAATAAATAATAAAATCTTTAGCACTCGACAATTCAATCGTTCTAAAGGACTTTGACATTGTCTTTGCTATTAAAACAACACTGAAAGGACATTAATAATTATATTTAAAAAAAAAGTTAAAGATTTTGGCACTCGACAATTCAATTGTACCTGAATAAAGGACATTGATATTGTCTTTGCTAGTAATTATTAATAAAAACAATTTGTGAAGAGATTATTGTATCAACCATTTTACTTTTTATCAAAATATTTTCTAAAACTAATATTCCGGTTCGTAGAAGTCCTAGACTTAACCCAAAAATGACTAACATTGAGATGAGCGAGAATCAGTTTAAGCAGTTGTTGGATACTATTACACAACGTGGTGGTACAACAACAGTTGCAGGAAAACCTGGTAGCTTTACTAATTGCACAGCTAGGTTCGCAGGAGAACGGGATGATGAGAAAGTCGAAAATTTTATTTCTACAGTCACAATTTTTAAAGAAATCGAAAAAATTACTGACGAACTTGCGATAAAGGGGTTACCGTTGTTGTTGCTGGATGATGCTGCTACATGGTGGCAGGGTATTAAGGATGAGGTACAGACATGGGATTCAGCTATAGAATTTAAAGGAAAACATTTGCACCCAGCAAACCTGCTTACCAAATATACCTTGATATTTTTGAAAAAAAACAAGGTCACGACGTTGCTACTGATAGTTTTATTTGCAAAAAATGTGCTTTGCTTTCAAAATTACCACCAGCTCGATATAATGAAGCCGCGCAATTAGATATTATTTATGGTCTGCTAAATGTTAAAATCCGTTATAAAATCCCAAGAGACAACGTTGCAACTTTTTCTGATTTACTAGACAAAGCGAGGAATGTAGAAAAAATAGACTTAGAAAAAAAGGGTCCTAGTACTATAAACGAATCAGAAGTACATCAGAAAAAGAAAAAGTCGAGGTGTACGTTTTGCAATTATCGAGGACATACCTTTGAAGAATGCCGGAAGAGGGTAAAGGCGCAAGTTGGTAGCAAAAGTAATGAAAATAATAAAACACCAATAATAAAAAGGTCTCCAGAACCAAAAGAAATAATATTATCATGCCACGGTTGTGGAACTCCTGGGTATTATAGAACAAACTGTCCCAGATGTAAAAAAACAAAAGATTCACCAACTAATACAGATTTTTGTGCAGTTGAACCATATATATGGTTTGGCCAGCAAACCCCTGCTATTAAGGTTATCATCGATGGACATGATGAAGTTGTTCAACTGGATACGGAAGCAAAAACTAGCATCGCTGGTAGAACATTGTACATGCGACTAAAACGACAAGGCCTCAGTTTCGTGGAACTTAATGCCGATGTTAAGCTTGCTGATGGAAGCCGCAAAGTATGAAAGGTCCTCACAACAAAAGTAAACATTTCTATAGGTAAAAGAACATTACCGATACAGTTCCTCATTTTACCAGATGCCACTGACAACCAAACATTAATAGGAATTGATTTTATGGCAGAACATGGAATCGTATTAAGTTTGGGCCAGCAAATATGGTATTTTGTTAATGAACCACATGATGTTTTTACATTTTTATCGTATTCTGCAATGAATCCGAAATTTTATGAAAAACCGAGCTCTTCAAATGAAGATAGTGCGTCAGATCAACCACTTCAGCCAAATATAAGGACACCAAAGCGTAAAACACCAAAAAGGTCGCCTTTTCTTGAATGACATTTGGATTGTGACATTTCTCCACTACAAGAAGCAGCAGAAAATAAAGAAAACCAATGGAAGTTAATTAAAATGGAGACTCCTCCTCGTCCTCAGCGTCCACTAATTGATAACAGCTATGATCCATTGTCAATAGCGGATATATTTAGAGATACTGTTCCTTCTGGTATGACACAAAGGCGAGATCCTCGTACAGGACAGATGTATTACCCGGACTCCTTACGGGATGCGCAATTCTTTCAATCAATCGATATCACAGTCATTTCCAAAGAAGTATCTGAATTGACGGAATCAGAAAGAAGTTCGCTTAATCGGGTGATAAAAGAGTACACAGCAATATTTGAAGGACCACTTGAAACGACACCATATGTGAAACATCATATTAAAACTAACAATTGTGCGCCTACCGCTGCACCTCCTTATCGATTATCTCCGTTGAAATACAAAATTTTGAAGCTTGAAATCCAAAAGATGTTGAAAGATGACATCATCGTAGCAAGCGAATCAGCATGGGCATCTCCAGTAGTTTTGGTTACGAAAAAGGATGGCTCCTTTCGAACGTGCGTCGATTATCGACAGCTCAACGCTGTAACAGTTCCAGACCGATATCCGTTGCCACGAATGGATGATCTTCTTCATGGAGCTAAAGCAGTATTTTTTACAACACTTGATCTTCGTTCATCATATTGGCAAATCGCTGTTGCTGAAGCAGATAGGGAAAAGACAGCATTTATCTGTCCACTTGGTGTTTATGAATTTAAACGCATGCCTTTCGGTCTACGTAATGCTCCAGCGACTTTTCAGCGTTTGATGGATTGTTTTCGATTAAGTTGTAACTCCGTCCGTTTGCTTACCTATCTCGACGATTTAATTATATCTTCACAAAGTTTTGATCAGCTTATAAAAGATTTAAAGACAGTTTTTGCAAAGCTACATTCATTTAAATTAAAAGTTAATAGGGCAAAATGTAAGTTTTGTTGCTCTGAAGTAAAATATTTGGGAAATATCTTGACAAAAGATGGAATATCGCCTGACCCTGAAAAAGTTCAAGGAATAACACAGTGGTCTACACCACAAACACTTAAACATTTAATATCATTTTTACAAACTTGCTCCTGGGCCCTATTGCACCAACCACTTATCACTTACTACTTATCAACTAATCAAAAATAATTTTTTTGATAAGTGTATTTGATAAGTATTGCACCAAGAAAATTTTAATTTCTACTCACTTATCAATTTCAAAAACTTATCAATTTTTGCTAAGTTAAAATGATAAGTATTGCACCAAAAAATTAACATGACTTATCACAAAATGATAAGTTGTTTGAATTGATAAGTAGTTTGTTATTCATTATTATTATGCCTATAGAATATTATATTCTATATACTATATATTAATTTCTATAGATTTGAAATATAGAATTTTTTTATTGAAAAACGGTAACAATAGATTTATCCGTTATTTTGAATTTGTGTTTTTTTATTTTTTTTATTTTTGTACATAACAATTCAATAATTAGTTTGAATTGTTGACGACTAATTAGAACTTATTAGTTGGTTTTTACGAGTAGTGATTTTTAGTGATTTTTTGTAAAATGGGCCGAGATTCAAAACAGAAAAAATTAGCTGTTTTGCAAATGGTGAAAGAAAAAAAGGTAAGACTTTATTTTAAATTTTGTAGGTAATTATTATTAAAGTTTTTATTTCTAGAATGTGTTATTTGCTTCTTTTCAAAATAACACTATAAGTAAAGTGAAGAAGAAAGAAGTGTGGAAAGTGATACTTAAAAAAGCACAATCTCTCGGTTCTTCTACTGTTTACAACTCCAATGAGTAATTAATTCTTATTTCAACTTCACGCTTTTTAAACTCTTCAGATTCTTCGTATAACCTTTCAAAACAAAACATTTTTTTTCCAATACAAGTCTTTAAAAAAATACACTTAAACTTTTAAAAAAATATAATAAACACGCTACCGATGACACTCGAAATGTATTTGCAAAGTGAATTTTTTCTTATCAATATTGTGCTTAATTTATCAATTTAATTATTGATAAGTAATCAGAAAATACCGTTGGTGCAACAAAACATTAAAAAAATGCTTAAAATTGCTAAACTTATCACTTTGCAAAAGAATACTTATCACTTACTGAAATTATGTTTGGTGCAACAGTAATCTGAAAAATTTCCCATTTATCACTTTTCAAAGTTCTACTGAGGACTTTTCAATTTGCTTATCAATTTTTGTTTTGGTGCAACACAAACTTATTGAAATTTTTGAAAAGTGATAAGTGGTTGGTGCAATAGGGCCCTGGTTTCGTCGTTTTATACCGGAATTTGCCAGAATAGCGCAGCCACTTACTCAACTGACAAAGAAAAATGCTAAATGGGTATGGTCAGCACAGCAACAAAAAGCATTTGAACACCTGAAAATATTATTAACAACAGCACCTATCCTGAAGCAAGCCAATGAAAATTTGCCTTTTATTATAAAGTCAGATGCAAGTAGCTATGCTATCGGAGCAGTACTAATCCAGGGGGAGGGAGCAGACGAACATCCCATCGAATATGCAAGCCGACTTTTAACTTCAGCAGAGCGCAACTATAGTACAACTGAACGAGAAGCTCTACAAATAGTTTGGTCAGTAAGCCGTTTTCGCGGTTATATAGAAGGATGTGAAATTAAAATTATTACTGATCACCAGCCATTGCGGTGGTTGATGAGAATCAAATCACCCACAGGAAGATTGGCAAGATGGGCAATACTGCTCCAATCGTATAATTTGCAAATTGTTTATGCTCCAGGGAAATCAAATGCGGTGGCAGATTGCCTGTCCAGACCACCCTGTAATGAGGAAATTAATAAATCCTGTTAAGTTTGTTATGCACAGGTAGATTTGCCAAAGGTGAAGGCTGATGAAATACGGCAAAAACAATTAGAAGATGATAAATTCAAAGAAATAATCACCAGTCTTGAGAGCTCTGATAACGACGAGAAATTTGCTAGGTGGACTAATAAAGGTTACCTGATGACTCGTGGTATATTATATAGGTATTGTCCAGATATCGATAATGATGAAGGGCAAATGGTGATACCTAAAGGCGAAAGGGACGAAATATTAAAGTCATGACGATCCGACAGCAGGCCACTACGGGTTCTATAAAACCTATCATCGATTAGCTAATCGATATTATTGGTCAAGTATGAGACAGGACATAATGTATCACAGTGTCATCAATGTTAACGCTACAAAAGCGAAAACCTGAAACCAGCTGGTTTAATACAAACTCGACCCAGTAAACAGCGGTTCGAGATAGTTGCGGTTGATTTATTTGGACCATTGCCAGCATCGAAAGATGACTATCGTTGGATACTTATTGTAGAGGACTTAGCAAGTCAATGGATAGAATTGTTCGCTCTCATCGAAGCTACAGCTGAGAATTGTGCGAAAACCTTACTAAATGAGGTTTTTTGCGATATGGACTCCCTCGACGCTTACTTAGTGATAATGGTACACAGTTCATATCTAATGTTACGCAGCATTTAACCTACTGTTTAGGAATACAACAGGAGTTAACGCCAGTTTATCATCCACAGGCTAATCCAGTCGAACGAAAAAACAGAGATCTTAAAGCACAGTTAGGAATGTTGGTCAAAGACGATCATCGTTCATGGCCTGAGAAATTACCTTGTATACGCTTCGCCATGAATTCTGCACGCTGTGAGTCCACACAACAAACGGCATCCTTCTTAACATTTGGTAGAGAAATGAGAACTCCTGATGATGTTTTTCGTGACCCTAGATCGATCATCGAAGCAGAAAACTTTGTACCACAAATTACACCACAATTGCTTAAACTTATAAATACACTTAAAGAAGTTCGAGATTTTGAAGACAGAATTACCACTAGAAACCAAAAGTATAGTGACAAGAACAGACGACCGGATCCTGGCTATGTAATTGGCGCTAAAGTCTGGGTAAAGTCAAATGTTCAAAGCAAAGGGTCGAAAGGGTTTTCGTCGAAATTGGCTCCTAAAAGAGATGGACCTTATATAGTCATCAAGAAGATCGGGTCATCAACGTATTAAATAGCTTCAACGAGTGCACCGAATGTACCTATTGGAAGGTATCATACATCTGCGTTTTCCACATTTGCAGAGGACGCAACAGAAGATACCTCACCGATAATTCCTATAAGGCGAAGAGGATGGCCAGCTAAGAAGAAGATCACAACTGCATCGTGCCACAAAGAGACTAGAACCTCATCGAGACGATTAAGGAACTAGAGGGGGAGACTGTAGCACGCCACTGGTTTATACACATGATATTCGTTAAAGAAGAAGATGTATTATGTCAAATTATATGTATTGTCAATTTCAAACCCCCACTCTAAGAATTTTTCAATTTCCAGTCACAAAAATCCTATAAAAGGCAATGTCCGTACGAATAAATTTTTACTCTATTTTCAAATTTCATAAGAATATTTTTTGTAGTTATAAATAAAGAATATTATAACGATACACTATAAATTTTTGAATATCGATATTCCAGTAAATTTAGTTTAGGTTCAATTTAGGTAGTATTCGCAAACTCCCATAACATACAGCCACGCTAAACTTAATACTTACTTAGAAACGGCTCAATAGAAAAATGATATCGTGGTTGCAGATCTCTATAATAAACGAAAAAAATCGTATGGAAGGGAGGATTCTATTCTCAATGGTTACCGAGATATTCAAGGTGAAAGGCAATTTTTTGCGAAAGTAACCCGTTATACTTTTCGCAACATATTTCAGCGTTCGCGCAAGTAGAGAGCTAATAAAAATTATTTCTAAAGAGAACCTTTACACCTTTTAAAAAATGAATTTTATAAAGTTGTATGTTGAATGGTTTAGAAGTTATTGTAACTCAAAATAAAACAATTTTGAATAAATTTCTCATTTTATGTTCAAGGTAGAATATCTCGAAAATTTGCCCTATTATTTTTGTTATTTTGTTGACTTAAATAAAAGCCTATTTTGTCTCTACGATTTTTTTATGGAGATCTACCACCCTGTTCAGTTTGGCACACGAACTGTTAAACACCCTGTATATTACTTATTCTGAAACTAAATGTTGATTTTATTATTAAAAAATATAGGTAAAACTGTGCATAAATGCATAGCCAAATTTACCGAATTTATTGAGTTTTAGGAAAAGGGTGATAAAAAATTAGTTTTAAAAGATAATTACAAAATTCAACATGTTAATATCTAAAGAAATAAGGAATAATGACTAGGGTATTTCAATACTTGTTTAAAATTGTGTAAATAATGTTTATTAAAAATGAAAAAATTTTTTTTTTTGAAAAGTTGTTCATTTTTTAGTTAGCATTTACAGGTAAAACACTTCGTTATTCTGACATAATGCAATATACATATAATATAAAACATAAACAACGTATGTACATCGAAATAAAAAAAATTTTCAAATATTTATTTAACAAATAAACTTAAAAAAACTTTTAAAACTTAAACAACATTACATCTCAAAACTTTCGATTCGTGGATATGAAGCTTAGAAAATGTACTATACTATTTTCAATATTGGAAGTCAGTACAGGCAAGATAGGCATGCTTTTCTATATTTTTTCACAAATTGTTTGTGGGGTGATCAGATCTCAATTTCAATCGAGAGCAATTTTTTAAATTAAATATTACCAAGGACTGCTAGGTTAAAAAAATTTTCTTTTTCGATTTTACAAAAAAACAGGTAATTTCGGGAAATTTTATAAAAAATTTAAATAAATAATAAATATAAACAAATTAATTCACTTGAGTATATAACTAGAATCAAATTCACTTAACGTGAAAAACTTGGATTTTGACAATAAAAATACTTCAATTAGACAAAAATTAATTAAATTATAAAATAACAAAGTATTTGAATTGGAAATTAATATAATATTAACGGATTTTGTTTCACACCATATAAATTTAATTTACCTTCAAAATCAGAATTTTGAAAAATACGGAAAATGAAATTTAGTTTAATAGTACCTTAACCAAATAATGGAATAAGCCATTTAATTTTAGAAGAGAATTTTAGATGTTTCTGTTTTGCTTTTTGCTATTTTTCTTTCGTATTTTAGTATTATAATTCAATAAAATATTTCCTTTGTCTTTTGATATTATTTCGAAATTTCAATATTTCAATTGTATTATCCAACAAAATAAAATTTATTTTTATTTTTTTTTTTTTCGCAATTTACACAATTTTATGCAAAAATACAAAAACGTTACGTTTTTTATAAAAAAATTATTAAAATTTTGTTTTTTTTTTTTTTTTTTTTTTTTTGGCCTACCAACAATACTTTGTTATATCAGGCCGTTTATTCTATCTTCATAATTACATAATTACATACATATTTCTTTAATTTTATTTAAATTATTTTTTTTTTTTTTAAAGGTTTAAAATTATATTGTGTTTACATACATACTTTGACTATTTTAAATTTTATTAATCATATTTTATTATAAATTTTAATGTCATTTAAAAAATTGAGAATATTTGTTATATTGTTTTGTTCTTCATCAGCTAGGGAGCAGAGGTTGTTGATTTTGTTTCTTTTCTTTTGTAGTCTATAGTATTTTGTTTGATTAAGAATTTCGACAATATTCAAATTTTAATTATAATTAAAAATATTCAGGTTTGATTATTTGATTTTAAAGAATTAAATTAAAGTAACGTAACGAAATTAAAAACAAGTACATAAATGGAACAAAATAGATAAAAAAGGATAAGCTAATAAATATGAATATATGGATACCTATGTATGTATACATTTATTTCATACCAAAATTCAAAATCAAATTCATATTAAAAACATAATTTTATATGTACCTAGTCCTGCCATAAGTTCTGTTACAACAGTAATGGAGTGTCAAAAATAAAATACGAAGTTGTTTACCAATGCAAGATTTTATTTAAATTACTCATATTATTTTTACAGAAAATTGATTACAATTCAAAATGGTATTCTTTTGCTTTTATACAGGCTCGTAATCTCCGAGGCCAGTCATCTATGGATGCACGAACAAAATGCATGGGAAAACTTGTCACAGCTTTGAGAAGTGACCTCTTTAGTGCTTCAATTGTGGCATACCTTTTCTTATAAACCATCTCTTCTAAACGGCTCTACAATGCGTAGTCCAAAGGGTTCAGATCTGGACTACCAGAGAGCCAATCTGACGCCTTAATAAATTCAGGAACATGGTTTTCAATCCACAATTGGGTACTTTGTGCCTTGTGTGCCGGGGCAGAGTCCTGTTGAAAAAGCTAATGTTCTCCATTAAAAAGAGTATCATTTAGAGGTCTAGCTACTTCCTCTAAAACGTCTTCTTGATAAGTTTTGGCCGAACTTTTGACCCCTGATTCGCAAAAATGCAGCTGAGTGACGCTACTGATGATGACCTCTCTGTACCTTTCCGAGAGCTTGGGCTGCTTGCTTAGATGACGTAGCGTATATCCTGTCATTTTGTTTATTATATTGTTCTTCTATGGTGAAAATCTTTTCATCAGAGAACAGAATTCTTTTGTAACCTCCAGCACCATGGCTGCGAAGAAGTCCTTTTGCTCTTTCTCTTCTTATTTTTTGTAATGTATTGTAGGAGTTAAATGCTGCCCGGTACTCCTCCTGTACGCCGACATGTGAAGACCAGATTTTATTAATCTCGACATGCTCCTGGTTGAAATACCCATTTCCCGTGAGAGAATTTGTTGTTTCCTTAAAGGATTTCTTCTGATACTCTCTTTCACGGCTTTAACGGCTGCAAGTGTCCTTACAGTCCGTGGACGGCCACTTTTTTGCGGTTTAATATTGTATTTTCTTGTTCATACCGTTTTATGGTGCGGTATACAAACATTCAGGTAATTCCCAATGATTTTAATATATCGAAAATCTCACTTTTGGTCTTTCCCACTTTATACAACGCGATGCACGCTATTCTGTTTTCGTGTTTACCCCATTCCATCTTCACGCCGCAAAAATGTATGCCTAACTAATGACTTTTTTTGCAGTATACACGAGGTTCTTTCATACAGGTAAATGCGGGATTTCCAGAAGGATTTATTTATGTGATATCACATGACGTAATTTTGTAACAGAATTTATGGCAGGACTAGGTATATCAAACATCAAATAAAAATTTTATTCAAATTAATATATAAAATTAACAATTACATACGTATAAAAATTAAAAATAATAAATTTAAATTTTTAAATAAAATTTAAAAAGTTGAATATCATGTTATCATAAAATTAATTTTGTATAAATCAAGGTAATACTTCCAATAGCTACGGCAATCCTGAAATTTAATTATTTTCTTTTTTACTCATATTCCCGCTGACACGAATCAAATAAACATTTATTTATGTACCAGACACCAGTCCAGTACTGTACTATACGTAAAATAATAAAAATTCAGGCATCGTATATTAGACTATACTCTGTTTACAAAGTTTTTTCAGTACAGGTCTTATGGATATGGACATATTTTGTCTTGTTTCTTCTTTGAGTAATTACATAAATGTGTTTATGATTTTCGTCGCCGACAGTGTTGCCCTTCTGTTTAAATTTTGTACCTAAAATCAGATGAACTTTTTGATAAGTGTTGCCGACTATACCTTTGTTCTGAAATTTTATAAAATTTCATACTTTGTAAAAATTATTTCCTATTAAAGAAAATTATATTTATTTTTAAATTTAATTATTATTAAAAATTAATAATTTTAATTATTTGAAGGTTCAAGGACGAGTATCTAAAAAATTTGCTATTGTTTAAATTCAAAAAATCATAGCTTCATTCAAAACCAATCATTTAATCAATGTGTGACATCACCATGCAACTGTTACTATACGCATATTCTGGCAACTCAGCAATTTGTATGTGATGTTTTTTTATAATTCATAATCTTATCCAAAAACTAAGCACTGTACATATAAGAAAGTATGCGTGACATCATTATCCGCTGCTGCTGTGCGCACTTTGTTTACTCAACAATTTCATAGCTACATAGTAATTTTATATACTTACATTTATAATTGAATCAATAATCATGTATACATTTAGTTCATTAAACTTTTATAACATAGAGTAGAATTTGAATTTAAAGATTGTAATTTTGCAGATCAGCACTTTTTTGCAAGTAGCAACTAATAAGATGACCAAACTTAAGAATCTGATTGGTTAAGTTTTTTGCACATAGAATTTTACCGTAGTATAAGAGTTTTCTTTTTGTGAAATTTAATAAATTCAATAAATTAGTTTAAGATACAACCTCAACAAGACAAGTATAGTTTTATTTCCACCAATAGATACCATTGCTAAAATAGTGCTGTAAAGGTATTGAACCTTTGTAGCTAATTAATTCATCCTCGTAGGTGTTCCTTTGTTTTTTTTCTCAAAAAGCGAATAGGTAAAAGAATCTTTTCGCTATATAAACATTTTTGGTGACCCGACGTGATTTTTATTTTGTGTGTGTTTAAATAAAATTCATAATAATTTAAAATCTTAATCTGTAAATATTCAAGCGTTTAAAATGAGTTTAGAATCGATTACAAATCAGCAGGCCGAAATTGGTCGCGAAATAAGTAAGTTAAGTGAAGGTCATAAAAATCTACGTACTAACCAACTTTCTGTTGGAACGTACTGGAATGGTCAATTATCAACATTAAATGAAATGTTTCAAAAGTTTGAACAAAATCATGTTCAAGCTAAAACATTTGAAAGTGAAAGTGCAGAACATAATTATTTCAAAACGAATTATTTTGAAATGGTTAAAGATGCAGTTACTGATTTTAAAGATAAATTACTCACTGAAATACATAGAATTGAAAAATCTGCAGAAGATAAATGTTTCAATATTGAAACAAGGCCTACGCAAAATTTCGACTTTGATGCATCAACCAAAAGTTTTCTACAGGAAGAGAATAAAACTACATCAGATATAAAACGTCAAAATTTACAAATTTCTATTCTATCACAACATTTGAAAATTATTGAAAATCAATTGAATGAAAAACATGATAAATCATATTATGAAGTGAAATTAAAATTGATTTCAGAATATTGGGAAGACATTTCAATGGTACATAAACAACTTCTTACTGATGTAACAGAAGTTGAAAAGGTAGCATACTCAGTAAATGAATTCGTAGCACTTGAGATTTGGGTGCACGACATATTTGCAGAATTGTCTTCAAAAATTGATCATAAAATTGCATCACAAAGACAAGAAATTCAAAAGGTAACATACTCAAATGTAAAGTTACCAAAAATTACATTATCCACTTTTGATGGAGAATATTTTTCATGGAGGCAATTTCGAGATTTATATATTCAATTGATTCACAACACTGAACTCGGCAATGCTGAAAAATGCTTTATTAAAAGGGCGAAGCAGAGGCTCTCATACAACATATCCCAGTTAGCGAAGGAAATTATGAATCCGCATGGAAAATTTTAGAAAATCGTTACAATAACATAGCATTTGCATTGCTAGAAAAATTGTGTAGCCAAAAAGGTACACAACATGATTCAGCATTATCAATAAAAAATTTACATGATACAACACGTGAATGCATCATGGGTCTTAATAACATGGGCATACAAACTGATACGTAGAGCCCTAAGCAAAATTTGGAGTTTCCAAAGGAACTTCAATCATTAGAAGGTTTATTAAACTTCTCGAATTACGTTTCATGCTCTAAAAGTATTGGGGAAAAAAAGGGCGGGTTATACAAGCAACGTCATCTATGAAAAGAGATAATACTCGTCCAAATATTTTTATAGCATCTACAAATAATGAAAAGTGTGTGCTACGTCACGAACATCATCATGCTTTATTTAATTGCAAAAAATTCTAAAGTTTTCATTCGAAAAATAGAAAAGAATTATTAATACGTAGATCAGTCTGAAAGTTTTGAGAATTTCATATTTATATTAACAATAAGTTTCCGTTTTTCTTTCTATTGCTTTTAGAAATATTCTCCAAGCAAATCAATGCACTTTCCCATTCTTTCGAACGAGTTGTTGAAGCAGGATATTCATTCTCCTTGTGTCACTTCCAAAACATATTTTTCATATGCTTCAACAGCTTCTTCACGTGTCAAAAACCTCATTCCATGCATTTTGTCCTTTATCTTTGGGAACAGGAAGAAGTCACATGAGGCAAGGTCGGGGCTGTATGGTAGGTGACCCATCAATTTCACATTTTAATCGCACAAAAACATCTTTGTCAGATCAGCTTTGTGAGAGGACGCATTGTCTTGATGCATCACGATGTCTCCTCTAGGCCGTTTTTCTCTAATTTTCCGGATAATTTGAGGCAAGCAAACTGTTGAATACCAATCAGCATTAACAGTTTTACGTCCATCTAGAACAACTGTACCAATATATCCAGATTTGTGAAGAAGAAAGCAGCAATCATTTTTCTCCCAATGCTTCGACTTCGCTTTACTTTTTTTGAATTCGGCTCATTTTCAAAAGTCCATTGTGTTGATTGGCGTTTACTTTCAGGCTCATGCATATATATCCATGTCTCGTCACCTGTAACGATGTCAGATATGTTTCGAGCTCCCATTTTTATATTTTCTACGCATTTGGCTGCACCATTTTACTCGGACGTCTTTCTGCTCCTCGGTTAATTAATGAGGTATCCAGCGACAGCAAAGCTTTCTGACATGTAAGTGATCACGTAATATCTTTTGTATCTGGGTCCGACCAATGCCTAAAGATCCTTGAATATCACTCCATGTGCATCTCCTGTGCTCATCGATCATAGCCTTCACAGCATTGATGCCCAACTAACATTTTTTAACACATTCGGGGCCTGGTTACGTCATTGTGTCCAATAGTGTGACAATAAAGAAACCTATGTTTCGAAACAGCAACGTCGACATTACGTGGTCGTTTCGAGAGTGGTGCAACACTTTTTCTTGTTTGCGACCACACAATGTCTAATATGCGACTATTATTTGATCTAAGAAAAACGTAAACAAATGAAATACATTTTTCTCTTTTCATCATACAGTATTTATCTTTTTTTTTAAAATGTAATTATCTTTCCTTTTTTACTAGAGTATACATACCTATCTTCTTTGAAAATATATATTGAACATGATAAACACACAAATGAATTTATACATATTTTTTATATATTTTTAGCCATTTTATATGAAAAAATATGTCGTGTAAAAATATGAAATAGGACTTTTTCTTAAGGTAAATTTTGTAAACGGTGACAAATTTTCTGTATAATGTATGTTGTTACATGGAAAAAAAATTAATTCTCCGTTAATTTATTCAGAAATTTGAATAATTTACAAAAATATTGCAAAAACATATTCAAAATGTTTTAAATAAAACATTTAAAAAATTATTGCATTATATTTGTTTGTAATATTTTTGTGCATTCAAATGGAAAATAAGTCTAAAATAAGAACATTTTCAGTTTATTACAATAAATATTTTTCAAAAAATGGTATCCGCCATGTTTGGTAAAAATTGTTGCGACAGCTAGATTATCTTTTTAGATGGGTCTATTTTTTTTTGTACGCCACTGTACAAAATTCAATTGGCTGTACATTAAAAATCGTTAATTCAGTTCATATTGGAAAGATTAAGTTTGCAATTCCAAAATTTGCAACTTAAAATTCCAATAAATGAACTGTAATCCAAATTCCGTTGTACACGAGCAACCAAATTTTGTTAATCCATTGTATTGTTCTGAAAATGGTGTGATTTTCTTTTATATTTAAAAAATCACGCGATTTCTAGAAAACAATTTGATTTTCAATTTATTTTTTTTTCTCATTAAAACCCAAATTTGCCGTCGGCAAATACATCATAATGCACATAACATTTAATCCTCATAGAAACTATCCCATATAAAAGTTGTTATATCCCAATACGAAAAATGGGAAGCCTTCCAAAGGAAGGCATTTGGAAGGTTTAAAAAATATGAATGATATTTAGTAAAATTTTTAGGAAGGTGTAAATGATGTACATATATAGAAGTTTAAAATATTGCGTTCTATGAAAAATGTGTTATGTACGTGCGAGGTCAACTAAAGTCGTGAAAAGGATACATATTACGAAGTTTGTTTATTTTTTCGTTCAAAAACATAACAAGTGTATTTTTTAAAGTGAAAGCATCGTATTAGTGGTAAATTTTAAAGTTAAATTTTTAAAATTATTAATAATTAAAAAGTGAACTTATTATTTATTGAAGTTTATTCCAAATTAAAAGGTAAGTTTTATAATAATTTTTTTAATTTTTACCTTTTCTATATGTATCTAGTTATTTACTTTAGAATAAAAAGACTATTTCTTAGTTATAAAAATTCTAAAAATGAAGCATACATATTGTGGTGTATCTAAAAGGCATTTCAAACGCCTCGTTGTCAGAGAAATCGAAAATTCTAAAAATTTTAAAACTATTACGCAAAATACTCTTCTCGAAGCTGAGGAAAACATTGTGACTGACAAAAATATTATGAATGATGAAAATATTGAGAATGATGAAAATATTGAGACCAATGAGAATTTCCCAAGATTTACAACCTGGCAGATTGGGCTATTAAACATAGAATAAGGAGAGCAGCTTCCGATGACCTTTTAAGCATTCTGAATAATTATGGTATGGTTATTTCGAAGTCCTCGAAAACACTTCTAGAAATTAAATATGAAAAAATTCAAACTCGACATGTACCACCAGGAGTTTAAGGAGAAAAAGCATTAAAGTTGATGAACTTTTCGTGTTCACAAGACACAGATATTGTAGGGATAGATGTTTTTATTGATGGTTAACCTCTATATAAAAGTTCTGGCCAAACATTATGGCTAATATTAGGTGCTTTTACACAATTTGTAGAAATTAAATCATTTTTAATTGGGTGCTATCTCGGTACAAAAAAACCAAATAATCCAAATGATTATTTAGAAGATTTTGTATCGGAAGTACTTGAAATCCAAAAATCTGGCATGGTATTTAATGGAAGAAAAATTTATATCAAAATTACAAAATTTATAGCTGATACTCCTGCGAGAGCATTTTTAACCGGTACAGCAGGCCACACATCGAATAATGGTTGTTCAAAATGCACACAAAAGGAAAGAAAAATTGGTACAAGATTGGCCTATAGTATAACTGCATCAGCTCCAAGAACAGATGAAGACTTCAAAAACCGTAGATATAAAAATTATCATGATAATCGTTTCAAAAACAGCGAGCTTCTTTTAGAACAACTCGATTTCAAAATGATAACCCAGCTTCCACTAGATGTAATGCACCTAATTGACTTAGGGGTGACAAAAAAAATTACTTTTATTTGGCACGGGAAACATAACATGACAAAATTGAGTGAAAGTGAAAAAAAAAAATATAGATTCTACATTCTATTTAATGAAGAAGTACATACCATCTGAATTTTGTCGAAAGCCAAGAATCTTTGACGAACTTTGTAGATGGAAAGCCATAGATTTTCGACAGTTGATATTGTACACAGGAATTGTTCTATTTAAAGATAAAATCAATGAAAGTCTATATTACAATTTTTTATTACTTCATTCATCATACAGGCTTATTTCATGTCCATCAAACTGTCAAAAAAATCTCGAATGTGTACAACAAATGCTAGAACAATTTATTATGGATTATTCTATCCTTTACGGAAAGGATAAAGTTAGTTACAACGTTCACAACCTTCTCCATCTAACAGAATGCGTAAAATTGTATGGAAATGTTGACAAATTTTCAGCATATAAGTTTGAAAACTTCATGCAATCATTGAAAAAAGATTGTCGGCGACCAACCAAAATATTAGAACAGTTATACTATAGGACTATTGAAAGAACCAAATTAAAGTCAAATGTGAAAAAATTAGGTCCACGACTATTGTCAAATTCAAACATAAATGTATCACCAGCATTTCGCAGTTTTAATTTTGGAAAATTTGAACTAAGTACTTCAAAACCGAATAAGTATTGTTATATTAAAGGAATGACACCCGTAAAAATTAAAACTTTTTATACAGATGAATATAGAGAAAACTTTATTATTGATAACATTTTAAATATAACTGGAAATTTTTTTGAAGAACCATTCGATTCGATGAAGATACTATACTCTGTTCACAAAGTTTTGTCAGTACAGGTCTTATGGAAGAGTTCATTTTTATCCAATGTCGTTACATTTAATAGGAGTATACTAAGCTACTCATACCCCAATCTATTGTATGTGCAACGAGACGCTGGAAAACAGAAAAAAACAATAACAGCCATCCCTTTGTTGTCGCCAGTAACACAGTTGTACTGCGACTGATTATTTTTCTTGTATTTCAATTCTCTGGATGAACAAAAATTAACAAAATGAATTATGAAGAAAGATAAAAATGATGAAAAAATTCATGCGCAAACACGCTGATGAGCTAAAAGTTGGTTGATTGATAATCGAGATGTGTGTATAAAAAGTAGAATGAATAGTAAATAATCGCAAATTAGTGTTGCTGTGTAATAATTATTACTTAATAGTAGTACCGTTCTTAATAATAAAAAATTAAATTTTATTATTATAATTTACTGCATTTATTTATACATTTACAAGTATGCATATGATATGATGTAACATATAAAAACAATAAATTATGTTTTATTTGAAAAAATGTTTTTTACATATTTTTTTACATATTATTATAAATTTATACAATTGTATAAGTACACATATTCCTTTGCAATATAAAGAGGAATTTTTCTGATGGTTTTTGATAAATATTTAATAATAATATTACAACACAAAAATGTTTCTTAAAAATTCTGCAAAGTGTTGTGTAATTTTAAAATTCTTATGATCAACAAATTGAATTAAAAAAAAAAAGATATATATATGTTAGTATTATGGTACTGATAAGGATAATGTAAATTATCTTTTCATTCATACGATCAGCTATAAAACAAAAAAAGTAAAACCCGTAATCCCTTTCACTTTCAGTTACCTATTTGTAGGATATAAATGTTTTGGGTTTTTACATTTTCTTATTTCGTAGAAATAATTTGAACATAATATTATACATTCATAACATTTTCTATTTAATAAATAAAAAAATTTTTATTTTCAACAAAAATTTTTATTTCAACAAAAAAAGTGATAATTTTGTAATATTTCATTCCTTCCTAAAATTAAAAAAATTAAATAATTCGATATAAGGAGTTAAAAAATATAATAAATGTAATAATAATTAAATTAAAAAAAAAAAATAAGTAGCTATGTATGTATTATAATTTTTCTTTATTGGGAAACAATTTTTACAAAGTATAAAATTTTATAAAATTTGAAAACAAATGTATAGTCGGCAACACTTATCAAAAAGTTCATCTGATTTTAGATACAAAATATAAACTAAAGGGTAACACTGTCGGTGATGAAAATAAGAAACACTTTTATGTAATTACTCAGAGAAGAAACAAGACAAAATATGTCCATAAGACCTGTAGTGACAAAACTTTGTGAACAGAGTATAGGTATATGTGTTGCACAAGAAAGTGCCAATGAAATAAAATGTAGTATCAAAGATGTTATTTGTAAAATTGTATGTTTGCCGTACCAGAATGAGTATGTTTTATTACCAATGCTGCACCATTGTGATTGAAAAATGTATTTAATATTTTTTTTTACTCAATTTATACTATAAATTATTTAATTTTTATTTTATTAATAATAGCAAATGGAACTACAAAGGCAAAAATTTTGTGCTGATGTGGAGTATGTCCCATGTCCCAGTGGTCTACATGAAAACAATAAAGAGAATGAAGGTATAATATTAAATTTTAGAAAACTTTCTATAAACTTTTCATTGTTTTTTCTGTAAATTTTCTGTAACAAAAATAACAAAACTAGAAAACAAAACAAAGGAATTAAAAGCTGCTCTTGCAAAACAAACAGTTTTACTAGAAAGGATTGTCGAAAAATTGTA
This sequence comes from Bombylius discolor, assembly GCA_939192795.1. Taxonomy (NCBI): domain Eukaryota; kingdom Metazoa; phylum Arthropoda; class Insecta; order Diptera; family Bombyliidae; genus Bombylius; species Bombylius discolor. The sequence goes on from OW584239.1 coordinate 25,194,183, forward strand.
TCCTTCAACAAATAATCTTAAAATATTTCCATTAAAAAAATTACAAGATTTGGAGAAAATAGATTACGAAATGGAGAAATTTCCTGAAGATGAAATTGTGAGTTTTGAAATTATACGTTTGATAATTTAAAATATTAATTTATCCTATTGTATTTCAGAAATTATATATAAAACAATTAATAGGCCAATCACCATTATCAAAATGTATTGATTTGTTCTTTTCTCCCGATATTATTTTGAAAATAAGCTGGAGTGGTGCAAGAAAACTGTTTGCACTAAAATCCTTAAAATTATTCAACGAAATAGTTTTCGGTATGTTTCTCATATAATTATTACAATTTCATTTTAATTTTTTAAAAACATACATTTTGCTTTTGTTACAGAGGCTGTCAAAACAGAGAACTTCGGATATAAACAATTTGAAAAAGAGATAAAATTAGGGTTAAAATTGTCAAAAAATAGATTTTATAAAGAAACATATAAATTGAAATTTAATAAATAGTTTTACTAAAAAATTAATATACATATTTTCAATTTTGTTCTATAATTTACAGGGTAGTTGTTTCTGAAATTCCCTTTTCCTTTGATATTTTCACTAATAAATAATAAAATATATACCTTCTTAGGAATGCCTTCCTGCCAATGACATGCCCATGTAAAAAAGATATTATATGGGATAGAGAAAAGAAGGCTTCCATCAATGATTATAACTTCCAAAGAAGGCTTTCGATTGCATGAAGATATGCTTCCATTTCCTACTGGGTATTTACTCATGTAAATAGCATAATGGTATATCAATCCCAACTTACGCACACTGTATCAGGTACCCAATATGTTGATATTGCCTACTCACTATATATTACTGATTAAGTAATATATGGAATATAATAGAACATTCGACGATAATTCATATACCTTCATGATCATTACTGGGTAATAATCTCTTAAATGCCGCTTTTAATTACCTCATTACAGCTAATTAAGAGATGAGTAATGGGATTAATCGAATCATGATGGGTATATAAGGGAGGTGAAATTTACCACAGGGGGCTTTTTCTGTTTTGAGTTCAATTTAAAAATTTTTCAAGATGTAGTCGAATATAGTTTTTTTCTTTGACGTAGAGACGGTTGTTTTTTTTTTCTTCGGGTTTTTTTTTTCTTTTTTGAGTTTAATTTCAATTTTATTAAGATGTAGTCGTAAAAGTTGATTTTTTCTTTTACCGTAGAGGCGTAGTTTACTTAACAATTTTAATTCTTTCTTTTTCGTGAGAGTCTTGATCCGGTCAGCTGCAGACGAAGATGTTTTCTTTTGAACAAAAAATTTATTATAAGAAAATTAATTTTTTTATTAAAACTAAAAATTTAATATATGAAGACAGTGCAGTGAAATTTAACTAAATACTAGGAATTTTTCCTTGAAAAAAAAAACTAAAAAAAAGGTGTCTCAATTTTCTTTTTATATAAAAAAAAAAAACAAAAAATGGGAAGAAAAGAAGAAGAAAAATTATTAAGATTTTTGATTCAGGTGGTACAGACACGTACATAAAACATGCAAAAATAGAAAAGTGAGGAACTAAGAGTGGTGGATGTCGGCGAGGGTGGATGAAGGTCGCGGCTCCCCTTTATTAGAAACTTCTTTTACTGCTATTCACCCTGCCATGGCGTAATCTCGTCATTGTTTGTTTTTTTTTTTTATTAGAACTCGACTATTTTTTTTTGAATTATATTTGCGGTCTTGCCGGTCTAACTATGTAACGGCTGGGGTTCACCCGGGAGTTAGGTTGGTCAACTCAACACCAATTCATAAAAATTTATTCCGTTATTTCGTTACAAAATTCATCCATGAAAGTTGTTTATAGGCACTGTTACCAATTTGTTTACATAAATAAGTCAATAAAGGAATTGTTTCTACTTTGTGACTTTAAAGTTTCTATATAGGCATTTTTTTAAATTTGTGCCTTAATCAACATGTGTTTTTTTAGATAATTTTAAATCACTAAAATTCATATTTTTAAAACTTTAAACACGATAAACTATCAACTACTAAAGCGCCATATTCCAATACGTCAACAAGAATAACGTAGAAACATTTTAGTAACAATGTCTATATGGTCGCGGAAATATGTGACTATGTAGGTATTATTCCCACATGGAAACATTTTCTATGAAGAAACATTCCTGGTAACACTTACGTTTTTGTGACTTGCACAGTTCCTTCAAAGGCATCGACACATTTAAGGCATTACATGAAGAAACATTGACGTAACAATACCTATATAGAAACATAATGAAGTAACATGAAAGAAACAATTCCTTCGTGGGAACAATTCCTTCATGGAAACGAAATAACACACAATTACGTAGTTGTGACCAGTTTTGTGTCCATCAAGGAATTTAACTATGAAGAAACAGTGACCACACAATTACGAAACAGCTACGTAGTCATAACGTCGTAGTGTCAAATATAAGTGTGTAGAAACATTCAGGCACATTTTGTTAGTTGGGTGTTTATTTCAGTTACTGCTGTAACAGGACGACCTTCACGCTGTTCGTCCTTGAGGCTTGTACGATCGCTTTAGATGGTGCTTCATCCCCAAAAGCATTCACCAGTCGTTCGTGACACTGTTGTTGGCTTAATGACGACTTAAAGTCATAGAAAATCATTGCCCGAAAATTTTCTCTAGTTAATTCCATTTTTAATTAAAACTTGTTAACTTCTAACTCTTATCACAAGAAAACTACAAATGATAAAAATCTACAATAATTACATTGAACATAAAACATAACGGGCTTTAGTACCGCTAATTGATTTCTGGGCACACAAGTGCTTTTAACAGAGATTCTCAAAACTTTCAGACTGACCTACGTGAAGCATAAGTTATGTCTTAATTGTATGAAAAAGGGAAATTTTTCACCTGCATTTTCTTCACGAGGATGTTCTAAATATGGTAAAAAACATAACACATAATTCACATATTGGGAGATATTCAACGTCAGAACGACAATATTCAAAAGCCCGAGATTAAGGAATTGGCTACTAAGGAATCGAACACAACAACTACTGCATTAAGTACATTTTTCAATGATCGTACAAGAAAAATAGATCAAACACTTTTGGGTACAGTTTTGATCGATGTATTAAATCATGCTGGAAAGCCAGTTAAATGCAGAGTAATTTTAGATTCAGGCTCACAAGTTAATATAATTTCTAAAACCTTGCAGAAAAAACTTAATTTGCAGGAAATATTGAACGGTCTGCGAATTTCAGGCATTGGCGTGTCCAGTCAAGAGACTCAAAAATATGTACAACTCACAATGAATTCCAGAATAAACAATTTTAGTGCATGCATACGTGCCTATATATTACCAAAAATAACATCATTACAATCATCATGCGTTGTAGACACTTCTATCTAATTGGAAAATACCAGACAATATTAAATTAGCAGATCTTGAATTCTATAAGCCTCAACGAATTGATTTATTATTTGGTGTTGAATTATTCTACAAACTTTTATCAATAGGGCTGTATTTACAGCTAGGTGAGAATATGCCAACTCTACAAAACACATTATTAGGTTGAGTTGTTAGTGGGTCAATTTAAGCAACGAGGCAGTATGTGGTGACTGGTGTGTTAACAACAAACCAATCGAGTTTAGAGCATCAAGTACAGAATTTTTTGAGTTAAGAAGAGGTTGAACACAGCAATTCAACTTTTACAGCACAAGAAGAAAAATGTGAGAACCATGTCAACCAAATGTTACAAGAATTGATTCTGGCCATTTTATGGTAAAATTGCCATTTAAACATAATCCAGAAACATTAGGTGAATCAAGAGAGATGGCAATTAAACGATTTAGCGCAATAGAGAAAAGGTTAGCAGAAAATCCAGAAATTAAGAGACAGTATTCTGAATTTATGAGTGAATATTTGCAATTGAGCTATATAGAACCAATTGACATCAAAAATATTCCAGAAACTCATTATTTTTTATCTCATCATTGTGTTCTCAAACCAGAAAGCATAACAACTAAATTAAAAGTAGTTTTCGACGCATCTGCCAAAACTTCGTCAAATTTATCTCTCAACGATGTACTTCTTACAGGTCCTAAGATTCAAGAGGAGCTATTTTCAATTTTACTTCGATTTAGATTTCCAAAATATGTATTTACAGCTGATATTGAGAAAATGTGTCGACAAGTATTATTGGCAGAGAAACAATGAAAATCAACCTCTTCAATATTATCAATTAAAAACAGTGACATATGTTTACAACGACTAGCAGAACTGGTGCTGACAGTTTAAGAGAAGCTCTGGATATTAAGGAACAGCTTGATAAGATTCTAATTTCAGGTGGCTTTAAATTAAGAAAATGGTGCGCAAATTATAAATCTTTACTGAAATCCATTCCAGTGGAAGACAGAGCAATTCAATTTGATTTACACGAAAACAGTGATTATTCGATTAAAACTTTAGGTATGATCTAGTCGCCAGCAACAGATGATTTTAAAGTAACAACTAAGGCAAATCTTGATTCAAAAATAACAAAAAGACGACCGTTAGGTTTAATGAGTCCAGTAATAATATTGGCAAAAATCTTTTTACAAGAATTATGGAGTCTAGAATTAGACTGGGATGCAGCAGTGCCATAAGAATTTCACTCAAAGTGGATTCAGTTTCGTGAACAGTTTCATAAATTAAGTGATATTAAAATACAAAGTCATATAATGGCTGATAATGTAGCCAGAAAGACTCAACTGCACATTTTTTGTGATGCTTCAGAAAAGACTTATGGAGCCGCATCATATAACAGATCAGTTTGTGAAAATGGCCGAATAATTTGGAAATTACTATGCGCCAAGTCAAGAGTTGCGCCTAAGTCATTGACAACATTGCCTCGACTAGAACTTGCTGCTGCTGTTCTTGCAAAACAGATTTGAAATGGCAATCTACATGCACTTTATGGACAGACTCTGAAATCGTTTTATCATGGATAAACTCAGACTCTTCATCATTTCATACTTTTGCAGCAAACAGAATAGGAACTATTCATCAGTCAACCACAACAGAACTCATTTAAAGCCACTGAAATAAATTTAGAGAAAAAGAAATCGAAAATTGCACTAACAGCGGTTCATAAATCTGAAAACTTATTACAAAAAATTGGTCATCAAAAATCCTTTCACCGTTTGGAACGAGTTTTGGCTTATTGTCTAAGATTTATTCACAATTGCTGCAAACCAGAAACTTTTCGACAAAAATGTCCCCCGTTCAGTGTGAATGAATTAGAGAAGGCCTTGATAACAATAGTCAAAATTTTACAAGCCAAAGGTTTTCAGGATGACATAAAAAACATGGTAAAGCATAAACAAGTAAGTACCAGCAGCTCATTACTGTCGTTAAGTCCATTTCTAGATGAAAGAGGAATATTAAGAGTTGGTGTGGAAGTCTATCTGAAGCAAATATATCTTATAATGCAAAACATCCTATGCTTTTATCATATGGTCACTCAGTTGTCAAATTATTATCATAAAGAGAACAAACATGCTGGGCCTCAGGCTTTATTAGCAATCATGAGACAACGATTTTGGGTGATAAAGGGTAAAACTATGGCTCGTTCAACAATGTTAAATTGTGTTAGATGTACCAAGGCAAGACCAAAGTTTCTGACACAAATTATTGAAATTTACCTGAGAAAAGAGTACACCCAGCAAGACCTTTTATTAATGCTGGAGTTGATTCTGTCGGTCCATTTTGGATTCACTTTAAGGTTCGAGGTAAAAAAACCTGTAAAAGCATACATAGCAATATTTGGCTGTTTTACCACTATTGAAGTTGTTAGTGACCTTACTACGGAAGCTTTTATTGCAGCACTAAAACGATTTATTAGCCTACTGCCAAAATCTGTATTGTGATAACGCAACAAATTTTATAGGATCAAAAAATGAGCTACAGAAACTTCAAGAAATTATATTTTCTTAACAAGTTGGTCAAAGAATCAATCAATTTTGTTCAACAAAGAGCATCAATTTTTGCTTTATTCCACCAAGAGCACCACATTTTGGCGGATTATGGGAAGCTGCAGTAAAATCAGCCTTCTTTTCAAAAGAAGCTTTGCAGCAGCATCTTTGACGTATGAAGAACTAGAAACAGTGATGGTAGAAATTGAAGCTATTTTAAATTCGAGACCTTTAACACCGGTGTCATCAAGTCCAAATGACTTAACAGCCCTCACCCCAGGTCATTTTCTCATAGGAGAGCCGCTGACCAGCATTGTGGATCCTCACGCAGAACCAAGAAAGGGTAATCTTCTGTATTGCTGGAAAACAGTAACACATCTAAAAAATGAATTTTGGCAAAGATTGACAAAGGAATTAAATTTCGCAGATGATTCGGATAGCGACAAAAAAGAGCAGTTTGACGATAAGAAAAGTGAGCAAGATGATTAAAGGGCCTCTGAGACTCATAACAGATGAGTCAAAACGACAAAACACACAAGGAATGTCGAAAAAGCCACGATCAGCAACAGCATTACTTGGTACCTTGCTAATGACGTGTTTAATTATGCCAATACTTCAAATGCAAGTGAAACTGTTTCCATCACCACCAGGTATATGGTATACTTTGAAAACGTAGGTAAAGATACGTTTTCATTTATACACTTATGTGGAGAAAAATAAAAGTGGAGATCCACAAAAGTTTAGAGTACTTTTACATTTGTAAATTTGTGTAGCGTTACACTCGACAAAAAATGTAGCAGTACATCTTTTTCTCTTCACTTTTTCGAGTGTATACACAAAAATGGATAACCCGTTTACACATTCAAAATAAAAAAATGTAAACATACATTTTATACATACATGAGTTATAGCAAGGTAGGTAGATGCATTTTTGAAGTTTATTGAATATTAAAATAGGAAAAAATGGCATCAATTGTTGAATTTTCTGCAGTTTGTGTTGCACTAGCTTTTTTTTTTTTTTTTTTTTTCTTTCGAGTATTGGGTTTTCAATTTAAGTATTTTTGATTTTATTTCTGGTGATGCCAAATTCATTTTGTTTGCTATAAATTTTAGAGCATTTTCTCTTTTTATTTTTCTTTTTTTTTCTTCAATTTTCTACTCCAAACAGTTTTGAAAGACATGTTCTATTAAAAAATTGATTGAAAAATTATTTTATAAAAAGAAAATTATATAAATACATACCATTAATTTTTCTTTCAACAAGAGGGAATGATATACAAATTTGTATAAACAACAAACTGAACTGTCAAAAAAGTGTAAAGTTAAACTTCAAAATGAACAAACTATTCTGTTCACTTTTAAGTGTAGATAAATTTCGATACATTTGTCTCCACTAGATTGAATGCATTGTTTACATGTATACACTTTTGAATGGAAGTGTAGAATCAAAGTGTAGCATTCCATTGAATGTAACTCTACATTTTGCTGTTTTCATTTGTAAACTTATCTACACTTAATGGAATGTTACATTTACATTTAAAAAGTGTATAAGTGGAAACGTACCTTAATGCTCATTTAATGACGAACGAATGGATTATTTTAATTATATATTTTTATACAAGCACATTATTGAGTAAGGTAAGACTTATGCAGCAAGCTATTGATAATTTGTCAAAAATTTGTAATCACACAAAGAGTGTATCAAATTGTCACAATACATTACTCAGTTTTCTGAATCTGTAACACAAATAGATATAATTAATCAGGTGTTATTAAGACATCAAAATTCACAATTAAGAACAAAAAGAGGAGCTTTAAATATTATTGGGAACATTGCACATTCATTATTTGGAGTATTGGACGAAGAATATGTAAAAAATATGCATGATGTTATCAAAAATTTAAGGGATCGTGATAATCATTTATTGAATTTATTAAAAAACCAAACAAGCATTTTAGATTCGACAGTGAATATTATCAAAAATGTTGAAAAAACAACTGACGTTATAATTACACAAGTAAATCTAAAAATTAATAAAACCTTGGACCATTTAAAGGCCACAGATCGTTTCCAAAAGCAATTAAGGTCAAGTCAAGTATTTAATACACTTGCATTGCAAAGCCATCATGATAATAAACAATCATCAACGAATGCAGAGTGCTCTTTTTGACGTAATTATTGATGCACATCATGGAAAAATCAACCCATTACTAATAACTCCATTACAAATGTTAGAACAACTTAAGATAATACGTGAAAATTTACCAGTTTCATTAAGATTGCCAGGCAATCCTGAAAACTTAATGAAACTTTACAATTTAATGTCAATTGAAGGTCGAGTACAGGAAAATCATATTATTTTTCGGTTAAAGGTGTCACTTTATTCGAATGATCAGTTCGAGCTATTACTTGTAATTCCTGTACCATTTTACATCAATGAAACATGGAAAATTATTGATGTAGATGAGAAATTTCTTATCATAAACTTGCATAGAGGTCAATATTATCCGTTGCAAGAACAAGAACTTAAAAGGTGTATTGTGCTCAAGGCGGGAAGGATGTTTAAATTCAAAAATCATAGCTTAATTCAAACCAATCACTGAATCAATGTGACATCACCATGCAACTGTGTGTTAAATTTTATATAATATTTACACACAGTACTTTATAACATACTTTTCATTGAAAAATTTTATCAAATTTATAAAATTGAATAGTATAGAACCTTTTGACACAGAAAAAGTGTGATTTTTATTCATTTTCAATATCAAAACAAAGTTAATAATATTATCATATAGAATTTATAAGTTTATTTATAGTTTTTATAAATCTATAAAGATTTTTATAAACTTCAAATTATCAAATGTTTTATAAGCAACTGAAAATGTATTTTATAAATTGTAAAATGTTAATAATTTAACTTATGTCTTTGTTGTATGTGTTACATTGCAATTATTATTGCATTATTGAAAATGGTTTGTAAATTTTGAGTTTTAATTTGTGTGTTATTTACTTTATAAATACATATATAATTTAGATTGGGACAATGAAACTTTATCTATGTTAAAACTGCTACGACTATTGCCGCCCTCACCATGTAGTAAAATAAAATAGCAGATTGTCAGATAAGCGTGCAACTGATCGGATCTTAATTTTCAAAATGGTATGATGTCAACTTACTGTTATATCTTTTATTCGTAATTTTGCATTTTAACAAATTATTTTAATTACAGAATAATTTGACAAATCAAGATTATTTTCAAGAAACAACAATTTTTTAAATTTAAGTTGCAATAATTGATGTAAGAGTGATAAATTAGGTAATATTATATGTATGTATGTATAATAATAATATATGAAAAATAAATGATTTTTGATCGAAAAAGAGTGTTTTTTATAATCGTTTTTTTTTACATTTTATTTATAAATTAAGTTTATTTTTTTCATATAGATAATAGTGTAAAAATCGTTTATAAATGAGATTATAAATTTTACACTAATTGTTTATAAAAGAACTTTATAAATTTATTTATAATTTTTACTTTATGATGTATAAAATTTATAAAAGTAGAGTATAAATTTTATATTCCTAAAATATAAATTTTTATAAAGTTGAAATTTATAAATTTTTTGGATGGACCTACATATATGTAGGTATATATTTTTTTATAAAAATTACACCTAAATTCACAACCGTGTACGCATATTCTGGCAACTCAGCAATTTGTATGTGATGTTTTTATAATTCATAATCTTATCCAAAAACTAAGCACTGTACATATAAGAAAGTATGCGTGACATCATTATCCGCTGCTGCTGTGCGCACTTTGTTTACTCAACAATTTCATAGCTACATAGTAATTTTATATACTTACATTTATAATTGAATCAATAATCATGTATACATTTAGTTCATTAAACTTTTATAACATAGAGTAGAATTTGAATTTAAAGATTGTAATTTTGCAGATCAGCACTTTTTTGCAAGTAGCAACTAATAAGATGACCAAACTTAAGAATCTGATTGGTTAAGTTTTTTGCACATAGAATTTTACCGTAGTATAAGAGTTTTCTTTTTGTGAAATTTAATAAATTCAATAAATTAGTTTAAGATACAACCTCAACATGACAAGTAGTTTTATTTCCAGCACTATACTCTATTCACAAAGTTTTTTCAGTACAGGTCTTATGGATATGGACATATTTTGTCTTGTTTCTTCTTTGAGTAATTACATAAATGTGTTTCTTATTTTCATCACCGACAGTGTTACCCTTCAGTTTATATTTTGTATCTAAAATCAGATGAACTTTTTGATAAGTGTTGCCGACTATACCTTTGTTCTGAAATTTTATAAAATTTCATACTTATAAAAATTATATTTATTTTTTTTAAATTTAATTATTTTTAAAAATTAATAATTTTAATTATTTGCAGGTTCAAGGTCGAGTATCTAAAAAATTTGCCTATTTTTCATTTTATTCAGGTATATGTATGTATGTAAAAACAGAAAAACTTTTTTCTATAGAGTGAGTATTTATCACAAACTGTATTTCTATTGCAAAGGAATATGTGTATGTATATGTATAAATTTATAATAATATGTAAAAAAAATATGTATCGTAGAAAACATTTTTTCAAATAAAACATAATTTATTGTAATTACATGTGTAGGAGGTTTGAGTATTCTTTATCAATGATTAAGTGGTAATGGTAGGTTAATGGTTTAAGAGCATTACTCCGGCAAAGTAAAGGTTCCGTGGTTCGATTTCCGGCCGAGTCGAATGTCGTTTTTTCATATTTTTCAGTTACTACACATGTTCCATCATATCACATGTATTAGGGTGACCAGACGTCCATCATTAGGCGGAACAGTCCCACATTTAAAAAAGCATTAGAAAGTCCCGAATTTTACTATTTTATCCCGCATTGTCCCTCATAATTCAATCGTTCATGAGAAGAAGATCTATCATATCAATCAAATGTATAATATTTCAAGCAAAAACCGTTGCGTTTAAAAAAATTTTGAAATTGGTTGAACATTTTCTTTGTCTCCCTGGTACAAATGCTCCTACTGAGAGGGTTTTCTCTCAAGTAAATTAAGTATGGATTGATACTCCAAAATAGACTGATAGTCTCAAAAATCAGTAGATACACCGAAAGCAATAATAATTACAAAATACAACTATAGTACTCCGTGCCGCTCTTCTGCCCTTTACCGCGAACGCAAGATACTTGTACAAATGCCACCAAATTTAGTTGACCAGTAAATATTGATGTCTTGATGACGAATCTGGAGTAATTTTAGTCCTATCATCAATGGTTTTTGAAAAATAGGAATCTCAAGTTACGAACTCCGAACACGTATTTTACTTATTTTACTATATAAACAAGTTGTTGCTTTAATTAAATATACATAAGAACTTCAAAAAAACATCACACCAGGATGAATGAACTATGTATAAAGCTTTAACGTTTTAATTTCACAACACCACCATGCACATACTAATAAACGCCCTTTCAAATCAGCGTTAGCGTCCCGCATTGTGATTTTCAAAATCTGATCACCCTAACATGTATACTTACTTATAAATGTATAAATTAATGCAGTAAATTATAATAAATAAAATTTAATTTTTTATTTTTAAGAATGGTACTACTATTAAGTGATATAATTATTACATAGCAACACTAATTTGCGATTATTTATTATTCATCCTACTTTTTATACACACATCTCGATTATTCAATCAACCAACTTTTAGTTCATCAGCGTGTGTGCGCATGAATTTTTTCATCATTTTTATCTTTCTTCATAATACATTTTGTTAATTTTTGTTCATCCAGAGAATTGAAATACAAGAAAAATAATCAATCGCTATACAACTGTGTTACTGGCAGTGACGATAACAAAGGAATGGCTGTTATTGTTTTTTTTTCTATTTTCCAGCGTCTAATTGCACATACATATAATAGATTGGGATATGACTGTATGAGTAGTTAAGTATATGTACTACTATTAAATGTAACGACACTGGATAAAAATGAACTCTTCCATAAGACCTGTACTGAAAAAACTTTGTGAACAGAGTATAGTGTATATAATTTATACATATGTATACACATATTTTTTGCAATAGGTACATTTTGTAATAAATACTCACTCCATAGAACAAACTTTTATTGTTTTTAGATAGATACATATGTATGTATACCTAAATAAAATGAATAATAGCTGTTTATATAGAAAAAAGATTCCTTTCTATCCACTTTTTGAAAAAAAAAAAGAAAAAAAAAGGAACACTGATGAGGATGAATTAATCAGCTACAAAGGTTTAATACCTTTACCTATATACGCAGAAAAAAAGATACTTACACACATCCACGTTTTGTTGTTGTTAGTTGTAAAAAACAGGTTTCTTTTTTCATATATGTACACAAAGAAGATCACTACGCCATGTAAACCATGCGCGAAAAAACTTTTATTATTTTACCTATACCTCAAGCGGACATCGGATCGGCTGCGCATTTGCGCAACGACTTTATATTTTATACTTCGTTTTTTTACTTTTCATAACAATGAATGAGAGGATGTATTTCTTTTTGCCAAAATAAAAACAAAAACAAATTCAAAAGAACAGGATAAGATAATTCATTCTTAGAAATAAAAATTAGCACACAAAAATTGAAATATCTCATTAAACGCGATCTACACGAGACTTTTTTATGTCAAGACTTTTGCCTCGACATAGAATATGTCTCATATAGACCGCTTATGTCTTGTAGAAATAGATGGCAAGACATCAATTTCAAGACTTATGTCTTGGCTACCTGACATCAGCAAACAAAATGGAGATTTTAGATGTTTTGTGTGTCGACGAGTGTTGTGAATGTGGAGTTTTTTAATAAATTAAAGTTACTGTATTATTCCACATAAGATCATGCAATAAATGCTCCTCCATATCGAAAAATCCTCTTTTCTGTAGAAAAGAATTGACCCAAACCTGTCTCTTCTTCCAACAATTCATCACGAAATCGCTACAATAAATGAAATGCCCAGACATGACAAAAATGTCAAGACATGAAATATGGCAAGACATTAGTCTTGACATAAAAAAGTATCGTGTAGAAGGCGTATTAAAAATCGAAAATTTTTATGATATTTTCAATTTATATCATTTTTTTAATCAAATATAAATATACAAGAATGTGAAATTCGCACAGAAACTTCCTTGTTAGAATTTTTTGTGAAAAATAAAAAGTTAAAGTGAATGCTGCACAATTTGAATCACCATGTTAACCAGGCTCGGCCCTACCATAGGAGCAGCTGGACCACTCGCTCCGGGCGCTAAAACTTAGGGGCGCTGAAAATAACTGCTTACTTATTTAAATTTTGTGTAATAAAAAATAACATAAAAGAGAACAATTTTCAAAGTTCACTAATTTAAATATATGTATGTATTATGTAATATGTATATTCATATTAGATTCTTCTATGCATAACATTTCTAAAAAGTACCTTTTATTCGACGGACGAATATACGATGTTCATTCATTTAAAAATATTACTACATATGTATGTACTATCAAAAAATATATAGACAGAAAGAATTCTTATGTAGTATAAAAATGTCTCATACAAAAATTTTTGTTCTGGGGTTCCAACATTGGAACCCCATTAGTGAAATAGCTTTGAATGTACATCAGCATATTTCAGTTTTGTTAAAAAAGCTTTTACTTCTACATAGAAATACATATGTACATGCGAATACGACAATTACCTTGTTTATGCACAAAAATTAAAACGTATTAACGATAAAACGTTTTGAACATCGTTTTGAGATAATACATTTTAATTGGTGTTTATGCGTAGTACAACATTTCATTCTCACTTAAAACGTTTTGAGTAATAAACTAATACTACTCTAAAAGTTCATATTGATGTTTAGTATGTTACCAACACCATTTTGAAAGGTCAAATATGACAATTCACTTAAAACGAAGAAAGTGTACATGCACATTTTAAAAACGCATTGAAATTTTAAATTCGGATTTTATAGTGTATTCACTCAAAACGAAATAAAGTTTCAATGCGTTTTAAAATTTGGTTTATGCATCCGTATTTAGTCAAAACGGCATGAGTTAATGCGAATTAAAGCTTCGCATAAACAAGGTAATTGATGGTGTCGGTGTGACTCATTTTATTCACATATGTTTCACCATTTGAAATTTTTTTTATATTCTATTTAACACATAAGAGTAAAATTTTTTTTTTATTTTTCATTCATCTTGATCATGTTAAAAACAAAACTTAAATTTCAAAGCGCTTTAAAGCATAGTTAAAAAAGCTTTCACTTCCTTCCTTCTCTTACCGTACTGTTCTATAGTCTTATTTAATAATTACAATTTTTAGTTGATACTACATAAGAATTCTTTCTGTCTATATATTTTTTGGTACTATGTACATACTTGCATTTATTGTTACTATTTTGCTGTTAAGAAGAAATAACGTCAAAACAGAATACGAATGTATATAGGCTTCAGCTTCAATTTCAACTCATGGAGCAGAAAAGCTTTTTGCTCCAACGCTATCAAAATTTTATATGGTAAAATTTATATCGTTCCTTATCGCACAAACATTTTCTTTAAATTTTAATATGAAATTTGCGTTGAAATGGTGCAAGTAAAAAATTTGCACCATCGCATCTATAATTCTTGATTATAAAGAATAATTTATTAAAGATTTCGTGAAAATTAAAGCTCGTCGTGTAAATTTGAAAAATAAATGAACGATAACTACAAATTTATTCATTAAATAATGTTTTTTGCTAAGGAAGCTACTTCCAATACTGTTTTTAATTTCTTCTATTTATTTAACGTTTTATTATTATTATTATTAATTATTTTTATTATTATTATTGTTATTATTACTGTTATTATTATTATTATTATTATTTTTTTGCTAAGAAGACTTTTGAATAATTTTTGTTTAATTTTTATAACTACTATTGGTTATGTTATTGTTTTGAATTGTTATTATTATTATTTTATTTTATATTTTTTATATCTTTTTAAGATACAATCATATATTTTTTCAAATGGAGCAAAGTAAATAAATTTTAAATAATTAAAAAGTCAAAATCAAAGGATAATTTTTAAATAATCGATTAATATTATGAAAATATGTATTTCAATTAGCTTTGAGATACATATGTTTTCATTTGAAAAAATATGTCGAATGAGGATTAGGCCTATAGGGGATACTTCTTTAAAAAAACGCGTCTTTAATGTTCTACCTCCTGCGTGGCGCGGAAATGAACAGGCATTTATACATGTACGTACATATTTAAAAACAAAGGGCGGCAAATATTATAAGTGCGCCGGGCGCCAAAATCATTAGATCCGGCCCTGATGTTAACATATGTTAAAATTTAGGGTTATTAGATATGTATATTTTTTAGAATTTCCTTCAAACAATTATATGTGAAGTTTCATAACTTCATACACATCGGGTACTGCTTCCATAAGCGCAATACTGACTTCGAAAAATGAAAATATAGTATAGAAAGAAAAAAGTACGTTTACCTTATTCCTTTAGTATGGCAGTAAAGAGCTTATGGAAAAGAGATTTCATTGCCGCTATTGTTTTTTTTTCAAGCAGTCAACCTAAAAATTCAAAATTATTCCCATATTTCTGACATGTGGCAGTTCTGTTCAGAAAAATGTAAAATCGCCCATTCATACGAACTGTAACAACAAACCTAAAAATTTTTTTCGATAAATTTAAAATAATTAGGTGACCATGTAGTATACTTCAATCAATGACGGTATAAATTCTATAACAGACTAATTATTCCCATATACTGTAATAGTAAGAACCAGTTGACCTCCAATCTCAAAGTTTGGCCTCCAATCTAAAAGCTGTTTAAGCTCTTTCTTATTCTCAGGATTTTTTCTTAATTTCTCACTTTTTTAAAATATATTCTCTTTTCTATTTCTATCTATTTTCCATAGAACAGGAGGTGTGAAGTAATATACTTTGAAGAAAAATAATAGGTCCCATACCTCAGCCAGCTGTAATTTTCAGTAATTTGATTATTTCTGATTATTTATGGAGTAGGGATAAATTTTCAAAAGTACGGGAACGACTTAGCTCTAGTTTTCTGAAAATCAAGAAGAAAACTGGAATTTGATACTTTTGGTTTTTATTGAACTCCCTATTTTCTTCTTTTATAATTTTTCAAAACAAAATTTTTTTTTATTATATTTTTTTTTTCTTTTGAGGTTGTAATTATATCAAAACAAGACACGATAGGGTCCGAAATATATAGGATGTGGACCAACTACAGAAAGGACTTCATCACTCGCAAAACACGAGACTATCTTCAAAAGAAATTGACACAATTGGAAGAATTATGGATTAAATTTACAAAAATGATGCATTAATGATGCAAAAATTAAAATATTTTCGGATCAATACCCAGACGAGTTATATTTTAAAAATCAATATTTTCAACAAGGTGAAATCATTTATAATAAATTTAAAACCAACATTGAACAGCTTATGTTACAAATTTCGGAATTGCGTCATGATGAGCCAAAAGATGTCATTCAAGAAAATATACCAAAAGAATTAACTGGTCAAAATGCAATGGTTAAGGAAAATGAAGCTACAAAAGAGGATCTGGTTATAAAACGAATTAAAATCCAAAAGGTGCTAATGCAAACTATCACCTATTTTTTAGAAAAAATTAAAACGTCGCTAACATCACTGCAACCAAGAGCGTTCTATGAAGTAAAAATCAATTTGCTAAATCACCATGCATAAGAACTCAGACGAAATTTGGGAAATCAGCTCTGAGGAAAAAACCAGATAGATACACAAAAGAGTATTATTTTGAACTCGAAGAATGGATTCAAGATACTCTCATCAAATTACAAGAACATCTTAATGGAATGTCGCCTAGATATTCTAATGAACCCATAACATGCAATAGCTCACTTAAACTACCCAAATTTGTCATACCAAAATTTGATGGAAATTATTTAAAGTGGATAAACTTCAGAGATTTATACACACAATTGATACACGAAAAACCCATGAGAAACATTCAAAAAAATGTATTATCTGATGAATAACATAACGGGTAAACCATTTAATTTAGTAAAACATTTACCAAATTCAAATGAAAATTATCACACGGCATGGCAAATCATTTGTAAGAGATACGAAAATAAAAGATTCTTAGTTACAGCATTGCCAAACAAGTTTTTAAATCAACAAACCAACCATACAGAATCAGCCACTTAAGTCCTTACATGATACTACCAAGGAAGTTGTGTTAGGTCTTAAAAATGTAGGCATGTCTGTCGAAATATGAGATCCAATGCTAGTGCATTTGCTGTTAAATAAATTTGAAACACTGCTATATAAACAGTTTCTCACGTCTCCAAAAGAACTTACGCCGTTGAAAGTCGTCCTAACATTTCTTGAAAAAAAATTTCAAGCTACTTTTAATAAATTTAATCAATCTCAGCGACCATCGTCTGCGTTAGCAGCCATAACCAGCCACAATAGTCCTTGCGTGACATGTAAAGCAAATCATCCGTTATTTGCGTGCAATTCATTTTTAACGAAAACACCTGCTGAACGACTAAAAATACTAACTAAGTACCAGCTCTGCGTCAATTGCATGAAAGGCGGCCACACTACTTTGTACACTGCAACCATGTACTAAGTGTTCTAAAACACACAACACATTGGTGCATACAGATTTTTCAACAAGGAACAACAATATACTACCCGAAAAATTCAAAAGCACGACTTCAGATGTGTCAACTACCAAATACAGGCAGCCGTCTGCTGCGCAAGAAAACCAACCAAAACCAGTATCTCTGGCAGTTCAGCCATCTTCAACACAACAAAAATATGTACTGTTAGGAACAGCCAAAGTAATTGTTGTTTCTCCAAATGGAAACCAAATTCCTTGCAAGGCAATATTAGACTCTGGTTCACATCTAAATCTCATCACCAAGCGGTTAGTCAAGAAATTGAAAATTGCGGAAGTTCATGATCCCCTCAATATATTAGGCATAGGTCATGGTAAGCTGCACACACAAGACAAGGCAAACATCCTAATAAAATCTCGCACCACGGGATACTCATCAAGAATTGAAGCCAGAATTTTGCCAGAAATCACAAAATATCATCCTGACACAACCTTTAATATATCTGGTTGGAACATTTCTAGAAACATCGAACTGGCTGATCCTGATTTTTCCGTCATGGAAAAATAGACTTACTCATTGGAGCTGAAAAATACTTTGAGCTCTTATCAGTAGGTCAAATTAATTTATCTAATGAACTTCCCGTGTTACAAAATTACCCGTCTTAGGATGGGTAATAGAAGGAATAATTCAGAGTAGTCAGAAAACACCAGCATCGCTATGTGGTATATGTACTCAAGATGAAGAAAGCCAATTAGCACCATTATTAGACAAATTTTATAATATAGAAAACCCAGAAACCACATCATTGAAATTAAGCCCACAAGAAAAGAAATGTGAAAATTTCTTCACATCTACCTAACTAAACTTAGGGTGGAATTTGATGGATCTTCCAAAACAACAACAAATCAATCTTTAAATGATGTACTTCATACAGGACCAAAAATTCGAGCAGATCTTTTCTCTATTTTGCTTAGATTCCGATTACACAGGTACGTTTTTACCGCCGATATAGAAAAAATGTATCGACAAATAATAGCCTGAAGAAGCAATGAAAGAAGTCCAATAAAGTATTATCAACTCAACACCGTTACATATGAGTTCACGTCATCACGTTTTCTGTGACGTGTCTGAGAAGACTTATGGATGTGTAATATATGTACATACGCTCGACTCTTCAAGATGGCTCTGTAATCGTTCGACTGTTATGTGCCAAATCACGTGTAGCTGCAACCAAGACAATAACTTTACCACGTCTCGAACTTTGTGCCGCTCAACTGCTCGACAGAATAAAAATTGACTTGCAATGGAAGGATTCATGCTTCTGTAGAACAGACAGAGATAGTCTTGGCATGGATTAAGGCTACTTCATCATCTTACTATACATTTGTAGCCAACCGGATATCGGCAATTCAAGAGGCAACCTGCTCAGAGCAATGGAATCATGTATCAGGAAAGTAGAATCCAGCAGATTTGATATCTAGAGGCATGACGCCTGAAAAACTCAAAAACTCAGCACTGTGGTTTTATGGCCCATTATTTCTACATGGACCACAATCTCCTTGGCCCATACAGACCAAAATATGGAACACGGAAGTGGAAATGCGAAAACCAACAGTTGTTCTAAAGGCAGTATCAAAATCAACATGCATTACTAACGACATAGATCACCGAAATTCATTGGTGTTCTTGCAAAGAGTTATGTTCAGAGGTTTGCAAAGGCTTGTCGAAAACAAAAGAGAGCTTCGTCAATTCACCTACAAGTACCATAATTAGAAGAAGCTCTCGTCATAATCATAAAAACTGCTCAAAAACAAGAATTTGCAGAAGACTTGGAGACATTGAAAAGAACAAAGCAAGTGCGCGCAAGTAGCTCAATACTTAGCCTAAGCCCGTTTCTGGACATCAACGGAATCATTCGAGTCGGTGGGCGATTACAAGAGAGTGGACTCTCATATGACACAAAGCATGCCATGCTACTTCCGTATGCGCGCAAAATTACTCAGTTGATATTTCACAATTATCAATGCAAAACAATGGCAAGAACTACTGTAAAAAGATGTGTTCCATGCTGTAAATCTAAACCACAATTACTTCAACCATCTATGGGCAATTTACCAGCTCATCGGGTGCAACAAGCGAGACCATTCGTGAATGCGGGTGTTGACTTTTGTGGACCGTTTTGGACGCACTTTAAAATTCTCCAAGCCAAAGGAAAAGAATGAAGCTTCCATCGTTAAGTACTCTCTTATTAACTTGCTTAGTACTGCCAATGTTCACATGTTCAGAAACCACCATTATCCCGTTCGATACACCACCTGGATTATACTTCGAAAATCATGGAAACGCGTATTTCACATCCAACGATTGGACCATTGTGGCATTCTTCGATCTAAACACCTATCGAACTGAGTTGGAAGGTATTCATAATTTAACGCAACGTTTGAGTCATGTGTGTACTTTAATGACAGATCAGATTCAACAACAAACATAATGAGAAATTTTCAGGCGACCACAGAACAAAAATTGTAAGATTTTCACGTTCAGTTGGATGAAACAGTGCAAACGATCAATAGTTTCTTACGTGAGCAAAGAACCATCGAAGCTTTTGATAGGCTAGCATTACGGCTTGTGCTTGCTATTACCAATTATCAAAGAATTCAAACAGCCCTAATTGATGTGGTAATCGATACTCACCACGGTAAAATCAGTCCACTACTCCTGTGTCCAAGAAATTACAAATGCAGCTCAACACAATCAAAGATAACATCCCTCCAACTCTACATTTGCAGATGTTAAGAAATAATCTTCAACAACTATACAGTTTGATGAAGGTAGACTTCAGAATGACTACAAGCAAATCTATTTTTCAACTAAGGTTGCCATTACTAGCTCCTGAAATATTTCAACTATTAAATGCTGTACCAGTTCCGGTAGAAGTCAATAGAACATTCATCACAATCCAACCGTCTTCAGAATATTTATTAGTAAATCTCCATCGAGATACGTATTATCCACTCAGTCAGCAAGAATTTACAAAATGTAATGTTATAGAAAATTCTGTTTACGTATGCGAACAACAACATCCACTTTTCATAAGAACAAAGGAAACAGACAACTGTGAATATACCATACTTCTACAATTACCACTACCAACCTCATGTCCATTTATAACACCGAAAGAAGTACGGAAATCAGTGGATATATGTAGTAAACCAAACCACAGAAATTAACATCATTTGTGGATGATAAGATCTCATGGAAAACATTAAAAGGAACTGGAATTCTTGAATTGGCTAAGGGAACTGAAAGATGAAGTGTCAACACTACAAGGTCACAGCAGTTATGAAACAACGATCTATACCGTCATTATTCCAATACAGGACATTAGAAAAATAATAAATCTATATCAGTTCAAAGTTGCTTCTCAACAGCAGATATCTCCAAGAATACTGGCAGACGACATCAGTCAACTCAAGGCAAGAATAAAAGGTCTCCAACAACAAGAAGAACAAATGCCAGAGCTCAAACGTCACCAGATTCATCATTTTTCTATCAGCGATACCAGCCTCAGCTTAGTTCTTATTCTTGGCATAGGCCTTTTATGGAAATGTCTGTACAATAAGACACAACCAAAACTGCCACAGTTAGTACCGGTTCCCAGTAGTAGCAATAGATTTGAACAAAGAAATTGTTCAAGGCCCGGGAGGATGTTAAGAACCCATTGTTCATCAGTTCTACATGTCTACAATTTTATTAAATATTTTTTATTTTCAAATTCTTCAATATAGGTTTAATTAAGTTAACATTAATTCTAAGTTCACACAAAATTTGTTAACAGTGCAAATTTATTATAACACGTTTATGAAAATTATTAAAAAGAACATATCAAATTACAATGCAAAATTTAAGTATTAAGTAAAATTATTATTAAAAATTTATTTTAATAACATGAAAGAATTTTATTAATTTGATGATGTTGTTTATTATGAAGTTTTTTCACAAATAATTTCAATTAAATAATATTTTATGATGATTAAGTATTTTATACATGTGTTATTGTAAATTTGCATTAATTATATTAGAAAATTTGTATATAAATATGAAATTTTGATCAAATAAACCATTTCTTTGAATTCAGTGAATCAAGCCTTTTATTTTCTCTAGGTTAGGCTGTCGGGCACTGATTTCTTGAAGACTTTTAAGTTTTTGTTTTTTCACTTGATGTTTGTTTACATTTACATATACATATATGTACCATCAAACTCATTAATTTTGCACATTAAAGGTTGTAGGACCATAAATAATATTAATAAACATTCGGATTGTGGAACTTTAGAAGGAAATAAGACCAGATAATGGATTCAATCATATAGTAGCATCATGAACACTGGCAAAAAGTTTGAATTAATTGTACTTGGCTAAATTCTTTATAATTAAATTAATTATAACAATTTCGATATTTTTGAATACCTTTTGATGAGAACCACTCATAGGGCCTTACTTATAAACATCCTAGTTCAACTTGAACTATGATGACGTCTGTTCACTAGGATCTTTGTTCAATTTTCGTCCTTTAATACTATCGTCAATATCGTCAAGCGTTCAAAACTTGCTGCGTAACAAAAACTAACTGAACCATGTTTTAACATGTCAGCCTCAAATACTATGCTATTTTCTTAGAAGCAACTTTTAAAGAATTTGCATTATAATTGTACCTACTTTTATTTATATAGATGTTATCCGCACAAATGCCTTGAACTGTCAACTAATTACTCATAACCACGGGAAGATAGTTATGTATGTATATACATACATACGTATTCTTATTCGCCTTTTTATTATGAAATTCATAATTTTTTCAAAGGCTTTGTAATTTCTCAGTGTTAAATAGGTAAAAAGTTGTTATAAATTTCCAACAATAGTTACATAAAAAAAATTTCAATATAGTAAATATGCATACGTGTAGGTATAAAAGCAATTTTGCAACGCCCATCTATTTACCTAATTATTTTCTACAATACATTAAAATTAGAAAAATAAATTTTGGTTTCAGAGAAAACCCAAAATGAAAAATTATAACTAAAAAGAAGAGCTGTTTACTCACATTGTACTCTGGTTTTAGCTACTTTCCTTGAAATAAATCGCAGTTCTCTTCTTCTTAGCAAAGGGTAATTAAATATTATTCATAGTTCGTCTTTTAAACATGTACAAAATTACTAGTTATTTCCATTTGTCGCACTGTTCTATATAACAATTTCTCAGAAATACTTATTTTTAAATTAAACACAATTTTATAAAGCAAAAAATACTTTGTATTTAAGAAAAACAACTAGAATTCTTACTTTTAATACCATTTTGTTAGCCTTCTCTAAACACAAAATGGTGTTTATATTAAAAACAAGAAATAGTTGAATTTTTTATTTTTGATGTATATTCTTGATTAAACTTTAATACAAATTACAAATCATACTCTTCTCGAAATTCGTAGAACCGTAATTGGAAATTGGAAATTCTCGAAATGCAAGACTTTTCTCCTGACATTAAGGCCAATTCCAAATTGGGGACTCTTACTCAGAACTCAAGACGCAAAAACTCTTGAAGTCGATTTCAATTCAAGACTCATGTCATGACTCATGAGTACCATATCTAAATAATAGCTTCAACTTCGCAATGCTACCAGCATTTAAAAAAAAATGTTTTTCGAATTTAAATTTTTTAATTCTATCTGAAATCACCTCTTATTTAAATTTGAAAAGTGGAAGCATTTTTTTGTGATAAAATTAAAAAATTTGAAATATTTGTACACATGACATAAGTAGTATAGTTAAATAAATTAACTAATATCCCTTACATATTGAAGTCTACTAGTCTACTTTTTTTTTCTTTTTCTTTTCTTTTAACAGCAGTCTTTCTTTTATTTTTATTTACCTTATATATTTACTACGAAATTATATTTTTTATTTTTATCTTTTATAACTCAAAAACGCTAGTAAGTAAAACACACATTTTACAAATTTATTTATTATTTTTTTATTTACTTTATTTTTTGTCTACTTATTATTTATTTTACACAAAATTCCATATTTCTAATAAAGAAGAAAAATAACACAAATGCTACAAATTTGTTTTCCAGTTTTTAAAATTTGCAAAAATAAAAAAAAACGGAAAATATGACAAGTTTCGAACAACATATTTTGAACTATGAAGTTGGCATTACAAATACCTAAGACTCAAAATTCATATATTAGAACTTTAGAGTCAGACTCATTTGGTTTACTTTTAATGTATACCCATAAGCTAGAATAATTTTGAAATTTGAGCTTTTGTGTTTTGAGTCCTGAGTCCCCAATTTGGAATTGGGCTTTAAATACTAATAGTGCTGTCGAGTGTAGTTATACTACGATACAGTGTTGGGGGATGGAGGGAAAATTCCCGTTTTTGGGGAATTTTCATCTCAAATTTTGAAAAAAGGGAAAGAGGGAAAAAATACTAATAATATCTATTTTTAAGGGAAAAATAAGTAGGAACGGAAATTCCATGTTTTGATTGTTTCCAAGATTTAGTATTTGGAAAAAGATAATAGCATACATATTTATGTTATATAAAAAAGCATGAGTTAATGTTTAGTAACCACTAAACTACAACTGTAGTACATTTTAAAAAAATTAAAAAAATGTAGTAAATCTATTCCATATGTTGTAGCAGAAAGCACAATAAAAGAGAAATCAAGAAAAAAGTTAAGAATAAAAGTAGCAAAAATCTACTATTATCTAATTATTATTATTTGTTTTTTTTGTTTATATTATGGAATATTTTTTGTTATTTGTTTATAATTGTTTTTTTTTGTCTTATAGAATAGTTTTTCAAATAAAAATATTGAAAATGTACTTATTTTTTTATTAAAATAGCGATAGGGAATTTTCTGGGAAATTTGAAAAATATTGAGGGAAAAATGAGTTGTGTTAGCTCAAATTCAGGGGATTTTTGTTCAAGAGCATCCCCCAACACTGCTACGATACTTTTTTTTGTATCGCACAACACAACAAAATCTAGAAAGTAGAAATGACTTAAGGTCCAAGCATAATGGACACATGTCGACAGAAAAATAACGAATGCCGTCAAAATCACACATACATACACTGACATGCAAAAAAACTGCCGCACTTTGAAAATTTCATATTTTCTCTGTAAAAAGTCCTTTTTTGTCGGATTTAGTAATTTATATTGTGGTAATTGAACGTGATTATTAAAAATGGATCATTTTCAACCGGTAACCATTTTTTCTTGAATGCAGTACGCTAAAAGTAATGTTTGGTAATACCAAATTCATTGATTGTCAAAATCTTAAAGGAATTTTACGCAAAAAATGTTCCATTTACTAATACAACAAAATGTCTTGTTAAGATATTTTTTTATTTATTTTTTTATTCAAAACGTTATAAAACGGACAAAAACTTAACTCTCCATAAAATTTGTCTTAATTCTACATAAAAAAACAATCATTTTTAATTTTTCAATATTTCGTATGTCCTCATTTTGCAGCTATAACGCATTTCAAACGATTAGGCATGGAATCATATAATTTTCTTATATAATTAGTATCAATTACTTGGAAAAATACTTTTTTTTAGAATATTCTTTAAATCTGGGATACTAGTCGGATTCTCTTTTTGTATTTCCTTGCACATTTTGTACCAAACGTGGCTGTTTCCAGGCCAAGGTAAAGAAACAATACCCAATTCTTCCTTATAATTTGTATCTGTTAATGAAAAAACAATTTATTTTTACTAAAAAGGTTGACAACAAAATAAAAAACTAAAAGTAATATTTCACGTTTAATTACCACAATATAAATTACCAAATCCGACAAAAAAGGACTTTGTATTGAGAAAATACGAAATTTTCAAAGTGCGGCAGTTTTTTTGCATGTCCGTGTATATCAATGCGGGTTATAACTGACATAGAACTTAAAAGTTTGATTATATTTTAATTTTCAATTGCTGTATAATTAAATTTATTTAAATAAAAAAATGAGTTACTGAAATAAAACTTAAAAAGATTGTTTGTTTAACAAAAATTTTAAGAGAATTGTATAATTTAAAAACAGAATTAGAAGAAAACGTGAAAGAAAGATCTTGTGCAGTAAGAAAAATAAAGCCGAAAAAGTAATATGGATATTTTTATGTTACATTTTTAAAAATAGAAGAGTTGGATTCACAATAATTTTTCATCCACACACGAATAACAAAAGAAATATATGGTATTTTGTTTGAATTATTAAAACCATATTTAACAAAAACTTTTATTCGTGAATTAGTAAGTCCAGAATGCCGCCTTTCATTCATTTTTTTACCTTTTAATTAATTAATTATTCAAAGCATGAGAATTATTAATATCGTATGACTTTTTCATGTGTACTTTATTGTTGTTACAAAAACAAAGTACGCTAGTCAGAGTTTTTGAAAATTATAACCTCTATTTTTATAATTTACATGTGTCAGGTGCTATTTGAATCGCACTTGCTTTGTTTGACGAATGTTTAACGAAAGTGAGAAAAGGGGAAATGCTCTGACACATGCCTATTATGATCGATCGTATTTATTACAATTAATTCCCAACTTACACATGTCGCGACGTATGTCGATCTATGTCTATTATATTTGGGCCTTTACTCAATACTCATTGCAAATAAATTTGTACCTCGATTTTTTATTTTCTTAATATATCAACATTAAATAACTAAAACTTTAATAAAATCACAAATCACAAATCACATTATTCACCGGTCGTCAACAAGGTGTTTTCACAGTCATATAACTAATGTATAAGCTGTGTGTTACTAGACCTGATGAATTAATTTCTCATCACTTCAGTTTTGCTCAGATCACTTATCTTCTTTTTGAAAATAGCTTCACTTTAAGTGCCCAGTAAAACATGATAAAAATTTAAATTACATAGTTGAACAAATTTCACTAATAAAAACCCAACATTAAAAAACAATAAAAGAAGAAATATAAAATATGAATTACAAATTCACGTCACAATACTTGACACTAGAAACAGCTGGTAAACTGAAACTGATGAATGATGAAAGAAAATTGTTTATCAGCTCATCATTGATGAACTAAGATTTTTCATAGCGACCCTATTGTCAAATAGAAAAAGTGAGTCCCAAAAAACATGTTTACTCAGTGAGGAAGTCCAAAATATCAGAATTATCAGTTCATCAGGTCCAGTAAAACAAAGCTATTGTCATAATTATTATTTATTTGTACACAAAATAAATAAATAAATAAATCAGTTATCTTATCAGTTAATCAATCACAAAACAAAAATACAATCAGAAAACACAGGTCAGCTTTTACCGACAACACCGATGATTGTTGAAAAGAATTGTAGGATTTTCTACAAGAAAAAATTAACAAAAACCGATTTGCAGAGTGTGTATGCATGAACTGTGTGCTACAAGTCCCACTTTGTTAACGGTGGTATCAAAATTACACCTAAAAAAACATGCAAAAAACGAAAAATAATTTCCGCCATATAGCATACACTTCAGTATACCTTATTATTCTATCACCTACCATTTTAAACCTTTCACATTCATTCCAGTAAAAGAAAACACTACAATGTGTTTGTTGAAGATAAAGACACAAATTATTGTGAATATTCATTCGATGCGGTCTTCCACATAGCCCTAGGAGTCAATTCTCGAAATCACTCGTAACTTTACGTATACGTATCTATACGAGTACTTTGTTTCAAATGGTTTATGTCAGATGTGAGGTGAAAGTTTTAAAGTTCAAAACTGGTTTTACTGTCAAATAATTCAGATGGGCCAATGCCTCACATTCACACAGAATGTGTTTTGAGGTTTCCTTGGCCTCCTTGCAGAATTTGCACTTGTCAGCCTCTTGAAAGTCTATCCTACTTATGCTGGATTTCTTCGGAACTTTTGGCTAAGTAGCCGGCAGCTAGACTAAACCGACGGCTAGCCTCAAGTTTCGATTTCTTCGCTACAACCTTTGGCTAACTAGGTGTCGGCTAAATTTTTGGGTTTGAGTCCTCGGAATTGTCAATTTGATTTTATGGTCGCTGTTAACTTACTATCAAAACTGTCAAAAATTTGAAATTTAAATTTTTTACAGTTGATATTTGAATTTTGAAAGTGTTAAATGTCATTTGTACTCAAATCAGGGCAAATTTATAGTTACTTTTTGTGAAGTAGTTTAAGATTCAAAGTGCTTTTTGTGAAAAAAAAATTTCGAGCTTAAAAAAAATGGAAAAAAGAACAGCAAATTTTACTGAAAATGAAGTGGAATTGCTTTTGCATATTGTAGAGCAATACAAAAATATTATAGAAAATAAAAAATCTGATGCCACAACGTGGCAACAAAAAAATGAGACGTGGCAGGAGATAACTAATAAATTTAACGCCAGCACTCAAACAAATAAAAGGAGAAGTTTGAAAAATTTAAAAACAAAATACGAACATTTGAAAAAAGACATTAGAAAAAAACTTAGCAAACAAAAAGCTGAAAGAATAAAAACAGGTGGTGGACCATTTAGGGGGACACAATTGACAACATTAGAAGAAAAGTTGTTATCGCTGGTGGATCCAACAACAATGGTTGGTATGTCAGCCAGATTTGGTGGTGATAATAGTGATGACGATGTAGAGAGTAAGTATTAATTGTTAAAAACTGTATTCTATTCTACCTGCATGAAAAATCAATCTAATTCAAACTAACTTTTTTTAATATTTTCAACTTATATTACAGACTTTGGTATAGCATTTGAAATGGAAAATGAAAATGAAGAAATAATAGATGCTGAATACTTGGCTGATGATTTAGTTGATAAGTAATTTTTTGCCAACAATGATAAAAGTTTACAAAAATAATCTGTGTATTTTCAGAAGTTGTACAGCCTATTGATGATGACCCTGCACCTTCAACATCAACCTCAACAGGTCATAAGCAAAAAACTCCAAAAAAAGATACTGCATTCCAAAATAGGTTTTTATTCCAGAATAAAAAGACAAACAACATACCAAAATTGAAAGAAAAGGTATTGCAAATGCAGTTAGAAAGTTTGAAAAGGGAAAATGAAAGAAAAGAAGAGCTCCACCAACTGGCAGTAGAAAATTTTAAATTAGATATAGAAATTAAGAAAAAAAAATTAAATGAAATGTAAAGAAAAAAATTTTTTTATAAGTTTTATTAGAGTGTAAGTAAAATATGAAAAAAAAAAATAATATTTTTATAAGTTTTATTAAAATGCAAATAAAATATGAAAAAAATACAAGTATTTTTATAAAAAGCATTCTTAAATTTTTTATTACAATTTAAAAAAAAAACAATTAAGGTTTATGTTCTAAAAAAATTTTCAATTATTGTTCGCCTTGTTGTATCATCTCTTTCAGAAAAATTTAAATTTGGTTCATTTATTTCCCGATTATTATCCTGTACCATTGTTGAATCTAAAACAGGAGGCTCTTCCTCCATTTGATTTTTGGCAATGTTATATAGCACTCCGGTTGCTATAATGACATCCATCACAGTGTCAATTTTCAATCGCATTCCGATACTTAAAACCGGAAAACGACGTTTCCAAACTCCAAAGAAACGTTCGATAACATTCCTAGTCCTTACATGGCTTCCATTATATCGTGTTTCTTCAGGAGTCAACACATTAAGGATAGGTGTGAGCAAATATGTTTTAAGTGGATACCCACTATCGCCTAACAAAATACCGTTTCCATATTTGTTATCATCAAATTGTCTTTGCAGTCTACTGTGGGAGAATATTGTTGAATCATGAGCAGAACCTGGCCAACGAGCAACAATATTAAGAGCTCTTAATTCTGCATCACACACTGCTTGAACATTGAGTGAAAAATAACCTTTGCGATTCCGAAAACTTTCAGCATTTTCGCCCCCTATGCAAAAAATTACTCTTTAGTATGATTTGCTGTTTGTGTAGTTATAGAAATTAAATTACCTGGAGATTGGATCCTCACATGCGTACAATCAATACATCCTACTACCCTCGGAAATCCATGCATTGAATAAAATTTCAACTGATTTGCTTGAATTTCTTCTTCATTTCTTGGCATGTATACTGTTTCACGATATAACGAGGCTATAATAGCAGAGACTCTTTTTACTACTCTACAAGATGTTGATACGCTTACTCCTGAAAAATCTCCACAGACTCGATGAAAACTTCCAGTAGCATAGAATCGCAAAGTTAATAGTAACTGATTCATTGGAGATAACGACCTTGTCCTACTAAATATAATGAAAGTTTTGAAAAAAACATGCAAACAGAACTATATATTCTGAAATATTTACTTATTCCAGGACAAAATTAGATTGGGCTCAACTTTACTTAATAAATTTAAAAAAGTTTGCTTCTTTAAACGAAAACGAACGAAAAAATCAACATCATCCCATAAATCAAAATGCTTTATTCTTACTCGCATTATGTAGGGTCTTCTTTGAACTTCATCATCATTATCTTCATCATCAAATGGAAAAAACTCCGTATTGAAGAAAATGACATCGGAAAATATCATATCCATTGTTTATAGTTTATTTTTCTAAAATTATTACTAAAAATTTTAAGTTTAAATATTCACAATTTTTTTTAAATAAATTAAAAAACTATTTAGAAACCACAAAAACTTAATTTGCAAATTAATAATTACTATAGTACAATTATTACTGTAAATTACACTAATTTAGAAAAAAAAAATATCTGACACATAAACAAATGTATTTTACGTCAAATTTCTTTTTAGCCGTCGAATAAGTATTTAGCCAGTACTTTTTCTGTGGGCTAAATTTAGCCTCCGGCCAAGCCTTTGCCAGAAGTGAAGAAAACGAAATCTATTTGTTTTCTTCTGGCTAACGTTAGCCCGTAGAAAGCCAGAAGCGAAGAAATCCAGCATTAGATGGTAATTTAGTAGACAGTGTCCTTAGCTCCTTTCTATTGGGTTTGAGTAGTTTTCTGGAAATGTTAGCTGAAGGCAAAATGAATTTCTTTGCTTGAATATTTTCAGGAGTTTCCTTCCATCGAGAAATGCATTTTGCCATTTCCCATTTTTTTTTATATTGTTGTTTGTGTGGCTTTTAGGCAGACCGAAGAAGGGTTCTGGTCCAAGGAGATTAGAGTTGGCACCTTTTTTCGCTAGGGAGTTCGCCAACTCATTTCCCTTGAAGCCTTCGTGTCTTGGGATCTACATTAGGTATACTTTATTTGTCCTAGCTAGTATTTTAACAGTTTTTAGGCATTCTAAAATCAATCCAGATACAATTTTGTGTGAGTTTGTGGCTTTATTGAAGCCTTTCTTTAAGAAATCAGTAGCACACATGTCGATAGTAAAAATTTCAGCTTGAAAAACTGATGGATATTTTCCTAGGTATTTGTATAGGCTCCTTTTTGGACCTACTACTCCTGCTCCAACCCCTAGTTCAGTTTTTGAACCATCTGTGAACTACACAGAGGCACCTTTATCGAAGGTTATTTTGTTGTCGCGCCAAGATTGTTGATCTGGAAACAACACTTTGAACGGCTTTTCAAAGTTATAAACTGTTTCTATTTCGTCACTCACTTGACTGATTTGATGATTCTTAAATTCTTTAAGAATTTTAAGATTATGGGTGAGATCACCCGCTTTCAGTCCTCTATTTCCTCTAAGAAGATAAAAAAGCGAATTGAAGAAGTATCGCGGAGGAGTATTGATTTTCTATCAATAAAGCGTTACGTGTTCTTATCACCAATGCGATTCGCATTCTTATTGTTGGTATAAGAGAAATTCTTTATTTCGAAAAGTCGAATTTTTTCCATATTTAAAAAGATTGAAAATACAAAACAAATAAATTTGTAATTTAAATTTTATAACTTTATTTTCATACTGAAACTTAAAAAACTAATATTAATGATACTTAAGAAAAGAAAAAAAAAAAAGGATAACAAACTGATGAAGAAAAATGATTGAATACTGGGTTTTTCATTAGTTCCTTTCCATGTATACCTTTTTGACAATTCATCTGAAATTCATTTTTTTTAACTAACATATATCTTAGGAATTCTGCTGGAGTTTCCCTTTCGCACCGAATGAATAATTGT
Source organism: Bombylius discolor (assembly GCA_939192795.1). Classification (NCBI taxonomy): domain Eukaryota; kingdom Metazoa; phylum Arthropoda; class Insecta; order Diptera; family Bombyliidae; genus Bombylius; species Bombylius discolor. The sequence goes on from OW584239.1 coordinate 25,226,008, forward strand.
TTCTGTAATTGAAATTTTAAAATTACATAATTTTAGTGCAAATCTGGACACGTTACTTACAAGCTGAGTTTTCGCCTTTGCATTGTCTAATAATTTTTTATCGAATTTTAACAATGGGTGCTATTATGAATATCATAATTCGATCGATCGAATTTCGATTAAAAATTTCGACGAGAAAATATTTTGGTATCATGTAAGGCAATCGAATCGAAATCGAAAAATACTTGGTTATTGTGAACTAATTGCCATTTTGACGTCATTTTTTCAGTTAAATTTCAAATGTTTTTAAAAATGAAAGGAAAGTTAACTCACAAAATCTTTTTTTTATTTTTTTTTCCAACAAAATAAAAGATAGAAGAGTTTATAGTGTGAAGAAAATTAAAAAATTGAAAATTAACATTTTTTTTAAAACAAAAATGGCTCATGTTCACAAGAAAAATGATTCATTATAAAAAAATTATTTATATTAATTTTGTTTTATTAATTTTTTTATTTTCTAATAATTTATAATAGATAGTTTTATTAATACTATATAATATAATATTAATACATACATTTTCATAAATAAATCAGCAATCAACTATTGGCAAACAAACATCAATTGATCTTAATCTCAAAATTCGTACACATTAAAAGTCATCGAGTTTTAATTCGATCAAATCGAAACGAATCGAACTTCATAACTGTTATGATATGAAAATAAAGAAATAATTTTTAATTAATCAATGATCAAAGACTTGGAGCCGTTTTATACTTACAAAAAAAAATCAACAAATACCCAAAGCTCCTGACCTCCTGATGAGTCCCTTCTGGTCTACTAAGGGATTCCGGCTGCTTCAGCCCGGGGTGGGTCTTTGGACTCATCAAGCCGAGGTGGCATTCACATCCGTAACATAAATGTAGACTAGTAATTCAACGTTGCAGCAAAGCAGAGATAAGAAAAAGATAAGGGGCAGTAGTAGCATCAAGGGACGGAATCAACAGGGCATCACCTTGTCCTCAGTGGACCGGAAGCATCCCCCCACGGACCCTCGCCAGCTCCAACCGACAACTCATGGGATCTCTCAAATTTTTCTAAATGAAGACGACCATAATTTCTTTTTCCTTTTTCGTTTCTTTATTTATACCGATTTTTTTTTTTTTTTCTTTTTCTTTCTTACATAAAAAAATTACAATCCTTCACATATAAATTAGAGTTAAATACAAAAAAAATTAAATTTTTTTTTTGTAACAAAAAGGCTTCTTTAGGTATTACTTGTACTATGATTTTTTCATATTTTCTAATTTAGGATAAATTCTAAGGGGTTAAACTAATTAAGTATTAGCTAATTTTTGATAAAAAATAATATATAACAACTTTTAATTTTTTTTTTCTTAAGATAATACTTTTTCTAGAGACAAATTCATGTTTACTTAAATTTTTATATTTCAATTCATTGGATAATGTATAAATATCACAAAAAAAATAAAAAGGAATAAAACTAAATACAAATTATAGATTTTAAAGCTTAGAAGCCGTTTTAAATTTCCTTTAGTCATCATTTTATCCAATATTTTCATTTAAATTTATTTATCTTAACAATGTCTAATATAATGTATTTATAAGGCAAAAAAAAAAGAGTATATGGAGCTTTCAAATTAACAATTTTATTTAGTATATTTAAAAAAAACTGATACTTAAAGTTGTACTTCGAAGTCCTGCTTCTTTAATAATTATTATCTTAATTTCTTTTTGAATTTTGGTATCCTTTTTTTTTTTTTTTGCGTAAATCAAACTTTGTTTTTTGTAAATTTTTTCTTAAATTCATATCAATTTAATATAACAAAGGTAATAAAAAAGTCTAAAATTTCCCTGGAATTGTATTTGGTTTTTAAAACAAACAACAAAATTTGAACTTGGCAAAATAAAATTAGTTTAATTTACAAATTTACTATAATATTTTTTTTTTCTTATTTCATTATCATCTTTCATATAATTGCATTATTATTATTAAATTTTTTTTTTTTTTTTTGTTATATATATAGATATATTTTTTTTTTTTTTTTTTTTTTTTTTTTAATATACATATATGTATGTATATCTACGTTATTACAAATATTGTTTTTCTTTTTTTTTTTTTTTTTTTTTTTAATATACATATATGTATGTATATCTACGTTATTACAAATATTGTTTTTCTTTTTTTTTTTTTTTTTTTTGAAAGAAAGAAAAATTTCTAAATTATCACTATAAGCTTATTCGTTTTTCTTTAATTATTATTATTATTATTTTTTTTTTTTGCGAATTTCAAAAAAAAAGAAAAAAAAATTTTTTTTTATTATTATCATTAATTCTTTTTTTATTAAAAAAAAACCAGATATCAATCAACAAGTTAATCTCTTAGGGTATTATTCACGTAAGTACACAGTCGCGCACCTATCTATTTCTTTTTTCCCTTTCCTTCTCTTGTTCACGGTTTTATTTCGCACTTATTTAGATTTTCTTTTTTTTTTTTTCCTTGCAAATTTCAAAAAAAAAATTTTTGTTTTTTTCCTTTTTACACTTTTTTATAGTTTTCATCTTTAGTTTTCACAGGATTAATTAATTTTTATTTTACATTTCTTTTTTGTATTTTTCACCTCTTTGTTTTCCAATTATTCAGCTTTATTTTATATCTTTAATTTTTAAATTGTGTAATTTATTTTATATTTCTTTCATTAACTATATTTTCTTTCTTTATATTTCACTTTTTAATTTTTTTCAATGTTTAATTTTATTTTTACATTCTTAATTTTAAAATATGAATTTTATTTTACACTTCTTTTTATATTTCACTTGTTTATTTAATTTTTTTTCTGTTATATTTAACTTTTTTAATTTTTACAATATTTAATTTTATTTTTACCTCTTTAAGTTTAAAATATGAATTTTATTTTAAATTTCACTTTTTTTTCTTTTAGTTTTCAAATAATTAATTTTATTTTGTACCTTTAATTTTAAAGTATGAATTTAATTTTACATTTCACCTTTTTATATACATATATGTATATTCCTTTTTTTTTTTTTTCAACTATTTAATTTTATATCACAATTTTTACTTCACACCACTCAATTTAGCTATCAAAAAAAAAAATTCTACATTTTACTTTTTTTTTTTTTTTTCTGTATATAATATTTCATTATCGCCGTAATTCAACCGTCAGCGACCAAGACCCGAAAAGAAAAAGAATAATTCAAAAAAGAGGTCTCCTCATAAAATCTACCTCCCTTATACAGGGTGTTTCTGAGATCGTGTGCCAAAGTGAACATAGTGGTAGATCTCGATGAGAAATAAAAAAAAATCGTATTTCTATTCTCAATGGTTACCGAGATATTCGAGGTCAAAGAAATTTTTTTTCAAAAAGTGACTGGGTTTACTTTTCGCAACATATTTCAGCGTTCACATAGTGTAGAGAGCTAAATAAAAGTTATTTGTAAAGAGAACCTTCGGACCTTTCGAAAAATGTCTTTTATGAAGTTGTATGTCAAATGGTTCAGAAGTTATTGTAACTCAAAGTCAAGAAATTTTGGAAAAAATTCGTCATTTTTTTGTTCAAGGTCGAATTTCTCGAAAATTTACCTTATTATTTTAAAGGTAAAAGGTAAAAATTTCTTTGACCTCGAATATCTCGGTAACCATTGAGAATAGACCCCCCCCCTCCCATACGATTTTTTTCATTTCTCATCGAGATCTACCACTATGTTCACTTTGGCACACTATCTCAGAAACACCCTGTATATCACGATTTGGTTCATTTTAATCTCATTACTCGTCTCTTAATTAGCTATGATGACTAGTGCTGCCAAATCGGTTTTTGCTTAGTAAGTAGATTTTTAAAAATTTAGTAAGTAGATTGTATGGAAGGTTCTTTAAAAAGTAAGTAGATTTAATATTGCTTAAATAAGACCCTTAAACAACAAAAATACGTTTATTTTAGTTTTATTTGTTTGTTATTCGTTAACTCAAAATTAAACAAAACATTTTTAAGTGGAATAATTCAAATTTATACGTATAATAATAAACTAAATTAATTCTAATTCATTATACATATTGAGTATTAAAACATACAAAATAACAATAAAGAAAAAAAAAACAAAAACATAAACAAATAGAAATAAGTGTTAAAACAAAAATAAAAATTAAATTAAAGCTCAGCCTCAAATTTCAATCTCTTGATTATCATCATCAACATTATATAAATTACTTTCATTATCACTTGTAGACTTGTACATATTTTTATTAAACTTTTCATACATGTTAGTTGTTACTTCAAAATCGAAACAATTTTTATTGGTTATTTTCAAATATCCTTTTGTATTCAAACAAGCTGCAATTGCATCAGTGCCTAAGGAATTTCTAATTTTAGTTTTAATCAAGTTATATTGTGAGAAAACTCTTTCTACATTTGCCGACGAATGAGGCGAAGAAAGTAATTCAAATACAAACTTTATTAAAACAGGAAATGCTGGCTGTTCACCTAGTTTAAAACTTGATACATTATTCCAAAATTTCTCAATATCTTCGTCCACTTTTAATTCATGTAAAAAATTATGAAGCAGTCGATATTCGGAGTCAAGTTTCTGTAAATTTTGAAAATCTATTAAGTGTGGCATTGTATTTGCTAATACTGAAATTGTCGAATATTTTCTTTGCACTATGTTTTTTGGATCAATTGCAGAAATTTGTTTTAAAAAGTCTGATTCGAAGTCAAATCTTTTTAAAATTTGCTGAGAACCCTCTATATAGAAATTTAAACAGTTTTCTCTGAAATTATCTAATTTACTTTGATCCAAATCGTGATTGCTTGTTATAAATTGAATTACTTTAGCACCTAAATAAATATTCTCCAGTTCAATAAATTCGTTACGATTGTCACAAATTATTTCATTTATATTATTAAATGAATCAATATAACTCTGTTTTAAATAACATTGTAGGAAACTTAAAAAAATCGTCTTTGTTGATTCGTACAAATTATGTACTTGAGGACTTTCCGATTGAAATATTTTATTCAATTTATTAAAGTACGGTAACGTAAATTCCAAAAACCAAAAATACAACTTCGTGAAAGGATCAACAAGTGTATTATAGATATTTATAGCTGAATTCAAATTATCTTCCTTTCTTGCAATCGAGAAAAAAGCCGTCAAAACCTCGTATCTTTGAAGAATTCTCGTAACAACGGGTAAAAGCGATAGCCATCTGGTTTGTGCTGGATGCAACATTTTTAAAGGCTTGATTTCAAAAAATATTTGTAAAGATTTTAAATTTGCTAGCCGTTTTGAGGACTTTAAATAGTTGTAGATATTTCTTGTTACACTTTCTACATAATTTGGAAGTTTCCCACATGCATAAGAAGCACATAAATGAAAAGAGTGGCATACACATTTAATTGTATACAAATTTTGAACGTCTTGTTTTAATAAAGCAGCTACTGATGTATTTTTACCACTCATTACACTTGCGCCATCTTCCGCAAAACCAATTAAATTTTGTCGAAAATTTACATTACGTTTTTCGAACGAACGTTTTATTGATTCATGTAAAGTAACTGCATCAGCTTTTTCCATTGGCAGTAGATCGAAAAAAAAAATCATTAATTTTTTTGGAGTGAAAAACCCGTACAACAAGACATAGATGTTTTTGTAAATTTATGTCACTGGCTTCATCTGCTATAAGCGAAAATTTACTTTTGTTTAAGATATCAGTTATAGTTTCAATATAGCATGGGCTTACTACGCCAACAATTATAGCTCTTGATTTTGATCTTTTGCATTTTATAGATTTACATACTTCAGAATCTGATACAATAGATTTGAGAGCTAGTGAAAAGTGATCCATTGAATTAAAAGATAAATTATGTTCAGCTAAAAACACAGCTATCTTGATTTCAGCTTCTATAACTCTGTTTTTAAAATTCGTTTTCTTTGAAGTAACTTGTTCCAAAGAAGGTTGCTTCCAGATGGTTTCTTGTCGATTTTTATGGCCAAGTGTTTTTTCATGCTTTACCAAAGCCGCTTTACCCATTTTTCCAACAAATAAATTATTTAGGCATAATTTGCAATATGCAAAATTAGAACCCTTTTTACTAATTGTTAGCCAGGAAAATTTTGTTTCCCATTTTTTCAAATACTCTTGAAAATATTTTTTCTTTTTTTCAGGAGGAACAGTATCAGATTCTTCTTGAGTTGAAGATTCGGACTCATTTTCACTTATATCAATGTTTTTATTAATTATTTCATCATTACTATTATTATTAGCAATAGTTTTTTAGTTAGATAACGATTCATTTTCTTTTATAACGATCCTTCTGATCACAGAAAGCAAATGCATAACTACTGTAAATAACTACGAAAGTCAAAAATAATATAAATAGTAAATTTAAATAATTCACGAAATAAAAATCCTTACTTACATTAATTTTTTTATGATTTCAGTTGTAAAATTTATAATTAATTTAATAAATCACATTTCACAATTCACACAACAATAAGATAATAACATCCATTGATTTGACACTTCACAGTTCACCTGTCATTCAGGGTTTAGCAAAAGTTGATAAAATGTTCTAGAGTAGGGGTGTAAAAAGACAAAATTTGAGTACAGTTTCATTAGCTTTTAACTTCATTTTATAAAAAGAAGTAAAAAATAGAAATATTATAAAAAAAAAATAGTATCACTAAGAAGTAAGTAGAAAGTAAGTAGAATTACCAAAGAGTAAGTAGAAAGGACTAACGAATAAGTAGGTAAGTAAAAAGACCAAAAAGTAAGTAGATCTACTTACTTTTGTCTATGTTTGGCACCACTGATGATGAGGTAATTAAAGCGATATTAAGAGATTAATATCCGTTAATGTACATGGAGGTATATGAACTATTCTCGAATGTTCTAATCTAATCCATACATTACTTGATGGGTAATGTATAGTGAGTAGGTAATTTTAGCATATTGAGACCTGATACAGTGTGTGCAAGTTAAATGTTATATAATTATTACGCTATTTACATGAGTAAATAGGTAGTAATGAAATATATGGGTCATTCAATATATGTATAACCAATTTGTATGGGATAACTTATATGGATATTAAATGGTATATGAAGTATGACGTATTTGCCGTCGGCAAATACCATTGCATATATTTTAGTTATAAGAGAATTTTAAAAAAACTGAATTTTAATAAAAAAGGTAGGTAATTAAAAATAAGAGAATTTAAATGATGAAGAAGAAGAAACAATTTAAGTTGAATAATTCTTTTACTATTTTTTTTTCTATAAATCGTGTGATTTTTTAAAATAATAAAAAAAAATCACGCCACTTACAGAACAATGTGATGGATTACACATTTTTGTTGCGCGTGTGCAACGGATATTGAATTACAGTTCATTTTTTGGAATTTTAAGTTGCAATTCCAATGAATTGCAGACTTTATTTTTTCCAATATGAACTGAATTAAAATATTTTCAATGTACAGCCAACTGAATTTGTACAGTGGCGTACAAAAAAATATGCCCATCAAAAAAAAATTAATATAGCTGTCGCAACATAACCTTACATAATACCATTTACGAAAATCGAAGTTCGATCGATCGAATTACGATATTCATAATAGCACCCAATGCTTCTTGCTTATTGATTGATAGATTTTCTTCATCACAATGATTTGAATTATAAGAAGTCACCTGTGATTTATACTTCCTGACCTCTTCATTTAGATTCACAACTTCTTGGGTGAGCCTGGATATCATTGTTTTACTTTTCGTTTGTTCCTCCTGTATTTTCTGAAGCATACGACGATTTTCTTCCTTCTCCTTTCTAGAGTCCTTGCATATCCTTCGATGCTCACGTAGTTCATTCAATTGGCAATCCATCTATATTATGGGCAACATATTTTTACAAAAATAAAAAACTTTTTGAAGCTATTAAATAAATATTTCACTTACCTTGAATGTATGTTTATCCTGATTTAATATATTTATAGATTTTTCAAATAATTTTGTAATTTAATTTTTAAAAAACACATTTTTCAACCGATTTTTATGAAATTTCGAATATAGATAGGTGTAAGGGAATTGTGGTCCTTAAGTGGAACACATTTTTGAAAAAGTCCTTTATTTCAAAAATACAAGTATTCAAAGTGTGGCTGTTTTGCGATTTTGGACCTGCAAAGTGACCACCTACAGCTTACAATTTTCAACCGATTTTCATGAAATTTTAAATATAGATAGGTTGAAGGGAATTGTGGTCCTTAAGTGGAACACATTTTTAAATTTTGGTCCTTAAATTTTTTTATATTCGATTTTCGAAGGTACAGATAAAAAAAAATTCACTAAACTTTTCACACTTTTTTCATGTATTAAAACGTTTATTTACTATGATTTCTTCTTATAAGATTTAAATATAACCTTTTCCAAAAAGTTTAAAAAAAAATTCATGGAAATTGGTTATGTAGTTTAATTATTATCAATAAAACAAATTGTTAATTTTTCATAAAATTTCATTACTAATTTTTCATTTCACATCAATTTTTTTGCATACTTATGGGTTTAAATAAGAATTACACAGATAGTATAAACTCTATAAACTCGGTGCAAAGAAAATTGCAAATTTTGTAGTATGTGTGATGATTAAGTAACGTAAACAGCATATAAAAGTTATGTACAGTTAAGCTGCACATAGCTAGGTATATAGATATATTAGCAACACATTTTGTATGGGAATGGTGATCGGTGATGATGAATATAAAATAATAGAATTAGCATGATATGTACATACATATATACTACGCATAAAAGCATATTTTACTAACTTTTGTTGGATTTGAGCAAGTGAATTTTGGGTTTTAGTGCTAATTTTTTATATTCTGAATATTAGAAAAATTATAGTGTTACATAGAATTTAGATTTCAGTGATTATTTGGTGATAAATATAATATTTTACTAAAATTTCAGTATTTTTAAATACTACTTTTTTTTAACCCTAGGATTGCCTGATCGTATATAAATGTATACATTCGGACTTTGAGTCTTAATTTAAATATGATCCCTTCGAGCTAGGACCTTGAAACTTCATCAATTCCTCCATTGGAGGATCCTCACTATACACCCCAATTTTCAAAGTCCTAGCTCAAAATCGGTAAAACAAAATATTCTTTTTTATGCAAAAACACAAATTTGACGCTGCGTATACAAATGTATACCATACATTTTATATGGAAATTTTGAAAATTTTTTTTCAAAAAACTATATCTCAGCATTCCATAGACCAAAAACTAAAATGTTTATACTAAAAAATTTATCAAAGTGTTCCCTTTAGTTTTGTTTTTACAGTGTTGTTGTACTTTTTTTTTGTTTTCAAGATAAAATACAAAACAACATCAAAAACATGAATGTTTCATACATTTTTCTACATTCATAAAGGCAAACATCTACTTTTGACTTTGAAGATCCATATCTCAGCATCCTCTGAACCAAAAACTAATATTTTTGGATTACAATATTTGTTGAAGTGTTTCTATTGAGCTATCTTATACGGTAATTCTGTAAATACTATTATTTTCAACCAAAAGGACAAAATACGCGAAAAATCATGAAGATTTAGATTAGAACACTTCAATAAAGATTTTAATATAAAAATGTTAGTTTTTGGTTCACCGGATGCTGAGATACATCTTTTTGAAAATAAAATTTCACAATTTCCATATAAAATGTATGGTATACATTTGTATACGCACGGCTAAAACTTTGAAAATCTTGATCAGGCAATCCTAGGTTAAACTCGTCAATCATTCTACCTCCAAGGTGACGCCGAAAGAATGAATTGAATTGAAAAATAAAATGTACAATATTTAAAATTTCTACAAATTCTTCATATTTTGAAAACCTTATACATATGTACCTATATTATACCGTATTATTTATTATTTTAACACTTCATTCAATTTTTGACCGTTTTCGTTTTTAAAGTTGAATATCTCAGGACTCTAAAAACCGATTGAATTGAAATTTCTGCACAATATTAGTCTTGTCATTCTCTATAAAACTCTCTTTAGCACCAAAACGATCCCTGAACTGAGACGCGAGTTACAGGGCGCTAAACATAAAACTCACACGAATCAATTTTAAGTATCAAAATTTTACATTTTTTGACTCCTTATAAAAGTATGTTGCCGTGAGACTAAGGAACTGAAATTTAGTCTGGATATTTTTTAAAGGGTCTAATATTATATGAAATTTTAACGGTGAATATCCGTTAACTAGGGCAAAAGGTATAGGGTAAAATACAAAAAAAGTCATTTTTCCAACATACAACTTTTTTTTTTCTTTCTATAAGGCTCTCCTTAGTTCATACCGTGATCCTTGAAAAAAGTATGCATTTCAATTTTAGAACTATTTTCTGACCTAGTGTATTTTATTTGACTCAAATCGGTGCAACAAAGCCCGAGATATAAGAATTCAAAGTTGAAAAGCCACATATCCTTCCATATAAACATTTAAAAAATAAAATAATTCAGTATTTTTGAATTTTTACATAAAAAATTTGTTGTACCTATGAAAAATTTGTGACCTTCAACTGAAATAATTTCAGCTATAACAGCTGCATGCTAGCTGTAGCCTGTACCTACATACACATTTTACAAACGTACATCCATGCAGTATGATCGCCATATATAGCTATAGCTATAACTATGAAAATTTTTCAAATCATATACACCAACACTTAGACGAAATTTATTTGCTTGTGTTGGTGCAGACACAAATACATTTCAGACGATGTTATTGTTGTTTTCGAAAAATTTTTTTACTAAATTTGGCTCTTAACTTCAACGATTTAAAACTATTTTTTCAAAATATAGTAGGTATTTATACCACGTTATTGTCCTGAAGAAGAAAGGAAGGTATATTTCTCGCCAATTTATCGTAAAGAAGATGAAAGTAACATTTATCGTCTTTCTTACATACCTACGATACTACTTTATTGCTTTTTTATCTGAAGGAAGAGAAAAGGAAGGTACATATTTTCCGCTTCTTCTTATTATCAGCAAGACGAATTGAATTCATATCGGATTTTCTTGTCCATATAATATCGCTTAAGCAATAAAAATACGAGAAAAAGACGATAAAAATATCGCATGGAAGATATCGCTTTCTTTTCGTCCGGAAGATTATCGTCCAAATTGCATACTGGGTCATCATATAACGACTTTACGCACAATCACATTGGTGATGGTGTGGTGTGATGTTGTGTTGCGTGCAACATTTTTTTTTTTTTTTTTTTTGAGACAAAAATTTGTCTCGCTGAAGTTAATAATCATCAAGTACAAGTACATATCAAGTAGGCAGTCAGTAATTGAAGCTTGAGTTGCGACTTGCAAGGTAGTCTGATTTTTCGTTAGCCGAAGGCGGTAATTTTCTTTGGTTCTATGTATATGTCAAATTCTTGGCAATAAAAATGTAGAATTTTGTTATATTATTAATTAAAAATAATCATTTTACGTCGGGTATAATATCTGTTTAAAGTTTATTTTTTATTTTTAAGAAAGTGTATTAAGTATCTGATAATTCTGTTTCTCAGTGAGATGTACGTTCCATTTACGAGTTTGGATTCTATTCGTCAGGTCTAGATGTCAGGTTTGTTAAACTGAGAATGAATTGAGTCAACTAAACAAATTAGGTACAACAATTCATAAACTTTTTGACGAATGCGTCAAAAATTCAAAAACTCGATGCATTTGGAATTGACTGCAAATTTTTGAGCAGCAAAGCATTCAGTCTAAAGTTACTGCAAATTTGCTGTTGTCAAAATTATTAGATTATTAGATGTGGTCTGAGTGAAACGAATTTAATGGAGGAAAAAATGAATAGGTAAATATTTGGGTGAATAGAACTTCTTTTATAATTTTTTTGTCCATTATTATTTTTAAAAATATAAAAATACTTTTAGAAATTCTTCTAAGCCTTCAAAAACGTCAAGTAATGCAAAAGCATTTGTGATGCATTTGACTTGTCAACGGCATGTCAATGATGCCAAAACAATCATGTGATCGTCAAATTTTTGATGTTTTTAAAACTTAGTGCCCAATTATGTAATTCGATGGAAATTCTATCGAATAGAATTAAATATTCACAATATTTTATGTCATCCTCAAACAAATGCTAATATACGCCGTATGAATTTCATTTAAAATATCTAGTAATCTATGCTTTTTAATGTTTCATTCCATTACTACCCAAAATTATTTCAATATATTTTTTCTGATAGAATGAAATTGTTAAATAAAAATTTAATATGTTAAATCAAGATAAATAGAATACTACTAGGTATACTCGTAACTTATATGGAAGAGAGTTTTCTTTTGTTGTGTGACGTCACAGGTAGACAAATATTTTTGGCAGCAGTAGAAGTAAACAAATGTGAATGGTTATTTCTATTTGTGAATATACATATGTACATAAAAATGAATATTTTGATCGTGAAAATTTAAAGTTTTTATTAAGAAAAATGGTGTATTGTGCAGTAAAAACGTGCAAAAACTATACAAACAAAAAAAATACCACATCAAAAATTAAATTTTTTAAATTTGCGCAAGAAAAAGAAAGATTAGAAAAGTGGATAAGTGCTTGTGGACAAAAGTGCAATCAGGTATTGTGTAGCTTTAGGTAAATGTAGCAGTTTAAATGCATTAGAATGTGCAGATTTGATAAAAATTACAAATGACTGCTTCGATATTTTTAATTCACGAGTGGCAACTGTTGATTCTCGAATTACCAAAAAAGCGTATGGACTTGAACTTAAAGATCAGCAAGAAATCGTAGACAAGATGACACAAACTGTTATACATTTAAGAGTCGGAAATAGAAAAACTTTTCTTCCTTTCCAACAGGCAATTATTACCAATAATTCAGCTCTTCCACAACTATTACAATATTTAAAAGAAAAGTATAAAGTAACATATGTATATTCTTACCGGCCGTCTAAACCAGGATGTCTTGGAAAATTTTTTCGGTATTATGCGGGCTAAAGGGGGATTAAACGACCATCCCTCTCCAATAGAATTTAAGTATCGTATTAGATCGTTTATTTTAGGTAACATATAAGTACTTATTTGTGTTTTTGCATGTTTATGTTTGTGCCGTCCTACACATACTAGGGGTTTTTTTTTTATTAATGGAGTTGGTGATGAATACTTTTTTATACCTAAATATTATTTTTAAAACATAGTATTTTTATTACAACTACATTATTTGTTTTTAAAGGGAAATCAGATTCGTCATTACAAGTGAGTTTTAACTCAAATACCGCAAGCAACACAGAAGATGTATGTGAAGATGTACTATCTACAAATATTTTGTCCGCTGTTCTCCAGCCTGAAACTGAATTTGACAAATTTCCTGATGATCAACTACCTGATAATAATCAAGATATTGAAAATTTTAAACTATATGATTTTCACCAAGATGCATTGGAATATATTGCAGGCTATATAACAAAAAAATTAAAACTTGGCAATGAATATGTGTATGAAGGTGGGATTAGCAGTAGGTGTAGTTATACTTGGGTAGAAGAAGTTAGTGAAGGAGGATTGAAAAGACCCACACCAAATTATTTGAAGAAAATAAAAGACCTTGAAACAGTTTTCTTGAGTAGGAATAACAATGAAATTAGTATTAGAGAGGGTTATTTAGCCAATCTTTCAAATTTGTCCAAACATATAGAATTAGATCAAAATATTAAAAACCTGTTTTTTCGATGCCGTATGTATTTTAGAATTAGAGAGTTAAATAAAAAATTTTCATTACCATTAAATAAAATCAAAAAACAAAAAAAATATTATTATAAGTTTTATTTTTTAAAAATATTTTTAATTTTGTATGAATACCTAATAAACAAGTAAAAAATTTAAATAAATGCAAATATCATTTCATATTACCTACATTTCCTACTTCTGTTATACAATATACACAAAATATATATTGTCTACCTGTGACGTCACACAAAAACAAAAACAACTATCGAGTATACCTAGTAGTATTCTATTTATCTTGATGTTAAATAAGAAATTTGATAAATGTATGCTCTGTTAACTCAGTTTGCGATTACAACTCTTGACGGATAATTTGCTTACTTGTGAGAGCAAAAACAATCGAGGATACCATTTTCTATGATTTCTTGCTAGACGATCAAAGACGTCCTACTTAGTTACGTTCGTTCACTTTCAATCGAATCGAACGAAATATTCACAATATTTTGTGTCATTCTCAAACAAATGCTAATATACGCTATATCATATACTAATAAAATAATAATATAAGCAACCTAGAACAAAATTGTGTGCTTAATTTTTTTAAATTAACAGACAAAAGCTTTTCCATCAAAGCTACATAGCAAAGCTTTAACAAAATTTCTCTAAACTTTAAGGTCATTGATTTTGTGAGAGTATTTTATGACGTCATACATTATGATTACTTTGATCGTGCTTTGGCAGATTTTTATTAAAAATTTTCATTTTTTACATAAATATGCATTGTTGCCGTAATTTATACTTTTGAATTTCCTTTGTTTTGAACAAAAATATACATACCTACATAAGTAAATATGTACATATGTATGTATGTATGTAGATATTATACCTACATAATTGCTTTGAAAAAAAAAAATTTTTTTTTAAATTACAAAATGTTATTATTATTATTAAACATTTATACGTATAAATATATATAATATAGTAGGTATATTTATCATACAGACATATGTAGCTATGTATTTTAATTTATGAAGGAATTAATCAATAAAATTTTTAGCTTTTGTAATTTCGGACAAAATTATTAGTTGAAAATAGCCGAATATTTTTTTTTATTGTCTTTTTTCAAAATCGACAATTTTACCTCATATACACACCAACCATTGTAGGTTGCCAGTCCTAAGTCTGTATAAAGTGTGAAGGAAAATTTAAACATTATTTAATCACAGTTTTTATGGTTATTTAGAGCATATTTTTTAAACTGTCAACCCAAAAACGGTTGAAAACAAGTTGCCCAGATGATAAAAAAAAGTAAAACAAAAAAAAAAAAAATAAAATAAAGGAAAACTTTTATTAACATATTTTTATTGAAATATATGAGATAAAATTGTGGATTTTAAAAAAAGACAATAAAAAAAAATATTCAGCTATTTTCAACTTATAATTTTCTCCGAAATTACAAAAGCTAAAAATGTTGTTGATTAATTCCTTCATAAATTAAAATATGTACATAGCTACATATGTCTTTATGATAAATATATTATATATATTTATACGTATAAATGTTTAATAATAATAATAATAATAAATAATAATAAAATTTTATAACTCAAAAAAAAAAATTTTTTTTCAAAGCAATTATGTAGGTATAATATCTACATACATACATACATATTTACCTTTGCATATATAGTATATTTTTGTTCAAAACAAAAAGAAAATTCAAAAGTATAAATTACGGCAACAATGCATATTTATGTAAAAAATGGAAATTATTAACAAGAATCTGCCAAAGCATGATCAAAGTAATCATAATGTGTGATGTCATAAAATATTCTCAAAAAATCAATGATCTCAAAGTTTAGAGAAATTTTATTAAAGCTTTGCTATGTAGCTTTGATGGAAAAGCTTTTGTCTGTTAATTTAAAAAAATTAAGCACACAATCTTGTTCTAGGTTGCTTATATTATTATTTTATTAGTATATGGCTATATGAATTTTATTTCAAATAACTAATAATCTATGCTTTTTAATGTTTTATTCGTTTTCTACGGAATTTCGATATCTTTTTCTGATCGAATGATATTGTTATATAAAAATTTAATAATTATTTAAATAAAAAAATGTTGCAATAATAACGAGCGGAAAGACAAAAAAGTAAGTTAATATTACATTGTCATCCAATTCTGAGCTATATTTATATACAGTTTCAAGTCTATTTCTCATCAAAAAGTTGGTTAAAAATCAATTTTTAAATTCCACCCGAACAAACATACAAGAAAGCGAGTTAATAAAAACGTTTTAAAATCATAGATTACTAGATATTTTAAATGAAATTCATACGGCGTATGTTAGCATTTGTTTGAGAATGACACAAAATATTGTGAATATTCATTCGATTCGATTGAATTTCAATCAAAAATCATAATAGAGCATAATATTTCATTCGATTCGATCGACTTGTGCTTGTGCAATTAGTACCTTGATTAATACTTTGAATCAACGATTGTAGGTGGCGATTTTGTGGCGCGTAGACCATCACAGTAAACCATACTGTGTTTGCACAGTAAACCATATTCCAAAATCAAAGTAATTGTAACAAACTTCAAAAAGTTTATAAATCTAAATATGTAAGCTTTTTTCAAATTACTGAAAATTATACTGCGAATTTTTTTACTTGTTTTCTGAATATTCATAATAATTTTAAATTATAATTAAATGTAACAAATGCTATTGTATTTGACGAAAACTTTCCTTTGAAAGATCATGTATCTCATCCTTGTGATCAAAAATTTGTGGACGTGCTTCATAATTTGCAATCACAATACCTTGCCGTGGTGCTTCAGAGAATTCTCCACGTAAACCTAATAAAAAACAAATATATGTAAATATCTATATTTTTAAATATTACATCGAAAACTTATACTTTACCTATGTAGGAAATTTTTGTATTTTCAGCTCCATAATTGTTCGGAAAATACATTGAAAGATGATGAACAGCAGAAAATTTTGTAACTCTGAAATTTTCAAATATTGTTTCTTACATAAATAGTTTGAGTCATACATACATATTTCATTTGTCATTGAGTCATTCAGAAACCAATTTGACTAAGTCGATTTTTTTAAATTTCCTGTTTTTTGTACATTTTATGTTAACTAATAATTAATATTCTTTTTATTGTTAAAAGATTTACTCGTTGCTTCGTGTTTTCATAAGCAAAAAAGTCATTTTTTATAGCTCAAAAAAGGATACATATTTTTAAAAATAATTAAGTTGTTTACATTAATTTTTTTAATACCTTTTATAGACACATTGGCTTGTGAATGGCTTTTATAATATCTTACTTTGGGGCATATTCTATTTCACCTTTAAGGTCACAACATAATTCAATCTCCTGATCCGCTACAGCAGCATCTTCGAATGTCATCATTTCACGATTTTTGAAACTGAATATAAAATTAAATAATTAGATGTTTCATTCAGAGAAGAAAATACCATACAGTCTCAATTTTGAAGGATGTGATTCATTGTCAAGTCCACTAATAATGATTCCTTTTAATTTGACATGACCAACAAATGGAATATTGAAGAGCAGTTCTTCATCTACATCACTTTGAACAAACTGAAATCGATGTTTATTTTTAAAAAAAATCAAACAAAACAACAGAACTTGAAAAAAATTCTTGTTTATATTTTTACATTAGTAGAATCAAATCTCTTTTCATACGGTTTAAAAATAGTTTTTCCTGAACCTTCTTCAGACTCATTTAAACACTCCAAGTTATTAATATCAATCTTTTGATATAAACTGTATAGAATGCCCATTTCCAGTGTATTTTCTAAATCAATAGATTCACGAGAACATCCCGAATGATTATGTGAATGTCCATGCGGCATTATTATTTACTAAGTACCTACTTACTCAAAATTTAAAAATAAAATACAAAGAAAAATAAACTGTTCCAAAAGTAGCACTTGCTATTTCAATTTTCATGATAAAATCAACGAATTGGTACATTATGCCGTAACCACAATTAAAGCGATTTTCAAAGTCTATTACGACTGTCAAAATTTATCGCCTACGGATAATTTAATCTATCTAAACGCAATCATGGCGATTTGCGTAATGCGATTTTTTAGCCATCGTTAAAATATACTTAATTTTTAACGCCATGCCATACTTTGACAGTTGGCGTTTCTTTGTATTTAAAGTGAATACTAGTTTTTCAACTGTTCCACAATATCCATTATTAAATTTTGCACAGAATATAAACAAAACAGACAATTAACAAATGACATCTACACAATTACATTAAAATGAATAAAATGAATTTTATCGCGATTTGCTTGTCGCCTTAATTGTGTTCTATATGAGATTCCAACATTCATCGACATCGTCAGCGAACATCACGTTCAGTGTGGTTATGGCATTACTGACATTACTGTACTAGCCACTGGCCATTCTACTACATTGGTAAAACATCTGCTACCTTTTTGTCGATTTTGAAAATAGCGACAAAAAGCATCAATTATACAATAGAGGTTTAATTTAGTCGTTAAATTCAAATTTTTGAATTTTCATGTCTGTATGTTTGTAAAAATAATATTATAAGGGGAATAATTTTGCTTTGAATAAGCTCATAAGATCAACAACTGTATAAGACTTCAAGAGGAGAAATGTGTAAAGAAGAAGCATGTAAAGTAAATTGAAGAAATAAAGAATAATGTAGAACACGTCCATAATTATAATATTCATTGTAAATACTATAACTGTTTTTGTATACTATATGATATTTTTTAATTTTGTTTTGATTCTGATTGTATACATTTTTTTAAAATTTATATTTTGTTTCAAAAAACAAAAATAATACAATTGTGTACCAATTATTGTTGATGATATTAATTATCACGTTTTTTTTTTATGTGTATGAAATGAAAAAATATTTTTATTTTTCATGTTTTTTAAAATATACTACCTTTTACTCATTTTCATATTGCATTTTATAATTCTTATTAAATAATGATAATTCATTTAATCGGATGATGGTTTCTTTTTTCTATTTTGTTAAATTTCAAATTTTTTAGTTTTTTATTTTAACTTAATGACAAATTCTCAATACAAATTATTTTACGTACATAAAATTTAAAAAATACATATTTAAGAGCCCAATTTAGTAAAATGGCCTGCAAAGTGACCACCTACAGCCTACATTTTTCAACCGATTTTCATGAAATTTCGAATATAGATAGGTGGAAGAGAATTGTGGTCCTTAAGAGCCAAATTTAGTAAAAAAATTTTTCGAAAACAACAATAACATCGTCTGAAATGTATTTGTGTCTGCACCAACACAAGCAAATAAATTTCGTCTAAGTGCTGGTGTATATGATTTAAAAAATTTTCATAGTTATAGCTATAGTAATAGTTATAGCTATAGCTATATATGGCGATCATACTGCATGGATGTACGTTTGTAAAATGTGTATGTAGGTACAGGCTACAGCTAGCATGCAGCTGTTACATCTGAAATTATTTCATTTGAAGGTCACAAATTTTTCATACAACAAATTTTTTATGTAAAAATTCAAAAATACTGAATTATTTTATTTTTTAAATTTTTATATGGAAGGATATGTGGCTTTTCAACTTTGAACTCTTATATCTCGGGCTTTGTTGCACCGATTTGAGTCAAATAAAATGCACTAGGTCAAAAAATAGTTCTAAATTGAAATGCATCCTTTTCTGAAGAATCACGGTATGAACTAAGGAGAGCCTTATAGAAAGAAAAAAAAAGTTGTATCTTGAAAAAATGACTTTTTTTGTATTTTACCCTATACCTTTTGCCCTAGTTAACGGATATTCACCGTTAAAATTTCATATAATATTAGACCCTTCAAGAAATATCCTGACCAAATTTCAGCTCCTTAGTCTCACGGCAACATACTTTTATAAGGAGTCAAAAAATGTAAAATTTTGATACTTAAAATTGATTCGTGTGAGTTTTATGTTTAGCGCCCTGTAACTCGCTAGAAACTTCAAAGTCACAAAGTAGAAACAATTCCTTTATTGACTTATTTATGGAAACAAATTAGTAACAGTGCCTATAAACAACTTTCATGGATGAATTTTTGCCAAACATGGCGGATACAATTTTTTGAAAAATATTTATTGTAATAAACTGGAAATGCTCTTATTTTAGACTTATTTTCCATTTAAATGCACAAAAATATTACAAACAAATATAATGCAATAATTTTTTAAATGTTTTATTGAAAACATTTTGAATATGTTTTTGCAATATTTTTGTAAATTATTCAAATTTCTGAATAAATTCACGGCGAATTAATTTTTTTCCATGTAAAAACATACATTATACAGTAAATTTGTCACCGTTTACAAAATTTACCTTAAGAAAAAGCCGTATTTCATATTTTTAAACGACATATTTTCTAATATAAAATGGCTAAAAATATATAAAAAAATATGTACAAATTCATTTGTGTGTTTATCATGTTCAATATATATTTTCAAAGAAGATAGGTATACTCTAGTAAAAAAGGAAAGATAATTACATTTTAAAAAAAAAGATAAATACTGTATGATGAAAAGAGAAAGATGTATTTCATTTGTTTACGTTTCTCTTAGATCAAATAATAGTCGCATATTAGGCATTGTGTGGTCGCAAACAAGGAAAAGTTTTGCACCACTCTCGAAACGACCACGTAATGTCGACGTTGCTGTTTCGAAACATAGGTTCCTTTATTGTCACACTATTGGGCACAATAACGTAACCAGGCCCCGAATGTGTTAAAAAATGTTAGTTGGGTATACATAACTTTTATATGCTGTTTACGTTACATTAATCATCACACATACTACAAAAATTGCAATTTATCTTTGCACCGAGTTTATAGAGTTTATACTATCTGTGTAATTCTTATTTAAACCCATAAGTATGCAAAAAAATTGATGTGAAATGAAAAATTAGTAATGAAATTTTATGAAAAATTAACAATTTGTTTTATTTATAATAATTAAACTACGTAACCAATTTCCCTGAATTTTTTTTTAAACTTTTTGGAAAAGGTTATATTTAAATCTTATAAGAAGAAATCATAGTATCTAAACGTTTTAATACATGAAAAAAGTGTGAAAAGTTTAGTGAATTTTTTTTTTATCTGTACCTTCGAAAATCGAATATAAAAAAATTTAAGGACCAAAATTTAAAAATGTGTTCCACTTAAGGACCACAATTCCCTTCCACCTATCTATATTCAAAATTTCGTGAAAATCGGTTGAAAATTGTAAGCTGTAGGTGGTCACTTTGCAGGCCCAAAATCGCAAAACAGCCACACTTTGAAACCTTGTATTTTTGAAATAAAGGACTTTTTCAAATATTAGTTTTTGGTTCACCGGATGCTGAGATGCATCTTTTTGAAAATTAAATTTCAAAATTTCCATATAAAATGTATGGTATACATTTGCATACGTACGGCTAAAACTTTGACAATCTTGATCAGGCAATCCTAGGTTAAACTCGTCAATCGTTCTACCTCCAAGGTAACGCCGAAAGAATGAATTGAATTGAAAAATAAAATGTACAATAGTAGTGTGGACATGCCGGTTCTAGACCAAGTAGGGTTTTGTGCACAGCTTTTTAGATGACGTCATGAGCTTTAGAGCTTTTTGGGTTGAGATATACGGTGAGAGCTTGAAAGCTTTGAGCTTTTGGGTTGTGGTATGTGGTGTAGGTTGTGGTATGTGGTGTAGCTTTTGTGGTATGTGGATTATGTTTGTGATATGTGGTATAGTTTTGATGGTGTTAAGCTTTTTGGTTGTGGTGTGTCACCTTAAAGTATGCAAATTTTTTGTTACAAAATGGCGTCATAACCTAAAAGTATGCGAAGTTTGTTTTGAAAGTATACTGAAAAGAATTCAAAAATGTCGGCTCTGGCCCGGTTGAATGACATCATCATCAGACCTTGAAGCATAGAAAAAACCCGCGTGATTAACATGTGCTTTATCAGTGCTAATCATGTTGAGACATGTTTGTGTAAATACCACCACGCGCAATTTATTTAATTACCGACACATGCGATGTATATTTTTGCAAAGCTTGCAAATTCCATCCTAAAATAAACAAATGCGAATTCCATTTCAAATAAACTACTAAGATTTAGGGATATATGAATGTTGAGACATGTTTGAGTTTATCGTTGTTTTTGTTATTTTTAATTAAGAATGAAAAAAAAAAATACTTACCATATTGTCAGAATCCGGATTTGAACCGGGGACCTTTAGAGTTTCAGTCTAACGCTCTCCCAACTGAGCTATTCTGACGATGTTTTTATGTGTATTATATGATGTTTTAATGTTTGTATTTCATGATAAGGATTTCATCAAATTGTGAAATTCTAGTTGGATGTGTGTGTGAGTGTGTGTGTGTGTATTTTGGCAGCATTTGTAAGCGGTGGAAAAAGGGTGGGGATAAGACTATAAATGAAGACGATTTCTACAAACGACATCAGTTCGTCGTTTAATTTTCAAGTGATTTGATTAATCTTTCGTGATTAATCTTTCGTGTAAGTGAATCAACAGCAATATCAGTTTTATGAATCAGTAGTTTTAAATAAGTTAAATTTATATTAAAAAATGAAGTTTACATGTGAATTATGTAATAAAGATTTTTCAACAAAATCAGTTTTAAAAAGACATGTTAATAGCATTCATGGTGAACGTGTAATTTGCGATATTTGTGAGAAACATTTAAGTAGGAAAGACAAATTATTAGAACATAAAAAGAAGATCCATTCTGATTCTGTCATCGACAAACTTTCTTGTGTAGTATGTAAAAAGGAATTCTCAAGGAGCGATAATTTATTATCTCATTTAAGAAAGAATCATACGGTTGAAGTAAAAAAACCAGTTGAGTCAATAGCGATAACAAAATTTTGTGATGCATGTCAATAAGATATTCCAACAAAGAATTGGTCATATCATTTAAGAACAAACATACACAAAAAAAATTCAGCTGAGCCTCTAAATGAAAATTTAAAGGTAATCAAAAGCGCTTTTGAAGAAAGAGTTGAAACATATATACTTGAAAACAAAGATGAAGGTGTATTAGATGTCTTGAAATTCTTTAATACATCAAAAGATCATATTTTAAATGCTTTAAGAAATCTACTTGATAAACATTCATCATTCAAGTTTAATATGGAATTATTTTGTGAATATATAAAAATTACAAAAGGAAATGATGGTGAAGATGATATCACACTTTCAGTTAAATCTTTTCAATCTTGTATGTCAATTATACAGAAAATTGAAGATTTATGCTCAGTTTATGAAGAGATGGTTGGAAAAATTCATAAAAAAATGCAAGAATTTCAAGAAAGAGATAGTGGTTGGGCTCTAGTAAGAATTGTTCATGTTGAAATTAATATTAATCAATGGAGACCTTTAAGAGGATCTCAGTATATATCACTTCCAAAATCTATACAAAATAAAAAAGCTTGCATCAATGTAAAGAATGAGGACGAGTATTGTTTTAAATGGGCTGTAATATCTGCAATGAATCCAATCGAAATACATTCTGACAGGCCATCATCGTATCAGATTGAGAATATAATATCTGAAAAAATAATTTTGAAAAATGACGCTGAACTTGATTTTACTGGACTAGAGTTCCCACTAAAAGTATCTGATATTTATAAATTTGAAATGCTGAATCCAAAAATCAGTATAAATGTATTTGGATTGGATGATAATAAAATTATTGGACCGTATTATTCAACGTCTAAAGAAAAAGAAATTCATATAAATTTATTATTCATACAAGAAGAAGAAAAATCTCATTACGTATGGGTAAAAAACATATCTAGGTATGTAATTGTGTAAGTGTAAATTATGAAATTTTATTAATTAACAAAAAATTTCTAAATTTCAGATTAATAAGTGTGCAGTTAACACATCATCACCATCAAATCTATATGTGTAACTCATGTTTATTATATTTTTCTTCTGAAAATGACTTGAATGCTCACAAGAATGAATGTAATAAAATAGTAACAAAAATGCCAACAAAAGAAAAAAGTATTTTAAAATTTGAACATTATGAACGTCAACTAGATGTTCCTTTTGTAATATATGCTGATTTTGAATGTATTTTAAAGGATATTAGTACATGCATGCCAGATCCATCATTACCATCCACAACAAATGTACAAGAACATGAGCCTTGTGCTTTTGCATACTATATTAAGTGTAGCTTTGACGACAGTTTAAATCAATTCAGAACTTACAAAGGAAAAGACCCAAGCAACATTTTTGGTAGTAGTTACTATCGATTTGGTAACAAGAATTATTTTTTGTTAAATTTACGTATTTCTAACATTTTTACTAACTTTCTTGTTATTGTGATAAGTATGGTAACATTTATGATAAAGTTACGTACTTTTTGCTAAAAAGTAAACCAAGTTACAAAAATATTGATTCTACGTAACATTGACATTAATGTCACGCTTGTAACGAAAATCATTTCTTAGTAACTTATGCTGCAGTAACGTTATTGTCAGCTTTGTTACTTTGATGTTTTTGTTGTTTAGGTTACGTAGTTTTAACGTAAGTTCAATTTTGTTATCACATTTACATTAAATTTACTATATTGTAAAAGTTAAGTAAAAGGTAGTTTTTACGTAAGTTATATGTAAATTTAAATTTAAAATCACAAGAAAAAACTAAAACGATGCATAATGGCGTCCAAAATGAAAGCAACATATTACTTTATTTTTCTTATTAATATTGCATGAATTTCTTGATTTTGGCATAAAAACTGAATAGAAAATACTATAAGATCCATAAAGCAACAGTTTTGGGGAAAAAATTTTATAAAAATAAAATTTTTCAAAAATTAATTTTTTTTTTTCAAAATAGATATTTTGAATATTTTTAAATTAAATTTAATTTTGGGAAAGGGGCATACATTTTTAAGAATTATTTCCACTATATTCGCCAGTAAAGTGGAATCCGTTTTAATTTTATGCTTTCTAATAGTTGATAAATGTGCATAATTAAATTGTTAATTTGAAAAAGAATATGTTTTTGAGAATGTACATATACATATATTATTTGTCAAATTAAAGACTTCTTTATCGTATGTAATACATATAGAACATTTTTTCCTAACATAAATGTATATTATGATTTATACATGTAATGCAAAATACAAAAATAATATTTGTTTTCTCATTCTTTCCTTTGGGAAAAGTATACTCACACATGTTTACTGCTTACCTTTAGTCTTCACATTTACGTAAATGTAACGAAAAACTAATGATATTTCTACGTAGACCCTGTAACCTTTATGGTAATTTTGTTACAAAAAGGAAACATACAACATCACAATAACGTTAATGTAATGTAACACTCCCATATCACCTACTTGTAACAATGACTAAAAATACAAGGCGTTTTCTCACAGTTACGTACAAAGTTTCGTAACTGTGACATTTAAGTAACTATGACTTTAATCAAAGTTACCAAGAAAAGTATATTTTACGTAAAAAATGCAAAAAATGTTGCTTGGGGATTGTGCAAAAATATTTGTATCTTCAATTATTAAAGATATAAAACATTTATATCACAATTATATTGAAAATTCGAAATCAATGAATCATTTAACATTAAATGAAATCAAAATCCAAAATGAAAGTACAGAGTGTCATATTTGTAAGCAGTTTTTAGATAAGAATAGAGTTCGAGATCACTGTCATCTAACTGGCAAATATAGAGGACCAGCTCATGAAAAATGTAATTTATTATACCGTGTGCCTAAATTTTTTCCAATATTTTTCCATAATTTTTCTGGATACGATTGTCATTTATTTATAAAGGAGTTATCTAATTTTGATGGAGATATAAATGTTATTCCTCTGAATAAGGAACTATATGTATCACTATCGAAGAGAATTTTCGTTGATGAAAAGAATACAATAGAATTGAGATTTCTAGATTCAAATAGATTTATGCAGTCTAGTTTAGATTCTTTAGCGAAAACTTTAACAAATGATATGTTAAGAACAGTTCGATCAGAGTTCAAGGATGATGAGAAATTTATATTGATGACAAGAAAAGGAGTGTTTCCATATGAATATATCAGTTCATGGGAGCGATTAGATAAAGCAAGTTTACCATCACAAGAAGATTTCAGTAGTAAATTGACAAATAGTGTATGTAATAACGAAGATTATAATCATGCGCGAAAGGTTTGGTGTAAATTTGAATGCAAAAATCTTTGGGACTATTTATTATTATATTTGAAGACGGATGTATTACTTTTAACTGATGTATTTGAAAATTTTAGAAAAGTTTGTAAAAAAATTTACTCACTCGATCCTTGTCAATATTATACTGCTCCAGGTTTATCATGGAATGCAATGTTGAAAGAAACAAAAATTGAACTTGAGTTATTAACAGATATTAATATGCATAGTTTTATTAAAAAAAGCATTAGAGGCGGAATTTCTCAATGTTGTCATAGACATTCTGTAGCAAATAATAAATATATGGATGATTATGATGAGCAAAAACCATCGCAATATTTAATGTACGTAGATGCAAACAATTTGTATGGTTGGGCAATGTCACAAGCTCTTCCTTATGGTGATTTTAAATGGATTGAAAATAAAAATATCGATATTGAAAATATTCTTGAAGATTCAGAGACTGGTTATATTTTAGAAGTGGATTTAGAATATCCTGAAGTATTACATGATGTACATAATGACTTACCATTTTGCTCAGAAAATAAAATTACTTCAAATTCAAAACATGTTAAATTAATTACAGATTTAACAAACAAGAAGCGATATGTTATTCATTATAGAAATCTACAACATTGTATTAAACATGGTCTTAAAGTTATACATATTCATAGAGTATTACAGTTTAAGCAATCAACATGGATGAAACGTTTCATTTACTTGAATAATCATCATCGTACACTTGCAAAAAATGCATTTGATAAAAATTTTTTCAAGTTAATGAATAATGCTTCATTTGGAAAAACTATGGAAAATGTTGATAAAAGAAAAGATGTTAAAATAATAACGGAATGGGATAACTGTTATAATAAATTAGGAGCTAGAGCTTTAATAGCAAAACCTAATTTTCATAGTGCTACACAATTTACTGATAATATGATTGCTATACAAATGAAACGTATGCATACTTATTACGATAAACCAATTTATTTAGGATTTTGTGTTTTAGAATTATCAAAATTAAATATGTATAAATTTCATTATGATTATATAAAACCGAAATATGGTGAAAATATTTTAATAAATTATATGGATACTGACTCTTTTATATATACTATTCAAACAGAAGATTTTTATAATGATATCAAAAATGATATTGATAAATACTTTGATACTTCTGAATATGCATTCAATAATCCTTATGGTATTTCATTGAAAAATAAAAAAGTTTTGGGTATGATGAAAGATGAGAATAATGGAAGTATAATGACTGAATTTATTGGTTTAAGATCGAAAATGTACTCATTAAGTGTGAAAGATTCAAAAGATATTAAAAAAGCAAAAGGTGTAAAAAAGACAATTGTTAATAATTTAAGTATAGAAAATTATAGAGATTGCTTGTATAAAAAGAAATTGTTTTATAGTAATAATAATATGTATGTATTTAGATCTAAAATTCATAATATTTATACACAAATAATTAATAAAGTAGCTTTAAGTTTTTCCGATGATAAGCGATTTGTAAGAGAAAATGGGATAAATACATATGCTTGGGGACATTTTAGAATTAATATAGATATAAATTAAATTAAATTTAAGTTTTTTTTTTTTAATTATAATGCATAAATTTATTATTAAAAAAATAAAAATAAAAAAAGAATTATTAAAAAAATATTATTCAAAACAATTTCTTACATTTTTTTATTTCAATAATCATAATTTCATTTAAATCTATAAATTGAATCAATGTGTAATATCGTCAAGCAACTGATATACACACATTCTGTTAACTCAGCAATTTGTAGGCAATGTTTAAATTTATAATTTTATCTAAAAACTAATCACTGAAAGTATGCGTGACAACATTATTCACTATTGGTATACACATATTTTGTCAACTCAAAAATTTTATAACATAGAATAGAATTTGAATTTAAGAATGTTAATTTTGCAGATCAGCATTTTTTATAAGTGGTAACTAATAAGATTCTTAAACTTAAGAATCTGATTGGTTAAACATAATTTCTCTTAAATCTATGCATAAAATGCTTTTTTTATAATCAAAATTTAGTATATAAATCCGTGAAATTTTATAACTAAAATCACTTCATAGTAAGAATTATAAAGAAAACGGTAAAATGAGTAGCAACAGAAGAGGACTAGGATCTGAGGATCAGGCAGACGAGGACACACCATCCGATATCCAATCGGTAATAAATTCAAATCTACAGATGCTCGCGGAAAGAGCATTTTTAAAATTTACATATATGCATGTGCATATTTTCAATTATTTTAATAATAGAAATATACCATGCAACATGGAAAGGTAAGTTTTAACATATAATTTTTTTTTTTTTTTTTTTTTTTTTTTTTTTTTTTTTAATTTTATTTTAAATATTATTATAATTTTAATTTCTTTACAGAATATATATTCAACAATGGGGTCGAGAAATGATTCCTAATAGGTACACAACGGTCGAATATCGAAATGAATGGCTAAGGAATTTACTGCAAGATGGTGTGTTCTTTATCCATATAGAAGCTGTTTACAATAGAGAAGCTATTGGAAACGACAAATTGTATTTTTGTTCAAAAAATGAAAAAAATAGGTGTTTCATACCTACAGATCCAAATATGCTTGTGACTGAGACGCAAGTTTTGGAATTTGTAGAGTATGAAGATTTATATAATTTTATTATAAATAATAAGTTTTACTGTAGTTTATGTTTTAAGAATTGCTACTCGATGCATGTGGTAGTTAATAGATTTTAAATTTTATTTAAATATTTAATTTTAAGTTTAAATGTAGTATTTTATATAAAATAAATTCTCTTTTGGCATTTTAGGATTAATATAGTTATAAATTAAATTGAATTTAAGTTTTTTTAAAATTATAATGAATAAATTTATTATTAAAAAAAAATACATGTTTTTTTTTTTTTTTTTTTATAATTCAAGTACAAGATTTTCTTTTGCAAGCTCTTCATTAACAAAATTTCTTAAAACTAATACATTCTGTAGAGCACAAAGTCCATTATGTGTTGGGCATCTTAACGTTTGTGGATATTTGTTACGAATTGTTTGTAAATTTGCTGCTTCTAAATCATCCAGATCATAGATTGTATAGTTTTCACCCAATATATTACACAACCAGGATTTTTTTTCACTACCTTTAACGTATATTGAGGTATCTTCTAAATTTTTGCGTAAAAATAGCTTAACACTTTCAAAATCAATTGATCCTTCGTTCCATGTTAAACCATGGTGATTATTAAACAGCCATTTTGCTTGATTTTGTTGTTTTTTAGGTAAATTTTCAAATGGATATGGTGGTTTTATTATAAAAAGTTGAAACTCTTGAAAATTATATGATACTGCCAATTCTTTCACTACAAAATTATTTTTAATACCACGAAATCCTTGAACGTCAATAACCACACTTTTATTATTAAACATTTTTATGATATATGTGTATTCTCTCACAAGTTCTTTGAAATACTAAATAAATTTCTGATTTATAATCTCATTTATATCAGTTTTCTAACCTCTCCATTCAGTGGATTGTATTCAATTATTCGATCATGTAGTAGTAAACAAAATCCTGCAGTGTTGTAAGGAATATTGACGTTGCTAGCTAACTCAAACTCTATTCTAATATCAACAGGTCCTGTTTTTATTGTTTCATTTTGATGAGCACAATCAATAACAACAATTGGTGCTATATCCTTGAAACTATCCCATTTTAACAACGGTTGACAGTTCCTTCCATAATAAGTTTCTTGAAATTTTGTATACATATCATATAACAACGCATATCGATTACGTTCAAAAAGTATATTTAAATTATCATATGGATACGTTTCAGAGTTCAAATGAGCTTTAATGTTAGCTAGTTTACAATGATCAAATTTACTAACATCGGTCTCTTTTTGGTTTTGTCGATTGGTTTGTAATGCAAATATCAAAAAACGAGGTTTTTCTAGTTGCGTAGATGTTTTAACAGTCCATATGATATGATTTGTTTTTGGAATGTTGGGATATTCATATAAATCCCAGCTGCGGAAGCTAATACGAATTGGTTTCGCATTTTGAGTAATTTTGAGAAGTTTTAGTCTTTCTTTATCGTCTACATTTATATGTGGTACTTTCCATAAGACTTTTGCGAGTGTAATTTTATAGTCTGCAGCTGTAGCTGGTAGTTGAACCGCATTTGCATCACTTCTTGCTCTAATTAAAACTAGATCGTGTCTTACATTCACAACTATTTTTTTGTAGTCTTCAGCAAATCCTAATAGCATTTTTAGAGGTATACAAAAATTAAAATATCCAGATGTAGGTAATATAGTACTATTTCCTGTCCATCCAGCATTATACAGCATTGTACTTTCACTTTCACTCAATGAAATGTAATTTTTTAAAGCACTGCTGATTCCTACATTCCGACAACGATCAATTTCGACACCATTCAATTCATATCGTATTTCATCAAATAAGAAGGCTCCAAAATTATTATTTAGTTTGTAATCAGGTGAATCAGTTCCATCGCCTTTAGTTAGAGTTCCTTCAATATATATAAAACTTTCACTTGGTAGTAAATATAAATCTTGGTTTTGAATAGAAATTCGTATTTCATCGCTATTGTTGTATGATTCTACAAATGGTGAATACGTATGATATTCTTTTTTAGTAATACTTTCATCAAAGTGAGGTTCTTCTAAAATATCCAGTATATCATGCATGTTGTTTGCTTTTTAAAACAAATCCTAATGACTCTAAAAATTTTCTGTTTTCAATTGTTAGTGATGATGGTTTCTTAGAAATGAGGTCTCTTTGTGTTGTTGTTGTCTGTTCAATAGGTAATGGTGTACTAATGATATTATCACTTTTGAATGAGTTTTTATTATTATTATGTTTGTTGTATATCAGCATATCTAGTTCTTATCTATTTGACACTTACATAAGAAATAATAGCTTTAGTAATCAGACTACTTATTTTATACTTTAAGTCTTATTTTATAATTGTGGTTTCAAATGTAATCTAATTGTAATTATTTCACCTCTGAAATTAATCAAATCTCCATCTTGATCTACAATTTTTACTTCAACAGAACTAATTCGTTTGACATTTACAGGTAAATATATAACATTCTTAGGAACTTCTGTTATCTTATACCCTGGTCCTACATCAGGCGAGAATTCATGAAGAGTGTGAACAGGAATATTATTAATATATGATCCTACTATTAGATTACATTCAATTCGTATAGCGTTAACTTTAGTTATATTCACAGGTAAATCAGACACATGTGTTGTATTTGACTCCAATTCTTTTTTACTGAAACCTAACAGTTGACCAATAGATCTGTCTCTGTTAAAGTAGACGTTGTGTGTACTTTTAATTTCTGTTTTGAGTGTGTTGTTGTTTGCTTGTATTTTGATAGTAGGCTTAGTTTTCGTTTTTTCGAGCTCTTTTTGAATGAAATTCGCGATGTCATCAACTTCATAAGATCCCACAGGTATTTTAATAGTTTCATAACCTATATGAAATAAGTTATTGCTACTATCCACATTAGGTATTGAATTATAGGTATGAAAATCAACAAGACCACAAAGATAGTCAGATGATAGATCTATAGGGGGGAAGTATTCAGTTGTTAATATAGATGTATTCCCACTTAAAGTTAATGTTACTGACATGTTGAAGGTTTTAAGTGAAATGAATAATAGTTTTATGTTTACACATTTATTTATACTAATTTACATCAATAAAATTATACAGAAACTTTAAACATAAGTGTCCACATTTAAATGAATTGAAATTTTGATATCTATTATAATTGTATTCTATATTATTTCCTAAATATCTAACAATTTCTAGAGGTGGTTGCAAATTACCATAACTGTCAAAGTATTCAACACGATTTCCTTTTTTTTGATATGCTACCCAATGTGTACCAGGACCACATGAATCATCTAGATTTACTATACCACACTCATTTTTATAAGGTTTTGGTGGTAGTTTATCTTTCATGAATACAGCTCTAAAGTGCGGTATACTTTTACCATATCTCATTAAATCAATTTCACTTAGAGGTTTATTGGGTAGCTTACTTAAAAGTTTTTGGATTTGGATTTAAAAAAAGACCAAGACCTTTCCTATATGGTTTAAGTTGTAATCCTTTTCCCATTGCTACTGCTTCCATAGTTTTATTATGTCGTTGATTTTCAGCTAGTTGTTC
Organism: Bombylius discolor; assembly: GCA_939192795.1. NCBI lineage: Eukaryota > Metazoa > Arthropoda > Insecta > Diptera > Bombyliidae > Bombylius > Bombylius discolor. The sequence goes on from OW584239.1 coordinate 25,258,269, forward strand.
TCTAGCTTGTTTTGCATCTTTGATTACCTTTGCTATTTTTGCTGCACCACCAGATAATGCTCCTACTGCTGAGAGTCCCGCAAAAAGTGGAACTAAGAATGGTAAAATACCGCCTGTTTTTGAAATAGGTATGATGCGAGGTAGTTCAATTGATGATTTTTTTCCTTTTATAGTGTTCTTGGCTGCATTTAATGCTATTCTAATAGCACTGTTCATTTCTTCTGGTTTTTGTGCTTTTAATATCTTACGAGCATTTTGAATAGCTTTTCGGAACACTTTACGCGTTTTCACTTTATTCTTCTTCTTCTTATTTGTTGATTTCTTTTTAAGTCCCATGCCAAATTTCACTTTAGCTTTCATTGCGTTTGTAACAAACCAAGAGTTTATACGTTCACCAATACTTGAATCTTTTGCCTTTACCCTTTCCCAAGCTTTTTCTGCTAATATTTTGTCAGCTGTATGACGTTGATTTTTGTCCTTATGTTGAGAGTAAAATATATCGTGTTGTTTGCAAGCTTGATCTAACTGATTGATTCCTTGATCACCTCTAGCAAGACGTTGTTGTAGTTTTGTACCAGGTCCACAATATTGATAACCAGGAAGATGAAGCTCTACTGGTAACTTATTGATTAATGTATTCACTAATCCTTTACCTTTGCGAGTTTGAGATCGACTAAATGTTTTTCGATTATATTTGATCATTTTATATGTTTCCTCACACAGACAGATAAATAGAATGATGTTGAAAACCTATAAATTATGTATTTATAGTTGTTTTTTCTTTAGTTCTTATCAGTATGCGGTTCATAAAACAACGTGATACATTAAATGTAAAAAATGCAGATTTTGTAACAAATACTTCAAATAAAATTAAACATAGTAAGCTATTACCTAACAATGTACGTGCCATTATTGTGGGTCCGTCGAATTGCGGAAAAACAAATGTAATGATGAGTTTACTTGAACACCCGAATGGTCTTAAATTTGAAAATATTTACATATACTCAAAATCTTTATATCAACCAAAATATGAGTATCTTAAAAAACTGATTTTGCCAATTAAAGGGTTAGGATACAACACATTTTCTGAGAATACTGAAATAACGTCACCAGAACAGGCAAAACGAAACTCGATTTTTATATTTGATGATGTTGCAGGCGAAAAACAAAATAATATACGTTCATATTTTTGTATGGGACGTCATAAGGATATCGATAGCTTTTACTTATGTCAGACTTATATTCCAAAACACTTGATACGTGATAACTCAAACTTCTTCTGCTTTACCAGTTTTTAGAGCTTGATATTTCTTACGAATAACATTTCTTGTTTTTATAATATTCTTAATTAACTCGCTTTCCATAATAACGTTTCAAAAGAATACAGCTTATACAGATCTTTAAACAGCTCTAAAACAGCTTAAATAGGTCTGCAAACAGCTCTAAAACAGCTTAAACAGGTCTGCAAACAGCTCTAAAACAGCTTAAATAGGTCTGCAAACAGCTCTAAAACAGCTTAAACAGGTCTTTGAACAGCTCTAAAACAGCTTAAACATGTCTTTGAACAGCTCTAAAACAGCTTAAACAGGTCTTTAAACAGCTCTAAAACAGCTTAAACAGGTCTGCAAACAGCTCTAAAACAGCTTAAACAGGTCCAAAAACAGCTCTAAAACAGCTTAAACAGGTCTTTAAACAGCTCTTAAACAGCTTAAACAGGTCTTTAAACAGCTCTAAAACAGCTTAAACAGGTCCAAAAACAGCTCTAAAACAGCTTAAACAGGTCTTTAAACAGCTCTGAAACAGCTTAAACAGGTCCAAAAACAGCTCTAAAACAGCTTAAACAGGTCCAAAAACAGCTCTAAAACAGCTTAAACAGGTCTGCAAACAGCTCTAAAACAGCTTAAACAGGTCTTTGAACAGCTCTAAAACAGCTTAAACATGTCTTTGAACAGCTCTAAAACAGCTTAAACAGGTCTGCAAACAGCTCTAAAACAGCTTAAATAGGTCTGCAAACAGCTCTAAAACAGCTTAAACAGGTCTTTGAACAGCTCTAAAACAGCTTAAACATGTCTTTGAACAGCTCTAAAACAGCTTAAACAGGTCTTTAAACAGCTCTAAAACAGCTTAAACAGGTCTGCAAACAGCTCTAAAACAGCTTAAACAGGTCCAAAAACAGCTCTAAAACAGCTTAAACAGGTCTTTAAACAGCTCTTAAACAGCTTAAACAGCTCGGTAGTTAGAATAATAATGATTTAGCTACAATTCATACACTCGTATATATTTATAATAATATAAAAGTATCAAATCCTTTTCTGTATCGTCCACAATCTAATGAACTATCTTTGTTTATTACTAAAAATCCGTAATTTTCTCTCCAACATTTTGAACACATATCTCGAAATTTTTCATATGACATGTCTGTATTGACATGATCATTATAAATATGCTTTAAATTCATTTCATCTTGTTTAAAAATTACAATAAAGTTTGAGTTATCACGTATCAAGTGTTTTGGAATATAAGTCTGACATAAGTAAAAGCTATCGATATCCTTATGACGTCCCATACAAAAATATGAACGTATATTATTTTGTTTTTCGCCTGCAACATCATCAAATATAAAAATCGAGTTTCGTTTTGCCTGTTCTGGTGACGTTATTTCAGTATTCTCAGAAAATGTGTTGTATCCTAACCCTTTAATTGGCAAAATCAGTTTTTTAAGATACTCATATTTTGGTTGATATAAAGATTTTGAGTATATGTAAATATTTTCAAATTTAAGACCATTCGGGTGTTCAAGTAAACTCATCATTACATTTGTTTTTCCGCAATTCGACGGACCCACAATAATGGCACGTACATTGTTAGGTAATAGCTTACTATGTTTAATTTTATTTGAAGTATTTGTTACAAAATCTGCATTTTTTACATTTAATGTATCACGTTGTTTTATGAACCGCATACTGATAAGAACTAAAGAAAAAACAACTATAAATACATAATTTATAGGTTTTCAACATCATTCTATTTATCTGTCTGTGTGAGGAAACATATAAAATGATCAAATATAATCGAAAAACATTTAGTCGATCTCAAACTCGCAAAGGTAAAGGATTAGTGAATACATTAATCAATAAGTTACCAGTAGAGCTTCATCTTCCTGGTTATCAATATTGTGGACCTGGTACAAAACTACAACAACGTCTTGCTAGAGGTGATCAAGGAATCAATCAGTTAGATCAAGCTTGCAAACAACACGATATATTTTACTCTCAACATAAGGACAAAAATCAACGTCATACAGCTGACAAAATATTAGCAGAAAAAGCTTGGGAAAGGGTAAAGGCAAAAGATTCAAGTATTGGTGAACGTATAAACTCTTGGTTTGTTACAAACGCAATGAAAGCTAAAGTGAAATTTGGCATGGGACTTAAAAAGAAATCAACAAATAAGAAGAAGAAGAATAAAGTGAAAACGCGTAAAGTGTTCCGAAAAGCTATTCAAAATGCTCGTAAGATATTAAAAGCACAAAAACCAGAAGAAATGAACAGTGCTATTAGAATAGCATTAAATGCAGCCAAGAACACTATAAAAGGAAAAAAATCATCAATTGAACTACCTCGCATCATACCTATTTCAAAAACAGGCGGTATTTTACCATTCTTAGTTCCACTTTTTGCGGGACTCTCAGCAGTAGGAGCATTATCTGGTGGTGCAGCAAAAATAGCAAAGGTAATCAAAGATGCAAAACAAGCTAGAGAACAACTAGCTGAAAATCAACGACATAATAAAACTATGGAAGCAGTAGCAATGGGAAAAGGATTACAACTTAAACCATATAGGAAAGGTCTTGGTCTTTTTTTAAATCCAAATCCAAAAACTTTTAAGTAAGCTACCCAATAAACCTCTAAGTGAAATTGATTTAATGAGATATGGTAAAAGTATACCGCACTTTAGAGCTGTATTCATGAAAGATAAACTACCACCAAAACCTTATAAAAATGAGTGTGGTATAGTAAATCTAGATGATTCATGTGGTCCTGGTACACATTGGGTAGCATATCAAAAAAAAGGAAATCGTGTTGAATACTTTGACAGTTATGGTAATTTGCAACCACCTCTAGAAATTGTTAGATATTTAGGAAATAATATAGAATACAATTATAATAGATATCAAAATTTCAATTCATTTAAATGTGGACACTTATGTTTAAAGTTTCTGTATAATTTTATTGATGTAAATTAGTATAAATAAATGTGTAAACATAAAACTATTATTCATTTCACTTAAAACCTTCAACATGTCAGTAACATTAACTTTAAGTGGGAATACATCTATATTAACAACTGAATACTTCCCCCCTATAGATCTATCATCTGACTATCTTTGTGGTCTTGTTGATTTTCATACCTATAATTCAATACCTAATGTGGATAGTAGCAATAACTTATTTCATATAGGTTATGAAACTATTAAAATACCTGTGGGATCTTATGAAGTTGATGACATCGCGAATTTCATTCAAAAAGAGCTCGAAAAAACGAAAACTAAGCCTACTATCAAAATACAAGCAAACAACAACACACTCAAAACAGAAATTAAAAGTACACACAACGTCTACTTTAACAGAGACAGATCTATTGGTCAACTGTTAGGTTTCAGTAAAAAAGAATTGGAGTCAAATACAACACATGTGTCTGATTTACCTGTGAATATAACTAAAGTTAACGCTATACGAATTGAATGTAATCTAATAGTAGGATCATATATTAATAATATTCCTGTTCACACTCTTCATGAATTCTCGCCTGATGTAGGACCAGGGTATAAGATAACAGAAGTTCCTAAGAATGTTATATATTTACCTGTAAATGTCAAACGAATTAGTTCTGTTGAAGTAAAAATTGTAGATCAAGATGGAGATTTGATTAATTTCAGAGGTGAAATAATTACAATTAGATTACATTTGAAACCACAATTATAAAATAAGACTTAAAGTATAAAATAAGTAGTCTGATTACTAAAGCTATTATTTCTTATGTAAGTGTCAAATAGATAAGAACTAGATATGCTGATATACAACAAACATAATAATAATAAAAACTCATTCAAAAGTGATAATATCATTAGTACACCATTACCTATTGAACAGACAACAACAACACAAAGAGACCTCATTTCTAAGAAACCATCATCACTAACAATTGAAAACAGAAAATTTTTAGAGTCATTAGGATTTGTTTTAAAAAGCAAACAACATGCATGATATACTGGATATTTTAGAAGAACCTCACTTTGATGAAAGTATTACTAAAAAAGAATATCATACGTATTCACCATTTGTAGAATCATACAACAATAGCGATGAAATACGAATTTCTATTCAAAACCAAGATTTATATTTACTACCAAGTGAAAGTTTTATATATATTGAAGGAACTCTAACTAAAGGCGATGGAACTGATTCACCTGATTACAAACTAAATAATAATTTTGGAGCCTTCTTATTTGATGAAATACGATATGAATTGAATGGTGTCGAAATTGATCGTTGTCGGAATGTAGGAATCAGCAGTGCTTTAAAAAATTACATTTCATTGAGTGAAAGTGAAAGTACAATGCTGTATAATGCTGGATGGACAGGAAATAGTACTATATTACCTACATCTGGATATTTTAATTTTTGTATACCTCTAAAAATGCTATTAGGATTTGCTGAAGACTACAAAAAAATAGTTGTGAATGTAAGACACGATCTAGTTTTAATTAGAGCAAGAAGTGATGCAAATGCGGTTCAACTACCAGCTACAGCTGCAGACTATAAAATTACACTCGCAAAAGTCTTATGGAAAGTACCACATATAAATGTAGACGATAAAGAAAGACTAAAACTTCTCAAAATTACTCAAAATGCGAAACCAATTCGTATTAGCTTCCGCAGCTGGGATTTATATGAATATCCCAACATTCCAAAAACAAATCATATCATATGGACTGTTAAAACATCTACGCAACTAGAAAAACCTCGTTTTTTGATATTTGCATTACAAACCAATCGACAAAACCAAAAAGAGACCGATGTTAGTAAATTTGATCATTGTAAACTAGCTAACATTAAAGCTCATTTGAACTCTGAAACGTATCCATATGATAATTTAAATATACTTTTTGAACGTAATCGATATGCGTTGTTATATGATATGTATACAAAATTTCAAGAAACTTATTATGGAAGGAACTGTCAACCGTTGTTAAAATGGGATAGTTTCAAGGATATAGCACCAATTGTTGTTATTGATTGTGCTCATCAAAATGAAACAATAAAAACAGGACCTGTTGATATTAGAATAGAGTTTGAGTTAGCTAGCAACGTCAATATTCCTTACAACACTGCAGGATTTTGTTTACTACTACATGATCGAATAATTGAATACAATCCACTGAATGGAGAGGTTAGAAAACTGATATAAATGAGATTATAAATCAGAAATTTATTTAGTATTTCAAAGAACTTGTGAGAGAATACACATATATCATAAAAATGTTTAATAATAAAAGTGTGGTTATTGACGTTCAAGGATTTCGTGGTATTAAAAATAATTTTGTAGTGAAAGAATTGGCAGTATCATATAATTTTCAAGAGTTTCAACTTTTTATAATAAAACCACCATATCCATTTGAAAATTTACCTAAAAAACAACAAAATCAAGCAAAATGGCTGTTTAATAATCACCATGGTTTAACATGGAACGAAGGATCAATTGATTTTGAAAGTGTTAAGCTATTTTTACGCAAAAATTTAGAAGATACCTCAATATACGTTAAAGGTAGTGAAAAAAAATCCTGGTTGTGTAATATATTGGGTGAAAACTATACAATCTATGATCTGGATGATTTAGAAGCAGCAAATTTACAAACAATTCGTAACAAATATCCACAAACGTTAAGATGCCCAACACATAATGGACTTTGTGCTCTACAGAATGTATTAGTTTTAAGAAATTTTGTTAATGAAGAGCTTGCAAAAGAAAATCTTGTACTTGAATTATAAAAAAAAAAAAAAAAAAACATGTATTTTTTTTTAATAATAAATTTATTCATTATAATTTTAAAAAAACTTAAATTCAATTTAATTTATAACTATATTAATCCTAAAATGCCAAAAGAGAATTTATTTTATATAAAATACTACATTTAAACTTAAAATTAAATATTTAAATAAAATTTAAAATCTATTAACTACCACATGCATCGAGTAGCAATTCTTAAAACATAAACTACAGTAAAACTTATTATTTATAATAAAATTATATAAATCTTCATACTCTACAAATTCCAAAACTTGCGTCTCAGTCACAAGCATATTTGGATCTGTAGGTATGAAACACCTATTTTTTTCATTTTTTGAACAAAAATACAATTTGTCGTTTCCAATAGCTCCTCTATTGTAAACAGCTTCTATATGGATAAAGAACACACCATCTTGCAGTAAATTCCTTAGCCATTCATTTCGATATTCGACCGTTGTGTACCTATTAGGAATCATTTCTCGACCCCATTGTTGAATATATATTCTGTAAAGAAATTAAAATTATAATAATATTTAAAATAAAATTAAAAAAAAAAAAAAAAAAAAAAAAAAAAAAAAAAAAAAAATTATATGTTAAAACTTACCTTTCCATGTTGCATGTTATATTTCTATTATTAAAATAATTGAAAATATGCACATGCATATATGTAAATTTTAAAAATGTTCTTTCCGCGAGCATCTGTAGATTTGAATTTATTACCGATTGGATATCGGATGGTGTGTCCTCGTCTGCCTGATCCTCAGATCCTAGTCCTCTTCTGTTGCTACTCATTTTACCGTTTTCTTTATAATTCTTACTATGAAGTGATTTTAGTTATAAAATTTCACGGATTTATATACTAAATTTTGATTATAAAAAAAGCATTTTATGCATAGATTTAAGAGAAATTATGTTTAACCAATCAGATTCTTAAGTTTAAGAATCTTATTAGTTACCACTTATAAAAAATGCTGATCTGCAAAATTAACATTCTTAAATTCAAATTCTATTCTATGTTATAAAATTTTTGAGTTGACAAAATATGTGTATACCAATAGTGAATAATGTTGTCACGCATACTTTCAGTGATTAGTTTTTAGATAAAATTATAAATTTAAACATTGCCTACAAATTGCTGAGTTAACAGAATGTGTGTATATCAGTTGCTTGACGATATTACACATTGATTCAATTTATAGATTTAAATGAAATTATGATTATTGAAATAAAAAAATGTAAGAAATTGTTTTGAATAATATTTTTTTAATAATTCTTTTTTTATTTTTATTTTTTTAATAATAAATTTATGCATTATAATTAAAAAAAAAAAACTTAAATTTAATTTAATTTATATCTATATTAATTCTAAAATGTCCCCAAGCATATGTATTTATCCCATTTTCTCTTACAAATCGCTTATCATCGGAAAAACTTAAAGCTACTTTATTAATTATTTGTGTATAAATATTATGAATTTTAGATCTAAATACATACATATTATTATTACTATAAAACAATTTCTTTTTATACAAGCAATCTCTATAATTTTCTATACTTAAATTATTAACAATTGTCTTTTTTACACCTTTTGCTTTTTTAATATCTTTTGAATCTTTCACACTTAATGAGTACATTTTCGATCTTAAACCAATAAATTCAGTCATTATACTTCCATTATTCTCATCTTTCATCATACCCAAAACTTTTTTATTTTTCAATGAAATACCATAAGGATTATTGAATGCATATTCAGAAGTATCAAAGTATTTATCAATATCATTTTTGATATCATTATAAAAATCTTCTGTTTGAATAGTATATATAAAAGAGTCAGTATCCATATAATTTATTAAAATATTTTCACCATATTTCGGTTTTATATAATCATAATGAAATTTATACATATTTAATTTTGATAATTCTAAAACACAAAATCCTAAATAAATTGGTTTATCGTAATAAGTATGCATACGTTTCATTTGTATAGCAATCATATTATCAGTAAATTGTGTAGCACTATGAAAATTAGGTTTTGCTATTAAAGCTCTAGCTCCTAATTTATTATAACAGTTATCCCATTCCGTTATTATTTTAACATCTTTTCTTTTATCAACATTTTCCATAGTTTTTCCAAATGAAGCATTATTCATTAACTTGAAAAAATTTTTATCAAATGCATTTTTTGCAAGTGTACGATGATGATTATTCAAGTAAATGAAACGTTTCATCCATGTTGATTGCTTAAACTGTAATACTCTATGAATATGTATAACTTTAAGACCATGTTTAATACAATGTTGTAGATTTCTATAATGAATAACATATCGCTTCTTGTTTGTTAAATCTGTAATTAATTTAACATGTTTTGAATTTGAAGTAATTTTATTTTCTGAGCAAAATGGTAAGTCATTATGTACATCATGTAATACTTCAGGATATTCTAAATCCACTTCTAAAATATAACCAGTCTCTGAATCTTCAAGAATATTTTCAATATCGATATTTTTATTTTCAATCCATTTAAAATCACCATAAGGAAGAGCTTGTGACATTGCCCAACCATACAAATTGTTTGCATCTACGTACATTAAATATTGCGATGGTTTTTGCTCATCATAATCATCCATATATTTATTATTTGCTACAGAATGTCTATGACAACATTGAGAAATTCCGCCTCTAATGCTTTTTTTAATAAAACTATGCATATTAATATCTGTTAATAACTCAAGTTCAATTTTTGTTTCTTTCAACATTGCATTCCATGATAAACCTGGAGCAGTATAATATTGACAAGGATCGAGTGAGTAAATTTTTTTACAAACTTTTCTAAAATTTTCAAATACATCAGTTAAAAGTAATACATCCGTCTTCAAATATAATAATAAATAGTCCCAAAGATTTTTGCATTCAAATTTACACCAAACCTTTCGCGCATGATTATAATCTTCGTTATTACATACACTATTTGTCAATTTACTACTGAAATCTTCTTGTGATGGTAAACTTGCTTTATCTAATCGCTCCCATGAACTGATATATTCATATGGAAACACTCCTTTTCTTGTCATCAATATAAATTTCTCATCATCCTTGAACTCTGATCGAACTGTTCTTAACATATCATTTGTTAAAGTTTTCGCTAAAGAATCTAAACTAGACTGCATAAATCTATTTGAATCTAGAAATCTCAATTCTATTGTATTCTTTTCATCAACGAAAATTCTCTTCGATAGTGATACATATAGTTCCTTATTCAGAGGAATAACATTTATATCTCCATCAAAATTAGATAACTCCTTTATAAATAAATGACAATCGTATCCAGAAAAATTATGGAAAAATATTGGAAAAAATTTAGGCACACGGTATAATAAATTACATTTTTCATGAGCTGGTCCTCTATATTTGCCAGTTAGATGACAGTGATCTCGAACTCTATTCTTATCTAAAAACTGCTTACAAATATGACACTCTGTACTTTCATTTTGGATTTTGATTTCATTTAATGTTAAATGATTCATTGATTTCGAATTTTCAATATAATTGTGATATAAATGTTTTATATCTTTAATAATTGAAGATACAAATATTTTTGCACAATCTTTTCCTTTGTAAGTTCTGAATTGATTTAAACTGTCGTCAAAGCTACACTTAATATAGTATGCAAAAGCACAAGGCTCATGTTCTTGTACATTTGTTGTGGATGGTAATGATGGATCTGGCATGCATGTACTAATATCCTTTAAAATACATTCAAAATCAGCATATATTACAAAAGGAACATCTAGTTGACGTTCATAATGTTCAAATTTTAAAATACTTTTTTCTTTTGTTGGCATTTTTGTTACTATTTTATTACATTCATTCTTGTGAGCATTCAAGTCATTTTCAGAAGAAAAATATAATAAACATGAGTTACACATATAGATTTGATGGTGATGATGTGTTAACTGCACACTTATTAATCTGAAATTTAGAAATTTTTTGTTAATTAATAAAATTTCATAATTTACACTTACACAATTACATACCTAGATATGTTTTTTACCCATACGTAATGAGATTTTTCTTCTTCTTGTATGAATAATAAATTTATATGAATTTCTTTTTCTTTAGACGTTGAATAATACGGTCCAATAATTTTATTATCATCCAATCCAAATACATTTATACTGATTTTTGGATTCAGCATTTCAAATTTATAAATATCAGATACTTTTAGTGGGAACTCTAGTCCAGTAAAATCAAGTTCAGCGTCATTTTTCAAAATTATTTTTTCAGATATTATATTCTCAATCTGATACGATGATGGCCTGTCAGAATGTATTTCGATTGGATTCATTGCAGATATTACAGCCCATTTAAAACAATACTCGTCCTCATTCTTTACATTGATGCAAGCTTTTTTATTTTGTATAGATTTTGGAAGTGATATATACTGAGATCCTCTTAAAGGTCTCCATTGATTAATATTAATTTCAACATGAACAATTCTTACTAGAGCCCAACCACTATCTCTTTCTTGAAATTCTTGCATTTTTTTATGAATTTTTCCAACCATCTCTTCATAAACTGAGCATAAATCTTCAATTTTCTGTATAATTGACATACAAGATTGAAAAGATTTAACTGAAAGTGTGATATCATCTTCACCATCATTTCCTTTTGTAATTTTTATATATTCACAAAATAATTCCATATTAAACTTGAATGATGAATGTTTATCAAGTAGATTTCTTAAAGCATTTAAAATATGATCTTTTGATGTATTAAAGAATTTCAAGACATCTAATACACCTTCATCTTTGTTTTCAAGTATATATGTTTCAACTCTTTCTTCAAAAGCGCTTTTGATTACCTTTAAATTTTCATTTAGAGGCTCAGCTGAATTTTTTTTGTGTATGTTTGTTCTTAAATGATATGACCAATTCTTTGTTGGAATATCTTATTGACATGCATCACAAAATTTTGTTATCGCTATTGACTCAACTGGTTTTTTTACTTCAACCGTATGATTCTTTCTTAAATGAGATAATAAATTATCGCTCCTTGAGAATTCCTTTTTACATACTACACAAGAAAGTTTGTCGATGACAGAATCAGAATGGATCTTCTTTTTATGTTCTAATAATTTGTCTTTCCTACTTAAATGTTTCTCACAAATATCGCAAATTACACGTTCACCATGAATGCTATTAACATGTCTTTTTAAAACTGATTTTGTTGAAAAATCTTTATTACATAATTCACATGTAAACTTCATTTTTTAATATAAATTTAACTTATTTAAAACTACTGATTCATAAAACTGATATTGCTGTTGATTCACTTACACGAAAGATTAATCACGAAAGATTAATCAAATCACTTGAAAATTAAACGACGAACTGATGTCGTTTGTAGAAATCGTCTTCATTTATAGTCTTATCCCCACCCTTTTTCCACCGCTTACAAATGCTGCCAAAATACACACACACACACTCACACACACATCCAACTAGAATTTCACAATTTGATGAAATCCTTATCATGAAATACAAACATTAAAACATCATATAATACACATAAAAACATCGTCAGAATAGCTCAGTTGGGAGAGCGTTAGACTGAAACTCTAAAGGTCCCCGGTTCAAATCCGGATTCTGACAATATGGTAAGTATTTTTTTTTTTCATTCTTAATTAAAAATAACAAAAACAACGATAAACTCAAACATGTCTCAACATTCATATATCCCTAAATCTTAGTAGTTTATTTGAAATGGAATTCGCATTTGTTTATTTTAGGATGGAATTTGCAAGCTTTGCAAAAATATACATCGCATGTGTCGGTAATTAAATAAATTGCGCGTGGTGGTATTTACACAAACATGTCTCAACATGATTAGCACTGATAAAGCACATGTTAATCACGCGGGTTTTTTCTATGCTTCAAGGTCTGATGATGATGTCATTCAACCGGGCCAGAGCCGACATTTTTGAATTCTTTTCAGTATACTTTCAAAACAAACTTCGCATACTTTTAGGTTATGACGCCATTTTGTAACAAAAAATTTGCATACTTTAAGGTGACACACCACAACCAAAAAGCTTAACACCATCAAAACTATACCACATATCACAAACATAATCCACATACCACAAAAGCTACACCACATACCACAACCTACACCACATACCACAACCCAAAAGCTCAAAGCTTTCAAGCTCTCACCGTATATCTCAACCCAAAAAGCTCTAAAGCTCATGACGTCATCTAAAAAGCTGTGCACAAAACCCTACTTGGTCTAGAACCGGCATGTCCACACTACTATTGTACATTTTATTTTTCAATTCAATTCATTCTTTCGGCGTTACCTTGGAGGTAGAACGATTGACGAGTTTAACCTAGGATTGCCTGATCAAGATTGTCAAAGTTTTAGCCGTACGTATGCAAATGTATACCATACATTTTATATGGAAATTTTGAAATTTAATTTTCAAAAAGATGCATCTCAGCATCCGGTGAACCAAAAACTAATATTTGAAAAAGTCCTTTATTTCAAAAATACAAGGTTTCAAAGTGTGGCTGTTTTGCGATTTTGGGCCTGCAAAGTGACCACCTACAGCTTACAATTTTCAACCGATTTTCACGAAATTTTGAATATAGATAGGTGGAAGGGAATTGTGGTCCTTAAGTGGAACACATTTTTAAATTTTGGTCCTTAAATTTTTTTATATTCGATTTTCGAAGGTACAGATAAAAAAAAAATTCACTAAACTTTTCACACTTTTTTCATGTATTAAAACGTTTAGATACTATGATTTCTTCTTATAAGATTTAAATATAACCTTTTCCAAAAAGTTTAAAAAAAAATTCAGGGAAATTGGTTACGTAGTTTAATTATTATAAATAAAACAAATTGTTAATTTTTCATAAAATTTCATTACTAATTTTTCATTTCACATCAATTTTTTTGCATACTTATGGGTTTAAATAAGAATTACACAGATAGTATAAACTCTATAAACTCGGTGCAAAGATAAATTGCAATTTTTGTAGTATGTGTGATGATTAATGTAACGTAAACAGCATATAAAAGTTATGTATACCCAACTAACATTTTTTAACACATTCGGGGCCTGGTTACGTTATTGTGCCCAATAGTGTGACAATAAAGGAACCTATGTTTCGAAACAGCAACGTCGACATTACGTGGTCGTTTCGAGAGTGGTGCAAAACTTTTCCTTGTTTGCGACCACACAATGCCTAATATGCGACTATTATTTGATCTAAGAGAAACGTAAACAAATGAAATACATCTTTCTCTTTTCATCATACAGTATTTATCTTTTTTTTTAAAATGTAATTATCTTTCCTTTTTTACTAGAGTATACCTATCTTCTTTGAAAATATATATTGAACATGATAAACACACAAATGAATTTGTACATATTTTTTTATATATTTTTAGCCATTTTATATTAGAAAATATGTCGTTTAAAAATATGAAATACGGCTTTTTCTTAAGGTAAATTTTGTAAACGGTGACAAATTTACTGTATAATGTATGTTTTTACATGGAAAAAAATTAATTCGCCGTGAATTTATTCAGAAATTTGAATAATTTACAAAAATATTGCAAAAACATATTCAAAATGTTTTCAATAAAACATTTAAAAAATTATTGCATTATATTTGTTTGTAATATTTTTGTGCATTTAAATGGAAAATAAGTCTAAAATAAGAGCATTTCCAGTTTATTACAATAAATATTTTTCAAAAAATTGTATCCGCCATGTTTGGCAAAAATTCATCCATGAAAGTTGTTTATAGGCACTGTTACTAATTTGTTTCCATAAATAAGTCAATAAAGGAATTGTTTCTACTTTGTGACTTTGAAGTTTCTAGCGAGTTACAGGGCGCTAAACATAAAACTCACACGAATCAATTTTAAGTATCAAAATTTTACATTTTTTGACTCCTTATAAAAGTATGTTGCCGTGAGACTAAGGAGCTGAAATTTGGTCAGGATATTTCTTGAAGGGTCTAATATTATATGAAATTTTAACGGTGAATATCCGTTAACTAGGGCAAAAGGTATAGGGTAAAATACAAAAAAAGTCATTTTTTCAAGATACAACTTTTTTTTCTTTCTATAAGGCTCTCCTTAGTTCATACCGTGATTCTTCAGAAAAGGATGCATTTCAATTTAGAACTATTTTTTGACCTAGTGCATTTTATTTGACTCAAATCGGTGCAACAAAGCCCGAGATATAAGAGTTCAAAGTTGAAAAGCCACATATCCTTCCATATAAAAATTTAAAAAATAAAATAATTCAGTATTTTTGAATTTTTACATAAAAAATTTGTTGTATGAAAAATTTGTGACCTTCAAATGAAATAATTTCAGATGTAACAGCTGCATGCTAGCTGTAGCCTGTACCTACATACACATTTTACAAACGTACATCCATGCAGTATGATCCGTATACTCAGTATACATATGCAGTATTTTCCTTAACAGTATTGTTGTACTGAGCAAAAAATTTTGCATTTTGTTACATTAAAATTAATTTGCGTGGTTTTATGTTTGATACCCTGTAATTCGCGTTCTTTTGCAGGGATCTTTTTGGTGTCAATACTGTGAAAACATTTCAAATCAATCAAATCACAAGGTTCAGACATTTAAATTTTAAAACGGATTTTTGACGAAAATGTCATAACATAGAAAGGAATGTTAAAGAAGTATGTTCTCGTGGGAAAAAAAATTAAAACTTGACCAGGATACTCTATGGAGGTTTCAAAACAAAACACATTTCAAATGATAACAATTTATTTCTCATGATCGAAGAACGAAATGGACAGAAAAATCAGTATTTTAAAAATGCATTGATGCTGACTTTTATTCTTCACCTTTTGCTTCTTTCCTTGGTCAATAATCTGAAGTAGATGGTCTTCTATCTACTCTGCTTTTTTTTATACATATATAAACTGATGGATTATTATGAATAAAATGTGTTTATTTCTTCAGATATTTTCTTTAATGACTTTTTCTTGATTAAATACATGAAATAAATTTTTCAAATACAAATTAATCTTATGTTTTTGTATATGAATATTTATGTATGTATATTCAGTATTTTACTGAATAGAACAGTTTGCATACATACTTAAATAATTTTTAAACAACGGTTAACATTTTTTTTTAACACATTGATAATAAGTAATTAAAATTTTTAAGTTATCATAATGACTCATAGTTTTTTTAATATCTTTTTTTGACCAAATAATAATAAGAAGTACCTACATTAGAGTCTGTATATAAAATATAAAGATTCTCTTTCAAAATTTCAATAAAGGTTTATTACTTTAAATATGTAATTTTTAAGTGAAAGATTTTCCATTTTAAATTTATGATTTAAGAATCCTCTTGTTTTAAAATTAATTTAATGATCAACTGTCCTCAATCTTTTTGTTTTATCTTATTTTAATATTTTGAATTATACAGGGTGATTCAGATAAGGTGTCCGACCCGAATACTACGGATAGGTCTCGAGTTCTAAATTGAACTTTTATTTTCTGCAATAAAAAATGAAGGTTAATATCGAGCACTACTCGAGAAAAATAGGGTTAAAGTCAAAAAATGGGTAAAAAAATGTCAATATTTTGGATTTGAAGCCTTATAACTTTGGAACGGTAAAAGATTCAGAGGCATGTAAGGTGTTGTTGGAGAGAAACAGGGGTCTTCTACAATTTTACGAAAAAGGGTGACCCCAGCGTGCCCCTGTAGAAAGTTATAGGGTAAAACAAAAAAAAGTACCAAAACTCTTTGCCCCCCTCTAACTCCGTAACGGTTGAGATTGCCCACTCCCCTTTCCATACGATTTTTTGTTCGTCTCGCTGAGACCTATCCGTAGTAACCGGGTCGGACACCTTACCTGAATCACCTTATGTATATGTACATACATAATAACCAAGACAGTATATACATATGTATATGTAAATCGGTGAAATTTTATACATCGTACGTCTATTTTTCAAGCATATACCTTTCCTAAACGAATATATATTTTTTATGAATGTACCTGAATGAATTTTTATAAATGTACTATATATACATACACAAGGTGCTTGTTACTTTATTTTAATTTTTTTCAATAAAATAGAGAAATAATTTGTAATAAAAATTGTAGACATACAAATAAATTCAAAATTTATGATAAATATGAATAACCTGCATCAAATTTCATGAATTTGCTATAAATATGCACTTATCACTTTATCTTACCATATTTGAAATTGTTACTTGAAATTATCAATTTCAAAAAATTCAAACTTATTTTTTTAAGAAAAAGAAAAGAAAAATAGATTAAACTACATATATTTTCCAAAAGTAAATTCAAAAACAGTGCTAGGCAGTGATAATTTTTAAATTTAAAATAATTATTTCCAAAAACTATTTTTTATATCAATTTGTATGTACATACTCGTATTTCCGTTTAAAATACATACATTGACTTGTGAAATAAAATTCGCACCTTTTTTACAATTTCTCATCACAATGAGTAGGAATAACATTTTAGGAAAAAGAAAAATATGTAATATCAATATGCAATAAAAGCTGTCAGGAAAATTAATTGTCGTATTAAACAAACGTTTAGAAAATATTCTAATAAACAGGTATTTTAGATTATTCTGAAATACCCTTTTTTGAGCAATCTTCAACACTCGAATCAATTTTGGCAGATTTTCGTCAAAAATCACTTTTCAAATTTGAATATCTCTGGACCCTGGGATTCGAATAACTTAAAATTTCTGTAGAATATATGCATATAAATTCTTTTTTAAACAAAAAAGATCCCTGCAACAGGAAACAAGCTCTAAAGAATAAAGTTACGCAGATTAATGTTAAGGAAATTTTTGCAGACCTATTCGTCCCTTTAAAAAAACATATTCCCGGTAGAGTAGAGAGTTGATATTTAACCAAGATGTTTCTTGAAGGGTTTAAATCCTTCGACTAGGGCAAATGTTATCAAATAAAATGCAAAAAAGCGTCATTTTTTAAATAAAAAAGCGTCATTTTTTAAATAAAAAATCAACATTTTTTTCCATTTTACTGCTACCTCTCTTACTTTTGAAATTATCCTAGCATTTAAATTGAAATGTTTTTCAATCTAGTGCTTCTTATTTAAATCAAATCGGTGCAACAGAGCCCGAGATATAATATCCCAAAGTTGACAAGCGCCACTTTTACCATACAAAAATTTCTGAAAAAATTATATGGAAAATTGAAAATAATTTTTTTATTCACAAAAATTTACATAGGTATCACTTTTTTTCTAAAAAATTTTATCTTCAAATTTCAAAGTCAAATTTTCCATATTAATTGCATTAAGTATATAGGTATACATAAAATAAAACTGATAAAATCATATTTTTAAAATATAAAAACTGAAAGTGGTATAAAAAATAAACAATGAGCATAATTCATAGTTGCCAGAAAAATTTGTTATTCCATATTATGTAATTTAAAACATTA
This sequence comes from Bombylius discolor, assembly GCA_939192795.1. Lineage (NCBI taxonomy): Eukaryota > Metazoa > Arthropoda > Insecta > Diptera > Bombyliidae > Bombylius > Bombylius discolor. The sequence continues at coordinate 25,276,863 of OW584239.1, forward strand.
CATAACAGAACATTGCAACAACGCTGTATAATATTCATATTATTAAGAGCCCAATTTAGTAAAATGGCTTGCAAAAGGACCGCCTACAGCCTACATTTTTCAACCGATTTTCATGAAATTTCGAATATAGATAGGTGTAAGGGAATTGTGGTCCTTAAGTGGAACACATTTTTGAAAAAGTCCTTTATTTCAAAAATACAAGGATTCAAAGTGTGGCTGTTTTGCGATTTTGGGCCTGCAAAGTGACCACCTACAGCTTACAATTTTTAACCGATTTTCATGAAATTTTAAATATAGATAGGTGGAAGGGAATTGTGGTCCTTAAGTGGAACACATTTTTAAATTTTGGTCCTTAAATTTTTTTATATTCGATTTTCGAAGGTACAGAAAAAAAAAAATTCACTAAACTTTTCACACTTTTTTCATGTATTAAAACGTTTAGATACTGTGATTTCTTCTTATAGGATTGAAATATAACCTTTTCCAAAAAGTTAAAAAAAAAATTCAGGAAAATTGGTTACGTAGTTTAATTATTATAAATAAAACAAATTGTTAATTTTTCATAAAATTTTATTACTAATTTTTCATTTCACATACATTTTTTTGCATATTTATGGGTTTAAATAAGAATCACACAGATAGTATAAACTCTATAAACTCGATGCAAATAAAATTGCAATTTTTGTAGTATGTGTGATGATTTAAGTAACGTAAACAGCATATAAAAGTTATGTATAGTTAAGCTGCACAAAGCTAGGTATATAGATATATTAGCAACACATTTTGTATGGGAATGGTGATCGGTGATGATGAATATAAAATAATAGAATTAGCATGATATATACATACATATATACTACGCATAAAAGCATATTTTACTAACTTTTGTTGGATTTGAGCAAGTGAATTTTGGGTTTTAGTGCTAATTTTTTATATTCTGAATATTAGAAAAATTATAGTGTTACAAAGAATTTAGATTTCAGTGATTATTTGGTGATAAATATAATATTTTACTAAAATTTCAGTATTTTTAAATACTACTTTTTTTTAACCCTAGGATTGCCTGATCGTATATAAATGTATACATTCGGACTTTGAGTCTTAATTTAAATATGATCCCTTCGAGCTAGGACCTTGAAACTTCACCAATTCCCCCATTGGAGGATCTTCACTATACACCCCAATTTTCAAAGTCCTAGCTCAAAATCGGTAAAACAAAATATTCTTTTTTATGCAAAAACACAAATTTGACGGTGCGTATACAAATGTATACCATACATTTTATATGGAAATTTTGAAAATTTTTTTTCAAAAAACGATATCTCAGCATCCCATAGACCAAAAACTAAAATGTTTATACTAAAAGATTCATCAAAGTGTTCTCTTTAGTTTTGTTTTTACAGTGTTGTTGTACTTTTTTTTTGTTTTCAAGATAAAATACAAAACAACATCAAAAACATGAATGTTTCATACATTTTTCTACATTCATAAAGGCAAACATCTACTTTTGACTTTGAAGATCCATATCTCAGCATCCTCTGAACCAAAAACTAATATTTTTGGATTACAATATTTGTTGAAGTGTTTCTATTGAGCTATCTTATACAGTTATTCTGTAAGACTATTATTTTCAACCAAAAGGACAAAATACGCGAAAAATCATGAAGATTTTTAACATTTTTAACCTTATTTTCCATTTTATTTCGAAAATAGAAAAAATATAGGACATTAATAGAAAAAACACTAAGAAGAATACTTCAATAAAGATTTTAATATAAAAATGTTAGTTTTTGGTTCACCGGATGCTGAGATACATCTTTTTGAAAATAAAATTTCACAATTTCCATATAAAATGTATGGTATACATTTGTATACGCACGGCTAAAACTTTGACAATCTTGATCAGGCAATCCTAGGTTAAACTCGTCAATCATTCTACCTCCAAGGTGACGCTGAAAGAATGAATTGAATTGAAAAATAAAATGTACAATATTTAAAATTTCTACAAATTCTTCATATTTTGAAAAGCTTATACCTATATATTATATTGTATTATTTATTATTTTAACACTCCATTCAATTTTTGACCGCTTTTGTTTTTAAAGTTGAATATCTCAGGACTCTAAAAACCGATTGAATTGAAATTTCTGTACAGTATTAGGCTTGTCATTCTCTATAAAACTCTTTCTAGCACCAAAAAGATCCCTGAATTAGGACGCGAGTTATAGGGCGCTAAACATAAAACTCACACGAATCAATTTTAAGTATCAAAATTTTACATTTTTTGACTCCTTATAAAAGTATGTTGCCGTGAGACTAAGGAGCTGAAATTTGGTCAGGATATTTCTTGAAGGGTCTAATATTATATGAAATTTTAACGGTGAATATCCGTTAACTAGGGCAAAAGGTATAGGGTAAAATACAAAAAAAGTCATTTTTCCAACATACAACTTTTTTTTTTCTTTCTATAAGGCTCTCCTTAGTTCATTTTATTTGAATCAAATCGGTAGAACAAAGCCCGAGATATAAGAGTTCAAAGTTGAAAAGCCACATATCCTTCCATATAAAAATTTAAAAAATAAAATAATTCAGTATTTTTGAATTTTTAGCTACATAAAAAATTTGTTGTACATATGAAAAATTTGTAAATCGCGCAATGAACCATCAACTGAAATAATTTCAGCTATAACAGCTGTATGCTAGCTGTAGCCTATAGAACAAAAAGAAAACAGGTGTACATACACATTTTACAAACGTACATCCATGCAGTATGATCGCTATATATAGCTATTTCTTCTTTTTTTTATAACGATAAGGAGTGACGCCAGCGCCTCTTTTGAACAAAGATGATAATACGAAAATTCATGCGGTGTCACCACTATATACTTTATACGCAAAGGTTTAACTAAAGATAAAAGAAAAAAAATTTAAGTGAAGCTTAAGCTATATTCTGGGTTTAACTTAAACTTAGCTTAAGCTTCCACTGTGGAACTGGGCATATATGTATTATATAATATTATCGAATTTCGAAATCAACGAAAAAATTAAAATTTTAAATTCAAGAATGAGCTTTACTATTGGAATTATCTGATTGCGCCATCTATTATTGCTTAGAAAACTAAAATTTTATAATTTTAAAAAAAATTTAAAGTGGAATCTCTAATGCTTTTACATAATTTTTGCACCTAGTTAGCAGAAAGTTTCAATGAAGAAAACCAAACCTTTAGCTAGCTGTCACCTACACTTAGGTTATACCCAGTTAGCAGAGACTTCTGAAGAAATCCGATATAAGAGTGCAAAAATCCGCCTTCAAAAAAAAAAAAAATTTTTATTATAATATTTTTTTATATAAGTATTTCTTGTAATTTCAATTTGTAATTTTTCAAAAGATCTTTCAGATCTTTTCTTTGTAAGGGGGAAGGAATGTTATGAAGTAAAATTTATTAGCCACGCGCATACATAAATTTTGTCATGTGCGCATATTACTTGTTTATCCAAGCACTTAACTTTCCTTTGCCTAAGTATTTCATTCATCGCGTACTTTAAAAATTATTAAATTATATATCTTTATTAATTTTCTATAAACGTTACAAAAAATTTCATATTTAGTTATCCGGTATCATATTACACGGTCTACGTGACTTGTGGTCACTACAACAATCTTTTCGAGTCGTAATGTAACAAACTATATAGTTCAGTTGAGTTTTAATCATACTGTGTTGAAGTCTTAATTCTTTAGTTGAAGTCATCTCTTAATTCTTAAATCTTTTGTTGAAGTCATATCTTAATTCTTAAATAACGTACTAAGTCCAGTGTTAAATTTTAAAGTAAAAATAAATGGTGTTAATAATAACATAGACACTACCTAGATGAATCAGGCTCCTATAAAAATTTCAGTAGAAATGTACATAATAACACCCGACAATAACACCCGAGCTTTACACACACTACTATAAATCAGTAAGCTTTAAAGACTTTTGAACTTTTAAAGCTTTTTCTAAAAGCAGTCATATGTTTTGTGTATACTATGGGCATACATGCGCTTGCGTCGTTTTTTTTAAATTATTTGTTTGTGCTGTCAGTGGCAACGATCTTCGATCTTCACTCTTCACTCTTCATCAAAAAATTTTTCATGTAAAAATTCAAAAATATTGAATTTTTTTTATTTTTAATTTTTATGTGGAAAGATATGTGACTTTCTAACTTTGAACTCTTATACCTCAGGCTGTAATAGACCGATTTGAGTCAAATAAAATTCAATAGGTCAGAAAATAGTCGAAGAATTGAAGTGCATCATTTTTTTGAGCATCAGGGTACGAATTAAGAAGGGCCCCATATAAAGTAAAAAAAGTTTTTTGTCGAAAAATGACGTGTTTTGTATTTTGCCATAGTAAACGGATTTGCACAATTTAAAATTCACATAATATCTTGACCAATGAGAGAGATAATTGTGGTATTAATTGTTAATTATCTTTTTTCATTAATAACTAAATTTCTATTAATTTTATGATATAATAATGTTTGGGAAAAGTGTTTATTTGATAAAAATCTATATGTCTATAGAACATTATAATTTGATATTTTTAGTACTTTGGGAGATATCAGGGAAAATTTATTCTCTGTTTTTTGTTTCTTAATATTTATCACGTTTTTTCTTTCATTTACGTTGCTCATAGATATTTAATATATTCGGTGAAAATAAAGTTTAGGATTTTCTCTACATTTCATTAGAACATAATTTTCATGTAACTTTAATCACAAATTAGTTATAAGTGATTAAAAACAATAAGTTGTCATAATAACACTCCATTCAATTTTTGATCGTTTTCGTCAAAAGTCCGTTTTCAAAGTATATCTCGGGACCCTGCGGTCCGATTGACTTGAAATTTCTGCACAGTATTAGGCTCGTCATTTTCTACAAAACTTTCTTTGGCATTTAAAAGATCCCTGCATTAAAGCGCGAGTTACAGGGTGCTAAACAAAAAAGTCACACGAATCAATTTCAAGTATAAAAATGTTACATATTTTGACTTCCTATAAAAGTATGTTCCCGTGAGAATAGGTAGCTGAAATTTGATCAGGATATTTCTTGAAGGGTCTAACATTATGTGAATTTTGAATGGTGCAAATCCGTTTACTATGGCAAAAGTTATAGGGTAAAATACAAAACAAGTCATTTTTCGACAAAAAAACTTTTTTTTACTTTATATGGGGCCCTCCTTAATTCGTACCCTGATCCTCAAAAAAATGATGCACTTCAATTCTTCGACTATTTTCTGACCTATTGAATTTTATTTGACTTAAATCAGTCTATTGCAGCCTGAGGTATAAGAGTTCAAAGCTAGAAAGTCACATATCTTTCCACATAAAAATTAAAAATAAAAAAAATTCAATATTTTTGAATTTTTACATAAAAAATTTTTTTGTTGAAGAGTGAAGAGTGAAGATCGAAGATCGTTGACACTGACAGCACAAACGAATAATAAAAAAAAACGACGCAAGCGCATGTATGCACATAGTATACACAAAACATATGACTGCTTTTAGAAAAAGCTTTAAAAGTTCAAAAGTTTTTAAAGCTTACTGATTTATAGTAGTGTGTGTAAAGCTCGGGTGTTATGATTCAAACTTGGGTGTTATGATTTTAAATTCGTTTATACATGAAAAATTTTGTTAGAAGTGACAAATCTAGGTATTGTCTATGATAATAATTAATTTAACTGTGTTTTATTTTTCAATATCACAACAAATTTATATGAAAAATTCGTTTTTAAAGGGCTGTTTGAGGATCGCCTAGAATATTTTCCAATCATTTTTTTAATACTTAATACATACGTCATTTCAATTGTTTTTTTTAAAATCCTATTGCACATTAGGATGTACTTCTAAATTTTGGGTATTTATAAACGTAAAAAACATCTTACATCTTACATTTACATTGTTGCAAGTTTTATGAAATTTTATTATAGTTGTGCTTCAAAATACATGGTATAAAACTGTTATTTGGTAACAATAATATGTTTTTTATTTCACTTTAAATTTTTTTTTAAATATTTTACAAATTTTATGTAGGTGAAATTTGTATGAAAAATTTGTCATTTAAGGGCTGTGTGAAAAAAGAATTTTTCAGAAAATACCAGAATATTTAATAAACATTTTCCAATCGTATTTTTTAATAATATATATGTACATAAGTACCTATTACAGATTTTTTTTTTATATTGTAATTTTCATCAAAAATGTCATTTCTATTTTTTTTTATATACCCTAATCAATGAATAAAAAACTACAGGAATGGCGGTATGTGTGTACATACAATATGTGTGAGCGTTGCTAAAAATAAAATACATGTGTTGGTATTATGGTTGTCAATTGTCAAAAAATGTAAACAAGAGATAAACCAAATTTTTAAAAGTTGAATAAAAATATGTAAACTAAATAATGAATTAAGTGATAAATTAAAAAGACTTGAAGACACTGTGAAATTTGTGTAAAGTGAAGTGAAAAAGACATTTATTAGATTAGGTTGCTACAACAAAACTCAACAGCGACGCGAGGCATTATCTTTTCACAGGTTAGTAAATTGTGTAAAATATTTTTTAGAGTATTTAATAATGAGTTTCTGTGAAAGCAAATGTGATTAAGTACTATATAATTTTATTTTAGTAGTTTAAATTCCTTTATTTTATTGTTCTTAAATGTCAAAATTAAAAAAACAGAAAAATGTGTCGCCCAAAATTTCGATTTGTAATAGGGGCATGTGGGTTTGAAGACCCAGCTTAATTCCATATTAAATATGTAAATGTCTAAATATGTATGTATATATACGTAGACATAGATCAAATTAAAAGTATGTATTATTTTTTCAGATTTCCTACGGAAGAAACTATGAAATTGCAATGGATGGAAATAATTGGTACAGATGTTCAACCTACAAGAAATACCCAATTATGTTCTGAGCACTTTCTACCCAGGAATTGAAGACATAGGATTTGACCACATATATAAATTTTAATGATAATTTACATATCAAATTTATTAATTTGCATATCAAATTTGATCGTTTCCCCTTGTGTTTGCTTGTGTGTATATATAGTATATTTTAAAGTAAAAATATATATTCAGAACAGCATTAGATATTTTTTAATGTAAAAGAAAATAAATTGACATGACAGTTGATTCTGATCTCCTGATCCATTACAGATAATATTTCCTAATAAAAAAAATTTCTGGATATGAAAATTTACGAAAATATAAAAATTAATTTTTAAAATTATTTTTAAAATTTGAAATAACAAATACATATTTATCTGAAATACGCGCTATTTTAAGGGATACATAAACAGCAAATATATACCATATGTACATATTGAAGAAACAGGTATAATTTTTTGTTTGAAACTAGAAAATAAATTTACAAGTTGAATACTTTTTAAATATTCTTCTGCGTATATTTTGGCTCGTGTTGAATTTACAGTATATTTCAATATATGCATTAAAAAAATTTTTTAAAACGACAAATGGGAATTAGGTGTGTATATATATATGTATTTGTTATATGAAAGTTTTCTCATATATTTTTTCGTGAGAGATAGAAACTTTTCGTCTCACACTTCCCCGCACACGTCTACAAATTTTTTGAAATCTGCTGATTTTCGAATGTACTGCCAGTGAACCTCTTTATGTATCTGCTCTGTGGTACAACTGTGTTACTGGCGACAACAAAGGGATAGCAGTTATTGTTTTTTTCTGTTTTCCAGCGTCTCGTTGCACATATGTATAATAGATTGGGGTATGAGTAGCTTAGTATACTCCTAATAAATGTAACGACGCTGGATAAAAATGAACTCTTCCATAAGACCTGTAATCAAAAAACTTTGTGAACAGAGTATAGTTATTTTTCAAAAATTATAAAAATAATTGATCTATTATTGTCGTTGTGTAACTTCTCGAGTGAGTGATACATAGTAAAAGTGAATCAAATCAAAAAACTCAAAAATACAGTGAATTCTTTTTATTTTTTTGTTATATTATTACTTTAAACTTAAAATAAATGCTCAATAATCTCATAAAACTAAAAAAGTGAACAAATTAATAATCAAAAATTAAAATGAAAGAAAAACCACCAGATAAACCACCAGACAACGCCACAAGGTCAAACAAAGGACAGCCAACGTACAAAATAGATATCACAAGAAAACTAGAAAACCAAACTGAAGGTCCAAAATACTTAATCATGAGAAGAACAGGTAAGGACACAACACTAACATTAGAAAAGGTATCCCCTCTTCTGATAAAAAAAGTTATAGATGGCACGGCAGGATCAGTTGAAGCTTGTAAAAAACTAAAAAATGGAACAATTTTAATACAAACGAAAAACAAAAAAGAAGCAAGCAAAATCATACAAATTACAAAACTAAACGATGAAATAGAAGTAGAGGTCAAAGAACACCCAAAATTAAATACATGCAAAGGAGTTATATATTCTAATGATTTGAGAAATATCTCAGAAAATGAAATATTAGAAGAATTACAAGAGCAAAATATCATGGAGGTTAAAAAAATCATGAAAATGCATGACAAAACATTAATTGAAAGTGGATTACATATACTAACATTTACAACAACAAAATTACCCGAACACATTTATATTGGTTATCAAAAACTAAAGTAAGACAATATATACCACCACCACTTATGTAGATGCGAAAATTGCCTACACTTCGGTCATATCAGTAAAGTTTGCAAAAAAAATAAAACCTGCTATTAATGTGGAGAAGAATATCACATAGACATCACAAAGAACGAAACATGCAATAGAGAAAGACAATGCACAAATTGTAGAGAACCTCACGATGCCTTCGACAAAAAATGCAAAATATTTATCAAACAAAAAGAAATTGAAACAATCAAAGCAATAGAAAAAGTAGATTACAGAACAGCAAAAAATATATATAACGAGAGGTAAGTACAAAACAATAACAACAAAACTTATATGCATCAGCTGTTAGAGAACCTACAACAACCAGAGAAACAACGACAACACAAAAAGAAATAACAACAAAACCTATAAGTCAAAATCAAAATAAAATAACAACAAACACTATAACTTCACAAAAAAACACTAATCACCCACCCACAATCAATCACACAGCAAATAAATCAAAAGACAAAATCATAATCACAACAAAACTAACAGAACAACAACAACAAGAAATAATGCAAACAACACCTATCATATACAAAAAAGACACTACCAACAAAATCAAAAGATTAACGAACTCAAATGAAAGAAATTATAAGAAAAGAGGCAGACTAAAAAAATTAGATAATACAAAAAAAACATTTGAAAATATGGAAACAACTGATTTAGAAGACTATACAAAATAAAATACTAAAATAAATGAACCAACAACATAATAAATTACACATCATACAATGGAACATAAACAGCCTATTATATCACATTAATGAACTAAAATTACTAACACAAAAATATTGTAAAAACATCTTCTGCTTGCAAGAAAAAAAAATAAAAGAAACAAATAAACCTAATATAAAAAATTACACATGCTATTACAAAAATAAAACTACTAACTCAATAGCCTCCGGAGGAGTTGCAATCTTGGTAGATGAAAACTACAGTAGTCAAGAAATACCCCTAAGAACAGAAATTCAAGCAATAGTAATAAAAATATTCTCACAAATCAACCTCAGCATTATAAATATATACTCAGATAAAACACTAACAGAAAAACAGCTCCAAGACCTCACTAATCAAATTACAGGCCCTAAAATTATCGTAGGAGATTTCAACGCACACAACCTACTATGGGGTTCAGATAAAATAGATAAAAAAGGTAAGCAAATAGAAAATTTTTTAGTTAATAATAACCTAAACTTAATTAACAACAAAAAACCTACTCATTTCAACTTTTCATATAAATGCTTCACTGCAATAGACCTTACTACATATATGCTCACCAGAAATCCATAATAACATTAACTGGTTTATAGAAAACGACCTATACGGAAGTGACCATTTTTCAATTATAATACAATATAACATTAAACATGAAACTCTAAATAAAATACTAACATTTAACACCAAAAAAGCAGACTGGAATAAATTCCAACAAAATATAGAATTCCTAAAACCATTCACTTCCTTTAACGATGTAGACTCCATAGAATCATACTTTCGTGAACAAATCCTTAACGCAGCAAAAATATCCATATCCCTAACCCGATACAATAGCGGAAAAAGATACGTTCCATGGTGGAATGAAAATATTAAAAATGCAATAAAAGGAAAGAAAAAAATGCTTAAAGTCTTTAAAAAAAATATTAATCATGAAAACTTCATCAGCTTTTTAAAAGCAAGATATAACGTTAAAAAACTAATCAGATTACACAAAAAACTTTCGTGGCAAAACTACACCTCTTCGATCACATATAACACAAACTCAAAAAAAAATTAAAAAAAAAAAGATCTCTTAATGGCAAAAACCACTATAGCAATATCACTAGAATCATAATAGATAAACACGATATAACCAATAAAGAAGACATCTGCAATACCTACTCACTTTGAAAACCACTTTAATAACAAAAACCAAAACCCACAACCCTCCACCCTAAAGCAAAACATAAAATGCACAGAAAACAATCTCATCATAAACCACAACGAAGACTATAATAAACTATTTACAATTCAGGAACTACAACAAACACTTAATGACGTCAAAGGGTCCTCACCAGGACCAGACTTAATACACTATGACATGTTAGAAAATCTTTCAACCACACAAAAACAAAAATTACTACTGTTTTATAACATTATATGGAAAAATGGAAAATTTCCTAATAAATGGAGTGAAGCATTACTAATACCCATACACAAAACAGGAACTGACCCAAATACCCTAGAAAACTATAGACCAATAACACTAACAAATTGTACCTGTAAAATTCTCGAAAGAATGATCAATAAAAGACTAAACTGGTACCTAGAAAAAAATAAATTGTTAAACAAATACCAATTTGGCTTTCGAAAAGGTTTAGGAACAATAGATACACTCTCATATTTCGAATCAGAAATAATGAAAACTTTTCAAAAAATGAATACATGTTAGCAGTTTTCCTTGACCTTGAAAAAGCTTTGATAGAATTTGGAAAAAAACAATCATAAATGAATTAAAAGAAATGAACATCAAAGGTAACATGTTAACATTCGCGAACAACTTCATTCTTTCCAGAACATTTCAGGTACAAATAGGTAACATCTCCTCTAACAAAAAAACAGCACAAAACGGAGTCCCTCAAGGCTCAGTAATTAGCACCACCCTCTTCCTTATAGGTATAAATAATATACACAAATACATAAAATCACCAACAAAACATATCATATACGCCGATGACTTAGCTATCTTTACAACATCAAAAAACTTAGAGAACGCAAGAATGGACTAAATCCAACGGTATGACCTTTTCTACAAACAAAACAAGACTTATGATTTTTACCAAAAAACGCAAAACAACCCTTGTACCAAAAATATACATAAACAACACTGAAATAAAACAAGTTCAAGAGCACAAATTCCGTGGATTAACATTGGACGAAAAATTAACATGGAAAAAACACATAGAAAAGACTAAAATAAAAGCCATTAAAGCACTCAACGTCCTCAAAATACTCAACAATAGTGAATACGGCTCAAACAGAGAAACACTATTCCGAATACATAACTCAACCATACTACCCATCCTAGACTACTGCTCCCAAATCTATTCCTCAGCTACACAATATACATTAAAAACATTAGATACTATACATCACACAGGTATCAGACTTAGCATAGGAGCCTTTAAAACAACCCCAAAACATAGCTTGCTAGTAGACTCGGGACAAATACCACTACAATACAGGAGAGACATACAAACAATCCACCATGCCCTTCGTATCAAATCGATTAAAAACCACCCTGCAAAAGAAAACACAAACGAACAACAAAACCACAAATATCAACCCTTACTTGTAAGAGCACAAAAAACAATAGAAAACCACAATATACATCACAACAACCATATAAATACCTACAGATACCCCGAAACCCCCCCTTGGACAACAACACACATAAAATACGATAAAGAAAACGAAAGATACAAAAAGCAAGAAACAAACCCCAAATTATACAAACAATTATACAAATATAGCGCTCTACATTGCGCCAGCGCTGAAATATGTTGCGAAAAGTGAACCCAGTCACTTTTATAAAAAAAATTTTTTTGACCTTGAATATTATTAATATTATTGTTACATAAAATCATAACATATTAAGAGCTAAGATTAGATAATAAGAAAAATTGTTAAACAGGCCTTAAATAATCTAAGAAGTGTTGAAAGGCCTTAAAAATTTTATAATAATAATAATAATAATAATTGATCTATTATTAGTTAAATTCATAATACCTACATAATATAATAATTAAAAATTTTCCTAAAAAGTTGAATTACATATGTAGGTAAATACATACTATATGCACAGAGCAGATACATAGAGAGGTTCACTGGCAGTCAAGGCTGCCAAATCAGATTTTCAATTTTTCCCAAAATTCAGCTTCAAATTTCCCCATTTTAGTGTGAAATTCCCGCACTTAGTAATTTATTCAAAAATTATTAATAAGGACAAATTGTATTAAAAAGAAAATTATTTCTTTTGATCATTTTTATTAAATCTCTTCATCTTTACAAAACTAGTAAAAATAAATAATAAACATAACAAAACTTTTCTTTTAAACAAAAAAATATTAAAAGGATATTTATGATATTCGATTCGGTTCAATATATTTGAAGTCGACATTAACTTTCATTTAAAAGTCGTTTAAATTTTGTACAAAGGCTACTTTGTTTTTATGAAAAACTATAAATAAAAGTTTATATTGAATCGGCTATCATAATTGGCCTTTTAATTAACAATAACAAAAAAGAATGTAAAATGAACCAAAATAAAAATAAACCAAAGGTAGAGAACAAAAGACAATTCTTTTTCAATAATCCACTATTAATTAATTTTCAATGTGTAAATTCCAATTTTTACTTTGAATCATTTTCGAAGAGGGTTCAAAGCAGACAACTCCACCACGGTTTTTAATAGAATCTTTCACCGTTAATATTGGTGATAAAGTTTCTGTTTTTAAACAATTTCTTTCAGCGGTTTTGATGTTTTTCAAATGGCTAAAAACTCGTTCTACCGCAGCATTTGAAAATGGCAAGCACATCAATAAATTCATTACTTTTTTCAAGTTTGGGTAGTCTTTTAACTCGAAAATTTTTTTCCAATATTTTTCTGCTTCAATATCTTGACGCGGTTTTACTTTATCGAACAATGACAATTTGACATTTCACAATTCTGTTGAATTGACATTCGGATTTGACAACTACTTGAAAACAGGAAAAGGAAAATTAACAATTAACAAAAACGTATATATGTTTACATATTATAGTTTGGTTGAACTAGGATTCAACATCAAGATTTGAAAAAATTTTATTTTGTTTAGTGGCATTTCAATTTCTTAAATAAAAGTTTTAGTAGTTTTACCGAAATGAATGTTTTTTTCAGGCTTAATTTTTTCTTCTATACATATATAATTTCCCCATTTTCCTGCAAAATCACATTTCCCGAATTCATCACACACAAGTGTGTAATTTCCCGCAAATGGTGAAATTTCCCGCCACTTAGCAGCCTTGCTGGCAGTACATTCGAAAATCAGCAGATTTCAAAAAATTTGTAGACGTGTGCGGGGAAGTGTGAGACGAAAAGTTTCTATCTCTCACGAAAAAATATATGAGAAAACTTTCGTTTACTACTCATTTAGTCACAGAATATTATTATTCATATAACAAATACATATATATATACACACCTAATTCCCATTTGTCGTTTTAAAAAATTTTTTTAATGCATATATTGAAATATACTGTAAATTCAACACGAGCCAAATATACGCAGAAGAATATTTAAAAAGTATTCAACTTGTAAATTTATTTTCTAGTTTCAAACAAAAAATTATACCTGTTTCTTCAATATGTACATATGGTATATATTTGCTGTTTATGTATCCCTTAAAATAGCGCGTATTTCAGATAAGTATGTATTTGTTATTTCAAATTTTAAAAATGTAATGGATCAGGAGATCAGAATCAACTGTCATGTTAATTTATTTTCTTTTACATTAAAAAATATCTAATGCTGTTCTGAATATATATTTTTACTTTAAAATATACTATATATACACACAAGCAAACACAAGGGGAAAAAATGCAACAATAAAAATATTATATTCATACATTTCTCATTTCTCATATACCATACATATCATATATCTTTTCCAAAAACAACAAAACACAAAAATACCATTTACGCATAAAGTAAATAATTTGTAAATTTTTTTCAAACACATAAACACTTTTTTTTGTACGCTGATTAACTAATATATTTTTGATCTTTTGTATTGAAAAATGTATAGTGGTAAGGTATAATGGGTAATAAGGAAAAAAGATCTTTTTTTCTATTTGAAGTGATATTATGTATTGAAGATAAACATGTGTATAACACCTCCTTGTTTTTTTTTTTGTTACCGTCAACATATACTATCAAACTAAAGTATATCAGCGGCTTTCCTAAATCCTAATACAATTTTGTATACATATCAATGGATGTTATTATTAAAAAATAAACAACAAATTATACCTGTTCCAATATTGTATGTGCAGCTGATGTATATGTTTTGCTGTTTAAAAAAACAAATATATATACGTAGTATGTATATATTCTTTAAAACTGAATACTATTTTTTTAATTTTGAAGTGAAGTAAACTCATATATTATTCGAAGGCATACATGTGTATAACATCTGCTTATTGTTTTTTTGAGGTATCGTCAACACATACTATCAAACAGTTCTTATTTGGATAAATACAATGTCCTATATAATCTTTAAAGTACAAAAACATTTGATACTTTTGTAGATGATTTTGTTTAAATTTTTGTTCGCTATGACTTCTGATTGCCTGGTGCTAAAATGATTTTTAGTGCTAGAAAATTAAGGATTTTTGATCGAATTTATCAATAAAATTATTTTCTAAAAATATCATTTCGATATCAACATTATATTTGACCTGATAAACGATCAAATTTGATATGCAAATTAATAAATTTGATATGTAAATTATCATTAAAATTTATAAATGTGGTCATATGCAAATTAGCTACTTGTATACTTCTTCTTTTTGAAATATACCCTCAAATTCTATATCTTCAATTCCTCATACAAATTGGTTAAATTCTTATAATAAACCAAATGGTATGTATTCTACTATATATCTAAATATGCAGTAAAGGGAAAGCTGTTTTCATATGATTCTGTATAGTAATGAGAACCATGAGAATGATTATGTATAGCGAGTTAAAAATATTAAAATTTCTCAAATTTTTAATAAAATTTTCTATGTATTGTATGGAAAATTGATAGAAATAGAAAAGAGAATATATTTTAAAAAAGTGAGAAATTAAGAAAAAATCCTGAGAATAAGAAAGAGCTTAAACAGCTTTTAGATTGGAGGCCAAACATTGAAATTGTAGGTCAACTGGTTCTGACTATTTCAGTATACTAGAATAATAAGTCTGTTATAAAATATATTGTCATTGCTATATGTATGTATAAAATAAAAAATTTAAATAAATCGAACTTTATGTAAACAGGCTGATGAAATAGTATTAATATATTTACAACAAAAAATCGAAAAAAATCCGTCTATAAGTTAAAACACAAAAACTAAAATACTTGAAATTTGACAAAATAGAAAAAAGAAACCATCATACGATTAAACGAATTATCATTATTTAATAAGAATTAAAAATGCAAAATGAAAATGAATAAGAAGTAGTACTATATATTTTAAAAAACATGAAAAATAAAAATATTTTTTCATTTCTCACATATCACAAAAAAACGTGATAACTAATATCATCAACAATAATTGGTACACAATTTTATTATTTTTGTTTTTCGAAACAAAATATAAATACATATCCAAAAATGTATACAATCGGAATCAAAACAAAATTAAAAAATATCATATGGTATACAAAAACAGTTATAGTATTTATAATGAATATTATAATTGTGGGCGTGTTTTTCATTATTCTTTATTTCTTCAATTTACTTTACATGCTTCTTCTTTTCACATTTCTCCTCTTGAAATCTTATACAGCCAATGATCTTATGAGCTTATTCGAAGCAAAATATTCCCCTTATAATATTATTTTTGCAAACATACAGACATGAAAATTCAAAAATTTGAATTTAACGACTAAATTAAACCTCTATTGTAATTGATGCTTTTTGGTTCTGTTTAGCAAGTCCATTTATATCGGTCCTATCAGTGCAGTGTCATAATTGTAAAGAAATATTAAAGCTTTTGACGGTGATAGATATAGTGTATGGAAATTGAGGATTCGTGGATTATTGACTGAATTAAATGTATTGATAAACTAAATATAAAGTGGATAAAAGCAGAACGTGTCGCAAAAAGTGGATAAAAGCAGAACGTGTCGCAAAAAGTGTAACTATTGAATATTTAAGTGATTCTTTTTTGCTTTTGCTGATTTAGCAAGTACCTCAAAAGAAATTTTTCAAAAGTTAGACGCGATATATGAACGAAAAAGCCTTGCCACTCAATTGGCTTTACGTAAAAAATTATTAGGACTCAAATTACAAGGCGATGTATTTTTGATGGAAAATTTTAGAGTTTTTGATAATTTTGTTACAGAATTATTAGTGGCAGGTAAAAATTAGAAGCTGATATTTGTTATTGACACTTCCACCATCTTATAATGATGTAATTACTGCAATAGAGACATTATCTGACGATAATTTAACTTTAGCTTTTGTGAAAACAAGACTTTTAGACCACGAAGCAAAAATCAAAGCTGATAATCGTGATACAAGTGCAAAAGTACTTCTCGTTGAAAACCAAGAAAATGTAGCGAGGGAGAATAGTTTTAATAATCGGAAACCTTTCAAAAATAATAATCATCAAAAACAATATAAATTAAAATCATTTAAATCAAATAAAGGAAAATGTTATCACTGTGGTAGAAAAGGTCATGTGAAAAGTGATTGCTATTATTACAAGAGGAGCATCCAGTATCAAAAAGTCCAAAGAATGTCCAAAGTGTACAAATTGCTCAATCATCAAAGGGTAATATTTCAAGTTTTGCTTTTATGACTGGAGACTATACATCATACAATCAAGATGAGTATGATAACAATATTTATATTCAATTTATCTTAGATTCGGGAGTATCTGGTCATATAATCAACAGAGAAGATCTAGTTGAAGATTTTGCTGATTTACAAACACCAACAAAAGTGTTGATTGCGAAAAAAGGAGAATACATCACAATAACCAAGAAAGGCTCATTAAATGTCATCAGTAACTTAGGTGTACAAGGAATCTTGGAAAATGTTTTCTATTGTCCAGACATCCCATATAATATACTATCAGTAAAAAGAATACAGGAAGCTGGTATGGTAATTATTTTTAACCAAAAAGGTGTTGAAATAAGTAAGAATAATAAGGTCATCATGGCAGGTCAGTCATTAAATAATTTATTTGGTGGTTAACTTATAATTAATAAACTTGCTCAGGTAAATATTGCTAAATATTGTAACGAACGGAAAATGAATATGAGAAATTTAGCAAGCATTTGCATAACCTGCCTTCTAGGTGAACCCCTGCTGGTCGGATCCAGCCGCTTCAGTCCTGGGTGGGTTCTTGGGGTCACCCTCTCGGAGGTTTCCGCGCGGTTACATAAATTAGACCGGCCAAATAACAAACATCAATCAAGTATAAGAAACCACAAGATACAGCAGAGAGAAAAAAAAAGAGAAAAACATCGTCTTGAGGTTACATCCTGGGCAAAAAGAACTGCAGTGGAAGAAAAAACAAAAAAAAAAATTACGCAACCGAAAATTCAGCGACCTTCATCTGCCATCGCTGACATCCACCCTCACGATTCCTCAGTTTCCTATTCTTGCATGGATCATGAACGTGTCTATATCACCTGGACCAAATCTTTTAATAATCTTCCCTTTGTCATCATTTCTTTTTCCTTTTTGTTAATTATTATTATTATTTTTTTTTTAATTATTATTAACATAAACATATAGTAGTACATATATATACATATACATATATGTATATAAAGATACTTTTGTTGAAATTATGATTTATAGTATATATGTAAATTCATAATCAAAATAATAATATAATGATAGTAATAATTTGTATTTGAATTTATTATTCATTTAATAATTGTTCCTTAACTTCATTTTCCTTCTTTTTTATTATTACCTACAATTAATTGTATAATTTTAGAATATAATTATTAATTATAGGTGTATTATATATTTCCTTTCGTTTTGTTTCTACAAATAAATGTTGAAATTTAAAAACAATTGAGATTTGTACACTCTAAATGAAATCTAATATCGGACATAAGATTTTATCAGTACAAGCATTAAATTTCCTTTTAACTAATTAAAAAAAAATTAATGATAATCATAAATCTTTAAGAATGAAACTCATTTTAGATTTTAATAATAAAAATAAATATTCCTTTAAAAATTGTTTTCAACTTTCTTCTTTTTTTTCTATATATGTATATAAAGCCAAATATCACTCAAAAAAAAAAAAAAAAACAAAATGAATTTGAATATTCAATATATGTATAAATTCATTATTTTATGCTTGAAGAAAGAATTTAATTTCTCTTTTACAAAATTTTTTTTTAAAAAAAAAAGGAAGAAAAAAGTTATACCTACTGCAAAACAAACTATAGAATATAATTTTGTTGTTTTTGTTTTAACAAGAAATACTTTTTTTTTATTCTTTTTATATCTCGCATTGTAATAATAATAATGACTACAAAACTAATGAAATAATAATAATTTTTTTTTCTTGAATCCAATAATACAAAATTAAGTTGTTTGTAATTATCTTAAAATTAAAACTCCTGAGGATGAGGTGCTGGAGGATCCCATGAGCCGATCTGGCCAGATGGGTCTGCAGTGATTGTTGTTGTTGATGGGGCCGCAATTGTTGAACTATAAAAATGACTCGCCGATTCTAATTTTGTTGTTGTCTTTTTTTTTTTTTTTGTTATACAGGGTGTTTCTGAGATCGTGTGCCAAAGTGAACATAGTGGTAGATCTCGATGAGAAATGAAAAAAATCGTATGGGAGGGGGGGGTCTATTCTCAATGGTTACCGAGATATTCAAGGTCAAAGAAATTTTTTTTCAAAAAGTGACTGGGTTCACTTTTCGCAACATATTTCAGCGCTCGCGCAATGTAGAGAGCTAAATAAAAGTTATTTGTAAAGAGAACCTTCAGACCTTTCAGAAAATGTCTTTTATGAAGTTGTATGTCAAATATGCAACTCAAAGTCAAAAAATTTTGGAAAAAATTCGTCATTTTTTTGTTCAAGGTCGAATTTCTCAAAAATTTACCTTATTATTTTTTTTATTTTTTTGGCTTAAATAAAAGCCTATGTTGTCTACTTTGATATAGTTTTTGTTTTATTGTGTTATCTTCATTCGTTCAAAAGTTATAAACCATAATGTAAAAGCAGTTTCTTCAAAATTTCTTAATTTTGTACTTGTTTTTCATGTTTTATTAATTTTTACTGTACTTTTAAATTTTTTTTTTCCAATAAACATTATTTAATAATTTTAAATTTAAAATTTTTATCAAATTTTACAGCGTTAGTAATTATAATAGTATTATGTAAAATAATAAATGTATTCAGATCAAATTTAAATTCAATTGTATACACGATTTTTGAAGTTCGTAACCATTGAAACTTGCAAAATATATATTATTTAACTTGTATTATTACAAAATATTAAACATTTCTAATTTTCTCTTGTTTATTTTATGACTAATGGTATACTTTTTATAAATTCACTGGTTTCAAAATTCTTATTTAATTTATTTATATTTAAATTCAAAAATTTATTTTTCTTCATGAAAATATATTTTTTTTTTTTTGTATTATAAACTACCTGTAATTGTTGTACTAAAATCAAAAAAAAAATTGCTCAAATCGAATCAAATCGACCTTTTTTCGGACTTTTCAAATACACCTTCGTTATTTACACTTCTTCTTTTTTTCTTCCTCTTTCCCTTTTCCTTCCTTTCAATCTTTTCTACAGCATTTTATTTAAATTCTACATTTTATTATATTATCATCACCTAGACTATCGTATTATTTTAATGTTTCACTATTTTATTTCATTTCTTCTTTTATTTTTTAATTTTTTTTTTATTTATTTTTTATTTTTGAAAACTATAATTTGACTCAAAAAAAAATATAGGAACAAAAACATATGCCAACCGCCTCTACGGCAAAGAAAAGCACTATATACGACTACATCTTGAAGTATATTGAATTAAAACCAAACCAAAAAAAAAGCATTTTTTGTTTGTAGCAATAAACCTTTGATTTTATTTGTATAAAAAAAGCATTTGCACCATAGATATTTTTTTGTTTTTGTTTTTTTTTGTTACAAATTTCACTACATTTTTACTTTTTTTAGCGACAAGTCTTAAATTTTAAAACATTCAACATTTTTTTTTTTTTTACACTCAAAATATCAAATTACTTATAATTTAATTGATTTGTCATATTGCCAATTATATCCATAATCAAATTTTAATTTCTTCAAAAAACCGCAAAAAAAATTAATTTTCTTATATAAAAAAATTACCTAATTTATTAGGCAAAAAAAAACAAAGAATTGTCGTTGTTACATTTTTAACCGCCTTTTCGTTAGCACCTTTTACACTAGTGATTAGACTGAAAAAAAAAGAAGAAACCCAAAAAAAGAAGCCCCTGTGATAAAATACACTTCCCTTATATACCCATCACATTTTATATCATCTCATTACGTCTCTTAATTAGCTCTAATGAGGTAATTAAAGCGACATTTAAGAGATTATTACCCCGTACTGAACATGCAGGTAATAGGTATATGAATTATTATCGAATGTTCTGGTATATTCCCTATATTACTTAATGAGTAATATATGGTGAGTAGGCAATATTAACATATTGGGTACTTGACACAGTGTGTGTGTGGGTTAAAATTTGTATATTATTACGCTATTTACATGAGTAAATAGGTCGTAATGAAATATATGGTTCAATTTATATATAACAATTTTTTTATGTGGGGTAATGTCTATGGGTATTAAGTGTTATATGCATTATGATGTATTTGCCGTCGGCAAATACCATTACATGTATTTTAGGTTAAAAGAGATTTTAAAAATTTGAATTTTAATAAAAAAAGGTAAGTTGAAAATAAGAGAATTTTGATGAAAAAGAAGAAGAAATTTAAGTTGAATAATTCTCTTATGTTTTCTATAAATCGCGTGATTTTTATAATATAAAAGAAAATCACGCCATTTACAGAACAATGTGATGGATTATAAATTTTGTTGCGCGTGTGCAACGGATATTAAATTACAGTTCATTTATTGGAATTTTATGTTGCAAAAAAATTAATATACATAGCTGTCGCAACAATATGAAAATTATAAATTATGTCATCAGCGTTTAGGCCATATAGGTAAAACCAAGTTTTTAGAATTATAGAATAAAAATATGATATAGAGAAAATTGAGAATATTTCACCTAATAATAATTTATGTGAGCCATGAATTAATGGTAAATTATCACGTTTGTCATTTAATAGAATTAAAGATAAAAGACATGTAAAACGACCATTATTTATAATTCATTCAGATGTTTGTGGTCCTATCACTCCTTCTACGGTTAATGATAAAAACTATTTTGTTCTTTTTGTTGATCAACATACACACTATTGTGTTACATATTTGATTGCATATAAGTCTTTACAATTTTTCAAGATTTTGTAGCTAAAAGTAAAGCTCATTTCAATTTAAAAATTGTGTATATATATTGTGATAATGGTAGAGAGTATTTATCAAATGAGATGAAGGATTATTGTATCAAAAAAGGTATTACTTATCACTTAACAGTTCCACATACCCCTCAGTTAAATGGTGTGTCAGAACGTATGGTTAAAACGATTACTGAAAAGGCAATGATTGCAGGAGCTAATTTAGATAAGACTTTTTGAGGTGAAGCTGTTTTAACTAGTACAAATTAATTTAACTTAACGCCAACAAGAGCTTTGAAACAATCTAAAACACCATACGAAATGTGGTATGGTAAAAAGCCACAGTTAAAATATTTAAAAGTATTTGGTTCTACCGTTTATATTCATAATATAACCAGAAAATCAAAATTTGATGAAAAATCACTAAGGGCCATATGTTCGCATACGTTTTAGCTGAACTTAGTCTTAATCGTATGTTCACATGCATATTAGTTTTAATTTTACGACCAGTCATATTACCAGTTAGTAGTGGTATTAGATTGATTTGACAATTGTGTGACATTGCTAAAATAGTGTATTTTCTACAGTATTATTTATTTTATTAAAAATTATCAAAATGAATAACGACGACTATTATAACATGGATAGTGATGGTAAAGACAATAATATAAAATATGTAATATGTAATAATTTATTCATTATCAATAATCAATTGCAGAGAGTTCAATATTTTCTGGCACTACATCTTCTGAAGATGAAGATTCAGATTCATCCGATGAAGAATATATTGCTTTGTTAAATGCTGTTCTTCATATTCCTGTTGGTTATAAAAAAAGGAAGCTAGTTGGCCGAGAAGACATTATGCAAAAATATTCGGAAGAAGAATTTGAGTTTCGTTTTCGATTACCGAAAACAAAGGTCCTAGAATTGGTAAATCGAATATACGGAAATGCAGACAATATTACATCGACTAAGGCTACTAAAAATGCGTTAAAGTCATTAGAAAAAGTGCTCATCACGCTGAGATACTATGCGACCAGTTGTTTTCAAATAGTAAACAGTGATCTATTTTCCGTTGATCAGTCTACTGTTTCTCGGATTGTATGAAAAGTGTCGGAAAAAATTGCAGCTTTAGCAAAGCAAGATATAAAAATGCCAGTAGAAAACGAAGAAATCAACCGGACGAAAACAAAATTTTATAACATGCATGGAATCCCAAATGTTATTGGTGTTATTGATGGTAAGCGTTTTATTGAAGTATCTGATAAAATTTATTTTTATTAATTGTTGCAGGTACACATATTCCCATACAATCACCTGGAGGAAATAGAGCTGAAAGTTTTAGAAACAGGAAAGGATGGTTTTCTATAAATGTGCAAATTGTTTGTGACAGCGATATGCACATTTTAGATATTGTTGCAAGGTTGGTTTTAATTCCACATATCTCTAATATGTGAAAAAATGGAGTAAATTAATGATACATATATGTTTCAGATGGCCTGGGTCTTCACATGACCAAATGATACTCAACTTTTCGAAACTTCAAGCTGAACTTGAGTGTGGAAAATATGGACATTCATATTTACTTGGTGATTCCGGTTATGCATGTAAGAAGTACATGATTACACCTTTGTCTAACTCCAGAACTACCAGCGAAATAAATTTCAATTGTGCGCTTGTCTCTACTCGCCAAATAGTGGAGAGAACAATTGGTGTCTGGAAGCGCAGATTTCCAGTTTTAGGAACAAGTATACTATGCAACATTTTTTCAAAGCGAACACAGTTAATTTCATTCTATTTTATTTGTTAATTACAGAAAGTCGAACCAATGTATCCACTACTCTTACAGTTATAGTAGCAACAGCAGTACTACATAATATGCTAAAAAATAGAGATGTGCCTCCACCGGAAATAGAGGCAGAAATTGTAAATGAAGTAGGTATAAACGATCCTCAAACAAGAACTTCATCTGTGGTAGCATCAGATACAACAGAGAGGAATTTTATCATTGAAAACTTTTTCCAAAACTGATACATGCAAATAAATGTATTATTGATTATAAAATTGACTCTTGTGTTTAATTTTTTAAATTCATTTTTATTTATTTAAAGAATTTAAAACAAAACAATTCTTTACAATATGTATATTGATACAAAAAAAAACTTAAAAATAGTAAAGACATTAGTTTTTCTTATTTTTCAGTTCTTCCATTTGAAGTTTTAATAGCTCAGTCTTTGTCTCATACATTTCCACTTTTTTTTTGTTTTTTTGGATTTCAGATTCCATTTTGGCTTTTTTTAAATTTGAATATTCACCTACATATTTTCTTACATCATCATTATTTCGACGTTTTCTACTCCACGTTTTGTTTTTCTCTGGAATTTGTACATTTTTCTGTGTATTGTTTTCTTCATTTTCTTTGTTTTCTTCCTCATTCTTTAATACAATTATTTCATTTATAACTTCTGCATCCATCTATAATGAATAAGACATATTAGAAACTTCATTACTCTGTACTTACTATTGTTATTATTACATTTGAACTTTGATCAAAATATTCTGCACTTGAATCAAATATGTTTTCTAAAGGAGTCACTTCTTTTGATACTACTTCTAATAAATCAGAATTTATATCTGTATTTCCCACAGTGCTTTCAATTGTTCCTCCTCCAGTTTTTAATCTTTGTTTTTTTTCTTCGGCTAAAGATTTTTTGAGATTGCACTTGGCATTCTTATAAAAAGATTTGAGCTGTTGAACAGTTCTTTTGTATGTTGCGGTAGAATTAAATTCATCAGTTATTTTTTGCCACGTTGCATTTCTCTCGTTCATAGAGTAAGTATCAGTCTTTTTATCCTCAATAATATTTTTATATTTTAAAATTATTTTGAGGATATTATCTTTTTCAAATTTCTTTAAATTTGGGCACTTTTGCGCCATTTTAGAGTTGAGAAAACACACTGTGAAATATCACAATATTCAATCACTTATTTAACTTAATACATATAATATAATGAGTAAAATATACATTTATAAATATACATAATAAATAATTTGTAAATTTACTTACATTTTTTAAAAAGGAAATCCGCTCGTCACTTGATTTAATCAGAACCGTATCAATTACCATTAACTAAAAATGAAAATATGGTTTACCGAGATGTCATAAATGTCATAAGTGTCAACTCATTTGTTAGGGAGTGTTCAGAAATTTATGCATTTGAGACTTATGTGAACATAAGATTTTAAATTTGAAACCGACTTGGTCTTAATTGAAGCTAAAACCAATTTGGTCTTAGGACCAGTGTAAAACGTATGTGAAAAGGTGTACTGGTTGGGTATGAATCAAATGGGTACAAGGTATGGGATGTGGAAGCTGAAAAGTTCACAGTAGCTAGAGATGTTATAATTGACGAGACTAGTTTTTTGAAAACTAGACCAATAGCCAAGACTGAAGGTGTTAATTTCAAAAACACTAAAAATGAAACTGATGCATCTGACATAATGTCAAAATCAGTAGGTAAATCTCATAAATCTGATAATGATAAATCAGAAAGTACTGAAAATGTCGAATTAAATAATGAATCTGTAGTTGAAACAGATATGGAGATAGATTCTGAATCTCAAAACTCTCAAAATTATAATAGTAATATAAACATAAGGAAGGTTTATCATTTGAGCCAAGAAGGAGTGAAAGAATCAAAAGTTATAAACCATAATGTAGAAGCAGTTTCTTCAAAATTCGTTAATTCGTTAACTTGTTTTTCATGTTTTATTCATTCACGTCAAAGCGCATGCCCAGAAGTACAAAATTAACGAATTTTGAAGAAACTGCTTTTAAATTATGGTTTATAACTTTTGAACGAATAAAGATAATACAATAAAACAAAGATCATAAAAAAAGTTGTTCTTAAACAAGTGTCGCGGAGTATATATTGTATTATATTTTCAATATGATTATTCATTTGTACATAAAATGAATAAATAAATAAATCAGTTATCAGTTAATCAACAAACAAAAATATAGCTAGAACACGCAAGTCAACTTTTACCGTTAGCAACGATGATTGTTGAAGAAAACTGTAGGATTTTCTACAAAAAAAAAAAAAAAATAAGAAAAACCTATTTGTAGAGTGTGTAACATATGTATGGAACGTGTGTTACGAGTTCCACTTTGTTGAAGATGAAGTCAAAATCCCACTAAAAAGAAACGAAAAAAAAAATTTTTGCCATATAAACATTCAGCATACCTTATTTATGATATTATTCTATTTACCATGGTATTCTATGCCTTGCATATAACCACAAACGACATAATACTATTGACAGACATTATGGTTAACCAAGCAGCTTCTTGGTTCCGTACGTACCCAGCTCGAATCAAGTAGTTCTGATTTGGTTCCCCATATAAATGAAATGATTAATAACCATTGTTAACGAAGAAAAATTTACATGGTTTTTGTGTTAACCAAGTACTTTCTAATGAACAAACGTCAAACTTTCAAGTTACTTGTCACTTTTTTTTTATTCAAATATTCTTGTCTGCCCTGTCGGCCGCTGTCGAGGGAAATAGAATAACGTTTTAAAACTCAAACTTAAAATTAAAAATGATCGAATGAATGTTTTTGAAGCATTCATTCACTCATGCAATAAGTCATTTGTTTTTGTCTTTGAAAACCAAGTTTTCGTTTGACTCTTAATGCATTTTGCACCAAAAAGTGAAAAGATTACTACATTTTACGGGCTGTAGCTTCTGAACCAAGTCAGATAGAGTCATACTGTAGGAAGCTAATTTCTAGAGGTTTCTCTACTATTTTCGATACTATCTTTAAATTTTAGTGGGGATGAATGATGGTTTGTTTTTTAACTACGTGTTTTTTCAAGGTATCTTCTTTAAAAGGAAAAAAAGAAAAACGTTAAATGTTTCTGTAACAGTTTAATATATAAATTATTTTTAGAAAAATGAAAATTTTTTAGGTGATGCGCTTTTTCCGCTACTATTTGAACTAGAATCTGCATATATATATAAACCCCATTAATTTCCTGCTGCTAATTGTAGAGTGAAGAAGAAGGAAAAAAACATTTATACTATGCGTGTATCAAAGCCTGCATGTATTAATTTAATTCCAATTCCAAATTTTACCCTATTATACTATACTCCCAATTTAATCCAAAATTCGGATTCAGTTCGAATTATTTTTTAAAATGACTTCAAGTTTACAATAAATTTTGTATTTACAAAGTAACAACAAATTCAAATACGCAGTACGCTGTATAAAACTACTTGAAAAATGAGAACTAAAAACAATGATTATATTTTTTATATTAGCTGTGTTTCATTCGAACTGATGAAATGATAATTCTGATATTTTTCATTTCTTCACTGAGGAAGCACTTTTTTTTGGTACTCAGTTTCTCTGTTCGGCAATAGAGGTTGCTACGAAAAATTTCGGTTCTTCAGTGAAGAATTGATGAAAAATTTTATTTCATCAGTTTATCAGCTGTTTTGGTGTTAAAGTATATTAATCGAAGTTTGAGTTTATTACGTGATTTTTTAAATTTTTATTTTACACGAGTATTTTTTTTCGATTTGTTCTGCAATCCTGCTGAATTTTTGATATGAACATGGATGAATTAAGAGAAGTAAGTGGCATAGTGCCTGGTAAGTATAGGTTTCTGGTGTTTTTATGTTTTGTGTCGTATCAAATTATGTTGTTGGTTTGTAGAACCGGCTTATGCATGAGTCCCGAACAGACACTACCGTTATTAAATGCTCATGAAATGTATAAGAATTTGTTTGAAATAAGTACCAAGAGACTGTCTGCTGTGTCGTGCGCATTTGAATTCAAAATATATAATGTTAAATAAGTTAAAATGTATGGAAAATTCCGACTTCCCGGACTATTATAAAATAAAAACAAAACCAATGTATAAACTGAGACATGAGAGAGATAATTGTGGTATTAATTAAAAATGATCATTTCTCCTTAATAACTAAATATCTATTAATTTTCTGATATAATAATGTCTGAGAAAAATGTTTATTTGATAAAAATCTACAAATTTTTAGAACATTATAATTTGATATTTTTAGTACTTTGGAAGATATTAATAAAAATTTATTCTCAGTTTTATGTTACTTAATATTTATCACGTTTTTTCTTTGATTTACGTTGCTCATAGATATCTAATATATTCGGTGAAAATAAAGTTCAGGATCTTCTCTACATTTCATTCGAACATAATTTTCATGTAACTTTAATCACAAATTAGTTATAAGTGATTAAAAACAATAAGTTTTTATATTATTTGGTACATTCAAATAATAAAATAAAATTGAGCATTATGTTTTTGTACTTATAGCCAGGTAAAATAATAAAAGTTGAGGCATCGTATTATAATAGAAAAAAAGATACTTATACGCATGCGTTTTTGTTTTTGTAAGGTTTCTTCTTTCGTATATATGTACACAAAGTCACTATGCCATGTAAACGACTCTGTGTGTATATGTAAACGTTCTTTTACTATCTTCGTTTATCATTATCGCTTTGATGAAGAGTGAAGAGTGAAGACTGAAAATTGAAGATCGAAGATCGATGACATTGACAGCACAAACAAATAATAAAAAAAGCGACGCAAACGCATGTATGCCCATAGTATACATAGTATAATTTCCATGTAACTTTAATCACAAATTAGTTATAAGTGATTAAAAACAATAAGTTGTCATATTAATTTGGTACGCCCAACAAATGTAAACAAAAAAATAAAGTTGAGCATTATGCCTTTGTACTTAAGTAGTCGTTGAATGACAGTGATGCCAGATTTCCGTTGAAGCAACCCGCCAAATCAACAAGAAAAGATAGCCCAAAAGACGCCGATTTAGGAATCCATTCAATTGCAATACAAAACACTAATTTTTAAAGGAATTTTAAGTGTTTATAAAAGACAGCTTTTATCAACATACCAGAATATGTTTTAAAAATCATTCAATGTACATAATAAAAAATTCATTTTTAAAGAAATTTCACTTTCTATTTTTTAATTCAAAACTTAAAATTATTTCAAAACAACAACAGAAGTGTAAATCCCTTATTCTTACGATTGAATCTATACTTTCTGGACGAATTCTATTTTAACTGTATTCACTATAGAAAATGCTCGGTCTACTACGGCGTTACTTACAGGTAACAAGCAAAATATTGTGTATTTGATTTACTAAAAATATAGCCCAAAAGACGCCTACAAATAAAAATGTAGCCTAATTGGCGATTGGCGACTTTTGAAAATTTTAACCCGCATTTCTAGCACCTATTTTCAATTTACACTGTAATAAAAGAACATTGAAACCATGAATTTCAAAGATTTGTCTTTTTCACTTTTTTCAAGTACAAATATCTCGAAAATAATGCATTTTTCGAAAAAAATGATGAAAACAAATTGATGCAAAATCAATTGAATTTTCATTTTCTGCAATAAAAAGTGGTGGTTAATTTATGCTTTTTTTGAGAAAAACAGGATGAAACAAAAAAATTTGGAAAAAATTCGCAAAATTTTGAATTTGAACGCGTCTAACTTTTGTAGAGTTCAGGGTAGAGTTACAAGTAGGGTTTTGTTTGAAAGGGTAAAGGGTACTCCATATTTGTTCTGAATACAAAGTGGCTCTGGAGTGCCCCTGTAAAAAGTTATGGGTTGTTTTGTGAAAAACGTGCAAAAAAAATTCAACGCCCTCTAGCGGTCAAACCGTTGCATAATTCATTCTGAAGTTTATTAAATCCCATTTCACTTAATTTCTTGTCTAGTAGTAAATACCAATTTCTGCTACTTTGTTTAAGGCCATATATTGCTTTCTGCAATTTACATACTTTATTGTTATTTAAAGAACCTTTAAAATTTTCGTAATATTGAGGTATTTCCATATAGATAGTTTCATCTAGATTTCTGTTTAAATATGCTGTCACAACATCGAATTGAAATAATTCCAAATTTATAACCTTTTGCTACTAGACGCGCTTTCCTCTTAATCACTTTATTCTTTTCATCAAATTTTTTTGTGAATACCCATCTACATCCAATTATCTTCTTATTTTCTGGTTTATCAACAATTTTCCAAGTTTCATTTTTTTCGTGAGCATCTAATTCAATTTTTATTGCTTTTTCCCATTCTCTTTTTTTTTTGCTGTTTTTTACATCTAATATATCTATGGGATCACATTCAAGTGTAAGATAAAACTCATGATTTTCATCATCATCTGGTGTAATATAGTTGTCAGATGAATCACTATTTTCATTTAAATAGCCTTGTTTCTTAAGTTTTTTCTCATTTGGTTCTTTTCTCTTTATTTCAGTTCTATATACATATTTTCTGAGGTCTTCCTCTTCCACCAGATTTAACTAATTTTGGTCTACCTCTTGCTCTTTTAATTTCTTCTTTTTTATTTTCATCTGTTTCTATGAGATTCTGATTACAGTTTTCATTACTTTTTCTCATTTCACTTTTATCATCAAGATCATCCAAATTTTCATTATTTTCCTTTTTTACATTATTTTGCTACTTGATTTCATTATCATAAAATTTCTCTTCAGATATATTCGGTGCTACTTTTTTAAAAATTTCTATCATATTCTTTTGATCATTAACTAAATCATCACATTCATTTATAAATACAACGTCTCTACTTTTGACAATACACCCTATTTCTTTATTCCAAAGTCTATAGGCTTTAGAATTTTCACAATAACCCATTAAGAGCCAAATTTAGTAAAAAAATTTTTCGAAAACAACAATAACATCGTCTGAAATGTATTTGTGTCTGCACCAACACAAGCAAATAAATTTCGTCTAAGTGTTGGTGTATATGATTTGAAAAATTTTCATAGTTATAGCTATAGTTATAGCTATAGAGGATCCTCACTATATACCCCAATTTTCAAAGTCCTAGCTCAAAATCGGTAAAACAAAATATTCTTTTTTATACAAAAACACAAATTTGACGGTGCGTATACAAATGTATACCATACATTTTATATGGAAATTTTGAAAAATTTTTTTCAAAAAACGATATCTCAGCATCCCATAGACCAAAAACTAAAATGTTTATACTAAAAGATTCATCAAAGTGTTCTCTTTAGTTTTGTTTTTACAGTGTTGTTGTACTTTTTTTTTGTTTTCAAGATAAAATACAAAACAACATCAAAAATATGAATGTTTCATACATTTTTCTACATTCATAAAGGCAAACATCTACTTTTGACTTTGAAGATCCATATCTCAGCATCCTCTGAACCAAAAACTAATATTTTTGGATTACAATATTTGTTGAAGTGTTTCTATTGAGCTATCTTATACAGTTATTCTGTAAGACTATTATTTTCAACCAAAAGGACAAAATACGCGAAAAATCATGAAGATTTTTAACATTTTTAACCTTATTTTCCATTTTATTTCGAAAATAGAAAAAATATAGGACATTAATAGAAAAAACACTAAGAAGAATACTTCAATAAAGATTTTAATATAAAAATGTTAGTTTTTGGTTCACCGGATGCTGAGATACATCTTTTTGAAAATAAAATTTCACAATTTCCATATAAAATGTATGGTATACATTTGTATACGCACGGCTAAAACTTTGACAATCTTGATCAGGCAATCCTAGGTTAAACTCGTCAATCATTCTACCTCCAAGGTGACGCTGAAAGAATGAATTGAATTGAAAAATAAAATGTACAATATTTAAAATTTCTACAAATTCTTCATATTTTGAAAAGCTTATACCTATATATTATATTGTATTATTTATTATTTTAACACTCCATTCAATTTTTGACCGCTTTTGTTTTTAAAGTTGAATATCTCAGGACTCTAAAAACCGATTGAATTGAAATTTCTGTACAGTATTAGGCTTGTCATTCTCTATAAAACTCTTTCTAGCACCAAAAAGATCCCTGAATTAGGACGCGAGTTATAGGGCGCTAAACATAAAACTCACACGAATCAATTTTAAGTATCAAAATTTTACATTTTTTGACTCCTTATAAAAGTATGTTGCCGTGAGACTAAGGAACTGAAATTTAGTCTGGATATTTTTTAAAGGGTCTAATATTATATGAAATTTTAACGGTGAATATCCGTTAACTAGGGCAACATACAACTTTTTTTTTCTTTCTATAAGGCTCTCAGTTCATACCGTGATCCTTGAAAAAAGTATGCATTTCAATTTAGAACTATTTTCTGACCTAGTGCATTTTATTTGACTTAAATCGGTGCAACAAAGCCCGAGATATAAGAGTTCAAAGTTGAAAAGCCACATATCCTCCCATATAAAAATTTAAAAAATAAAATAATTCAGTATTTTTGAATTTTTACATAAAAAATTTGTTGTATGAAAAATTTGTGATCTTCAACTGAAATAATTTCAGCTATAACAGCTGCATGCTAGCTGTAGCCTGTACCTACATACACATTTTACAAACGTACATCCATGCAGTATGATCGCCATATATCAGGCAATCCAAGGGTTAATAAAAAAGTAGTATTCAAAAATACTGAAATTTTAGGAAAATATTATATTTATCACCAAATAATCACTGAAATCTAAATTCTATGTAACACTATAATTTTTCTAATATTCAGAATATAAAAAATTAGCACTAAAACCCAAAATACACTTGCTTCAATCCAACAACAGTTAGTAAAATATGCTTTTATGCATAGTATATATGTACATATGAATGTACATATCATGCTAATTCTATTATTTCATATTCATCATCACCGATCACCATTCCCATACAAAATGTGTTGCTAATATATCTATATACCTAGCTATGTGCACCTTAACTGTACATAACTTTTATATGCTGTTTACGTTACTTAATCATCACACATACTACAAAAATTGCAATTTCATTTGCACCGAGTTTATAGAGTTTATACTATCTGTGTAATTCTTATTTAAACCCATAAGTATGCAAAAAAATGTATGTGAAATGACAAATTAGTAATGAAATTTTATGAAAAATTAACAAATTGTTTTATTGATAATAATTAAACTACGTAACCAATTTCCTTGAATTTTTTTTTAAACTTTTTGGAAAAGGTTATATTTAAATCCTATAAAAAGAAATTATAGTATCTAAACGTTTTAATACATGAAAAAAGTGTGAAAAGTTTAGTGAATTTTTTTTTATCTGTACCTTCGAAAATCGAATATAAAAAAATTTAAGGACCAAAATTTAAAAATGTGTTCCACTTAAGGACCACAATTCCCTTCCACCTATCTATATTTAAAATTTCATGAAAATCGGTTAAAAATTGTAAGCTGTACTTTGCAGGCCCAAAATCGCAAAACAGCCACACTTTGAATCCTTGTATTTTTGAAATAAAGAACTTTTTCAAAAATGTGTTCCACTTAAGGACCACAATTCCCTTCCACCTATCTATATTCGAAATTTCATAAAAATCGGTTGAAAAATGTAGGCTGTAGGTGGTCACTTTGCAGGCCATTTTACTAAATTGGGCTCTTAAGTAATATGGTTTTGATTTGGCGCTGAATTTCTCAGGTCTATGGCCTTTTTGTAGAACATAAACTAATGATCCAAAAGTTCTAAAATATTTAACAGAAG
The DNA here is from genome assembly GCA_939192795.1 of Bombylius discolor. Taxonomy (NCBI): domain Eukaryota; kingdom Metazoa; phylum Arthropoda; class Insecta; order Diptera; family Bombyliidae; genus Bombylius; species Bombylius discolor. Next base: position 25,310,483 of record OW584239.1, read on the forward strand.
GTGTTCTGTTCTTGAATAATTTATATGGTATTTCGTTGTTTAAACTTCTTGATGGACTTCTATTTCTAATGTAATTTGCCGTATTTATTGCTTCAGCCCAAAAGATAGAAAGGTAACTTTGAGTGAATTAACATACAACGACTCATTTCTACATATAAGCGTTCTTTTCTTTCTTTCAGCGACCCTATTTTGTTCTGGTGTATATGCTGCTGTCAATTGGTGTTGTATACCTAACTTTTACAAATAACTAGAAAATTCACATATTCAGTGCCGTTATCTGTACGTATGGCTTTAATTTTCATATCTTTAAATCTCTCCATTTTTGATTTGAAAACTTTAAACATTTGTAGAGCTTGACTTTTGTGCTTCATGAAAAATACTTCGCACCATCTTGTGGCATCATCAATGAAAGTAATAAAGTATTTTGCACCACTTTGTAAAGTAGTTTTCATGGGACCACAAATGTCGCTATGTATGAGTTCAAGTGGTATTTTACGTTTGTTTTCCTTGCGTGCATACTTCACATTTTATTTCATAAGTGTTTCTAAGTATTTCAGAATTTATGCCCTCAACTTTATTATTTCTTACGATCTCTTTGAGAGTTTGAAAATTTAGATGACCATATCTTTTATGCCATAGAATCAAACTATTTTCAGCACTAACTAGATTCACTTCTGGTGCTAATTCTTCATAAATTTCATACAAACCGTTAATTTTATTTGCCATAAGTATTATTTCATTATTATTATTCAAAATTAATGCTTTGTTTTCTACAAACTCAACCTTGTGGTTGCTTTCAGTAATTTTATTTACAGAAATTAGGTTTTTTCTCAAATCAGGCACGTATAAAACATTATTTAAATTCAAAATTTTATTCTTTAATTTCAATTTAATTTTCCCTTTTCCTCTAATTTCGGTTTTTTCCATATTTGCTAAATTTAACATTTCATTTTCAACCTTTTCAAACATTATAAATTTATTTATATTCGCACACATATGAGAGGTAGCCCCACTATCTATAATCCATTTATAATTTTGACTTCGCACTTTATTTTTGCTCACTGTAAATGTGTTTTCTGTAGCAAGAGATGATTTCTCTTTTAATGGCGACACGTTTCTACATTTCGAGACTTTATGCCCTTCCTTCTTACATTTATAACAAATAAGTTTAAATATATTGTACGGTCTCTTACTTTTTGTCCTTTTGGCATACACATTTTTTTTACCTTGCTTACATTGTGTTCCTTACTGATTTGCAATAAGTACTTCGGATGTAGATGGTGTTTGATGAACTTTACGAGCATTATACTCTTCTGTTATCTTGATTTTTAAGATTAAAGGTTTTGGTAGTTCATCACGTGACTCTATCGCCACTCTAAAATTGTCGAATTGGTCTGGCAAACTGTATAGGAGCAGGATGGAAAGAAGGTCTTGGTCCAGATTGATATCGATTGCTTTTAACTTATCTACAATGTCAAAAAAATTAGATAAATGTTTATTAACATCATCATCACCTTTCATCTTAGATAGAACCAATCCTTTTAACAGTGTTGCTTTCCGAGCTGGTCCTTTGGAGTCATAGATTTGTTTCAGCTTCAACCAAACTTCTCTCGAGGTAGGTAAATCTTTTTTTTTTTTTTTTTTTTTTTGTTGGCCTATCAACAAAATTTTGTTATATCAGGCCGTTTATTCTATCTTCATAATTACATAATTACATACATACATATTTCTTTAATTTTATTTACATTTTTTTTTTATATAGGTTTAAAATTTTGTTGTGTTTATATACTTTGTCTATTTTAAATTATATTAATCATATTTTATTATAAATTTTAATGTCGTTTAAAAAATTGAAAATATTTGTTATATTGTTTTGTTCTTCATCTGCTAGGGAGCAGAGGTTGTTGATTTTGTTTCTTTTCTTTTGTGGTCTATAGTATGGGTAGCTGTTAAAGATGTGCTTAATTGTGAGGGCTTCTTTGCATCTACAAGTCGGAGGGTTGTTCTTTCGTAGGTGATGTTCATGAGTAAGCTTCGTGTGTCCAATTTTCAACCGTGTTAAAATGATGCTTTCTTTTCTTGTTAGATGTTCCATGAATTTCCACTTTATTGTATCTTTCTTTATTTCTTTTAGTTTATTGTGGGTTTCATTTGTCCATATTTTCTTCCACTCATCCTGTATTTGTCTTTCAATTTCTTTGTTTAGGTCCTTGGGTATTATTTTGTAGTTATTTTCTTCTTCTTCTTCTTTTGTTGTTTTTGCCAGGTGATCTGCCATTTCATTTCCTTTTATACCGATGTGACTCGGTATCCACAGGATGCAATACTTTTTATTTTGATTTTTGTACATTTGTTCTTTGATTTCGTGTGCTATTGGGTTATCGGTGTATATTTGTTTTAATGTGTCTATTGAGCTTGTTTAATCGGTGCATATTAGTATATTTTGTTGGTCAGTAATTTGTGTTTCTTCTATTGCTTTTTCAATTGCATATAGCTCTGCAGAATGTATGCTTGAGTTGTTAGATATTTTATATTTGTTGTGGAACTGTGTATTGTAGTAAGCGCATCCTGTGTTATTGTTTTGCTTAGATCCATCTGTGTATATTTGAATGTAATTTTTGTATTTTGTGTTTAATTTTTCTTGTACTATTTGGTGGTAAAAATTAGTTGTAGTTTCATCTTTTTTGTATTCTGCTAGTTCAGTGTCAAATTTTAAGTTTTCTATCAACCATGGTGTGTATGATGAGTAATTTTTTTTGTTAATGTTTTTTGTATTTATTATTATGTTGTGATTTTTTAGTGATTCTATTGCTTGTTGATAAAATGGTGTGTATTTGGATTTTGGTGTATGATTTTCAATTTTCATTTATGGTTTGTTTCAGCTTATTGTATAGTGGGTGGTATTTGTTGCTTAGTATCTTTATAGTGAATTTCATTAGTAATTTTTGTTTGATTAGATTATTTGGAATTTGACCTGCATCAATTAATATGCTTTTTTTAGGACTTGTTCTGTATGTTCCTGTGCATAATCTTATACTTATGGTTTGTACTGGTTCTAGTTGTTTTAGTTTTGTTTTATTTGTTGTTGTATATATGTGACTACTTTATGTATTGTTAATAGCGTTTTTCTATCTGATCCAAAGTTAGTGTTACTTAGGATCTTAATTACATTCATGTTTCTCATTGCTTTTGTTTTTGTGTATTTTATATGGCTTTCCCAGTTTAGTTTTTTATCAAATATTAGTCCGAGGTACTTGTGTTCGTTTACATATGTAATTGGTGTGTTATTTATATTTATTGTGGGATTTGAATATTGTTTTCTTCTTCGGGTGAATAATATTGCTTTAGTTTTTGTATGTGAAAAGTTAATAGCATTATTTTGTGCCCATACTGTTATTTGATTTATTGTGTTCTGTAATGTTTTTTGTGCATTATTAAGATTTTTATTTTTTGTAAATATGAATCAGTCGTCTGCATATATTACGTGTTTAGTTGGTAGGTGTATTTCATTTTTTATGTTGTTAACTGCTAGTAGAAAAAGTGTTGTACTTAGTACTGATCCTTGTGGAATGCCGTTTTGTATATTGTATATTCTAGAGCAAATGTCGCCTATTTGTACTTTACAGGTTCTATTTTCTAAAAAGTTTTTTAAGAAGTTGAACATGTTACCTCCAATACCGATGTCTTTTTTTCTTCAAGTATGCTTCTTCTCTATATTCTATCAAAAGCTTTTTCTATGTCGAAGAATACTGTTAAAACATATTCATTTTTGTTGAATGCTTAGATTATTTCACTTTGTACATATGCTAATGCGTCTTGTGTACCTCGGTTTTTCCGAAATCCAAATTGATATTTGTCTATTTTATTATTATTTTCTAGGAACCATGTTAGTGTTTTATTAATTATTCTTTCTAATACTTTGCATAGGCAGCTGGTAAGTGATATAGGTCTGTAATTATCTAAATTTTCGGAGCTTTTTTGAGGTTTAAGTATTGGTATTAGAATTGCTTCTTTCTATTTCTTTGGTATTTTCCTGTTTTCCATATAATATTGTATAGTTGTAGTATATAGATTTTTTGTGTTGTTGTAAGATTTTTTAACATTTCATAATGTATTAAATCGTTTCCTGGTGATGAGCCTTTGCACTCTTTGAGAGTACATTCTAGTTCTTGTAAGGTGATTTTTGTGTTGTAGTATTGTTTTGTGTTTATAGGATTTTCAATTGGTGTGCGTTCAATTTGGTTTTTGATTTTTAAGAAGTTGCTGTTGTAGTTCTTATCGCTTGAGATTTTACTAAAGTTACTGGCAAATTCTTCTGCTATTTGATTTGTGTTAGATATATAATGGTTATTTGCTTTTATTGTTGTTATGTTATGATAGTTGTTTTTGTTGTTGATGGACTTAATTTTTTGGAATATATCTTTGCTTGACGTTTTGTGTGAAATGGTGGATACATATTTTTCCCATGTTTTTTTCTTTTGGTATCTAATCAATGTTCTCACTTGGCATCTCATTTTTAGAAAATTTTATTAAATTTTATTAAAGATTTATTAAATCTGTTTGATTCATTGTTCTTTTATATTTTCTAAATAATCTTTTTTTGGTTTTTATAGCGTTTGAGATTTCTTCGTTCCACCATGGTACCTGTTTCTTGTAGTTTTTAGCGTTCGTCATTGGCATTGATTTTGATACTGCATGTATTATTTTAATAGTGATATACAGACGCGGCTCTACCTTAAGGGCAAATAGGGCAGCGCCCCACAAAGAATTTCACCTTAAATTGCATAAAATTGCAGAATTTCATCAAAATAAATTTGAAATTATTTCTGAAAAAAGTAGAGAAAAATCAAAAATAATTTGTTGTAAATTGTTTTTCAAAGTACATGTGTACTAATGCAAGTATATGCAAAGAGAATTGAAATACAATATATGTACATATGTATATCAGTATATGTATACATACAATTACAAATACAATACAATGGTTCTGGTTCAACATATTTCAATTCTCTTTGAATAATTTTATTTTTTTTGTATGATCAATAATATCATAGTGATCATACTCTATGGGGCAGTTTAACAATAGCCCTAAAAATGAGTATTATTTCATATAGGTATTCGTATATGAATCATTCTCTCTCTTTATTCATTTTTGTTCAAAAGAAATTTGTGTTCATGGGGCAATTTCAGTTCTGCCCTTAAATTGAGAAAATGTTGCGTCTTACCAAGTAACAACAATACAACACAAATTTGTCTCATAATTTTCTTTCTCATAGGATTTACATTGTAAAAAATTTAGATCTCATTATAAATTTTTCATCTTAAAATTATATTTGTAAAAATTGTTATGAATTTTAAAAACAATAGATATTCATATTATTTTTATTCATTCATGATATTTATTTTATTATAATTATATTATTTTTTATAATTAATACTTCTTTTTCCATTATAAATTATCAGTTTTTCACCATTTATGAAATTCATTCAATATTTTATATTAATTTGAAACAATTTGTTATATTTTATAAACTTTTTGAATCAATTTTCAATAAATTTTTTTTCAATTTTCTGATGAATTATTATTTATATAAAATTTTTTACTATGTACATAAATGTGTTAATGATACATGTTCGTTTTTCTTCTGTTCCATCTATACAAACTGTATGATTCGTTTATACCACGGCTGGTTGATTGCCCAATGTTGTAAACATACAAATAAATTACATTTCTTCTTTTCTATCAATACAAAATAATGTTCGTTCTCTTTATCTTATTTTTTTCTAATCCAACCCAACAGATTGTTTAAATTTTGTTGTTTTTTTTTGTATAAATTTTATTCATTGCACACAAAATTCACTCATTCTTTTTGTTTTAAATTTTTATATGGAAGGATTATGACTTCCCAATTTTAAGATGTTATATCTTGGGCTATGTTGTATTAATTTGAATCAAATAAGAAGCACTATTTAAGGAAACATTTCACCTATGTAAATAAATATATATTTTTGAAAAACATAATTTTGTGTCTTGTAATGATATTATCTAGTAAATACTAGATTTGTTTGTTTAAATGATGCAAAAAAGAATGTATTTTAGTCAAAAATATTTATTAGGCTTTCAAAAATACATAACAAAAATTTCAACCGTAAAGTTGAAAAACAAAATTTAAAAAAGCGATTTTTGTCTAAGAAACTGTTTAATTTTTATATTTTTCTAAAAATATGAGGATTCTAATAAAAGGACATACTGGAATATTTAAAAAACCGAACAGAAATCAAAATAAACTGTTCTTACAAAAAGCGATGTTTTGAGAATTTTTTTCTACAACTTTCGGAGTCTAAGCATTGATGCGCGTAGTTTTTTCGGTGCTCTATAACTCGCGTTTTATTGAAAGGATCTTTTGCATGTCAGAGGTAGTTTCGTAGAGAGTAATAAGAAAAATACCTTGCAAAAATTTCAAAACAATCGGATAGGAGAGTCTGTGAAAAACGTGTTAACATTGATTCGAGTGCTAACATCCTTGAAACCTTAAGCAGCCCCACCATTTGATTTTCCCACGAGCCGCCACTGGTGATATATTCGTTAATTGTTTCAGTGTCGTCGGATTCGGTAATTATTTTGTGGAAGTCGATTTCTTTTTTATAGATATCCCAATTTGCTGCTTGTACTTTGTATGTTTTTCTTTTTTTGGCATATGTTTGTATCTGTGATGTTATTATGATTGGAAAATGATCGCTACCAAATAAATTTTCTTCAATTTTCCAGTCAAAATAGTTTTGTATGAGCTGAATGTTTTGTATGTGAAATTAAAATGTGTTGGTTGTTTTCTGTTCATTATACTCGTATTTAGGTTGTGGTCATGTATTAATTTTTCTATTTCTTTTCCTTTTTTATTTCGTTTGTTTGACCCCCAAAGTGGATTATGTGCATTGAAATCATTGTGTTGAGTTTGTAATTTAATTTCATTCCAGGTTATATTGCTATCGACTAGTATAGCAACACCTCCATGCGCTATGGTGTTTGTAGTTTTATTTTTATACAAAGTTTTAAAATGTTTTATTACAGGATTTTGTTCTTCCTTTAACTTTGTTTCTTATAAACAAAGTATAGAATTTGGATACTTTTTTATTAGAATGTGTAAGTTGTTTAGATGTTGTTGCGACAGCAAATTTTCATTTTTTTTTTAGGAGTCACTTTTTTTGTACACCACTGTACCAATACAGTTGGATGTACATTAAATTTCTTCATGCAGTTCATATTGGAAAATTATGTATGCAATTCCAAAAATTGCAACTTAAAATTCCAATAAATGAACTGTAATTCAATACCCGTTGCACACGCGCAACAAAATTTCTAATCCATTTCATTGTTCTGGAAATGGCGCGATTTTCTGTTATATTTAAAAATCGCACGATTTCTAGAAATATGCCTGAATGTATTTTTCATGTATTTTTCATCAAATTTCCCTTAATCTCAACTTACCTTTTTTTATTAAAAATCTAATCTCTAAAATCTCATATAATTTAAAAGTCTTGTAATGGTCATATTTCATATGGTAATTAATACCCACATAAATTACCCTATATAAAATTTCTTATATAGCAATTGACCCATATATTGCATTATGACCTATTTACTCATGTAAATAGCATAATGATGTAATAATTTCCACTCACACACACTGCATCAAGTTCCCCAATATGTTAATAGTACCTACTCGCTATATATTACGCATTAAGTAATATATGCAATAGTCTAGAACATTTAAAGATAATTCTTGTACCTGCTTGTTTAGAATGGTATTGACTATACCATTTCGTTTATCTCATTACCCCTATATAATGTGTGAGTAGTGAGATTAACCCAAAACCTTGCTATATAAGCGAGGTAGAATTTATCACGGGGGCTTTTTTTGAGTTGGAGTTTGATTTTTTGAAATAGGCAAAATGTAGTAATTAAAATATTTTTTTTTTCGGCCATTTGGGCTTTGTTTTTTTTTTTAAGTCAGTTGGGTCGAAATGATTCAATTCGGTGGATTTTTTTTTTGTGTGCACTCGCATAATTTCTACGATAAATATTAATCATACGGTGGAACATTTTAATTTAATAAATCTAATTATTTTATTAGTTTTTGTTTTAGTAAATTATAAAATATATTCTTCTGCTTAGTTTGTTCATTTTGTCGAAATATGCATATTTTTCTTTTAAATTGATTTTAGTTTTCAAATTAAACATTAACGTATTAGTGCAATTTATTTACAATAGAAAATTTATTAATAAATTCCTTTTTATTGCAAAAATTTAAAAATAACAGAATAAAACAATTCTTAGACTTTATAAAGTAAAATATTTACACCAACAGGTGGATATTCAGTCGTTATAGAGTATTTCAAATGTATTTTATTCTCAATCCCGTCAAAACCCTCACAAGTGTAATGTGTGTTTTAATTTAAAATGAAAAAGAAAAGTGAATTCTTTTAATTTAAAAATAATCTAAGAAAAGTGAGAAGGTTCGAAAAAAAAGTTATTAAGTAAAATAATCGCGAGATTCAATTAAAAATTTTTAAAAAAAAGAAAAAAAGAAGAAAAAAATTTCTTTTTCTATTTCATATTTTTTAAAGAAAATTGAAAAAAGTTCTCAATAGAAAAATAAATAAATTTTTTCAAATAAATTTAAAAGAAAACTATAAAATGATGGAATTTTTGTAGAAATATTAGATTTATCTGAATGTGATAGAATCACAGAAGTTGGTATAAATGTGTTAATTATTAATTGCTCATCATTACGTAAAATTTATTTAATTAATTTAAAATATAAATAATGAACGTTTATTAAATATTTTAATTCAATTTAAAAATTTAAATTTGAAACAAAAATTTTGTTCAATTGCTTCAATTTATATGAAATTTAGGTAAAAGAAAAAAAAAAGGAGGAATATAAATTTAGTTGAAACTAATAAAAATTTAAAAAAAATTAAAATTATATTAAAAATTGTAATTCACGAATATCGTAAATTGAGAATACAAAAAAAAGAAAAAATCAATCAAATTGCATAGTTTAACTTGTCATTTTGTGCTAATTATAATTTTTTTTTGTTATATTTTATTTGAAAATACTGAAACGAAAACTTTTGAAGACGTGGTATTTAAAAAAAAAGAAAAAAAAAGACTACATTTATAATTAAATGTTACAAATAAACAAAAAAAATATAATTAAAAATATAGAAAGTTTATATATTTAACAGTAAAATAAATAATGAGAAAAAAAGAAAAGCAAATATAAATAAAATAAAAGAAAAATTCAAATTAATAGTTTTATGTGCTATATGTAAAACAGATTATCTACATATATAGTCAATAATATTATACATACTTATATATAAAAATAATAATAATAATAATAAGTTTAAAACATGCGAGAAAAAAAAAATGCAATTCAGAACCGAGAAGCTCCAGGACCATCAACGATACCGCCACGTGGGAGCCCCAGCCGACCTTCAGCTGATCGATCATAAACCTACTTATTGTACTAGAAAGATAAGTGAAATTTTGATTTTTTTGTGAAAAGTATTAACATTTATTTTTTTCTTTCCTTCTTTAAAAAAAAAAAAAAATATATATATATATATATATATTATTATAATAATTGAAATTCAGAATATATTAGATATCTCAAAGTTTGAAGTTAAAATTCCAAAAAAAAAAAAAAAGAAAAAAAAAAGGAAAGAAAAAAAAATATACAACAATAATAAGAGTTAGTAATATTGAAATAGTTTATTAGAGAAAAAAAGAAGAAATTAAATAAATATAAACATTAAAGAGATTATTAAAATGATCATAATGAACTTATATAAGAAATGAAAATTAGAAAAAAAAAGAAAAGGAAAAATGTACGTAACCCTGTAATCTTTTTGTCATGAAATAGAAAAAAAAAGGAAAGAAAAAGAGGAAAAAAAATATGATAATAAAATCATGAATTTTTAAGTTAATGGTTGCGAGAGAACCCTAAGGGCGGTGAAGGAGCTGGTGAGGGTCCGTGGGGGGATGCCTCAGGTCCGCAGAGGTCGGGAGGATGTCCTGTTGCTTCCCTTTTCTTTTCTTTTCTTTTGGTTAACATCTTTTTTTTTTTTTTTTTGGTATCCTAATTTCCGAATCTTAGTTTCATTATAATTTGAAACTGCCGGTCTACATTTATGTTACAGATATGAATGTTACCTCGACCGGATGAGTCCAAGAACCCCGCCCGGGCTGAAGCAGCCGGAACCCCTTGGTAGACCGGATAGGACTCGTCGGGAGGTCCTGAGCTTTGACAATATATCTATTTTTCATATCTTATTTTTCATGTCATATTTTCATTCATATTAAATTTAATTTTAAATCTGTTTCGTGCACGATCTCCTTTTTTTGAATTTCATATTTTGAAATTTATGCAAAAAATTTTCGTTGCCGGTCACGTTCTTGGAGGAACCTCCGAAACTTTGTTCGACGTGACTGGCTGAATTTTCTTATACAGTTTACAAATACCACGACAATTCCATTGAATTATGATTAGTTGTAATGTTTTTGAGTTTGTATTATTTGTTTTAGAGTTATTATGCATTTATTATGTTGTTTGAATGTTTTATATTATTTAATTTGTATTTAAATTTTTTGATTTTTTTGTGTTTTTGGGACTATTCTGGATTTGCATTTATTTGGGTTTTATCATTTTCTTTTGGTTTGTTTATGTTTGCATATTTGTTGGCGAATGTTTCTAATTTGATTTTGTTATTTTCTAATTGATAGGTGGAATTATTCGCAGTGTATCAGTATTATCTACATTTTCTTCACTATCACTATCAATGTCATTATCATCAGTTTCGTTATCGGTAATTTCTTCATTTATAATTTCATTGGAATTTTTTTTTTGTTATTGGTTTGGGTGGTTTGAGTACTTGCATTTGTTTTTGTAATTTTTGCACAATTAAATAATGATGCGAATGTTTTATGAAATTCTGTTGGGTGTCTTTGTTTATATATTTGTTTTGCTGTTTTCATATCTGTTTTATCTATTACTTTGATTTTCATGATTTCTTTTTGTTTTTGATAAATGGGATATTTTTTGCTTAAAGAAGTGTGTTGTTCTGATTGACAGTTAGTACATTGTGTGTTTAATTCGCATTTTTCATTTTCTGATTTTAAATGGAATTCCTTGTTACAGTTTATGCATATTTTTGGCTTTTTACATTCTGTTTCAAAATGTTCAAAATGTAGGCAATTTCTGCATCTAATTGGTTGTGGTATGTAGTGTCTAACTTTTATTCTTTCGTATCCTATATTTATATAATCTGGTATTGTAATTGTTGTAAACCTTAATATAAATAGTCCGGTATCTTTTTCTTTATTATTTTCTCGTTTTTTGATTTTTTTAATTTCTATTATATTTTGATATTTTAGCTCTTCGAGAATTTCTTGGTCATCTATATATATTAGATCAGTACTGTATATTACACCTTTTGAGGTGTTTAGTTTTTCATGTTCTGTGATTTTAACACATATATCTGGTGTAAGTGTTGTTATTTCGATTAGTTTTTTTGCTTGTGTGACATCTTTTGTTTTGATTAGTATTGTACCATTTCGTAGTTTTTTACACAATTCTAATTTTCCATCTATTTTGCTATCTATTGATTTTTGGATCAAAAAAGGTGATATTTTTGTTAATGTCTTATTTTGGTCTATTCTTTCCATTATAAGAAATTTTGGCCCTGGTGTATTATTATTTAGTTTGTTAATATTGTTAGTGTTATTATCTGTCCTACCTGTTGTTTTATCAGGAGGTTTTGGAGGTGGTTCGGTTTGCATCTTCTGCATTTGTATTTTTGATAAAATTCACTTGTTTTTCACTTGTCTTTCACTTGACCTTCACTTGTATTTTTGTATTTTTGCTAAAATTCACTTGTTTTTCACTTGTCTTTCACTTGACCTTCAATTTTTTTTTTTTTGTTTTTTTTTTTTTTTTTGGTTAAATAGTTTTAATGTATATATAGGTATATATATATGTATATATGTATATATATAGGTAAATATATTGATATATGTCTATAATTTATTGTTATTATTGTATTGATAATTATGTATTATATGTATATGTATACACTGTACTATTTACTCATTACCCACTCACTTATCACTTAGACTTTATCGGATGATAGCTCGCACAGAACTAAGGTAAATCTTTGATGTCCTTCAATAATGATGGACCGATGGAAAGTACAATATCCGATTTGATCTTTTTATCCATCTTTTGCCAAGCGGAAACTTCATCTGGTTTCGTAGGCTTTGATATTTCACCGCATACATAACCCCATAAATCATTTTTTGTAAGTAGTGCTTCCATGTGCACCTTCCACGTGTCGTAATTTTCCGAATTTAATTGGTCTATTTTAACTACACTTTGGTATGCCATTCTTTTTTCTTTATATTTTAAAATTTCACGTAATATTCACTTTCAATTGTATTTTATATATTGAATTTCTAAATTTTTATTTTAAACGCACCGAATTTAATTCGATTTCTTTTTATTTTATTTAATCACACGTGCCTGGGCCCATAACCATTGTTGTAATTTATTAAATTTATTATTACAAAATGATAATGTTTTTACTGTGATGTTCGGCTATAGACTAACTAGAAATTAAATTACATGATTTAAGAGTAATCATAGTTCAATACAATCAATATTCTTATTTACTTAGTATAACTACTACATTATTACATTCATATTTGACAATAGCAATTTAAATAATGCTACCTGACTGTATTTGTTTTAGTACAATTCATTATATAGAAGATTATCATTTACATTATTATGCATTATTATTAATACAACCAAAATATTATAGAGTAGAGTAGGGTAAGTATGTACAATTATTATTGATAATACAACATAGACAAACAAAAAATCGTATTGGTGGGGTAATTCCCAACGGTTTGGCCGCTAAAGGACGTTGAAGTTTTTTGCACTTTTCTTACTTTCTTACAAAACACCCCATAACTTTCTACAGGGGCACTCCAGGGTTACTTTGTATTCAAAAAAAAATGAAGTACTTTTTGCCCTTTCAAGCAAATCCCTTATTGTTCCTCTACCCTGAACCCTACAAAAGGTAGACGCGTTCAAATTCAAAATTTTGCGAATTTTCTCCAAATTTTTGTGTTCAACCCTGTTTTGCTCAAAAAAAGCTTAAATTAACCCCCACTTTTTATTGCAGAAAATGAAAGTCCAATTGATTTTGCATCAATTTGTCCTCATCATTCTTTTTCGGAAAATGCATAGTTTTCGAGATAATTGCAAGAGAAAAGACAAATCTTTGAAATTCATGGTTTCAATGTGCTTTTATTACAGTGTAAATTGAAAATAGGTGCTAGAAATGCTAATTTTCAGTATAATGAAGTAATAAATGAAGTAAAAGAGATTCGTATTATATTCATATAATATTATATATGTATTTGAATTATACGTGTTTTTTTTTTTGTAAATAAATAAAATACTAAAATGGATGTAGCGGTAAATTCAAGCAACAAATCTTCAAAAACCGACAGGCGAGTAGTCGATGGAAAGGTAAAAGAAAAATACTTTCTGCGTAGGAAAATTTTTTTAATATTTTAAAAAGTACTTCCAAATCCAGGGAGAACACAGCGAATACATTCAGAATTTCAGAAAGAACTGTTTACAGAATATTAAAAAAAAAAAAGAAAGCAACAGGTAAAGTAGCTACCTCAAAATGTAATGGTGGGGGTAAATGCATTTTAGATGAGTTCGACAAATGCGTTATAAGAAGGGAAATGCATGCTTTTTTTTAAAAAACGAATTACAAACTTTGAAAAATTCAAAGTCCTAAAAAGAGATAGGAATTGTTTTTTAATTGAGACAGAGGACAATATTCTATTGAGGAGAAGATATCTCAGAAAGGTCAAGAGATTTAGAGAAGAGGGTAGAAAAATTTATTATTTAGACGAGACTTGGGTGAATGAGGGTTACATAAAGTCAAAAGTGTGGGTTGACACTGAGATAGCTTCAACCAGCCAAGCATTCAAAGAAGGATTATCAATAGGGTTAAAAAATCCTTCTGGGAAAGGGAAAAGATTATTTATAGTTCACATAGAAAGTGAAGAGGGTTTTGTACAAGACGGACTTTTATGTATGGAATCAAAAAACTCTGGAGACTATCATGAAGAAATGACTGCAGCGATTTTTGGAATGGATTGAAAAACTTTTAAAAAACATTGAAAAAAAATTCCGTAATTGTTATGGACAACGATCCATATCATTCGAGAAAATTAGAAAAGGGACCAACATCAACAACCCGAAAGGATGAAATTAGACAATGGCTAAATTCAAAAAATATCCCATATGTAGATGATATGCTTCAAACAGAATTATTAAGTATTCTAAAAAGACATAAAAAAAATTATGAAATACATATATGCAGTCGATAGTATAGTTGAAAAAGCTGGTCATACGATACTTCGATTACCGCCTTACTTTTGAGCTCAATCCAATAGAACTGATATGGGCTTAAGTTAAAGGATTTATTGCTGCACATAATAAAACTTTCAAATTATCGGAAGTAAAGGAATTATTAAAACAATCAATAAATAAAATTGATTAAGATTGTTGGTCCGGATGCGTTCGAAATGTCGTTGAAAAAATAGAAAAAAATATGTGGACAATGGACTGTATTGCAGAAGAACAAATAGAACGCTTTGTAATAAATATAGCAGATGATACCTCATCAGATTATGACACAAGTGAGGAAATAGAATAGATTAGAAATAAAAAAAACTTGAAGAAGAATATGCCTAAAGGGGATACCTTTTTGAAAAAAAGCGCCTTTTTTATACTGCAAGGTGGTGAGAAAATGAACATATTCCATAAAATTTCCCAAAATTACCAGTTTTTTCGTAAAATCGAAAAAAAAATTTTTGATCTTGCAGCCCTTGTTGAAATTTTATTAACAAATTTCCCTCGATTGAAATTGAGATCTGATCACCCCACACAAGAGACAGATTTATACAAACGCAATGTAAAACAATATAGAAAAGTATGCCTATATTACCTGTACTGACTTTAATTTATAAACCAAGTATAGTACGAGTATTAGTTTGGTTTATTTCATGAACATGTTGTTTTAACACACACATTATATTTCTTTATTAGGATAAGATCATTGTGAATATATTCAATAAAAATAATGTTGCGACAGCTACATAATTTTTTTTATGGGTCCATTTTTTTTGTACGCCACTGTACAAATTCAGTTGGCTGTACATTAAAAAAAAATATAACTCAATTCATATTTTAAAATACAGTCTGAAGTTCATTGGAATTGCAACTTAAAATTCCAAGAAATGAACTGTAAACCAGAATCCGTTGCACACAAGCAACAAGATTCGTATTCCATTTCATTGTTTTGGAGGTGGCGTGATTTTCTATTATATTTCAGAAATCACGAGATTTCTAGAAAATGTATGAAAATCACGCATTTTATTTCATATCCAAATTCTCTTAATTTCAACTCGCTTTTTTTCTCATTGAAATTCAACTTTTCTTAAAATCTCTTATAAACCTAAAACTCCTGTAATGGTATTTGCCGACGGCAAATACATCATACTATATACACCATTTATTACTCATATTAATTAACCCATATAATTTTGGTATATAATATTTGACCCACATAAATTCATTATAGCCTATTTACTCACGTAAATAGCATAATGATATATTAATTGCAATTCATACACACACTGTTTCAAGTACCCAATATACCAACATCACCTACTCACTATATATTACTCATTAAGTAATATATGGAATAGTCTCGAAAAACGATAATTCATATACCTGACATACGCATTAATAGTTAATATGCATTGACCTCTTAATTTTTGTTTCTCTTAACTTACAATTTACATAGTAAATGAGTACCGTGATTAACTCAAACCTGGCTATATAAGCGAGGTAGAATTTATCACGGGGCTTTTTGCCAGTTTGAGTTTACCGTCGTTTTTTTGAAATTAAGATGTAGCTATTGTAGTTTTTTTCTTTGCCATAGAGGCTGTTTTTTTTGGGAGTCTTGATCCGGTCAGCTGCAGAAGAAGAGGTTTTTGAAAAGAAATTATTATAAAAATTATTTTTTTATTAAAAATAAAATATTTAATATATGAAATTTAATTGAAAATAATATTAATATTGTGTCATATTTTTGTGTTAAATTTTAAAGAAAAAAAAAGAAAACTTGAAAAAGAAAAATATATACATATTTCAATTTGTTAAAAAAAAAAAAAAAAAAAAAAAAAAAAAAAAAAAAAAAAAAAAAAGGGAACAATAATTTTTCCTCATTTACTGCATCACAAGTGAATTAAAGAAAAAAAAAAAAAAAATTTAATTGTGCTTATAATTATTGAAATGGAATTTTGTGCAAATGTGGTATATATTCTACAAAGTAGTGAAGAAGATGGAAAAAAAAAAGTGAAGGAAAGAGGAAAGATGTGCATATATATATTTATAATGTAGTATATTTGTAATTAATATATAAGAATTTCAAAAAAAAAAAAAAAATAAAATAAAATAAAATTGATATACTGTTTTAAAATAGGCTACAAGAAAAGAAAAGGAAAAAATGTTCTTATATTAATTATAATTATTAAGAAAAATAGGTATGTAAATGTAATCAACTACAACAATAAAGAAAAATTGATTAATCGATAATAATAAAAAAAAAAAAAGAAAAAAAAAAAACAGAAAGAAAATGTAATAAATAAAACAAAGAAAAAAAAAAGAGTTCTATATTACCAGAATAATATTAAACTATAGTGTATTATTAATTAATAATGACAGTTAGGAAAAAAAAAAAATTAATAAATAACGACTAAAAAAATGAAAATCTGATAAATTTGCTAATTTGAAAAAAAAAAAAAAAAAAAAAAAAAAAAAAAAAAAAAAGAGAAAGAAAAAAAAAAAACATCATAATTTTATTAAATTTGTACAATGTTTAGAAAAAAAAAAAAAAAAAAAAAATTAATTTTTGAAATATTAACAGGAAATAATCAATAAAAATAAAAATATTTTAGTAATGTTACATGAAACATATCTGTGAAAGTGCAATTTGGAATTTTACGTAATAATAGAAAAATTGAGGAGAAGGAGGAAGGTGAAGGCTTCATCGTTCATCCTGTCTGGCCAGACCAGTGTAGTTACGTAATCCTGTGTCGGAGCCCCAGCTTCAATATACAAGATAAGTAGATTAAGTTTTTTTTTATAAAAATCAAACTTAGGTAAAATTAATGATTAATGGTCATACCAAAAAAAAAAAAAAATATCTTAATGCCATATTTTGAAAATAATTTTTGGATTTTTTTTTTTTATAATATTAATTTAAAGGAAAATCATTAATTGATTTTAATAGATTCTATAGACAACAATTCAAAGTAAAATATAAAAAAGAACAGGAAGAGAAAGAAAGAAAAAAAAAAGGGAAAGAGGGTAGAAAAATAAAAGGAAATTGTGAAAGAAAAAAACAAAAAAAAGGAGAAAATTCTTATACATTTCCAAGAAAAGTTTATTTTTTTTGATAAAATGCAAATAGAGTGAAATTTTATAATTGCATGGAAGAAAAATGTACGTATGTATATATATATTTTTTTTTTTCTTTCTTTTTTTTTTTTCTCTTTTTTTCTTTTTTTCAAGTAATATTGCATCGTATCGTATAAATGAGATTTTTTTTTCTTAAATAGTAAATAATTCGGAAGTTGTATACAATATAAACTATATTGTTTATTTATAGTTCTTTTTTTTTAAATATAATTTAATTGTAATAGCGATGTAATAAATGAGTTGGAACTTGTAATTATTGGCTTTGAAAGGTAGGAATTAAATTAAATACTTCATGGAATATAAAAAAAGAAAAAAAAAAAAGGAAAAATTAGTAGATATATATAAATTTATAATTTGTGAAATAATAAAAACGTTTATTCTTACTCTAAATTTTCCTTGTTTTGGTTAATAATTACAGAAAAATTTAAAGTCAAAGAAAATATTTTAATGTCAAATTTTAATAACCTGGAGCAAAATAAGGTGTAATAGATAAATAATTTATACAGCAATTACTTTAATAAAAAGTGAATTTAACAAAAAAAAAAAAAAATAAAAAATAAAAATAAAAAAAAAAAAACAAAAGAGGATGATTCAGGTGAAATGATTTAATCCACGGTGAGTGGTGGATGTCGGCGATGGGTGATGAAGGTCGCTGCTTTTACGGTCGATTTTTTTTTATTCTTCCTTCACTGCGATTGCAAGCTTGAGGTGATACATTTCTCTATTTTGCTTATATTCTGGTTTTAGTATTTTCTGCTATCGATTCAACGGTTGTTATTTAGCCGGTCTAAGTTATGTAACAGACGGATAGCTTTCGAGAAGGTAACCCCAAAGAACCCACCCAGGACTGAAGCAGCTGGATTTGACCGGCTGGGGTTCACCTATAAGGCAGGTTGATCTAAACATGCATAGTTCTCTCATACTAAATAATCCATTATGTTACAATAAGTTCAGTTCGATTCGATACAGTTCACTAAAGAAGACAGACGTGTTTCTCTTTAACCCGCAGTCGGTGTAGTTTATTCTTCAGTCTTTGTCACTGAGTTTTTTCATTTCCGTTCTATACATGTCATTTGTTAACGAGTGCGTTATTACCAAAAATACATTGTGAAACATTTTATATTCTTATCCCTAACATATTCGGTCCTGATCGATCCGAATAAAGACAACAAAATATAATTTGAATTAAATAGCGCATTTTAATTTAACGCCATTTTGGTAGTGTCTCTGACAAAATTGTTCAACAGAGTGTTTCTATATATACATATGTATATATCAAATTATATACATATATATAAAAAGCTACAACGGAAATATATAGACATATAAATTATATAATAGCGTCTTTCACACACATATACACTGCTATATATGTATGTGATCGAGTGCACAGTTATTATTTCCGTCAACATGCATATTAAAATAAAAATGTGAATTTAATACATCATATCAGTTACGATATTGACAAGTGAAGTATTAATATTTAATTTGAATTACGATAATAATCTTAATCTATGTACTTAAATCCATATTAAAGTGCTTTTGAACTTAAATGCATATAAGTTATTAAAAAATTTTATTTGTTGCAGAAAAGAAAAGATAATTTTTTAAACTTCAAGATACGTCTGTTTTATTCAAACTACAAATTACAATTAATTCTTACAAAAAATTCTTACAATTATAATTTTACAAAAATGTAAAAAATATGAATTATTATACGTAGACATAGCGTCAGCAATTTTCGTGATAAACAATTGTCACATTGCAGTTACATTATTTCGTGATCGTGAGAAAGTATGTTGATAGTTGTTTAAAAACATGTTTATAATGCATTTTACATTTTTAATAATGCTAACGTCCTCGTTTGCTTTAAAAGACCCATTTTTTCAAAAGAACGTAGGTAAGGAAGCTGAAGTCATTGGATGCGATTGAATTTGGTCTATTGTGATTTCTGTTGTGGTTTTTGTTGGTAATTTTTGTACTAAAACGATTAGGAAGACGATCACAAGTATGGTTGATAAACTAATACTAGTCCAATTCTAATTTCAGTTTCGAGAAACTCGATCTGTTTGGTGTTGTTGATGTTTAATTCTTTCATAGTTTCCAATGAAATAATTTCTTTGTATTGGCCTTCTCTTAGCATTGGTTGTAAATGGCTGGTAAAACTTCTGTGGTTGATATGTGAGCGGATGTGAATGTTCTATCATTGACTGTAATTGTGGTATTGGTAAATTTAATTAAAAATGTTCCATTGAGGTATTGCGTGGTGTTGTCGATTTTTGTTGGTCGTTGAATAAAAGTAGGCCTGGAATAATTTCTTCAAAATCTTCACCCGGAGCATTCCAATAAGTTAGGGATGCAGGATGAATTGCTTATGTCTACAAAGTTCATTTGACTACATATGGAAAGCGTATTATAATTTTTACAATTTTCTATTACAGAGTAAATCTTATTCTGATATTTTATTATAACATTTCTTTCTATTTCTATAGTGACATTTTTCTTTTTTACAGGTTTAACAATTATTTTTTGGAAAGACTCAGTGGTTGTAATGGGGATATTTACAATGTAGAGGAGAGAGGTGTTATTTGTAATAATCTTAACGTTGGAAAATTGTAAAGCTTCTTCGGGTGTTGTGTAAGGAAGCCTTTCTTTATCTAAAATTTCTAAAAATCTAATTTAATTTTATATTATAAGCTAAATATGAATTCGTATTTAAATTGCCTATTGTTTTTAATAAAATCTTCTATTTTGTTTGTTATTTTTGTTACATTATTTATTCTATCGTTAAGCAGTTTATTTATTACAACCTGATTATTGTTATTTTTTAGAACATCGTTTATCTTTTCTTGAATTATTACAAAGTCATCATGATCCCGCGATCCACTTCCAAGCAGAGCTAACAAAATTTAGTGATCTTTCAACTATCTTAGGTTTTAGATCTTCTAACAAGCCTTGTATTTGAAATAATTCGTGCTGAAGATGTATTTTCGTTTGTCCGCAGTTGATGGCGATTGCTTGTGAGTTTGAATAATCCAGTATCTGAAGTTCGGCCTTTCCAATGGTGAAAATTGTTCTGTAATTAAATTAATTTCTAATATTACTTTTGTGCACGACCTTACCCGATTCTGTAACAACGGTTGTATTCCTATTTTCTTTTACTTTTTCTTTTACATATCTGACGGTTAATTTAGAGCCTAGTCTTTTGTTGTGTTGTACGAATATGGTTTCGCCTGCTTTGTAGCTTTTAATTGGGTTTCGTTTTTTGTTATGGAATATCATGTCTTTGTTTTGTTTCTGTTTTGTCTCTTCTTTATTGTCTAGTCTACTTTTTTTCAAAATTTTCTGGGGAGATTCTGGGTGATCTACCAAAGAAAAGTTCAACTGGTTTTTTTGTTGTGACAGAGTGAATTGTGAAATTATATTCGTACGTTGCTCTTTCGAGGAGTTCTTCGAACGAACGTGGAGTGTCATCCGATTTTAGGCATCTCATAATCTCTGAGAGTGTTGAATGGAACCTTTCTATTTGACCATTTACCTCGCTCTTATAGGGTGGTGCTTTGAATATTTTTATACAAAGTTCATCTTCCAGCATTGACAAAGTAGAAGCCGAATTCAGGGACTTTTCATTGTCCATTATAACGGTTTCTGGCACAGAAAAAAAGAATAAAATGTCTCTTAGGGG
Organism: Bombylius discolor; assembly: GCA_939192795.1. Lineage (NCBI taxonomy): Eukaryota > Metazoa > Arthropoda > Insecta > Diptera > Bombyliidae > Bombylius > Bombylius discolor. The sequence continues at coordinate 25,331,807 of OW584239.1, forward strand.
TTTTTGAATGTCTTCGATTGAACTGGATTTGATTAGACTGGTTTTAGCGACTTTAGTAAATTTATCTATTGCAGTTAAGACCAGATGTCCTTCCGTAGAAAAGATATCTAAGTGTACTATTTGACCGGGATAACTAGGAATGGGTGTAGGCTTAATAACGGGATGATTTAGGTGTCTGTCGTATTTATTCTCCTTGCAAGAGGAGCAGTTTTTCACTATTTTTTTATTTTGTAACTCACTCTAGGAAAATAAAATTTTCTAATAACTGTAGTCTGTTTTCTTCGGCGTTTCTATGGGCTCTGCTATGTAACTTCAAGATTTTTTCTTCTTGTTCTGTTTCGTTTGGGACGTCTTCTACCATCATTGATGTTCGGCGGATTTTGTAGTTTTTAAAGTGATTTGAAAATATTTCTTGTACCTTCCCCATAATGCATTCGTCTGCGTAGAGGCCATTTATCGTTTGTGGGTTTAAATACCTTTTGAATATTTCCAAAATGTCTTTTTCTGTGTAATTTGGTTTAATAAAGATATGTCTCTGACTAACTGATTACGAAAAGCGTTCATTGGGGTTTCGATGCTTGGTATTAGATCGTCTGATGTGCTATCACCGCTGAGCTGTGTCGAGGTCAGTGAATTTGTTTGTGATGGAAGTCTAGATAAAGTGTCTGCCACAATGTTTGTTCTTTCCGATTTGTATTTTATTTCGTGGTTATATTCTTCTAAAATGGCCTTGCATTTCTTCATTTTCGCGTTAGCGTTTTTATTGCTCAATGCGTGAGTTATGGGTTGGTGGTCTGTATAAATGATAACCTTTCTGGACCCGTAAAGAAAATTTCGTAAACTGTTAGTTAGTTAGTCAGTTTCAGCTGCAGGAATTTGGTAGAATTCATTAGCTAAATCTAGAGTTCAAAAATATTTAGAATCACCTAGCTATTGGTTTAAAATTTCCTCAATATGAGGTAGAGGGTATGCATCTGCGATTGTTATCTCGTTTAATTTAGAAAAATCGACAACAAATCTCCATTGTTTGTTACCTTGAGAATCGGGTTCCATAAACTAGAGCTAGGACAAATGATGCCATCTTTTAGCATCTGATCTACTTGTTTTTTTATTTCCGATTTTTGAATATCTGGCAAACGATATGGTCTTTTATTTACAGGCGGTTGATTTGGTACAGTAGAAATTAAATGGGATATTGAGGAAGTAAAAGAAAGTTTGTCACCATCTATGTGAAATATTGAATTGTACTCTCGACAAATATTGATTATGGAAGATTTTTCTTCCGAATTTAAGTTATAACGACGTTATTTTGCGGATACCTCAGTCGCTCCAGGGTCAAGTTTTACGTCGTTAAGGTTGAGAATAATAACAACTTTTCTTCATAATAACAAAAATCTTTTTATTTTATTAAATAAAATAAATCCTTAAAACTAACAATTTAATAGGTCCTTAAAATTAACAATTCAATAAGTTCTTAAAACTAACAATTCTAAAATTTGGAAAATTATAAATATATATATTATTTGAAAAATTATAAGTAAAACAAAAAGTATCTAAATGGGTAAATTGTGAGTCTCGAAAATAGCTATCTGGACGCAATAATAGTTTCTACCAACTTTCAGCTATACTGAGTGGACGTAGAAACGTTCTGCCTACTGTTAGCTACTTCAAACGAGAACCTAACTGGTAAGGAATAGCTATCTAGACGCAATACTAGTTTCTACCAACTTTCAGCTATACTGAGTGGACGTAGAAACGTTCTGCCTACTGTTAGCTATTTTACAGGAAACCTAGCTAGAATAATAAAATATTTACCTGCACCTGATTTATTAAGTACTTACTTTTATTTCACTTTTTCACTTTGACTATTTCAGAAGCAGAAACTGTAATGAATCTAATATGAAAATCGGCTCTATATTTATACTGTTTTTGACATACGCGTTTTCAAAAAATTACAACTTTAAGCTTTTTCTAGAATTTTCTATGTCAGTTACTTTTTCAACTTCCTTCCGGTTATCGTTTTAAACTGAAAGTTTTAAAATAGAAAAGCTTTCTGCGCAGTTTGAAAATAGATGTCGCGAATATATTTAAAAATTTCCTTTTCTGTTTTCTTTTTATTTATGTTTACATTTTTCTTATACGACATTTTTCTTTATAACTGATTATCTCTTTTTTTTTGTAATTCTGAAAAATTTTCGTTACATTTCTCTTAAAACTATTTAATTCATTTTTCTTACAACTAAACCTATTTTTGAATACATAAAATTCATCTTTTTTTTAAAATTTTTTTTAAATCTTTAACGTGAGCTGTTCCTATCACTTTTCCGTTCATTTCCGCTAATTTCACTATAACAGGTGATACTATTTTCGTTATTATAAATGGTCCATTATACCTTGGAGCTAATTTTGCGTTAAAATTTTTGATTTTAGAAGACAGGACGTGTTCTTTACGTAGTACAAGTTCATTTATTTCCGGTTTCCAGTTTCTTCGACGGAGATTGTAATATCGGCTTTGTTTTGCTACGGCTATTTCCTCCAATTTTGTTTTTATCTCTTGCGGTGATTCTTTATTGTCTATTTTACCCGTAATTTCTTCATACAGGCATTTTGGTAAAACAATATCTCTTCCATAATTAAGGAATGCTGGACTATATCCAGTTGATTCGCTTTTACTGGTGTTTAATGCTAGCGTTAGTTCCGGTAGATACTCATCCCATTTTCGATGATCTGTATCTATATATTGTGATATCATTGTCTTTATCACACGGTTCATCCTCTCGGTAGGATTAGCTTGCGATGTATACGATGGTGTTAACTGGTGAATAATCTGGTATTCGTTTAATAATTCTTTAAACTTTTTGCTAACATACTGTTGTCCATTATCTGTAATCAATATTTTGGGATAACCATATCTCGGAAGAATCCTTTCTTTAAAACCTTTAATTAAAATTGGAGTGGTAACGTCTCTTATTGCCATAAATTATGTCCATTTTGTGAATTTGTCGTGAAAAACCAATATCATCGTGTTACCTTTGCTTGATTGTGGTAACGGTCCTATAAAATCTGAACTTACCACTTCCCATGACTGTGTAGAAATTGTTGAGAGCATTTTTCCTGCTGGTGGTTTCTGCACAGGTTTATATTGAGCGCATGATTTACAACTTTTCACATATTTCATTATATCTCTAAACATGCCTGGCCAATAGTAATATTAAGAGATACGTGCTGTTGTTTTCCTGCTGCCTAAATGTCCTGCTGTGACATTGTCGTGATTCTCCTGTAAAACCTGTTGTCTTAAATCTTTTGCTACACACAATTTCCATGCTGGACCGGTGTCTTCATTATCAACATTATAAATTTTCCTGTATATTTATTTTCAATAATGCAATAATCTGGTTCCTTTTCTGGATTTTCCTTTACAGTTTTTAATTTGTTCATATACCATGAACATTTATATTCAGCGTTAATATTATATAGTTCTATTTCTTCAGTATCTGGTAGTGGTTGTCTGGATAGCGCATCAGCTACTACATTCAATTTGCCTTTCCGGTATTTTATATCGAAATCATACTGTTGTCCTCTGGATACACATTCACTCATCAAATCCTTTTACCTTAGTCCATACACCCAACTGAAGCTAGTACTTTTAACATTCCTTTTTCCTGGCATTTTGATGTTTTCTATTTAGTAAATTTCTGGATAACTTTCAAAGTTGTTTTAATTCTGAAAGTCCCTGAAAGTTTTAAAATAGAAAAGCTTTCTGCGCAGTTTGAAAATAGATGTCGCGAATATATTTAAAAATTTCCTTTTCTGTTTTCTTTTTATTTATATTTTATATATACAGTGATGGTAACATGTAACTTCGTTACAAAGTGATCCAGCTTCAGAAGAGAAGTCAGTTCTTTTAATCTTTGGCTAATTTTGTCTTTGTTAGAAATATTTTTAAGGTAGAATATGTCATAATTATTCGCTTCTTCGTACTTAATAGGTAGATATATCGTTATCAATTTCAATTTCCTTTTCTGTAGAATTCAGAATTGAGAGAAAAATATAACCATTATGTGGTTGTACTAAGCATCCTGCGGTATATACGCCAAGAAATATTTCGGCAGATAAACATATGGTATCTTCGTTTTTCGAGCGATAGGCCCCATTTTTATTATCTTTTCAGTACGAGCAGGTATTTTAATATTTCTTATAGCACATGTGAAAGGGATGTTGAATTCAAGTTCTTTGATATAAAAAGAAAGTGTTTTGTTTTTGTAATTGAGAGACGATTTTGTTTTTAAGAAAAAAATCTTCTCCTATGATACCATCAGAAGGTATTGGAAATGTATCTGGAACTAAGTGAAAGGTGTGTATCAAATTTATGTTATTTGGAAGTACAATCATTAGGTCACAAGTCCCTTACGTTGTAAAGGATTCTGTGGAAACGCCACTTACTTCGATTAAATTTTTTTTATATACTTGAGTTTCTCCTAGAATCGAGTTTTTTGTATTAAACTAAGGGTAGCACCAGTATCGAGGAGAAAAGTGGTTTTATTAGTAAGAGCTTGACGAATTTGAAGAACGTTTTCACTTTGAAAGTTGCATAATGAATTAATATTAAGAATAGCTGGTTTAGAATTGGAGTGATGATAAGAAAGTAAGCTTTTTGTTTGTATATTTTGAATGTTATGGCACTTTTTTATAGATTTTGTACCCGGAATGTCATGCCATGTGCGTCGGGCAGACGCGGCTCTACCTTAAGGGCAAATAGGGCAGTGCCCTACAAAGAATTTCACCTTAAATTGCAGAAAATTAATTATAATAAATTTAAAATTACATAAAAAAAGTAGAGAAAAATCAAAAATAATTTCCTGTAAATTGTTCAAAGTACATGTGTACACCGATGCAAGTATATATGCAAAGAGAAGTGAAATATAATATATATGTATGTATGTATATATGTATTATATGTATATGTACATATGTACATGATACAATACATATGGTTCAAAATATTTCAATTCTCTTTGTATAATATTATTTTTGTATGATCAATAAAATCATAGTGATCATACTCAATGGGGCAGTTTAACAATAAATAAATAAATGAGTATTATTTCATATATTCGTGTATGAATCATTCTCTCTCTTTATTCATTTTTGTTCAGAAGAAATTTATGTTCATGGGGCAATTTCAATTCTGCCCTTAAATTGAGAAAATGTTGCGTCTTACCAAGTAACAATACATTATACAACACAAATTTGTCTCATAATTTTTTTTCTCATAGGATTTACATAGTAAAAAATTAACGTCTCATTATAAATTTTTCATCTTAAAATTATATTTGTAAAAATTGTTATGAATTTTAAAAACAATAGATATTCATATTATTTTTATTCATTCATGATATTTATTTTATTATAATTATATTATTTTTTATAATTAATACTTCTTTTTCCATTATAAATTATCAGTTTTTCACCATTTATGAAATTCATTCAATATTTTATATTAATTTGAAACAATTTGTTATATTTTATAAACTTTTTGAATCAATTTTCAATAAATTTTTTTTCAATTTTCTGATGAATTATTATTTATATAAAATTTTTTACTATGTACATAAATGTGTTGATGATACATGTTCGTTTTTCTTCTGTTCCATCTATACAAACTGTATGATTCGTTTATACCACGGCTGGTTGATTGCCCAATGTTGTAAACATACAAATAAATTACATTTCTTCTTTTCTATCAATACAAAATAATGTTCGTTCTCTTTATCTTATTTTTTTCTAATCCAACCCAACAGATTGTTTAAATTTTGTTGTTTTTTTTTGTATAAATTTTATTCATTGCGCATAAAATTCACTCATTCTTTTTGTTTTAAATTTTTTATATGGAAGGATTATGACTTCCCAACTTTAATGTTATATCTTGGGCTATGTTGTATTAATTTGAATAAAATAAGAAGTACTATTTAAGAAAACATTTCACCTATGTAAATAAATGGGTTGTTAGGAGTAGGAGTGGGGATAAATTTTTTAATTTAGTAGAATAAAATTTACCAACAAAATTGTATAAAAGGATTCAAATTTTTTAAGCTCTGTACATACATATGTACATAGGTATGTATAAGTAAATATGTATGTATATATTTTTGAAAAACATAACTTTGTGTCTTGTAATGGTATTATCTATATAGTATTTAGATTTGTTCCTTTAAATTAGGCAAATAAGAATATATTTTTAGTCAAAAAAATTTATTAGGCTTTCAAAAATACATAACAAAAATTTTCAACCGTGAACTGAAAAAATAATACAAATACATAATTGCTTACAAAATCTTCAATGATATGATTTAGATTGCACAACTATTATAAGTTTTAAAATAAAGTTGAAAAACAAATTTAAGGAAAGGGATTTTTGTCTAAGAAACTGTTTAATTTTTATATTTTTTTAAAAATATAAGGATTCTAAATAAAAGGACATACCGAAATATTTGAAAGTGCTGAAAACCGAGCAGAAACCCAAATAAACTGTCTCCACAAAAAACGATGTTTCTGAGCATTTTTTTCTACAACTTTCGGAGCCTAAGCATTGATGCGCGTAGTTTTTTCGGTGCTCTATAACTCGCGTCTTATCGTAAGGATCTTTTGCATGTCAGAGGTAGTTTCGTAGAGAGTAATAAGAAAAATACCCTCCAAAAATTTCAAAACAATCGGATAGGAGAGTCCGGATATTTTCAAATTGAAAAACGGATTTTTCAGAAAAACGTGTTAACATTGATTCTAATGCTAATATCCTTGAAACCTTAAGCAGCCCCACAATTTGATTTTCCTACGAGCCGCCACTGGCGTCGGATGCATTGGAGTTTTCCGATTTTGGATTTTGTTTGGATTTAGAATTGAAATTAGAGGATTTTGTTGACGAGGAGGGTTGATCTTCCCGTTTAGAATTTTTACACTGCCGTTTTCGACATTGTTCAATTGTGTGACCGAGATTTTTATAGTAACGACAAGAGACTTTATTCTGTACTGTATTTTCTTTATTTGAAAATTTAGGAAAAGTTTGTGTGTTATGTGATCCGTGTAAACTTTGTCTTTTACGACATTCACTGATGGTGTGTCCTGGATGTTTGCAATAATTTTATTTTATCTATGAGATGCTGATTTTATCAGTTTCTAAAATTTGTTCTTCTTCACAAGCATAGTCTATGGCAGAGGAGAGAGTATCATGTTTTGTTGATTTGACTATTAGTTTAAGAGGCGATTTAAGTCTTCTTTTAAAATTATTGATGGCCATTGTTTCGTTGAATTTCTTAATAGCCCTAATACATTCAGCACTTTCATTCATAGTTGAAGCGATATTTAATTCTTCTAATAAGAGTTCAATTCTATTGGAATTAGTAAAAACATTTTCTAAAATGCTGCGTTCGAGATTTATACGGACAGAGAAATTTTTCTGGCTGTTTTGCAACCACATATAATTTTCAAGGGAAAATGATCCAGATCAATTCAAATTAGCTACAAAAAAAAATATAAAAATATTTGATTTGTTACTCAATTTATTAAGAAAAACATCTACCAAGACACCAATTCCACCTGACTGTAGATTAAATTGTTTCTGACTCTTGTGTAAGTGTGATGACATAATTTTAATATGGGAAATTTCAATAAAATATATAATTTGCACTAAAGATATTTGGCTTATAGTGGTAGTAGACAATATTTCTCTATGACATTCAAAATAGAATTATCAACAGTTCGAAGAATCACATTAGAAACATGCCAGACAATTTGTGATGAACTGTGGTACATACATATTTATATTTCACTTTCAAATAAGTATAAGTGGAAAAAAATAGAAGGAGATTTCAAAAATATGTGGAACTTGCCAAACTATATTGGGGCCATCGATGGAAAACACGTAAATATTACATGTCCTGCCAATTCAAATTCTATGTTCTTGAATTTTAAAAAAACATATAGGTACACACATTTTCTAGATTCCGCAAAAAGTGGAAGTGGAATACGAAATCAAATCCATGCGAAATCGAAACTGGTCTTCCAGATTCCACGCGGAATTATGTATGTCGGACATTAATTTCGAATCAGCTGTTAGTTGTCATTTGTATATGGGGAGGGGTCACAGCATATATATAAAAGGCAGTGTAAAAACTCAAGCTGTCAAACAGAAAGCTGTTGAATAAGACGTCATCGTACTCGTCTAAAAATAGTTAAAGTGAAAAATTTGATTGTTTATTGTGAAAAAATGATTGTTTATTGTGAAAAAATGATTGTTTATTGTGGAGTTTTTTTGAAATAAATTTAGTGTTTTGTTGTAATTTTTTAAATTTTTGAAAAATCGTGAAAATGGTGAAGTGTGCCGTTGAGAAAAAAAGACTGATAATAAAATTAAATATTTTACATCCCCAAAAGACAGGATTGTATCAGCACAATCGTTGAACGCTTGTGGTGTTCAAAAACAATTAAATTTAAGGACAGCTAAAATATGTTCGAAACATTTTGTTGAAAATGATTACAGGTTGAAGGACATTTTGCTCAATATGCCCATGGAGAAGAGACTCTTGAAAAAACGAGCCATACCAACCATAAATTTGCCAAAGTTGGAAAATATAACAAACAGAAGTGAGAGGCAAAAACAAAAACAACAGAAACAATTGGTGAAGGAGGCTTTGGAATCTTATGAAAGGTTTGTCAAAAATCAGATAATTTATTGCTTAACATAATAATCTACATATATTAAACAAATCGAAACATTTAGATCTTTAGACGAAGAACCTCAAAGCCTGGATATGGAGGAAAATAATCCTCTTAAAGATGTTGCTGTTCAAACTTCGTAAGTAGAAATATCTAAAAAAAATTGTACGTTATATACATATGTACATAACTATTATTTATTAAAATTTGCTTGCAGTTTCAATCCAAATAATATTAATAACCAAGAAATTATAAAATTAAAAAGGAGCTACGTCAGGAAAAATTAAAAGTTAAAAGATTGAGCTCTGATTTAGAGGATGATTCCGTTGAATATATTGCTAGATACCTATATAATCAAAAAATTAGATGTAGAAAATTAAATTTCATCTGAGGCTACTTTCACATGGGTCGATCAGGTGTCAGAAGGAGGACTGAAAAAGCCAAGCAGTATTTTCACAAATAAAATAAAGGAATGTGAAAAAGTTTTCATAAATATAAATGGTGACAATTTAATTACAAGTAAGGAGTTTTTAAGTTATCGTATAAGTAAATCCATAAATATTTTGCTACCCTTAGAAGTTAAAAAATTGTATTTTAGAACTAGATTGTACATAAGAATTAGAAATTTAAATAGAAATATGTTACAGAACAAATCAAAAAAACGAAAATTGATCAAAACTATATCATAGTGTAAGTAGTTTTAACTATAAAATAAATACCTAAATTAATAAAACAAAATTTAATTTTTTATTTTTGGTTTTAGTTATTAAGTATATATTTAGTTGAAAAAAATAAAAATAAACAAAAGAAAAAAATAAAATCTACATAATAATATAAATTTCGTTTTTGATTTCACTTCTTATAAAAAATATATAGTAAAAATAAATTCAATTTCGTCACGTACAAGAGACAAATTTTCTTTACACTGCCTTGAATATGTATGCCGTAGGGAGGGGTTATGAAAATATTTTTTTTTTTTTTTGCATTAAAATAATTAAGTTCTTAAAATTGTAGTGAAATTTGAAAAAATATATTTTTTTTAAAAATTTTTTATCAAAAAATTTCTTATTTCATGAATATTTTTTACTTCTAATATTACTTTTTTAGTGTACATTGAATTAACTGCAGAAATTGATTGAAAAGACTAATAATATACTTACATATTTAAACTTTAAAATAAATTCAAATATATTAAATTTATTTAATAAATTTAAAAATAAAACTTCATTAATAAAATTCCGACCGACAAATAAAAAAGCCACAGTTGAATTTGACAACTAATATTGCAGTTCCACGTACAAAAACTTTGCGGATTTGAATTCACGAAAATTAATAAAAGTGGAATATAGAACACCTAATTCCACTTCCGCAACTTCAATTTCGAAAAAATGGAATACATAACATGGGTGATAGTACTGTTGATATTGGTTGCTATGGCAGCCAAAGTGATTCATTCATTTCATTCTCTAACTTTGGTAAACATTTGTTTAAAGGTGAATTACATATACCAAGTAGATCTTATTTACCAAATTCGAATTGAGTTTCATTTTTTTGTTGAGGATGCGGCTTTCCGCTAATGGGACCTTTTCCTGGTATACTGTGAAGTGCAAATAAAGAAAATTAAAACAAACGCCTTTCTCGAGCCCGCCGAACAATTGAAAATACATTTGGTTTGGTATACTGATGGTAAGATGAAGAATATTAATACACCTACTACACGAACCTTTTTTATGTCAAAACTTGTCTTGCCGTTTTTCATGTCGCCATTTTTTTCATGTCTGGGCATTTCATTTACTGTAGCGATTTCGTGGTGTTCAGAATTAAATTTCCAGAAAAATTATAATTTGTCTAATAAGTGAGTGTAAAGTTTTTGAAAAATATTTTTGTGATAGTCCAAATTTTGTAGAAATCATGGATATGGCATAAGTCTTGACATCGATGTCTTGCCATCTATGGGCATGAACTCACTAGGTGGTTATATCAACGGTCGCAAACCGGTTTTAATACCTGAGATCTTATCATACCAAGTTGAAAAAAATTATACCATTATTGTTACTCCCAGCGCAAAATAACCAGTTTAACCACCTAATGTGTACAGGCAGAATGTCTACAAGACATAAGCGTCTATATGGGACATATAGTCGCGTAGATCGCGTATAAGAAGCATACTGAGTATGTCAACAGAATCAGCGGAAAACATTCTTAAAGCTACAGTTGTTTTGCATAATTTTTTAAAAATTAATGATTCTACTTATTGCCCAACAGACTACGTAGACAGATGTGAAGGTGATGCTGTTGTTGAAGGTCTTTGGAGAAAAGAAACTGAACCTTTACAAAAAATCAGGAATTTTAGCTCGAATGTCAGTAGAACTGCATTTCAACCGCAAGATGTTTTAAGTGAATATTTATTTACGAATAAGATTGGAAATTAGTTGTGGTTTTAGTTGAAATCAGAAAACGTAAATAAAATAAAAGAAAGAATATAGAATTGTGAAATAGAATGAGGTAATAATACTAATAAAAAAATTTTTATGTAAATTTCAAATAAATTTTTATTCATTTTGTAGTAGCTAAGAAAAGAAGAAACGACATTCGGTCAAACCGGGAATCGAACCACGGACCTTTGCTTTCCGCGGCAATGCTCTTACCAATGAGCTATCTGATGCCATATCGCTCGTTGTTCTTAGTTACTACTTTTAATCATTGATGAAGAATACTCAAATCTCCTACAATTTTTATTTTCTTGTTCTATAACTTTTTTATGTACATATTGTAAAATTTCTATTTTAACATTTTCGCATTCACTATTTATTTTGCCTAATCTTGATCGTAGCATTAGAAAAAATCCTTCGTGAGGATCTTCTTTTTTTTTTTCTCGTTGAAATCAATCTAGAAAACTAGAAAATTCAGCTGCAACAGTTACCGCCATTGGTTTTCTTCCCTTACAGGTGTGCTGCTTACCAATGAAACTTCGCTAGAAGATGGTGATGGTAGTGGTAATTTCAAATTATTAGCTGCTCTGCTGAAGATGAAAAATCTAATAATGTTGCTGGCTCTGTTGTGGATTCTGATATCTTAAAAGATTACTAAATAAAAATGGGTAAACTAATGTGTATATGCAGGGTGACTCAGTTTAGGTGTGCGACCCGGAAACTGCGGATAGGTCTCGACGAGACAAACAAAATATCTTATGGGAGGGGCGGGGGCAATCTGAACCGTTACGGTGTTAGAGGGGGGCAAAGATTTTTGGTACATTTTCCTTGTTTTACCCTATAACTTTTTACAAGGGCACGCTAGGGTCACCCTTTTTTTGAAAATTGTAGAGGATTCCTGTTTCTTTCTAACATCTTACATGCCTCTGAACCTCTTACCGTTCAAAAGTTATAAGGCCTCGAGTCCAAAATATTGATATTTTTTTACCCATTTTTTGATTTTAACCCTATTTTTCTCAAAAAGTGCTCGATATTAACGCTCATTTTCCATTACAGAAAATGAAAGTTCAATTAATTCTGCATCGATTTGTTTCTATACTTTTTTTTTCGAAATATGCATAGTTTTCGAGATATTTGCAAGAGAAAAAACAAATCTTTGAAATTCCTGATTCCACTGTGCTTTTATTACAGTGTAAATTCAAAATAGGTGCTAGAAGTGCTCATTTCTATTTTTGTAAGCGCTCCCAGAAGGCAGAGACATTTTTACAGACTAATAAAACTATCTCTTAAACTTCTCCACCGTGTTTTACATACTGAAACTAAATGAATTTATTTTAAAATAAAATAATTAGCAAATTGGTATTAGTTACTTACCTGGTTGTCCTGTTAATTTAGAAATTTCTTCCCATGCTTTTTCTCTTAACAATTTATTTTTATACTCCACCTTTTTTTATCATAAATTCGCAGAAAACTTTTAAAAGCTCAATTAATTTCTCCTCAAAACCCATTTTAAATTTTAAAATTAAATACAAATAAACTTTCAACGCACGAAAAAGTAGAAAATTAATCTAATTTCTGCTACGTTCGTTGCGTACGTCGAATACTTCACGCATTAAAATAAGTACCATAAGTATTACCGTTTTCAATAAAACTGTCATTGAACGCAACGGCCGCATTGGACGCAACGCATTCAACGTACACTGTACCTGTACCTTAAGAAATAAAACTAGTCTTCCTAATGCACATGCAAGAGAAAAGAAAAAAAATACAATGAAACATACATATTATATTGTATAGATAGTAAATGTATTGGTGTTGCATTCTGATATCGAGTTATTTCTTCACATTTTCAAATTTTTCACCAAAAGAACGTTTGAACTAAATCTTTCAAATTTTTTATATTATAAAATAAATGGAGCTGTTATGTGTTAAGGTGAAAATTTCATTTTCTTTTCAGCGTGTCAATAGCAAATGTCAAAAAAAGGATATTTTTTAAAGTGTAATCATAGACACTACCTAGATTTGTCACTTCTAACAAAATTTTTCATGTATGAACGAATTTTAAATCATAACACCCAAGCAAAGATAGTAAAATAACTTTAAGATATACCAACAATACAAGAAGTACAAAATAAAGCTTTTAGATGAAGGACCATGCCACAGCGAGAAATCTGCTAGTTATACTTTTTCTTAAAGCAGTCACATGTGTGTTTACTATGGGTATACATGCGCTTGCGTTCTGCGTTTACATATACACACAGTCGTTTACATGGCGTAGTGATCTTCTTTGTGTACGAAAGAAGAAACTTTAAAAAAACAAAAACGCATGTGTATAAGTATCTTTTTTTCTATTATAATACGATGCCTCAACTTTTATTATTTTACCTGGCTATAAGTACAAAAACATAATGCTCAATTTTATTTTATTATTTGGACGTACCAAATTAATATGACAACTTATTGTTTTTAATCACTTATAACTTAATTTGTGATTAAAGTTACATGAAAATTATGTTCTAATGAAATGTAGAGAAGATTCTAAACTTTATTTTCACCGAATATATTAGATATCTATGAGCAACGTAAATCAAAGAAAAAACGTGATAAATATTAAGTAACATAAAACTGAGAATCAATTTTCCCTGATATCTCCCAAAGTACTAAATATTTCAAATTATAATGTTCTACAAATTTGTAGATTTTTATCAAATAAACATTTTCCCTAAAAATTATTATATCATAAAATTAATAGAAATTTAGTTATTAAGGAGAAACGATAATTTGTAATTAATACCAATTATTTTCTCATGTCTCAGTTTGTGTAATTTTTTACAGTCACCTCTAAAAATGTAGTACCACTTATAATAATTAACATTGCTTCTATGTTGACTGTTTTTCGAAATTATCCGATCTAACACATTTTCTGAAAAGATTCTATAATGCCCTTTCGAAATTCGTTTGAAAGGAACAATTCGAACGGAATCAAATTTCGATCGGAATCTAGAATAGAGGTCAAATTTTATATGCACATAAGCAATAGAAACTATATGTACCATGAACTTCATGAAATTTAAATGTTTTATTTCTTTTTTCTAATTTCTGAATGAGTTATAAATTTTCAAATATTTAGTTAATAAATTTTGCTACCAATGAATTTTTAACTTTTCAAAATTATGTAATAATTTATCATCTTCAATTATCGTTACAATTTTATTACTGGATAAATTTAAAACCTGAAAGAAAAATTTTGAAATTGTGAAAAAACGAAAGAAAGATTTTTATACAAGTTTTTTTTTTTTTTTTGGTTAAAAAATTAAGTTTTAAAATACCTCACAGAACTGAAAAACTTCAAATTTTGGAATGATACGGTTTGTTAATAAATTTTGACTTAAATCGATTTCATTTACTATACTCAGATACTGTTCGTGGCAGACTGTTGTTAACCCTTTTCCAGATAAAGAAATTTTTTGAGGAAATTTATTATCCTTGCTGCAATCTTCAATACATTTTTCAATTATCCATTTTGATGAAAGATCTTCATAATAACCTTTTCTCAAATAATCAATTTTTTCAAGTTTTTTAAGATATTCTAAACACTTTGCATGATATCTTTTACGATCAATTGCACGCATTAGAAGTGATGCTGTAAGTAGAGTCCCTATAGAGTAAAAATAAAATACAAAAATCTGCTCAAAGTTTGAAAACTGTAATCACGGAGAAGCTTTTATACTAACATTTGTTGTCTGGTTCGAAATCCAAGAGCTGATTACATGAATTCAATTGATTTTTCAACTCTTCTATGACACCATCTCCAAATTCATATTCAAATTTAGGACACTTGAAACCAAAGAAATCTTCAGATAATGTTAGAGACAATTCTATTTCAAAAATGTCACTATTTTCTGATTCGCATGTAATAATGAATGGGCTTTTAATATTTGATAAATCAATTTTTTTCCTCAGAACCCATGTGAGATCATAAATGTTTTCTTTATTCGCTGGTCCCCATTCTGAATGTTTTAATAATAATCCACAGTTCGTATAAATTTTATAAGTTTTCAAATTAACATGTTTCGTAAAAGATATGACGGCAACGTTTGAAGATATTCGGCAAGTCGCAATATTCAGAGCAGGTTGTGAGTACCCTGAAAAAACATTAAATTATTGATTGATAAGACTTCTAATATGTATATGTACCTAAAAGCCATCTTTGATAAAACCATGCACTACTATCATTTGGATCTGTAAACGCTGCTGTTAACACCATTTCCAATTCAGATTTTAATTTCTGTTCATTAATTGGTTTAGATTTATCAGTTTCATGAAGATACAAAGTATGTAATAGTTTACTACGATAATGCCATGACGAATAATTTGAAAAATTATTTCGTATCTTTTCTGTACAAAACTCTAATTCTTTTTCTAATGGTACTCTTGATTTTCCAACAACAAATCGTCTATAATCCCAACAAAGAACTAAAAATACATAACACGTGGAATTTCTTAAATAACTATTCAACTTCTAAACCTTTGAGTAATTACTCACAATTTCTTTCATCTGATTTTAAATACTTTGTGCATAGCAATATTTCACGTTCCCAATTTGGTTTTGGACAATTTTCCATAATCCAACAGCGATGATGCCATGACCCATATGATTTCGGATTGGCCACTAAACATTGTTCAGTAAAATTTAAATCTTTATCGAACAATGCTTGTAATTTCCTAGATAAAGACACATTTTATCATTTTATTGGAAAAGTGGAATTTGTCTATTACTCGTTATCAAGATCTTCCTGTTTTTCTAGAATACATTCCTTCCGTATATTCCACAAAGTGTAAATATCAGGATTTTTTAACAAAATTTGTTCCGTAATTTGGAGCATTTCATCATCCA
The DNA here is from genome assembly GCA_939192795.1 of Bombylius discolor. Lineage (NCBI taxonomy): Eukaryota > Metazoa > Arthropoda > Insecta > Diptera > Bombyliidae > Bombylius > Bombylius discolor. Next base: position 25,347,848 of record OW584239.1, read on the forward strand.
ACTCATTACTACAGCGTTTTTGATAGATTTTTCCCATACCAGCACGATATGCCTTCACTTTAAGTTCTTGTACCTTTTTTTTACATGCGGCCTCTTCAGCCGAAGTTCTTATTTTTAATCTTCCATGCTTAAAACAAAAATTAATTTACTACTTTTAAGTAAAATAAGCTTTATTTTTTTACCATGATAAATTAATATTTTCTACAAAATCCAACAAACAATATACGCAAAAACGAACCGAACCACCATTTTACATTCACACCAAAAAAAAAACAAAACAACACTAAACTGAACACTCGACAGTCGGCACTCCTGAGTCCTGACTCCTCTGAAGAGAAAATGATTAGTCAAAGATACCAAACAAGGTTAAAATAATATAGGTTACATCTTCCCATACGCATAACCTATTTACTGAATGATGACGTCACATTTACAAACTTCTTATACAGGGGATTCAGTTTAGGTATCCGACCCGGAAACTACGGATAGGTCTCGACGAGACAAACAGAACATCGTATGGGATGGACGGGGGTGCAATCTCAACCGTTACGGAGTTAGATTTTTGGTACATTTTCCTTGTTTTACCCTATAACTTTTTACAAGGGCACGCTAGGGTCACCCTTTTTTTGAAAATTGTAGAGGATTCCTGTTTCTTTCTAACATCTTACATGCCTCTGAACCTCTTACCGTTCAAAAGTTATAAGTTATTTGTTTCAAATTAGGTATCCGACCCGGAAACTACGGATAGGTCACGACGAGACAAACAGAACATCGTATGGGATGGAGGGGGGTGCAATCTCAACCGTTACGGAGTTAGATAATATAACTTATAACTTTTGAACGGTAAGAGGTTCAGAGGCATGTAAGATGTTAGAAAGAAACAGGAATCCTCTACAATTTTCAAAAAAAGGGTGACCCTAGCGTGCCCTTGTAAAAAGTTATAGGGTAAAACAAGGAAAATGTACCAAAAATCTAACTCCGTAACGGTTGAGATTGCACCCCCGTCCATCCCATACGATGTTCTGTTTGTCTCGTCGAGACCTATCCGTAGTTTCCGGGTCGGATACCTAAACTGAATCCCCTGTATAAGAAGTTTGTAAATGTGACGTCATCATTCAGTAAATAGGTTATGCGTATGGGAAGATGTAACCTATATTATTTTAACCTTGTTTGGTATCTTTGACTAATCATTTTCTCTTCAGAGGAGTCAGGACTCAGGAGTGCCGACTGTCGAGTGTTCAGTTTAGTGTTGTTTTGTTTTTTTTTTGGTGTGAATGTAAAATGGTGGTTCGGTTCGTTTTTGCGTATATTGTTTGTTGGATTTTGTAGAAAATATTAATTTATCATGGTAAAAAAATAAAGCTTATTTTACTTAAAAGTAGTAAATTAATTTTTGTTTTAAGCATGGAAGATTAAAAATAAGAACTTCGGCTGAAGAGGCCGCATGTAAAAAAAAGGTACAAGAACTTAAAGTGAAGGCATATCGTGCTGGTATGGGAAAAATCTATCAAAAACGCTGTAGTAATGAGTTGGATGATGAAATGCTCCAAATTACGGAACAAATTTTGTTAAAAAATCCTGATATTTACACTTTGTGGAATATACGGAAGGAATGTATTCTAGAAAAACAGGAAGATCTTGATAACGAGTAATAGACAAATTCCACTTTTCCAATAAAATGATAAAATGTGTCTTTATCTAGGAAATTACAAGCATTGTTCGATAAAGATTTAAATTTTACTGAACAATGTTTAGTGGCCAATCCGAAATCATATGGGTCATGGCATCATCGCTGTTGGATTATGGAAAATTGTCCAAAACCAAATTGGGAACGTGAAATATTGCTATGCACAAAGTATTTAAAATCAGATGAAAGAAATTGTGAGTAATTACTCAAAGGTTTAGAAGTTGAATAGTTATTTAAGAAATTCCACGTGTTATGTATTTTTAGTTCTTTGTTGGGATTATAGACGATTTGTTGTTGGAAAATCAAGAGTACCATTAGAAAAAGAATTAGAGTTTTGTACAGAAAAGATACGAAATAATTTTTCAAATTATTCGTCATGGCATTATCGTAGTAAACTATTACATACTTTGTATCTTCATGAAACTGATAAATCTAAACCAATTAATGAACAGAAATTAAAATCTGAATTGGAAATGGTGTTAACAGCAGCGTTTACAGATCCAAATGATAGTAGTGCATGGTTTTATCAAAGATGGCTTTTAGGTACATATACATATTAGAAGTCTTATCAATCAATAATTTAATGTTTTTTCAGGGTACTCACAACCTGCTCTGAATATTGCGACTTGTCGAATATCTTCAAACGTTGCCGTCATATCTTTTACGAAACATGTTAATTTGAAAACTTATAAAATTTATACGAACTGTGGATTATTATTAAAACATTCAGAATGGGGACCAGCGAATAAAGAAAACATTTATGATCTCACATGGGTTCTGAGGAAAAAAATTGATTTATCAAATATTAAAAGCCCATTCATTATTACATGCGAATCAGAAAATAGTGACATTTTTGAAATAGAATTGTCTCTAACATTATCTGAAGATTTCTTTGGTTTCAAGTGTCCTAAATTTGAATATGAATTTGGAGATGGTGTCATAGAAGAGTTGAAAAATCAATTGAATTCATGTAATCAGCTCTTGGATTTCGAACCAGACAACAAATGTTAGTATAAAAGCTTCTCCGTGATTACAGTTTTCAAACTTTGAGCAGATTTTTGTATTTTATTTTTACTCTATAGGGACTCTACTTACAGCATCACTTCTAATGCGTGCAATTGATCGTAAAAGATATCATGCAAAGTGTTTAGAATATCTTAAAAAACTTGAAAAAATTGATTATTTGAGAAAAGGTTATTATGAAGATCTTTCATCAAAATGGATAATTGAAAAATGTATTGAAGATTGCAGCAAGGATAATAAATTTCCTCAAAAAATTTCTTTATCTGGAAAAGGGTTAACAACAGTCTGCCACGAACAGTATCTGAGTATAGTAAATGAAATCGATTTAAGTCAAAATTTATTAACAAACCGTATCATTCCAAAATTTGAAGTTTTTCAGTTCTGTGAGGTATTTTAAAACTTAATTTTTTAACCAAAAAAAAAAAAAAAACTTGTATAAAAATCTTTCTTTCGTTTTTTCACAATTTCAAAATTTTTCTTTCAGGTTTTAAATTTATCCAGTAATAAAATTGTAACGATAATTGAAGATGATAAATTATTACATAATTTTGAAAAGTTAAAAATTCATTGGTAGCAAAATTTATTAACTAAATATTTGAAAATTTATAACTCATTCAGAAATTAGAAAAAAGAAATAAAACATTTAAATTTCATGAAGTTCATGGTACATATAGTTTCTATTGCTTATGTGCATATAAAATTTGACCTCTATTCTAGATTCCGATCGAAATTTGATTCCGTTCGAATTGTTCCTTTCAAACGAATTTCGAAAGGGCATTATAGAATCTTTTCAGAAAATGTGTTAGATCGGATAATTTCGAAAAACAGTCAACATAGAAGCAATGTTAATTATTATAAGTGGTACTACATTTTTAGAGGTGACTGTAAAAAATTACACAAACTGAGACATGAGAAAATAATTGGTATTAATTACAAATTATCGTTTCTCCTTAATAACTAAATTTCTATTAATTTTATGATATAATAATTTTTAGGGAAAATGTTTATTTGATAAAAATCTACAAATTTGTAGAACATTATAATTTGAAATATTTAGTACTTTGGGAGATATCAGGGAAAATTGATTCTCAGTTTTATGTTACTTAATATTTATCACGTTTTTTCTTTGATTTACGTTGCTCATAGATATCTAATATATTCGGTGAAAATAAAGTTTAGAATCTTTTCTACATTTCATTAGAACATAATTTTCATGTAACTTTAATCACAAATTAAGTTATAAGTGATTAAAAACAATAAGTTGTCATATTAATTTGGTACGTCCAAATAATAAAATAAAATTGAGCATTATGTTTTTGTACTTATAGCCAGGTAAAATAATAAAAGTTGAGGCATCGTATTATAATAGAAAAAAAGATACTTATACACATGCGTTTTTGTTTTTTTAAAGTTTCTTCTTTCGTACACAAAGAAGATCACTACGCCATGTAAACGACTGTGTGTATATGTAAACGCAGAACGCAAGCGCATGTATACCCATAGTAAACACACATGTGACTGCTTTAAGAAAAAGTATAACTAGCAGATTTCTCGCTGTGGCATGGTCCTTCATCTAAAAGCTTTATTTTGTACTTCTTGTATTGTTGGTATATCTTAAAGTTATTTTACTATCTTTGCTTGGGTGTTATGATTTAAAATTCGTTCATACATGAAAAATTTTGTTAGAAGTGACAAATCTAGGTAGTGTCTATGATTACACTTTAAAAAATATCCTTTTTTTGACATTTGCTATTGACACGCTGAAAAGAAAATGAAATTTTCACCTTAACACATAACAGCTCCATTTATTTTATAATATAAAAAATTTGAAAGATTTAGTTCAAACGTTCTTTTGGTGAAAAATTTGAAAATGTGAAGAAATAACTCGATATCAGAATGCAACACCAATACATTTACTATCTATACAATATAATATGTATGTTTCATTGTATTTTTTTTCTTTTCTCTTGCATGTGCATTAGGAAGACTAGTTTTATTTCTTAAGGTACAGGTACAGTGTACGTTGAATGCGTTGCGTCCAATGCGGCCGTTGCGTTCAATGACAGTTTTATTGAAAACGGTAATACTTATGGTACTTATTTTAATGCGTGAAGTATTCGACGTACGCAACGAACGTAGCAGAAATTAGATTAATTTTCTACTTTTTCGTGCGTTGAAAGTTTATTTGTATTTAATTTTAAAATTTAAAATGGGTTTTGAGGAGAAATTAATTGAGCTTTTAAAAGTTTTCTGCGAATTTATGATAAAAAAAGGTGGAGTATAAAAATAAATTGTTAAGAGAAAAAGCATGGGAAGAAATTTCTAAATTAACAGGACAACCAGGTAAGTAACTAATACCAATTTGCTAATTATTTTATTTTAAAATAAATTCATTTAGTTTCAGTATGTAAAACACGGTGGAGAAGTTTAAGAGATAGTTTTATTAGTCTGTAAAAATGTCTCTGCCTTCTGGGAGCGCTTACAAAAATAGAAATGAGCACTTCTAGCACCTATTTTGAATTTACACTGTAATAAAAGCACAGTGGAATCAGGAATTTCAAAGATTTGTTTTTTCTCTTGCAAATATCTCGAAAACTATGCATATTTCGAAAAAAAAAGTATAGAAACAAATCGATGCAGAATTAATTGAACTTTCATTTTCTGTAATGGAAAATGAGCGTTAATATCGAGCACTTTTTGAGAAAAATAGGGTTAAAATCAAAAAATGGGTAAAAAAATATCAATATTTTGGACTCGAGGCCTTATAACTTTTGAACGGTAAGAGGTTCAGAGGCATGTAAGATGTTAGAAAGAAACAGGAATCCTCTACAATTTTCAAAAAAAGGGTGACCCTAGCGTGCCCTTGTAAAAAGTTATAGGGTAAAACAAGGAAAATGTACCAAAAATCTTTGCCCCCCTCTAACACCGTAACGGTTCAGATTGCCCCCGCCCCTCCCATAAGATATTTTGTTTGTCTCGTCGAGACCTATCCGCAGTTTCCGGGTCGCACACCTAAACTGAGTCACCCTGCATATACACATTAGTTTACCCATTTTTATTTAGTAATCTTTTAAGATATCAGAATCCACAACAGAGCCAGCAACATTATTAGATTTTTCATCTTCAGCAGAGCAGCTAATAATTTGAAATTACCACTACCATCACCATCTTCTAGCGAAGTTTCATTGGTAAGCAGCACACCTGTAAGGGAAGAAAACCAATGGCGGTAACTGTTGCAGCTGAATTTTCTAGTTTTCTAGATTGATTTCAACGAGAAAAAAAAAAAGAAGATCCTCACGAAGGATTTTTTCTAATGCTACGATCAAGATTAGGCAAAATAAATAGTGAATGCGAAAATGTTAAAATAGAAATTTTACAATATGTACATAAAAAAGTTATAGAACAAGAAAATAAAAATTGTAGGAGATTTGAGTATTCTTCATCAATGATTAAAAGTAGTAACTAAGAACAACGAGCGATATGGCATCAGATAGCTCATTGGTAAGAGCATTGCCGCGGAAAGCAAAGGTCCGTGGTTCGATTCCCGGTTTGACCGAATGTCGTTTCTTCTTTTCTTAGCTACTACAAAATGAATAAAAATTTATTTGAAATTTACATAAAAATTTTTTTATTAGTATTATTACCTCATTCTATTTCACAATTCTATATTCTTTCTTTTATTTTATTTACGTTTTCTGATTTCAACTAAAACCACAACTAATTTCCAATCTTATTCGTAAATAAATATTCACTTAAAACATCTTGCGGTTGAAATGCAGTTCTACTGACATTCGAGCTAAAATTCCTGATTTTTTGTAAAGGTTCAGTTTCTTTTCTCCAAAGACCTTCAACAACAGCATCACCTTCACATCTGTCTACGTAGTCTGTTGGGCAATAAGTAGAATCATTAATTTTTAAAAAATTATGCAAAACAACTGTAGCTTTAAGAATGTTTTCCGCTGATTCTGTTGACATACTCAGTATGCTTCTTATACGCGATCTACGCGACTATATGTCCCATATAGACGCTTATGTCTTGTAGACATTCTGCCTGTACACATTAGGTGGTTAAACTGGTTATTTTGCGCTGGGAGTAACAATAATGGTATAATTTTTTTCAACTTGGTATGATAAGATCTCAGGTATTAAAACCGGTTTGCGACCGTTGATATAACCACCTAGTGAGTTCATGCCCATAGATGGCAAGACATCGATGTCAAGACTTATGCCATATCCATGATTTCTACAAAATTTGGACTATCACAAAAATATTTTTCAAAAACTTTACACTCACTTATTAGACAAATTATAATTTTTCTGGAAATTTAATTCTGAACACCACGAAATCGCTACAGTAAATGAAATGCCCAGACATGAAAAAAATGGCGACATGAAAAACGGCAAGACAAGTTTTGACATAAAAAAGGTTCGTGTAGTAGGTGTATTAATATTCTTCATCTTACCATCAGTATACCAAACCAAATGTATTTTCAATTGTTCGGCGGGCTCGAGAAAGGCGTTTGTTTTAATTTTCTTTATTTGCACTTCACAGTATACCAGGAAAAGGTCCCATTAGCGGAAAGCCGCATCCTCAACAAAAAAATGAAACTCAATTCGAATTTGGTAAATAAGATCTACTTGGTATATGTAATTCACCTTTAAACAAATGTTTACCAAAGTTAGAGAATGAAATGAATGAATCACTTTGGCTGCCATAGCAACCAATATCAACAGTACTATCACCCATGTTATGTATTCCATTTTTTCGAAATTGAAGTTGCGGAAGTGGAATTAGGTGTTCTATATTCCACTTTTATTAATTTTCGTGAATTCAAATCCGCAAAGTTTTTGTACGTGGAACTGCAATATTAGTTGTCAAATTCAACTGTGGCTTTTTTATTTGTCGGTCGGAATTTTATTAATGAAGTTTTATTTTTAAATTTATTAAATAAATTTAATATATTTGAATTTATTTTAAAGTTTAAATATGTAAGTATATTATTAGTCTTTTCAATCAATTTCTGCAGTTAATTCAATGTACACTAAAAAAGTAATATTAGAAGTAAAAAATATTCATGAAATAAGAAATTTTTTGATAAAAAATTTTTAAAAAAAATATATTTTTTCAAATTTCACTACAATTTTAAGAACTTAATTATTTTAATGCAAAAAAAAAAAAAAATATTTTCATAACCCCTCCCTACGGCATACATATTCAAGGCAGTGTAAAGAAAATTTGTCTCTTGTACGTGACGAAATTGAATTTATTTTTACTATATATTTTTTATAAGAAGTGAAATCAAAAACGAAATTTATATTATTATGTAGATTTTATTTTTTTCTTTTGTTTATTTTTATTTTTTTCAACTAAATATATACTTAATAACTAAAACCAAAAATAAAAAATTAAATTTTGTTTTATTAATTTAGGTATTTATTTTATAGTTAAAACTACTTACACTATGATATAGTTTTGATCAATTTTCGTTTTTTTGATTTGTTCTGTAACATATTTCTATTTAAATTTCTAATTCTTATGTACAATCTAGTTCTAAAATACAATTTTTTAACTTCTAAGGGTAGCAAAATATTTATGGATTTACTTATACGATAACTTAAAAACTCCTTACTTGTAATTAAATTGTCACCATTTATATTTATGAAAACTTTTTCACATTCCTTTATTTTATTTGTGAAAATACTGCTTGGCTTTTTCAGTCCTCCTTCTGACACCTGATCGACCCATGTGAAAGTAGCCTCAGATGAAATTTAATTTTCTACATCTAATTTTTTGATTATATAGGTATCTAGCAATATATTCAACGGAATCATCCTCTAAATCAGAGCTCAATCTTTTAACTTTTAATTTTTCCTGACGTAGCTCCTTTTTAATTTTATAATTTCTTGGTTATTAATATTATTTGGATTGAAACTGCAAGCAAATTTTAATAAATAATAGTTATGTACATATGTATATAACGTACAATTTTTTTTAGATATTTCTACTTACGAAGTTTGAACAGCAACATCTTTAAGAGGATTATTTTCCTCCATATCCAGGCTTTGAGGTTCTTCGTCTAAAGATCTAAATGTTTCGATTTGTTTAATATATGTAGATTATTATGTTAAGCAATAAATTATCTGATTTTTGACAAACCTTTCATAAGATTCCAAAGCCTCCTTCACCAATTGTTTCTGTTGTTTTTGTTTTTGCCTCTCACTTCTGTTTGTTATATTTTCCAACTTTGGCAAATTTATGGTTGGTATGGCTCGTTTTTTCAAGAGTCTCTTCTCCATGGGCATATTGAGCAAAATGTCCTTCAACCTGTAATCATTTTCAACAAAATGTTTCGAACATATTTTAGCTGTCCTTAAATTTAATTGTTTTTGAACACCACAAGCGTTCAACGATTGTGCTGATACAATCCTGTCTTTTGGGGATGTAAAATATTTAATTTTATTATCAGTCTTTTTTTCTCAACGGCACACTTCACCATTTTCACGATTTTTCAAAAATTTAAAAAATTACAACAAAACACTAAATTTATTTCAAAAAAACTCCACAATAAACAATCATTTTTTCACAATAAACAATCATTTTTTCACAATAAACAATCAAATTTTTCACTTTAACTATTTTTAGACGAGTACGATGACGTCTTATTCAACAGCTTTCTGTTTGACAGCTTGAGTTTTTACACTGCCTTTTATATATATGCTGTGACCCCTCCCCATATACAAATGACAACTAACAGCTGATTCGAAATTAATGTCCGACATACATAATTCCGCGTGGAATCTGGAAGACCAGTTTCGATTTCGCATGGATTTGATTTCGTATTCCACTTCCACTTTTTGCGGAATCTAGAAAATGTGTGTACCTATATGTTTTTTTAAAACTCAAGAACATAGAATTTGAATTGGCAGGACATGTAATATTTACGTGTTTTCCATCGATGGCCCCAATATAGTTTGGCATGTTCCACATATTTTTGAAATCTCCTTCTATTTTTTTAAAAGGCTTGTTAGAAGATCTAAAACCTAAGATAGTTGAAAGATCACTAAATTTTGTTGGCTCTGCTTGGAAGTGGATCGCGGGATCATGATGACTTTGTAATAATTCAAGAAAAGATAAACGATGTTCTAAAAAATAACAATAATCAGGTTGTAATAAATAAACTGCTTAACGATAGAATAAATAATGTAACAAAAATAACAAACAAAATAGAAGATTTTATTAAAAACAATAGGCAATTTAAATACGAATTCATATTTAGCTTACAATATAAAATTAAATTAATTAAAGAAGAACTTACCAATTTTAAATATGCAATATATTTCGTAAAATCAGGTACGATAAACTCAATGATGCTTTCAAAAAAAGAAATAGAAGTAGCAACTAGAATTTTAGATAAAGAAAGGCTTCCTTATTCAACACCCGAAGAAGCTTTACAATTTTCCAATGTTAAGATTATTAAAAATAGCACCTCTCTCCTCTACATTGTAAATATCCCCATTACAACCAATGAGTCTTTCCAAAAAATAATTGTTAAACCTGTAAAAAAGAAAAATGTCACTATAGAAATAGAAAGAAATGTTATAATAAAACATCAGAACAAGATTTATTCTGTAACAGAAAATTGTAGTAACTATAATACGCTTTCCATATGTAATCAAATGAATTTGGTAGACATAAGCAATTCATCCTGCATACCTAACTTATTGAAAAGCTCCGGTTCAGTCTGTAACAAAATTAGCGGACAGCAAGTACCAATTTTTGAAGAAATTATTCCAGGCCTACTTTTATTCAACGATTACAGAGGACCAATAAAAATTGACCATACCACGCAATACCTCAATGGAACATTTTTAATTAAATTTACCAATACCACAATTACAGTCAATTAAAGAACATTCACATCCGCTCACATATCAACCACAGAAGTTTTACCAGCCATTTACAACCAATGCTAAGAGAAGGCCAATACAAAGAAATTATTTCATTGGAAACTATGAGAGAATTAAACATCAACAACACCAAACAGATCGAGTTTCTCGAAACTGAAATTAGAATTGGGAAATGGACTAGTATTAGTTTATCAACCATACTTGTGATCGTCTTCCTAATCGTTTTAGTACAAAAATTACCAACAAAAACCACAACAGAAATCACAATAGACCAAATTCAATCGCATCCAATGACTTCAGCTTCCTTACCTACGTTCTTTTGAAAAAATGGGTCCTTTAAAGCAAACGAGGACGTTAGCATTTTAGCGTGGAGGAGTTAACACAAAATGCATTATCAACATGTTTTAAATATTCTTTGTAAAACAACTAGCAACATACTTTCTCACGATCACGAAATAATGTAATTGCAACGTGACAATTGTTTACCACAAAAATTGCTGCCCCTATGTCTACCTAAAATAATTCATACTTTTCCTGTCATGTATAAAATAGACCAAATCTATTAAATTATTACATGGCGAAAAAACATTACTTAATAAACAAAAACAGTAAACACGGAACTTGCGAAAATTACCATTTAGTAATAAGCAACACCTGTTAATTGTTTTTAGAAACAAATGTACTAAATTCTACTAAACAATAACATACAAAAATATGCAATATTGTAATAAATGGTAATAAGCAATTACTTCCGTACTATAAGTTAAAAAGTCCAAATATGGAAGTGATAAGTTATGAAAACTGATTTTACTATAAGTATTATAGAAAGTAAGTGGGAGATAAAATAATTATTGTAAAATTAGTATTTAAGAGATTGAATGATGAAAAATAGATGTCAGTTGACTTATAGAAAAATAGCGTTTTATTTTGGTAACTCCGTGACCAGTATTTAAAGTGTGTCATACGGTATTAAAGTTGTCCTTTAATACTATATCCTTGTTCATTCGAAAAATATACACGACATTCCATATTTTTGTAAAAATTATAACTGTAAGAATTTTTTGTATGAATTAATTGTAGTTTTGATCTTGAATAAAACAGAAGTAAATTGAAGTTTAAAAATCATCTTTTATTTTTCTGCAATAAATTAAATTTTTTATTAACTTATATAAACCATTCTGGTGAATCGTTTTTTAACAATTATAAGTGAAATTAACATTAAAACTGTTTTTGTTGAGTATATCGTATACAACGAACCTCTAATTTGAATTTCTATCATATTTCAATATTTTTTTGAACTTTATTTACACGACTAAATAAACAGAAGTCTACAATCTTCATATTCAATAATTTTTTTGAAATTTCGATTTAATTATTTTGATTTGAGTTCATACTTTTTTAAACATTTATAATTTCACTTTTTTTTTTGAATTTAATTATTAATTTTTCATTTTATAATTTTGCCTTTAAATTTATTTTTTGACTTTGATTTCTTGAATTAATAAGTTTTTCATTTTTATAAGTTATAATTTGTTTTTCAAATTTACCCTCATTTTTTTGATTTATAATGTTGTTTTCAAATTTATTTTGTTTGAATTAATACCTTTTCATTTTTATAATTTTATAATTTTGTTAGTTGTAAGTTGTTGTAACTTTGTGTTTTCTTTTAAAAACCATGATCCTTTTATTCGCAATTATTTTTCTCTAAAAATAATTTATTGTGAGTTATTTAAAGGACTCTTTTGAGCATTAAATAACTCACAGTATTATCAGACAGGCTAATGTTCGCGTCACAGGACGTCATATGGTGTGGGTGTGGTTTTGATACGCCCAGTGGTTTAAATGTGGTTTCGTTTTTTTAAATATTTCGGCTTCTGCCCCACCTAAGAGGTTCAAACCAAGGACAGGATGATGGTCGCGTCACAAGACGTCATATCGTGTGAGCGTGGTTTTGATACGCCCAGTGGTTTAAATGTGGTTTCGTTTTTTTAAATATTTCGGCTTCTGCCCCACCTAAGAGGTTCAAACCAAGGACAGGATGATGGTCGCGTCACAAGACGTCATATCGTGTGAGCGTGGTTTTGATACGCCAGTTGAAAATGCTGTGAGTTATTTAATGCTCAAAGGAGTCCTTTAAATAACTCACAATAAATTAAATTTTTTTTTTGTATATATATGTAAAAGTTTCTCACAATTAACTTATAATTTTATTTATTTATTTATTTTACAATTAGGGTAACAACTACGATGTTCCTTAACCTAATTAATCTAACCGAGGTCGTTAGACCATATCGATGTACATCTGTTGATTAAATATTGCGAGCTATATCTACTTAGAGCTATCTATGCCTATGCTTAAACTAACACCTAACGGCTAAGCTTAAAGTTTAGTATCAATAATGCTAGGTTGCGCTTATGTTATATATATTCAACTGTACAGCTACTTATCTAGGAAAATAAGAAATAATAGAGGGGTAAAGAAAAGGTGAAGGTGTGATTGATCTAAAGTTGAAAAGTTATGTTTATAGTGTATAGGTAAGTTCTACCTGCTAAATTCATTAAAATTATTTATTTATTTATGATTATTTTTGTTAAGAATTTTAGTTTTGATTCCTTATTCTTATAATTATTTAGGCTACTGTTTTGAAGGAGTTAGACCTGATGTGTTAGTCGTCCTACAACTGTCGTAAAGGGTCAGACGACGGGATGAAGGGTGTTGTAGGCCGTCATTTTGTCTGTGACTATCTTTTTGATGGAGGTGGCGTCAGAAGAGTTGACATCTAAAGATAGTCTTTTGGATCCTAGAAATGCAAGGCGTCTCCTAGCGAACTGTTCCCTGAAACGATGACATTCCACAAAGATATGTTTGGATGAAAGATCCACATTGCAGCCTAAGGGGCATGCTGCTGGGGCAGTTTTGTTAAACAAATGAGCTTTAGCCGCGAGAAAATGACCTGTCCTCAAACGGAAAAGCTTTATTCAGCTTCCTGTTTCCTATTCAGCTTCCTTCAACAAGGCCAAGGTCTCCGCCGTGAAAACCGATGTCCATGTCGGCAATTTCTCCTTTAGCAACGTCGAACCCGACGAGTCAACCACGGCGTAACCGGTGGCATTCTCCGATTTCGACGCATCGGAATAGAGAAATCTGTCAGGGGTGTTAGTAGTTCCAGAGGCATACTATCAATGGCTTTCTTAAGGCATGAAGATTTGAAGTACTTCGTTGATCGCCTTGCCGTGATGTCATTAATTATTAGGTAAAGGGGGGCCTTTGGGTTGTGGGTGTTTTTAAGGATGAAATTGGAGGAGATTTTGTCAATTCTGTCTAGTACATGGTCGAAAGTTGATTCCGTTAGTAGGGATTGGACGGGGGTGGTTTTTAGAGCACCTGTCGTTATACGGGCGGTGATATTGATACACGTTTGCAGCTTATTCAATGTACGGTTGGGGCAGTTCCTGAACAGGCAGATACCATAGTCCAGTCGTCAGTAGGTAAGAGCTTCACCCACTCCAACTGCCGTGGGAATGGGTAAACCGTATTTCCCTTTGCAGACAACCTTGAGGAGGTTGTTAACCTTCGCAATGTTGCCCGCCAACCAGGCTGTGTGTAGGTGCCAGGAGAGATTTCGGGTAAACGTAATACCTAGAATTTGTAGATGTGGAGAGAAGAGGACCATTGTATTCGGGAGTGAGGAAATTGCGATGCAGCTTTCATTACACTTCCTTTTCTTACAGACGTGCAAGGCCTCAATCTTAGCTGGGCGAATGAACGCGCCAGTTTCAGAGCACCATTCGTTGATGGTTGAAAAACCTGAAGTGAACAGGAGATCTGTGTCCTAAAACTCTGACCGTGATTCGTCTATCATTTCAAAATGATAGGACGGTTTTGATCAGGTTTAGATTGATTTTCCATTCGATAAGCTGAGCAGCTATGGTGTGGGCAAGGACTCTATAGGACTCTATCATACGCTTTGTGAAGGTCTATTGAAAGTAGGGTATCGTGTTCGGCTTTCTCGAGAGCGCATGACAGGTTGTGCTGAAGCTCGTACAAGAGGGATAAACATCCCCTTGACGGTGTGAAACCGTGCACTACATGTGGGATTCTTTGCTCGAGAAACCAAGAGAGTCTATTGGCTATAACTTTTTCTAGAAGTTTGGGGGAGATGTTGAGAAGAGAGATTGGTCTGATCTGTGTCGGACTGAGGGGAGTAGTTGATTACTTTGGTAGGGGTATGACTTCAGCTAGCTTCCAAACGAAGGAGAAGCATCCTGAAGTCATAATTTTGTTAAATTTTTGAGCTCATGCTTGTTGGTGTTGAAAGAGATGATAGCTGATTTGCACTTATCGTCAAGGCTATTGAAATTGATTGTCTCCGAGGAGAAGAAGGTGGCTAGAGCATTGGCTGCATCTAGCGGGCTGTCTATTAAAGAGGGAGGGGCTGCTGTGTCGTTGTCTAATTTAATGGGAAGAAAGAAGCGACTGTTCTTACGGCCAAGGATCTAGGGTACTGTCAGGATTATTGGAGTCGGAAAATTCGATCCAGGCTTGCTTTTTCGCTGATTTGATATGACGTTTCAGCGTCGCCGCAGCTTTGTGGAAGGCAATAGCACTTTCGCTGGAATTATGGGACTTAAGTCTCTTCCAAACAGAGTTTTTCAGCCTTATCAACCTTTTGGTCTCCGAGGAGAACCAAAGAGGCGTGGAACGTGTAAATGGCTTGGAGATTGGGATGCTTGAATTTGCTGCTTCTCTGATACTCTTTGTGAGTATCGAAATTTCTTGATTTATATGATTTGATGGGGGGTGTTCGCCTAGGAACAACGTAAATTTGTTCTGAAAGAATTCCAGTCTGCCTTGGATTCGACAAATCTAGGTATATGAATGGGTGTGGATGAGGGTGCATCCAAGGTACATTTGATGGGTAGATGATCACTACCATGTGGAGGAAGGGTTGTCCACAGTATTTTGGCAGCGATGTCTGTAGAGGCCAACGATATATCAATATGGGTTAACTTGTTAAAAGTATTAATGTGAGTTGGTGCGCCATCGTTCAGGACCACGAGACGCGAAGAGTCCAGCCAATCTTTAATCAATTTGCCTTTAAGATCCAACATTTTAGAACCCCATAGAGGGTTGTGAGCATTGAAGTCGCCGAAGCAAATGACGGGATCCTGGTCACCACCGAGTAGTGATCCAAGGTCATTGGTGGGGTCCACGTGACCGTGCTCCAGATAAATGTCGACTAATGTGATGTTTAGTGGGTTATTTGTTTTGATTTTAATGGAATGGTTAGTTGTGTTAGTGGGGAGGCGTGAGAAATGAATGCCATTCCTAACCATCATGGCCACTCCGCTCTTTCGAGCTTCGTGGGTGTTGTGTGTCAAGATGGTGTATCCATGTCTCACAAAATCAGGAGAGCTAACAGGGATATGTGATTCTTGAATCATCACAACATCCGGTTTGTGTCTGGTTATTAGTAAGTCTAGTTCGCCAATCCTGTGCCAGAAACCAGCTATATTCTATTGGAGGATGATAAATCTAGGTCCAAAATTGTGGTTGTATCTGTTCATAAGATGTCATCCGGTTAACTTATAGACATGGTTCGTCAGTTATAGAGGTTTCGTCATCTTCCGGTTCTAATTCGAGCGTTATAATCTGTTTAGGTGAATCTGCTTCTGTAGATTCAATATCCATGTTGGTTGTGTTAGTTGTTGGAAAGAAGGGGTTAGTGTTGGTGTTTGTGATGTTTTCAGTTATTTTCATTTGTTGAAATGTGGCGGTTACTGTTGAAGTTTTTCCGTTGATGTAGTTGCTGTTGTTTTGGTGGTGGAGTAGGAATTGTGTAAGTGGTGTTCTGGGTATTATTGGTCAATAACCAAAGAACTAAATCACGTTGACTTCCCAATTTTTAACTTGTGTACGAGTAAAAATCCCTAAAATTTTTAATCTTCTGGTCAGTACTCAGAAGGCTAAAAATTACCAAGTCAAGTTGTTAAATTTTCTATCTTTAGGTCAATACCCCAAAGATAGAAAATACACTAAGTGTTGTAAGAAAATTTCTATCACACGGTCAATACCCAAGAGATAGAAATACAGAGAAACTCCAAAAAAAAAATACTTATGCGATCAATACTCACATAAGTTCCCTAAGTTCGATTCTTTTGTGTCAATTCCCAGAAGATTTCGAAATCTTGACTTCTTAATAGGTCAGTACCCTAGGCAGAAGTGACGATTGTTGACCAGTACCTAGTTTATATACTCTTCGAGGTCTATTGTTTTAAGAATTTAGTACCGTATTTTGGTGTACCATTTTTCTTGTACCGGTTAACCATCTTAAATTTTCTTTGTTATCTTGACATATAGTCTTTGTTTATCTTTTGTTGTTTATACTTTTTGATAGTTTCTGGCTGAAGCTTTATTTAATAAATTTAGAAAGTGCAAAGAAAATTTATATTAAAATTATTAAAAGGTAAGTGGATAAATTGATTTTAATTAACTTTTGTTAATTTTTAATAATTAAATTTTTTCACATTCAGATTCATCACAAAAAACAAGGTATGGCATGTTGAAGTCATCGGTAAGTAAAGGTATGTCTTTATACAAACCATAACCTATATTTTTATTTTCAGATGACCTTCAACACCAGTGGTTTTTAAGTGATTCCGTTTTTTTAAATATCTCGACCCTTGCGCAACCTAGGAAGTTTAAGCAAAGGACAGGATAAAAGTCGCGTCACAGGACGTCATATGGTTTGGTTGTGGCATCGATACGCCCAGTTGTTCTAAAGTGGTTACGTTTTTTTACATATCTGGACGTCTGTGCCACCTAGGAGGTTTAAACAAGAAACAGACTAATGGCCTTGTCACTGGACGTCATAAGGTCTGGGCGTGTCTTCATACGCCTTGTTGTTTTAAAGTGGTTTCGTTTTTTTAAATATCTCGGCACTTGCGCTAACTAGAGGGTTTAAACAAAGAACAGGCTAATGGCCGCGTAACAGGACATCATATGGTGTGGGCGTGGTTTCCATACGCTTTGTGGTTTTAAAGTGATTTTGATTTTTAAATATCTCGACTTCTGCCCCACCTAGGAGGTTCAAACAAATGACAGGCTGATGGTCGCGTCGAAGGATATCATACGGTACAGCTGTGGTTTCGATTTTAACAGTGGCTTCAAAGTGGTTTCGATTTTTGAAATATCTTGGCACCTACGCCGCATAGGAGGTTCAAACAAAGGTTAGGCTGATGACCGTGTCAAAGGTCGTCGTATATTGTGGGCGTGGCGTCGACACGCCCATTGAGTTAGAAGTGGTTACTGTCTCACCTAGGAGTTTCAAACAAAGGACAGGCTGATGGTCGCGGTACAGGACGTCATATGGTGTGGGCGTGGTTTTGATACGCCCAGTGGTTTTGAAGTGGTTTGGTTTTTTTTAATATCTTGGCTGCTGCGAAACCTAGGATGTTCAAACAAAGGACAGGTTAAAAGTCGCGTCACAGGACGTAATATAGTGTGAGCATGGTTTCGATACGCCTACTTTTTGTGAAAGTGGTTTTGTTTTTTTAAAATCTTGGCACCGGCGCCACATAGGAGGTTAAAAAAAAAAACAGGCTGATGGCCGCGTCACAGGACGTCATATTGTGTGGTCGCGGTTTTGAAATGCTCTTGGTTCTGAAGTGGTTTCGTTTTTTCAAATTAATGGGCTCCTGCCCCACCTTCGAGGTTCAAACAAAGAAAAGGCTGATGGCCGCGTCACAGGACGTCATATGGTGTCGGCGTGGATTTGATACGCCAAGTGGTTTTAAAGTTATTACGTTTTTGTCAAATATTTCGGCTACTGCGCCAACTACGAAGTTCAAACAAAGGAAAGGCTAAAAGCCGCGTTACAGGACGTAATATGGTGTGGACGTGGTTTCAGTACGTCCATTGGTTTTGAAGTGGTTTCGTTTTTTTGAACATCTGAACGCCTCCGCCACCTAGGACGTTCGAACAAAGGACAGGCTAATGGTCGCGTCACGGGACGTCATATGGTGTGGGTGTGGCTTTGATACGCCCAGTTGTTTTGAAATGGTTTCGTTTTTTAAATATTTCGGCTGCTGCGTGACCTAGAAGGTTAAAACAAAGGACAGTTTAGAAGTCATGTCACAGGACGTCATATGGTGTAGGTGTGGTTTTGATACGCCTAGTTGTTTTGAAATGGTTTCGTTTTTTTAAATAGCTCGGCTGCTCCGCGACGTAGAAGGTTAAAACAAAGGACAGTTTAGAAGTCGCGTCACAGCACGTCATATGGTGTGGGCGTGGCATTGACACACATAGTGGTTTCGAAGTGATTTTCTTTTAATAATATTTCGGTTACTGCGCCACTCAGGAGCTTCAAACAAAGGACAGGCTGATGTTCGCGTCACAGGACGTCGTATGTTCAAGGTGTAGCTTCGATACGTCTAGTGGTTTTAAAGTGATTTTTTTTTTAAATATCTGGACGACTGCGCCACCTTGGAGTTTCAAACAATAAATAGGCTAATTAAATAAAAAATAAATTGAAATGGATGACCAAATGAAGGTATTGACTATGATGATAAGTATTCCTGTAAAGAGTAAAATATTAGTAGTTATAAGATAGTAATGCTGAAACTATATCATTCCAATTTTGTACAGAATTAGTGTTCAAAATTTCAAATATTAGTTAACAAAGGTTAGGTAAAGTTTTGACCTTATGATATGTTACAATTTTAATGGCAGATTTTACATTAACAATAGCTGTATTTTGTTCGAATGGGTTATATTGATTACTAGCAGAAGAAATAAACAAGCGAGCGTTATCAGTTAAAGTGAAGCTAACTAAGTGAGCCCAATCAGTTTAAGTGAAGTGAAGAAACTGAGCTTAATCAATTGAATTGAAGTGAAACAAGTGAGCTCTATTAGTTGAAGTGACGCTGGTTAAGTGAGCCTAATCAGTTGAAGTGAAGCTAACTAAGTGAGCCTAATCAGTTGAAGTGAAGTGAAGCAAGTTAGCTCTATTACTTGAAGTGAATCTAGTTAAGTTGGCCTAATCAGTTAAAATTGAAGCAACTGAGCCTAATCAGTTGAAGTGAAGTGAAGCAAGTGAGCTCTATTACTTGAAGTTGAGCTAGTTAAGTTGGCCTTATCAGTTGAAGTGAATTAAAGCAACTAAGCCTAATAAGTTGAAGTGAAGTAAAGCAACTGAGCTTAATCAATTGAAGTGAACTGAAGCAACTGAGCTCAATCAATTAAAGTGAAGTTAAACAATTAAACTTAATCAGTTTATTAATTTCAACAAGATACTGCTATTGTAACTACCAGTCGATTTGCAAAGACCATTTATGTTGAACGATGCTGCAATCACGTTACGTATTTGAGTGGGAATTAAATTGAGATTATAGTTAAATGACATAAATTTGAAATAAGATTGACTTTAAATTTGAATAAATTGAAATTAAATAATTTTATTTGAAAACGGGAAAGAACTCTTTAAATTTAAAATAGAATAAATGTTGTGTTTAAAGGAGAAAAATAACTTTAAAATTTGAAATCAATAAAATTTCCAAGTTTTACGGTCAATGCCCGAAAACATGGAAATTGACAAGATAATATGTTAGAGTTCTGTTTTATGGTCTATGCCTCTTAAAACAGAAATTGCCAAGGAAATTTACTAAAATTTCTTATCTTATGGTCAATACCCAGTAAGATGAAAATTAGCAAGAAAATTCACTTAAATTTCCTATGTTATGATTATTACCCTTTAAGAAGAAAATATCAAGTAAAGAAAAAAAAATACTTACATATCAATACTTTTGTTAGTATATGAGGATTCCTCCCCACTTAAGGTCAATACCCTTTAAGTTTAGGAGGAGACTTCTTGCTAGGTCAATTCCCAAAGCAGGACCAATAAAAATATATAACGTTCAGAAGAATCTCTTAAGCAATCAACAATATTGTGCTAAATGTACATGAGTAGGCAAAAAGGCACCTCAGTGTGGGAAAAAAACCGGTTTTCGCCACGCTTGTTGTTGTTGTAAAAATGACGTCATCAATAATACAAGGTGTTAAGGTAATTGGTCATAAATCATGTTAATTGATGTGTTAATTGGTAATTAAGGTTATTGTTATAGTTTTAATGAGGTGATTGGAAATTAGAGCATCTGTCGCGTGCTGTGCAAAAAGTAAAAAAAAATTCACGGTAAAGATCAGTGACACAAGTTAAAAATTCATAACTATAATCAGTGGCGTCTCGTCCAGGTGTTCAAGGTGTTCACAGAACACCCATATAATCTAAAGCAAATTTAAAAAAAATTGAGAACTTCAAAATAATTTTCATAACTTGAATAGTAATGTCCATATAAAGCTAGAGTGTTCTATTATAATGTAGAACCCAGCCTCACATTCAGTGATGTGCATTTGAAGCCGTCCTCGTTTCGTAAACAATATAAATAATATACAAGTACAACCAGGGTGTGAAGCTCTGATGTAGAACCCAACCTCATTCAGTATTATTTCTATCAAAATGTATTGAAGTTCTACTCAAGAAGAACTTTAATACTTTTCAATCCTATGCATTGAAATTTGAGGCTTTGTTCTCGTACTGTAACAATACAGTTGTTATATAATGAAGGTGTTCAATTCTGAAGCAGAACCCAAGTTACAATTAGACTCAATGTTATTTTTAACAACCTTGCAACTTTAAAAAATGTACGCTTTCATATTATAAAGTTGGTTCTGTAAGACGTTCGAACAAACTTCAAAATCAAAGTCACACCTATAGACAAAGCCAAGCCAAGTGAAATATTGAATTAAAAAATTGTTTGTATGAAACGTCACATATTTTTCACATATTGAATTATTTTATTTTTTATTTTTTTGCCAACTTTAAACTTTAACTACTCGTGCTGTATTGCACCGATTTGAGTCAAATAAAATGCAATAAGTCAGAAAATAGTTCAAGAATTGAAATGTACACTTTTTTTAAGGATCAGGATAATTATTAGGAGAAAAAAATAGAGAGAAGAAAAAGGGTATTTGTCTAAAACATGACTTTTATTGTGTTTCACCATATAGCTTTTACCCTAGTAAACGGATTTCGATCATTTAAAGTTTTTATAATATTAGACCCTTCAAGAAATATCCTGACCGAATTTCAGCTTTCTAGTCCTACGAAAACATACATGTCTAAGGAATCAAAAAATGTAACATTTTGATACTAAAAATTGGTGCGTGGGTGTATAATTTAAAATATAACGAAGGGTTAAGCTTGTTGAATAGACTCGAAGAAGTTAAAAAACATAAAGGAGGTTCAACAAAGTACTGACTTTGACAAAAAGCACCTTATTTTTTATAATGTTCATACTGCCCGAATATTTTATTGGAATAAAAATTGAAGCTGAAATTTTTAACTGTTTGTTTTGAAATTTTTTTGATATTAATGTTGATTGTTTGTTTCGTAAATATGTTGTTATAAGAATAAAGAATTATTTTTAGTATTTTGTTTCATACTTTTATTGTAAAAATTTTTTTTTATTTAGGATAAATTAAAAATATTTGTACTGCCCGAATACTTTGTTGAGCTACTATATAACTACATATATGTATATTTAATTTCTTAAATTTTCTCAATTACCCTGTAGCACACCCAGGTGAATAAGTCACGAGACGCCACTGACTATAATATTAGGTATACCTGTGTATATATCATACACCTTTATATTATATCTGAGTGACTGTAAGAAAAGATCAAGTTTGTATGTACTTATGTGTATGCCGCTCATATTTTGTGTTATCTCCATTCAAGCATATCTTTTTAGTTGTCTTGTTTCAGGGTTTATAGATATTTTAAAAGTTAAACTCTTTTATATAATTAAGATTAACAACAAAAAGAAAAGAAGTTTTGTTGTATTAAATGAAAAAAGTTTAAAAAAGTAATTAGAATTTACGGATGTTATACAAGTTTAAGGTCAAGAAATGGAATGTTAGGATAGGTTAGTCATAACAAAAACATAAAACTGAAATTTTTAATATCACAAAGATGTTATGAAAAACAAAATGGTCTCTATTTTAGAGAATAAAAATGTATAAAAGAACCAGAAAACATAAATAATTCACAGTCTATTGCACTTATTTATTTAAATTACACTCTAAAGTGAAAAATAAAAAGCAAAAGTATGTCTTATTTAATTATGGACATTCAGTTTGTAGTTGGTAATAGCAATGACAATATAAATTCTATAACAGACTAATTATTCCCATATAGCGAAATAGTCCCAACCAGTTGACCTCCAATCTCAAAGTTTGGCCTCCAATCTAAAAGCTGTTTAAGCTCTTTCTTATTCTCAGGATTTTTTCTTAATTTCTCACTTTTTTAAAATATATTCTCTTTTCTATCTATTTTCCATACAATACATAGAAAATTTTAACAAAAATTTGAGAAATTTTAATATTTTTAACTCGCTATACAATCATTCTAATGGTTCTCATTACTATATAGAATCATATTGAAACAGCTTTCCTTTTACTGCATATTCAGATATATGGTAGAATACATACCATTTGATTTAGTATAAGAATTTAACCAATTCGTATGAGGAATTGAAGACATAGGATTTGAGGGTATATTTCAAGAAGAAGAAGTATACAAGTAGCTAATTTGCATATGATCACATTTATAAATTTTATTGATAATTTACATATCAAATTTATTATTTTGCATAACAAATTTGATCGTTTATCAGGTCAAATATAATGTTGATATCAAAATGATATTTTTAGAAAATAATTTTATTGATAAATTCGATCAAAAATCGTTATTTTCTAGCACTAAAAATCTTTTTTGCACCTGGCAATCAGAATTCATAGTAATATACAAAAATTCGAGTAATATACAAAATTATCTACAATATAGGATTCTTCATATCCTCTTCATGTTTTTTATTCTTCTTATGTTCTATTGGATGTCATTTTTAGTATATATTGAATGTATTTTAAATGGGAATGTTTTATAGTATTTGTGAAAACAGGTTTTTTTGTTTTTTTTTTAATAAATCCATTGATATACAAAATTGTATTAGGACAGACGCTGATATACTTTCGTTTGATAGTATATGTTGACGGTAACAAAAAAAAAAACAAGGAGGTGTTATACACATGTTTATCTTCAATACATAATACCACTTCAAATAGAAAAAAAGATCTTTTTTCCTTATTACCCTTTATACCTTACCTGTATACATTTTTCAATGCAAAAGATCAAAAATATCATCGTACAAAAAAAAGTGTATATGTGTTTGAAAAAAATTTACAAATTATTTACTTAATGCCTAAATGGTAT
The DNA here is from genome assembly GCA_939192795.1 of Bombylius discolor. NCBI lineage: Eukaryota > Metazoa > Arthropoda > Insecta > Diptera > Bombyliidae > Bombylius > Bombylius discolor. The sequence continues at coordinate 25,371,794 of OW584239.1, forward strand.
TTTTGTGTTTTGTTGTTTTTGGAAAAGATATATGATATGTATGGTAGGTATATGAGAAATAAGAAATGTATGAAATATGAATATAATATTTTTATTGTTTCATTTTTTTTTCTTGTGTTTGCTTGTGTGTATATATATTTTAAAGTAAAAATATATATTCAGAACAGCATTAGATATTTTTTAATGTAAAAGAAAATAAAATAACATGCCTGTTGATTTTGATCTCCTGATCCATTACAGATAAAATTTTCATATTTCCTAATGAAGAGGAACAAACCACGAAAAAATTTCTGGATATAAAAATTTACGAAAATGTAAAAATTAATTTTTAAAATTATTTTTAAAATTTGAAATAAAAAATACATATGTAGTTATTTGAAATACTATTTGAGGGATACATAAACAGCAAATATATACCATATGTACATATTGAAGAAACAGGTATAATTTTTTGTTTGAAACTAGAAAATAAATTTACAAGTTGAATACTTTTTATAAATATTTTTATGCGTATATTTTGGCTCGTGTTGAATTTACAGTATATTTCAATATATGCATTAAAAAAAAAGTTTAGAACGAAAAATGGGAATTAGGTGTGTGCATATGTATTTGTTATATGAATAATAATATTCTGTGACTAAATGAGTAGTAAACGAAAGTTTTCTCATATATTTTTTCGTGAGAGATAGAAACTTTTCGTCTCTCACACTTCCCCGCACAGGTCTACAAATTTTATGAAAAGTGCGGATTTTCGAATGTACTGCCAGTGAACCTCTCTATGTATCTGCTCTGTGGTAATAGTAACCAACATTTTATTAAAGAATTGGTGACCTTGTAACCTTTTTCTTTAATACCAACATTGTATCATTTTAAACCACCTTATAGAGAAAAAGAATTATGTGAATCAGCTAAAAAACAAAACAAATTTAATGAAAAAAATATCAATGGCCTCGATTGGAATGGAGGTGACATCCCGTATTGTGAACTGGAATGTATAACATAATTGAGATGATAACGCTTAAAACTAGTAAAATATATGTTAAAGGAGAGCAGAAAAAAAAATTTCTTCATTCTTATGTTTCATCAGGAGTAGAAATTATTGATCTGATGAATAAAATTCCTTCATTGAAATGTATTACAAAGTATGATTCTTTTTGTAAAATACATGGTATGGATAGTCGTTTCAGGTGTGCAGTGAAAAATTGTATCAACATATCTATAGAACTTATTAAAAATAAAATTTTAAAATAAAAATCAAAACTAGTTTATTTATTTCTTGAATATTATAATATATATATACGTATATATACAAAATTATAATTTGTTTTGACAAACTTTCTTGTAACCATAAGGAACTGAAGAGTAATCATCTAAAAATTTACGTTTTTCAGATTTAGGTTGGTAGATTTTTATTTCTGGTACGGTTAAAACATTATGGTCTATTGTTCTACGAAAATTTGTTATAGGTACTTTAAGTGTTTTAACACTTTCAAAATCTAAAATTAAATCTTTAATGGTGTCAAAATTAACAATCTGTAAATTTTCGTAATTTAAATTAATTCCCTTTACTTTACACACAGTTTTATAAGTATTGTTTGAAGAGCTGAAAACCTTAAATGCATAATTTTTTGGACCACCACAAACAAATTCGGTAATATAACTCCCAGTACCATAACTTTCTAGTTCGTCAGTCATATCTCCTACAAACTCACCAGTTGGAGGATCGTAGTTTACGCCATCACAAATATAAATAATAGAATCGGTGTCATAATATAGAACTCGTTCTCCCAACATTTCTAAATAACTATACAATTTAAGTCGAGCTTGTGTTGTAGCATAAGCAGCAATACAAACATTTACTGTAGATAAAAAGTCGTTAACTTCATTTTTATATTGATAATTAGCTATTACAATATTTTCATTAATTGGAAGTAAATGGAGCACATTGATAGAAGGAGATGTTAATAAATTAAATAATTCTAAAGGTATACAATTTTATGTTGTTATTTACAAATATCAAAAATTAAATTTTTACAAAATATAGAAATTTCATAAAAAAGTCTTGAATAATTTATGTGGACGTATGATTGACACATAGGTATATATAAATCATCATTTTCCAACTTAAATTGTCCTTTTTCTCTACACTTAGTACAATATTTGTTGTAATATTCTTTAACACTTGGAGATGCATTGTGATTGTAATGCATTACAACATTTTAAAATTCAAGTAAACTGATTAACACATTCAATTCATTGTAACTCAGTATAATACATTTTTCGTTTTGCAATAGTATATTGTATGCCACAGAACAATCCTTAGTGTTAGCAGCTTGTTTTTGCATAAAATCGTAGAACACTTTCCAGTGGTCGATTGTCAGTGGTACAGTATTTTGCTTATAATGATGAAAAATAATTTTTGCCTCGAAAGTCGTTGAATCAAAACCGAGTGAAATTTTAATTTTTTGTTGATGATCTAAGTAGTATGTGTAGTTTAATAGAAGATTTTCAAATTTATCCACAGTAAGTTTCGCTTTTTTACTAAGATTTTTTTTGTTTAACTTTTGTAAAATTTGTTGCTTCGAAGTCATGTTTTGCTCCATTTCAGTTTGGCTTTCACAAATTAACTGTTGGTTTTTACTTTATGTGTTTTAATTTATAAGATTGACGACAGGTTGACATGATTGATTATATATTACTCCACCTTTTTGACCAGCATTCTTTATAAATAATTTTCGATAAAGACGTACGACTTTTTTGTCATTAAATGTATAGCTTGTTGGAGAAAATTCTCCTAAAAACGTTCTCATTGTTTAATTTTTACATCTATGATACAGGTATACACAGCAGTATTGCCCACAAGTTGCCGAAAAGTCACTTTGTAATCTCTTATGATTATTAATAAAACTTTTAGAGTTATTGAACAAAAAGCTTTTGAAAAAATAATTTATAGGATATTTCCCAAAAGAATCAAAGTATTCAGCCGGTCTCTTTGTGGGAAAGTAAAACGCTACCCAATGTGTTCCACTTTTATTTGCGGGATCAGTATTTGCAATTACACATGCTGGTTTTTTTATTTTTTCAGGTAAACGATCACTTGGAAACACCCCTTTGAAAATTTTTTTTTGCAGCAGCATTATTTTTTAACGTATTAACAAGTTCGATCGTGTTCATTCTTGTTCACATGAATTGAAAGTCTCAATGTCTATGATCTTGGTATAAAAGGTTATATAGTTTTGTAAAAATTCCTTTGTTGCTCCTCCACTAACGAGAACAGTTGAAAATTTTGCCAAGGTCTTAATAAGATTTTTATCTAAACGTCTAAGTTCCAAGTTTCCAAATGCATTTATTTGTTCTGCATGCTTGTCACAAGATGTCGGATATTTGTATATTATTTCTTTCGAAAATATTTTATTTTCTGGTGTTAAACCGGCAAAAGATAGTTTTTTAAAGAAGGTTAAACTACCTTCTGTCATATATTCAACGTTTACCAAGCAACAACTCATTGTGATTGATTCTGCTTTGTTATTAGCTTGCAGCTATATATACATATACTTTTAGAAGTTGGTGTATACGTTACGAATTTTATCAATTTCAATACCTGCATCATATTCAGCATACACAATACAAGTCACACTGTTTTTCAATGCTTCTTTGAATCTTCCTTCAATTCTTACTATTCCTTGATTTAGCAAATTACCACACGTAGAATCATATGAATTATCTGAAGTCAAATCAAATGCTAGGAGAAAACAACCATTATCGAAGAATTTTGTTGTTATCTGATGACCTTTATCGAAATAGTGAATTCCAGTTCCTTTGAAAAGTGTCATGTAACCACGTGTACTTATTGGCTTTTCTTTTGAATAATCAAACTCTATAGGTTGATTTGGTACTTGTACACCATTGACTGATAAATTGAATCTTGTAATATTGTTGTGTTTAAAGTTGTACGGATTTTTTTCTTGTTTACCAGTATAAGCGTCATTATCTATCATACCAAAAATCAACAAGTTAGGTAATTGACCAATTACTACATTATCTAAAGATAATGTGAATGTATTTGTAGGTAAAGTATACGTTTTAACTTCTACACGTTTGTATGGGTATAAAGCATTTGAACGCTGAAGAACAGTTTCATGTGCGAGTATGGATTAACTGTTACATGATTCATGTACATTGTGACTTCTACAATTTTTATTTGAGGGGAATTACTATCATTTTTAGAATAAAGATAAAATTCCGGTTTCTCGAGTGATAATATTACACGTAGATCTACTCCATTAATTATCAGTTTTTCTTGATTAAACATATCACCATGGATTTTACCCATTACTTCAACAACATTACTTTTAGCAAATAGCTGAGATCTTTTGAGATAACCTTCAGTTAAGTCAATCGCTCGTCCAGTGTCTGCTAAGTTTTCAATAATATCCATTTCTTCTTGATCAAGATACCAGCCTACAGATTCTAGATGTGTTGTCGCAGCATCTTACCCATAATTTAGTAAATTTTCAATGTATGCTCTATAATGGTAATTATTATCTGTTTGTGCAATCGGTTTGCCATTTAGTTGTATTGTACATTGTCTGAAAAGTGAGTGCATCACATTATTGACAACACCAATTGGAAAAGCTTCAACTTCTTCTGTAGTACCGTCACTTTTTGTTACTTGTCTTTTTTCATTTCCCGTATATAATTCTTCTTTTCCATCTTTGAGTTTTATCAACTGTACCTTTAGTCGAAGATAAATACTAGATAAATCGCGATACGTATCACCATGACCCAACGATACAAATTCTAAAACGGATGAATTGTCTAGTGTTGCTATAGGCTTATATGCTACTTCTTCAGTTTTTAGAATATTACTTTGAATAGGTGGAGCAGAAAAAATATCCAGTTCAGATTTCATACATTCTTTATACGACGACATGTTGTTTATTTGTCAAATATGTCTAATACACGTTTACGTAATTTACGTTTACTATTTACACGTTTCTTAGGTGGTAATTTCTTAGAGGATGATTTTCTAGCTGATTTCTTAACTCTTGAACGTTTTCTTCATTTGGAGGATGATTTCAACTGTATTGCTGTGAATGGATTAGCTCTTTTTATAGCCATTCTACTTTTTATACCTTCACCAGTCATTTTATCGAAGATTTTATTTATACCTTTTTGAGCTAATTCTTGGGCAGCAGCTTTACCTTGATCTTTTAAAATATCTTTAAAAGGTCTATTACTACTACCTACTTCTTGCCATATGGCTTTTCCTGTCTTAAGTGCTTGTTCTTTTAAAACCTTTGCTCCTGAAGCAACTAAAGGTTGTAAATATCGTAATAGACCACTGAAGAAACTACCAATACCTCGTCCACGTTGATAAATAAGTGGTGCACGATACAATTCTCCAATATCTGCTAAATTTCCACCACTTTGAATTAAATAATATTGTGTGTCATACGAATTCATTTTAGAAGTAATACGAGGACTTAACGAATAAGTACTATAAGAAACTTATTGATGTATGAGTATTTATAACTTATCGTCTTTTGAAATGAAGCATTACATAGCTTGGGATGTAACTTGGTTCAAAGTTTATTAATTCACCCTGATGATCTGTTATTTTTATAGAAATACTTTCAATAAAAGTTTTTTCGATAGGACAGTATTCTATATTTTTAAATCTTAATATATTTTCACACTCTTTCAGAGGTATTATACGTAAGTATCTTACTAATTTATCACCTATAACACGAGGCTGAATAATATCAGTGTAGACATAAAGTATGTTTCTTTTGTAACATTCTGCTATTAGTTTTTGAGACTCTCGTGGTGTTCTCTTCGAAATGCCATCGACTAATCTTTCTACACTATCAATTTTATCTATTATAGTGATAAGTTCCTGACCTAATCCAGAAGCATCAAATGATTCTTTTATTTCTGATAGAAACAGCTCAATATTACGTTTGTCTTGTGGTGTTTGGAGAAATATATCAGTAAGAAAATTAGATAGATTGTCTATGTTTGTATCAACAGGTACTGGTGTAGTCAAGTATTGACCTGAATTTTCTCTTTCATATGGAACATCCAAAATATTACTATTTGAAGTAATTGTTCTTTGACTAGGTGGTTTAGCACCAAGTGAATCTTTGTTTAACTTATTCAAAACCCTAAAAATCGTATCTCTAATTTGAATAATCCTTTTCTGCTTTTCTTGTTCAGAAAGTGTTTTATCATTAAAGTGCACGTTGCTTATAAAAAGTGTAATGAGATCTTTAACATTCAAGTGTGAAGGTAATGAGTAGTAAGGGTCCCACCTTTGGTATAAAATTGACTATGTGGCGTAGGGACAGGTATACGGAAGTGGGACATAAAATTTTGTTCCATAAGTAGTTAAAGTGGGAGGAGTAGAAAGGTATGTGTGTTGAGAGGGATAGATATATGTGTTGTTGGGTGTGGTTGCTTGGAGCGGTTTAGTTGTTTTCTTGAAAAAGGGTGTGGTTACTTGGACCGGTGTACTTGTTTTCTTGGCAAAGGGTGTGGTTACTTGTTTTTCTGTAGAAATGTGTTTGGTTACTTGGGGTGGTTTACTTGTTTTGCTGTGAAGATCAGGTTACTTGTTTTCCTGTAAACTTATTTTTTTCTTGTATCTTGTTTTTAGTAAAGAGAATCGTTGTTATGTCACTTGATTTTTTCGCTGGGAAGATAGAAGATCAACTTGTTAGCTGAGAAGATCGGCTTACTTGTTTTCCTGTGAACTTACTTTTTTCTTGTATCTTGTTTTTAGTAAACAGGATCGTTGTTATGTAACTTGATTTTTTCTTATGTGGAATTTAGGTGTAGGTCAGTACTGTTAAATAAATTTTTTCGGAGGGTGATAAATAAAAAACTTTTTGTTTAAAAAATTTATTTTTTATTATGGTTGAAAATACAATCATAATGTTTTAAATAATTGAGGGTGATAAATAAAAAACTTTTTATTATGGTTGAAAATACAATCATAATGTTTTAAATAATTGTGTTCTCACACGTCTGTAGAAAAATGTAGTTTGATGAAACCTCCCCTAGAATCATCCTGACCTTCAAATACTAAATAATTCTCTGGCACCTGATTGAGCTCATCTACTTGGCGTTGACTTTTTATTTTTTCAGAAAAGCGTGGTGGTAGAAAAGTGTACGTCTTATTTTCAAAATGAACGGTGAGCCGCATACCGTACTTGGTTTTTATGAGTTTGAAAAGTCTAATTTTGTACTTTTTGTTGACATCGAGACTGATGAGTGGAACAAGGCTGTCAGATTCACCCTCTGCTACGGTATTGAGGAGTTCAAATGTGTTCTAGAAAGAATTTATTTTCACAAGTTTTCTTGTTAAAAACAAAAATAGTTACCTACCATTTTTGGCTGTTCTCTGGGTAAATGATGTCTGAAGATCGTCTTCACTCTGCTTAATTTTTAGAAAATGTAGAAAAATGTAGTTTGATGAAACCTCCCCTAGAATCATCCTGACTTTCGTTTTAAGATAGTCTTGACTCTATTTTCTGTTCACGATTTATTGTAAATGAAGTAAATTTCATAGATAAGTGTTGTTAGAAGAGCGAGTGAGACTATAGTTTGCACTACTTTAAAAAATTTATTGTCATTTTGCGTATGTGTTTTTTCAAGAAGTGTAGTATTATATGGACCGCACACATCATTACCGCTGACATATAAACATTTTGGTGAAAGACGTAAATGTTCTGCTTCTACATCCACTGGACAATTTAATGCACTCATTTCTAATAAACAGAAATAACATTTAATGTAATCTTTGAAATTTGTGTTAAAAAAGCCACTCCTCGCAAATTTTTGTGATCTCCTGTCATCAATACTCAAGTTAGTGAAAGTCTTCAAACGATCGTATTCACGCTTTAAGTCTAACATTTTAACTGAAAATGTGTTATATCAAATGACATCTTTTATATCAATCCAGGAGTTAAATTTAGAAGGAAAACCCAACCACTTTACAAGTACTTTATAACGTGTTTTTTTCAAAATTTTTTCTACGAGATATATGTCTGAATACTTAACAGGTGTTAGTTCATGTTCGTAGAATGCCCCCTGAATTTGATTTTTTTGATAGTCTTCAAGAATGTAAGTTCTTGGTTCTGTTGTTTTGACTTCTTTTATTTTAAATATTTCTGTAGAACAATTTGGAGTATACCCTTTTTCAAAAACATGCTTGTGTTTACTTATTCGTACATAATTTCCTACTTTATATTTTGGTTTAGATTTTACGTTCAGTTTTTTATACACAGTGGATAGCAGGTGCACTTCATTTAATGGTCCAACATCTAAAGGACGCATTTTGATAGTTCGATGTTTTGTCGTATTGTATTTTTCTAATAATTTTTTCAATGGACTAAGCCAATGATAGTTCCCATTCATACTAAATTCTTTCCACATCATATTCTTTAGAGTTCTGTTAAATCTTTCTACAATTGAGGCTTTTAAAGAACTAAATGTAGAATAGTGATTGATGTTGTATTTTCGCATTAATTTTTGAAAGGTTTTATTGAAAAATTCTTTTCCATCATCAGTTTGCAAATTTTTCGGGATGCGTTCTCGTTTTAAAAGGGATTTCATAACTTTAACAACTTCTTCTCCACTTTTATTTTTAATCGGGAATGCCCACGCATATTTAGAAAAACAATCAATGATCGTTAATAAATAACGAAAACCCTTATTTTTAGACGAATAAGAGGACATATCTACTAAATCTGCTTGCCATAAATCATCTATCCCTCTAATAGTGACACGACGACGCTTGAAGTTCTTACGAGCTGGTCTATGTAGCTCGTCAATAATTTGTTTCCTACTCATTATGTTATAATTGTATAAATATTGGTTGTTTTTATATAAGTAGTGTTATATATGTTTTGAAAACTCAAGAAAAAGAATGGAGTTTAAACATCCATTTACAATGATGATCGCTGGACCATCGGGATGTGGAAAGACAACATTTATTGAAAAACTTCTTAGTAACCGTTTTTTAATACTACCTCGAATAAAGAAAATTATATGGTGTAATGCAGAGCGACATGCAATTCCATCAAATATAACATTTGAAAACATTGAATATTTAGATTCAATACCTGACGAGTTCATGAATAGTACAAATGAACCTACATTGATTGTATTAGACGACATGATGTTGAATGCATTTTCTAAACAAGTGTGTGAGCTCTTTACAAAAGGATCACATCATAGAAACTTTTCGGTTATTCTTGTAACACAAAATATATTTCATCAGGGAAAATTTTGTCGGGATATATCACTAAACTGTAAATATTTAACAGTTTTCAAGAACCCGCGAGATAAAAGTCAGTTTATTCATCTTGCAAAACAAGTTTATCCTGAAAATAGTGCAGAGCTATTAAAAATATATAAGGATATTACACAAACACCACACAGTTATTTGTTAATAGATTTGACTCAGGATATTAACGAGGTTTTGAGATTTCGTACAGATATTTTTAACACACACTTTTTAACTTGTTATTGTTCTACAGATAGTTTAAACAAAAGAAATGGTGTCACGAATGAAACGATTAAGGGACAACAAACATATGTTATATGTTTTGAAAAAAGCTAAACCATGTTTAAGAAATGCAATTATTAAGAATGCTGAACCTGATGTGATTAAAACACTTTGTGAAATTACGTTGAATACGTTAAAGGGAAATCATTATCCACGTGGGAACATATATAATCATCTTTGTAGGTATAAAAAAAACATGAGAAAATTAGTTGATGCAAAACGATCAGTACCGAGACAACGTAAAATCTTACTACAACAAGGGGGTTTTTTACCGGCTTTATTAGGAAGTGTACTCTCCGGTGTGATTGGTTCATTAATTGAAAAATATGTATAGCAATAATTCACTCAACAAAATGTTACTTCTGTCTCCAGAAGTATACGAAAAATTAAAAAAGATATAGAAGATTTAAATAACCAGTCTTTATTTGACAACAAAATGAATAAAATTTTGAAAAACAAACACTTGTCTGATAAAGAAAAATGGTACAAATACAGAAATGAGTTAATAAATTATTTGAGTGTAAAACGAAAACGTAGACATATTGAAGAAAGAAAAAAAGATATGTCGCTATTACAAGAAAAAATGAAGGAACATAAAAGTTTACGAGAGAGTGGTTCACAAGCAAAATTCATACTTAAAAAAGATAACGCAATACAAACTTCTCCTACAAAAAACGAGTTGTATGGAATAGATAAAAATAATCCTTTTGAGACAAATGTAGAATTCTTTGAAACAACGCCACCAAGAAAATCACTATCACCTGCTACTAAACGACGATTATCAGCAAGTTGAATAGCAAAAAGTCTCAAACCACCGCCAAAATTGCAGAAAACTTCAGAAGATCGAAAGAAAGACTATAAAGTGGTAACTGCTGATGACGGTATAACACAATATACTGTACCTCTCGATATGAGTACTGATGAAGTCACCAGTATTATTGAAGAATTAGAACAAGAAGAAAGTGCCAGCAGTTCAAACAAAAGTCACCTGTCAAGCAATCTATATTAAGACCTTCAAAATTAGATCCTAATCAATACACTCTTGCGTTTCCTATAAGAAAAGCAGTACGTCAAAGTAAACGCTTACAAGAAAAAGGACGAGCTGCAAGTGAATCAGAAATTAATTGGGAGAAACTTTAAACACTGAAAATATGCCTGTGGATATAAAGGAAAATGACTTTTACGTATGTCTTTTAAGTAATAATTCGATGAAATTTTACCCTGAAAACACTTTATCAGCTTTTACAAATTCGTTGGCTAGACAGTGTAAATTAGATGAAAATTGGTATGTTGGAATAACTGAAATTGCTGTACCAAATTTCGATACGAAAGAATTTTTGAAAAGAGGAATAAAGCGACAACAATCTGATGATTTAGATGAAAATAGAATTAAAAGAACGAAGCGTGATGAGGTGGATGACCAACTAAAACAGGGAAAAAAGAAAATTAGTATTAAAGTAAATGAAGATGCTAAGCTAGAATGGACTTATGATAATCTTAAGCAAACTAGTTACAGAGCAGGACAAGTTAATTTTTCAGCATTCTTACTAACATTTTACAATGCTATTATACCTTCATGGTACACTATGTACTTGGACGATATTAAGAAAAAGATTTGGGATCGATTGGAAACTGATTTTTTCGATGAAGTCATTCCTGAAATAAGTTATAAACAGGAACCAGACGAGTTTATTTTACACATATACCAGGGTAGGAAGACTTCAGAAAAGGTTGTTTTAAAATATAAAGATTATGAATCGGTTGAAGCTTTCGTAGATGACGTTTTTGGTCAAATTCCTAGGAGAAACAGAAAACATGCTGTTATACAAGATGCAATGGATAACTATGCACATCCTGCACTAAGTATTAAAAGATCTAAGAACAGAGCAAAATCAATTACTGGTAAAGTACATGATATGTTTGTACTTCGTTTAGAAGAATTAGGAGTAACAATAAAAATAAAAAAGCCATTACCTTCACACTTGAATGTTAAAGATCTCATTACACTTTTTATAAGCAACGTGCACTTTAATGATAAAACACTTTCTGAACAAGAAAAGCAGAAAAGGATTATTCAAATTAGAGATACGATTTTTAGGGTTTTGAATAAGTTAAACAAAGATTCACTTGGTGCTAAACCACCTAGTCAAAGAACAATTACTTCAAATAGTAATATTTTGGATGTTCCATATGAAAGAGAAAATTCAGGTCAATACTTGACTACACCAGTACCTGTTGATACAAACATAGACAATCTATCTAATTTTCTTACTGATATATTTCTCCAAACACCACAAGACAAACGTAATATTGAGCTGTTTCTATCAGAAATAAAAGAATCATTTGATGCTTCTGGATTAGGTCAGGAACTTATCACTATAATAGATAAAATTGATAGTGTAGAAAGATTAGTCGATGGCATTTCGAAGAGAACACCACGAGAGTCTCAAAAACTAATAGCAGAATGTTACAAAAGAAACATACTTTATGTCTACACTGATATTATTCAGCCTCGTGTTATAGGTGATAAATTAGTAAGATACTTACGTATAATACCTCTGAAAGAGTGTGAAAATATATTAAGATTTAAAAATATAGAATACTGTCCTATCGAAAAAACTTTTATTGAAAGTATTTCTATAAAAATAACAGATCATCAGGGTGAATTAATAAACTTTGAACCAAGTTACATCCCAAGCTATGTAATGCTTCATTTCAAAAGACGATAAGTTATAAATACTCATACATCAATAAGTTTCTTATAGTACTTATTCGTTAAGTCCTCGTATTACTTCTAAAATGAATTCGTATGACACACAATATTATTTAATTCAAAGTGGTGGAAATTTAGCAGATATTGGAGAATTGTATCGTGCACCACTTATTTATCAACGTGGACGAGGTATTGGTAGTTTCTTCAGTGGTCTATTACGATATTTACAACCTTTAGTTGCTTCAGGAGCAAAGGTTTTAAAAGAACAAGCACTTAAGACAGGAAAAGCCATATGGCAAGAAGTAGGTAGTAGTAATAGACCTTTTAAAGATATTTTAAAAGATCAAGGTAAAGCTGCTGCCCAAGAATTAGCTCAAAAAGGTATAAATAAAATCTTCGATAAAATGGCTGGTGAAGGTATAAAAAGTAGAATGGCTATAAAAAGAGCTAATCCATTCACAGCGATACAGTTGAAAACATCTGCGAAACGAAGAAAACGTTCAAGAGTTAAGAAATCAGCTAGAAAATCATCCTCTAAGAAATTACCACCTAAGAAACGTGTAAATAGTAAACGTAAATTACGTAAACGTGTATTAGACATATTTGACAAATAAACAACATGTCGTCGTATAAAGAATGTATGAAATCTGAACTGGATATTTTTTCTGCTCCACCTATTCAAAGTAATATTCTAAAAACTGAAGAAGTAGCATATAAGCCTATAGCAACACTAGACAATTCATCCGTTTTAGAATTTGTATCGTTGGGTCATGGTGATACGTATCGCGATTTATCTAGTATTTATCTTCGACTAAAGGTACAGTTGATAAAACTCAAAGATGGAAAAGAAGAATTATATACGGGAAATGAAAAAAGACAAGTAACAAAAAGTGACGGTACTACAGAAGAAGTTGAAGCTTTTCCAATTGGTGTTGTCAATAATGTGATGCACTCACTTTTCAGACAATGTACAATACAACTAAATGGCAAACCGATTGCACAAACAGATAATAATTACCATTATAGAGCATACATTGAAAATTTACTAAATTATGGGTAAGATGCTGCGACAACACATCTAGAATCTGTAGGCTGGTATCTTGATCAAGAAGAAATGGATATTATTGAAAACTTAGCAGACACTGGACGAGCGGTTGACTTAACTGAAGGTTATCTCAAAAGATCTCAGCTATTTGCTAAAAGTAATGTTGTTGAAGTAATGGGTAAAATCCATGGTGATATGTTTAATCAAGAAAAACTGATAATTAATGGAGTAGATCTACGTGGTATACTTTCACTTGAGAAACCGGAATTTTATCTTTATTCTAAAAATGATAGTAATTCACCACAAATCAAAATTGTAGAAGCCACAATGTACATGAATCATGTAACAGTCAACCCGAATATTTTACTTCACATGAAACTGTTCTTCAGCGTTCAAATGCTTTATACCCATACAAACGTGTAGAAGTTAAAACGTATACTTTACCTACAAATACATTCACATTATCTTTAGATAATGTAGTAATTGGTCAATTACCTAACTTGTTGATTTTTGGTATGATAGATAATGACGCTTATACTGGTAAACAAGAGCAAAATCCGTACAACTTTAAACATAACAATATTACAAGATTCAATTTATCAGTCAATGGTGTGCAGGTGCCAAATCAACCTATAGAGTTTGATTATTCAAAAGAAAAGCCAATAAGTACACGTGGTTACATGACACTTTTCAAAGGAACTGGAATTCACTATTTCGATAAAGGTCATCAGATAACAACAAAATTCTTCGATAATGGTTGTTTTCTCCTAGCATTTGATTTGACTTCAGATAATTCATATGATTCTACGTGTGGTAATTTGCTAAATCAAGGAATAGTAAGAATTGAAGGAAGATTCAAAGAAGCATTGAAAAACAGTGTGACTTGTATTGTGTATGCTGAATATGATGCAGGTATTGAAATTGATAAAATTCGTAACGTATACACCAACTTCTAAAAGTATATGTATATATAGCTGCAAGCTAATAACAAAGCAGAATCAATCACAATGAGTTGTTGCTTGGTAAACGTTGAATATATGACAGAAGGTAGTTTAACCTTCTTTAAAAAACTATCTTTTGCCGGTTTAACACCAGAAAATAAAATATTTTCGAAAGAAATAATATACAAATATCCTACATCTTGTGACAAACATGCAGAACAAACAAACGTGTTTGGAAACTTGGAACTTAGACGTTTAGATGAAAATCTTATTAAGACCTTGGCAAAATTTTCAACTGTTCTTGTTAGTGGGGGAGCAACAAAGGAATTTTTACAAAACTATATAACCTTTTATACTAAGGTCATAGACATTGAAGCCTTCAACTCATGTGAACAAGAATGAACACGATCGAACTTGTTAGCATGTTAACAAATAATGCTGCTACAAAAAAATTTTTCAAAGGAGTGTTTCCATGCGATCACTTACCTAAAACAATAAAAAAACCAGCATGTGTTATTGCAAATACTGATCCCGCAAGTAGAAGTGGAACACATTGGGTGGCGTTTTATTTTCCTACAAAAGGACCGGCAGAATACTTTGATTCGTTTGGAAATTACCCAAAAAATAAATTCTTTAAAACATTTTTACATGCCAACTCGAAAATCTTTGTAAATAACAAAAAAAGATTACAAGGTTTATTCTCATCTACTTGCGGGCATTATTGCTGTGTGTTTTTTTATTTTCGCTGTAAGAGCAATAACTTACGAAGTTTTCTAAAATACTTTTCATCGTATGATTTTACATCTAACGATAATAAAATAGTTAATTTATTTCGAAGAATCTATTTAAAGAAGTTTTTACAAAGTGGTGGGGTTTATTGCAATCAACGTTGTAGAGCACAAAAATCGAGAGTATAAAAGCATGGAACTCAATTTTAAGACTTCAGTTTTCTATTAGAAAATGGCATCAAAACGTAATATAGAAGAGTTCGACAAGAAGGATGTGAAATTACCCAAAAAGAAGAAAGTCTTAATACCTTGTGACAATCTACTGCTGAATTACACATATTTTTTAGAACAGTGTAAAGACAGGAAAATTGTTCTTGGATTTGACACATCCACATTTGAGGCTAAGATTATCTTTCATCATTACAAGCGTTTTCCTGTGCTTACAAATTATTCTGGATGGGTTCCAGTTTACAACTATCTCAACGACTTAAAACGGCAGATTGGTGAAGAACTACCACAAAATCAGCTTGGATTAGAAAAAGAATTCAGAATACCAGTCGACAAGGGCAGCATCCGATTGAAATATCTTGAAGTTTTAAAATTATTTGAAATGATGGATTTCTTCAACATTGTAATGTTTCATAACAACAATGCTTCGAGCGCTGTGAAAGAATATTTCAACCAATATGCAGCTAAATGTAAGGAAAAAAATGTATTTAAATTAGTTAACGAAGATTTCTTTGTACAACCACGCACTTCATATGTACATATAAATTATTCAAGACTTTTTTATGAAATTCCAATATTTTGTAGTTATAATCTTACTTTCTCCATGATTGGTTTGCAATGAATAAAGCATTAATTTTTTAATATTTTTAGTCATAGGGAAATGCATTTATAATAAATGATTTAAAAGAAATAAAAAATTGTTTTTTTAATCTATTATTTTATTTATTAACATATACAAATAAATGTTAACACAATTTTGTACAGCACAACGGACTGGTTGTATTTTCTGATGAATTTTACAGTTCACATCGAAGTGTTTCAGTTCACTTAGTGTAGGCACCACAGGTTGAATTATTTCAGCTTTCGGAAGGTATTTTCTCAGAACGTACTCTTTTGCATCTCCTTTCACATATATAGTAGAATTAGCAAAATTTTCCAATACTTTTGGTATGTTATTGTAGCTTATACATCCGCTATCCCATGTGAGACCATTTATTCTTTCCTCCACGTACAGATTCTGCTGACATGTCTTTTCTGTTAATTCCTGATACGGGTATGGTGGTAAAAAACAGTAGACTGTGGGAGAAACTGAATAAAATGGAAGAATGGCAAGTTCTTTCATGAATTGTTGACCATTGTTTCCACAAACAAATTGAATGTCGAAAACGAATTTATCCATGTTATCTCTAGAATAAATAGAAATAAAATGAAAGAAGTGTTTTAGTTTTCACTAATATTTATATTTATTAGAATGAGAGTAAATTAAACGAGAAAGCTAGATTTGTACAAATACTCATGTTTTTACAAAAATATTGAAATTAAACAAAAATTCTCTATTCAACTAGTTAACTTAATTCTCTTATATCCATAAGGGTAAGAAGAATATTCATCTGAAACTATTCTTTTATCAAAAGTGAAAGACAAGCGTTTATTTTCTACTGAAGATATAACAACTCCAGGACGTTTACGTTTAATTTTTTTGTCGTATGTAATAATTACACCATCGTCTTTATTTTCGTTGAAAATCATTGATTTTAAACACTCAAAATTAACAAGTTTAGAACTTTCAAAATTTATTGTTATCCCCTTGCATTTTGTGATATATTCAGGCCCATTTTCAGTATTAATCTTAAGGCTATACGTTTTAGGCCCAGTGCTCACAAACTCTGAAATAAAGGCACTAAGACCAAAACATTCAATTTCATTAGTTAGATCACCTAAGAAGTCAGAAATTACAAATGAAGTAAGGTCTGTTTTATTATCAACAAATATTAAACTATCTGTATCACAATACAGAATTGAATTTTCGACTTTTTCTAGTGCCTCATAAAGCTTTAGTCTAGCAAAAGCTGTTGTATACGCAGCAACCGGAATATTGATGTGAGGTAGAAGATGTAAATTTTCCTCTATATACTTCCATGTAACCCAAACAGTATTTTCATTAATTGGTGAAATAGAACAAATTTCTATACCGGGGGATTGTATAAAGTCGCAGAAGTCTTTGAAGTTATTGTATGTATAAGACCGATCTTCTCTCTGTGCAAACTTTCCCCAAAAAGAGTTCAAACAGATTTTCGCTGTATTCCGCTTTCCAGGATTTTTTTTAACCTGATTTTTTTCTAAAACAATGTCAGTAGTGGGAACATGCCGGTTCTAACTCAGGGAGGGTTTTGTGCACAGCTTTTTTGATGACGTCATGAGCTTTAGAGCTTTTTGGGTTGAGATATACGGTGAGAGCTTGAAAGCTTTGAGCTTTTGGGTTGTGGTATGTGGTGTAGGTTGTGGTATGTGGTGTAGCTTTTGTGGTATGTGGCAAAAAGCATCAAGTATATAGAGGTTTATTGTAGCCGTTAAATTCAAATTTTTGAATTTTCATGTCTGTATGTTTGCAAAAATAATATAAAAAGGGGAATAATTTTGCTTCGAATAAGCTCATGATATGATTGGCTGTATAAGATTTCAAGAGGAGAAATGTGAAAAGAAGAAGCATGTAAAGTAAATTTAAGAAATAAAAAATAATGAAAAACACGCCCATTATTATAATATTCATTATTAATGCTTTATTTGTTTTTGTATACCATATGATATTTTTAAATTTTGTTATGATTCTTATTGTATACATTTTTGGATATTTATATGTATTTTGTTTCGAAAAACAAAAATATAATAATACAACTGTGTACAATTATTGTTGATGATATTAATTATCACGTTTTTTGTGATATAAGAGAAATGAAAAAATATTTTTAATTTTCATGTTTTTTAAAATACATAAAGTGCTTCTTATTTATTTTCATATTGCATTTAATAGTTCTTATAAAATAATTATAATTCATTCATTCGGATTATGATTTTTTTTCTTTTTTGTCAAATTTCAAGATTTTTAGTTATTTGGTAACAATAATATGTTTTTTATTTCACTTTAAATTTTTTTTAAATATTTTACAAATTTTATTTACGTAAAATTATTTGTATGGAAAATTTGTCATGTAACCCTGGGATTGCCTGATCGTATACAAATGTATACATTCGGACTTTGAGTCTTAATTTAAATATGATCCCTTCGAGCTAGGAAAACTTGAAACTTTACCAATTCCTTCATTGGAGGATCCTCACTATACACCCCAATTTTCATAGTCCTAGCTCAAAATTGGTAGAACAAAATATTTCTTTTTACCTATGCAAAAACACGAATTTGGTCGTGCGTATACAAATGTATACCATACATTTTATATGGAGATTTTGAAATTTTTTTTTTCAAAAAACGATATCTCAGCATCCCGTGGACCAAATTTCAAAATCTCCATATAAAATGTATGGTATACATTTGTATATGCACGACCAAATTCGTGTTTTTGCATAGGTAAAAAGAAATATTTTGTTCTACCAATGTAAAATATTTAAAAAAAATTTAAAGTGAAACAAAAAAGATTTTATTGTTACCAAATAACATTTTTATGTCACGTATTTTGAAGCACAACCACAATAACATTTCATAAAACTTGCAACAATGATTTTCAATATTCATTCAATAGAAAATAAGTAGAAATTATACCTAACAGTGTAAACTCGATAATTTGAACTAATTTAAACTGACCTTGTTAAAATTTTAGAACAGTTGAAAAAATTGCACACAAAAACAAATTTACACTTTCAACACTATTTTAAACAAAAATACCAAATAGTGTTGTAATAAATTCATTTGTATTTTTAAAAAAATAATTACAAAATTGAATATGACGATTATAAAGTGAATTTTAAATCAGGTAATATGTACATATTTAACTTGTTTTCATTTTATCCTATTTCGAAAAGTATAAATCAGAAAAACCCCTTTACAAAATTACATAACATTATTAGCTAATTTTAGAAATTTAGGCGTTGAAAATAAAGAGGTTCAAATTACTGAGCTTATACTGTATCTATATTTAAGTAAAATTAAAGTAAAAAAAAAAATTAAAAAAAAAGAAAAAACATTATTTCAAAAAACATTTATACAATTATAATTCATATTGATCTTCTGTCTTTGTCTATCTTCAAATGATCGATATGCGTTTATAATTTGTATTATTCTTTTTGCGTATTTTCTTAATCCTTCCTACTTTTGTTATCTACTTCGAAAATAAACCAAAGTCAGCTGATGTGCATTAGCGTATTCAAAAAAAAAAACAATAGAAATGAAATTTTTAAGAAAAATACAATTTAAAAAGAACTAGGGTAGAATACCCAGTAACGAGCACTCCGGCAGTAACGAGCCCTTGGCTTTATTTTATTCTATAACTAAGATATTTTTATAAAAATACAGGTGAATATTTGCTATATATTATGTACTTAGAAAAATATATTATCCTTGCAATGCGTGGATGGTTTATCATTACAAACTCTTATTTTAAATATAATTCTAATAAATATAAAGTGCTACTCAAAATGGCATTTTTCTTAACATTTTCGTTAAGGAGATGAATATTTATTTCCTTTATATTTTACTAAAAAAAAGCGATAAATAGCTAATTTTTTTGAAATTACATTTTAAATTAGTTAAAACTTAATTTCTAGCACTTTATAACACTTTTATTATTAAAATATTTTATTTTTGGCACTGCTCGTTACTATCTCTTTTTATGGGCTCGTTACTGGCGAAGAGGGGGCTCGTTACTGGTCTTCACGAATTTTGAGTTTTTTTCATAATTTTAATAATTTTACTGAAATAAAAACATATTTTTTGCGTTAAATTGCAAATCTAGACCCTTCAGAAAATTTATTTTACTCTTGATTGGAATTATTTATCAAATACTTTAACCGTGGTATAAGGAAAAAGTCCAAAATTTTCCTTAAGGGTGCTCGTTACTGGGTATTTTCCCCTATTCATAATTAGTAAACAAAAACTATGGGGAAAATTAATTGTTGTATGAAAAAAACGCTTATAATATTAAATATTTTAGTTTTCTAAAAAAAATTTTCTAGGCGATCCACAAATAATTTTTATTTTTCATATAATTATTTTAAATAAATTAATAAAATATTTGAAAAAAAAGTAAACAAAAATAATTCATTATTACAAAAAAAAAAACATTCATACAATTATAATTCATATTGATCTTCTGTCTTTGTCTTTCTTCAAACAATCGCTATGTATTTATAATTTTTATTATTCTTTTTGAGGATTTATTCTTATAGTCTACTTCGAAAATAAACAAAACAGCTGATTTATAGTACAAAATTCAAATAAAAACGGAAAATATTTAAATTGAGTTCGAATGTTTCAAAAGCTATATTTAAAAATTTTTCGAAGCAAAATATTTATGTATGTTTGCATGTTCTTGATTTTTGAAAGAGCTTGAGATTAATCCTCTATTGTATAAATTGATGCTTTTTGTATGTGGATTATGTTTGTGGTATGTGGTATAGCTTTGATGGTGTTAAGCTTTTTGGTTGTGGTGTGTCACCTTAAAGTATGCAAATTTTTTGTTACAAAATGGCGTCATAACCTAAAAGTATGCGAAGTTTGTTTTGAAAGTATACTGAAAAGAATTCAAAAATGTCGGCTCTGGCCCGGTTGAATGACATCATCATGAGACCTTGAAGCATAGAAAAAAGCCGCGTGATTAACATGTGCTTTATCAGTGCTAATCATGTTGAGACATGTTTGTGTAAATACCACCACGCGCAATTTATTTAATTACCGACACATGCGATGTATATTTTTGCAAAGCTTGCAAATTCCATCCTAAAATAAACAAATGCGAATTCCATTTCAAATAAACTACTAAGATTTAGGAATATATGAATGTTGAGACATGTTTGAGTTTATCGTTGTTTTTGTTATTTTTAATTAAGAATGAAAAAAAAAAATACTTACCATATTGTCAGAATCCGGATTTGAACCGGGGACCTTTAGAGTTTCAGTCTAACGCTCTCCCAACTGAGCTATTCTGACGATGTTTTTATGTGTATTATATGATGTTTTAATGTTTGTATTTCATGATAAGGATTTCATCAAATTGTGAAATTCTAGTTGGATGTGTGTGTGAGTGTGTGTGTGTTAGTATATATAGATTTTGTCAGCACTTGTAAGCAGTTGAAAAAGAGTGGGGGTAAATTTTGTCAGCACTTGTAAGCAGTTGAAAAAGAGTGGGGATAAGATTTTTGTGTATAAATGGAGACGATTTCTACAAACGGCATCATTTCGTCGTTTAATTTTCAAGTGATTTGATTAATCTTTCGTTTAAAGTTTGTAAAATGAGTGAAGTACAGAAACCTGAAAAAGTAAGTTCAAAACAAACACTGAAGACATCAAAAGCAGTTAAACGCAAACAGGAAGATAAACTTGTTAGAGATAAACTACCTAATAAAGTATTTGCTTCTGAGCTGGAAGAGTTAAAATCATTTCGAAACATTATATACTTAAACTTGGGAAATATGGTAAAAAACCATCCATATAAGATCATCAGTGCAGAAAAAGTTAACACTAAATTTGGTGATCGAATTTTGCTTGAGTTAGAAGGAAATCAACGTCTCAATTTACCTGAAAAGTATAATAAATTATCAGATAATGTAATAGCAGGGTTGAACAAGGGAAAATATCACTTAATCAACTATGGTCAAGTAGGAAAATCTTACAGTATAGACTTTAGTGAACTTCAAGAACAACAACAACTACCTCAAGTAACGGAGAATGAACAACAACAACCTATACAATCAGAAACAGATCAGCAATATTCAACAGAAACAGAAGATAATGTGAATTATGATGAATATTCACAACAATTTGATATAAGTTTACCTGGTTTTTATAATGTAATATAAAATCAATAAAAAACAATTTTTTTAAAATGAATATCAAGTGTTTTTATTTATTAACTAATAATCAGCAAAATAATTATAATATATTGTTCCAAGAAATTCCTCTATTAGTCTAATAGCTTCTTTAGCTCTATCAGTTTTTTCTCTTTGTTTTTCTTCTATTAAATCACATTCACAAATATTTTCATTGTCTTCAGGATTAGAACATGCAAGATAATGGCCGTTTGATGTATATTCTTCACTTTTGCTGTTGTTTAAATATTCTCGAATATTTTCAATTTCTTTTTTGTTAAAAACAACTTGTCCATATGATTCTGAACCAAAAAATGTATCGAATTCATTTAAAAAAAATGAAATATTATCTATTATATCCAGATTTCCTTCTTCTAAGTACTCAATCAATTTCTTGTAAAATTTCAATAATTTTTCAAATTCATTTTTAAATTTGATAACTTTATTTTGTCTATAACTACAAACACATGTATCTGGTCCGGTAGTTGTTTCATCTTTAGCCCAACAACAATCAATGTAATGAGATCCATGAACTGATGTTATTATTTCCATGTTTTCATATTTTTGTATATATTTTCGATAGTAGACAAGAGTTCTCCTATCTTCGTGTGATAAATAATCTGTGTAAAACTCGCTTTCAAAATCCATCTTTACACTCTGAATAATGCTGGTTGACTGTTAATAATTTAAAGCATGAGTTGACTTTTATTAGTTTCTCTTTATTTTATTGATATCAAATAAAACTTGTTGGTTGGTAAACACCAAATATGTAAATAAATCCCAATATCAATAAATAATAAGATTTTGCAAAAAAAAAAAAAACATTTATTAAAAATAATTTTTCATACATTTTATTTATTTTTTTAATAATTCCTTCTCGTCTATCCACGAATTATGTTGATTATTAAATCCTAACCATTTCACAAAAACTTTTCTTCCTTTTTTTCTTAAAATTTTTTCCACTAAATAAAGATCTGGATGTTTGGTTTTAATTATTTCTTTTTCGTAAAAACCTCCTTCAATTGGTTGTCCTTTATAATCCTCTAAAAGATACGTTATGGGGTTTGTGTTTTGAACTTTTGTAATCGTGAAAATCTCGGTGGTCCAGTTGGGTGTATATCCCTTCTCAAAAATATGTTTATATTTGCTTATTCGTACTTTATCCCCCACTTTGTATTTTGGTTTATGAAAAATTTTTAAGTTATTGTAAACTGTTTTTAATAAAAGTTTTTCATTGTTCTTATTAACATCTTTTGGGCGCATTTTTATTGTTCGATGAATACTGTTATTGTATTTAGCAACTAACACTTTTACATTATCAATCCATTTATATGATCCATTCATACTAAATTCTTTCCACATCATCTCTTTTAATGTTCTATTAAAACGTTCAACAATCGATGCTTTCAATATGCTATATGTTGAATAATGATTAACATTGTATTTTTTCATAAGTTGATTAAATTGTGTATTATAAAATTCTTTTCCTAAATCTGTTTGTAAATTCGTAGGTGATGATTGTGTTGTATTAAATATGTTATCCATTGCTTTAGTTACATCTACAGCATTTTTTGTTTTAACAGGGTGTGCCCAGGCATATTTTGAGAAAGTATCAATTACGGTTAATAAATATTTATAATTTTTGTTAAATGAAGAATAATTTCCCATTTCAACTAAATCAGCTTGCCACAAATCATTAATTCCTTTTACTATAACATGACGACGTTTAAAATTTCTCCTAGCAGGTTTATGAAGTTCTTCTACAAGTTGTTGTTTTTGCATAATTTATTTTGGCACACTTTCTAATGGGAAAATCGATTGCTCAGGTTTATGTTTTCTCTTTATTTCATCAAATAAAAATTTTTGAATATTTTCAATGTTATAATTTAAACCATATATTTTTTCACGGTAATCTAACAACATCTCATTATTCTTTGCAAGTTGTTGACGAAATGATTCTAATTCTTTGTCTAAATACTCTTTTGTTAGAGAATCCAGAACGGGTGGTGCTGATTTTTTCAAATTATTCAACATCTTATCATAATTTTCAATAAATACTTCTTGATTTTTTATAAGTTTGGTATGTAAAGCAATAATTTCATTATCAACATACTCTTTTGTTACTGCATCATTATCATTTAAAGGATTTTCAAGATTTTCTATACGTTTTGAATTTATATTAAAGTTTCCTTCATTTGTTAAAATAAATCCTATTCCTGGTGGACCAGGAGGCCCCCGTTCAGAAGAAATTGTAGCATGATGATGTCTCCGAATAGAGAAACGTCCAAACTTGTCAACGCTCATAATGTAAATAATAAATTTCATGATGTAGAATATAAATTTATACGATAATATCTGCTTCTCTGAGTTCCTCAATTATTGAAACTATCTCATTGTTGTGATTATCATGTCCTGCATGTGCAGATGCTAGTAGTAATTTCAATCTATTCACTAATTCGTTTGGATCATCCCAGTATACATAATTAGGTTTTTCTTTCAGTAAATGCATTAATCCAGAGCCAGTATGAGACTCGAACAATTCCTTAATAAGTTTATACTTGTTACTTCAGATATTTGTCCACTTTCATCATAAGCACGTTTATGTGCATTTGTTTGTATTATAATTTTTTTATAATTTTCAAAGTCCACGTTAGTACATTTCCTTTTATTAGGATTTTTCAAAAACAATAATTGTATCAAACCATGTGTTAGAGAATAAAACTTTCCATTGATAACAATAGTTTTCTCGTCAATAGAAAACGGAGAGTTTCCTATTTTCCAAATATTTTTATCATGATCTAAATGTGGTCCGTATTTGTAATCAATGTCATCTTCGTTTAATTTCATTTCTTTCAAAAATCGATTCGGTGAATTTGAAAATGTTGGTTGTTGTTGTTGTGATTCATCATCATCAAAACTTTCATCGAATGATTTATGAGAAAAATTAGGTTGTTTAATTGTTTGAGGTGTTTCAAAGTTCTCCTCTAATTTTTTTGAATATTCATGTGGTGTACTTATTGAAAACTCAGTTTTTAGACGTTTAGACTTAAATGGAGTCTCACATTCTTCTTTTATTTCAGTTTTAATATCCGGATAATTAGTTTTATCTACTATTTTTTTCAAAGGTTGCGTAATTGGTTTAAAAACACTTTCCAATTGTATTTCTTCTTCTGCTTTACCAGTTTTCAAAGCTTGATATTTCTTACGAATAACATTTCTTGTTTTTATAATATTCTTAATTAACTCGCTTTCCATAATGATGTTGTTTTAAAGAAAAAACAGCTTAAACAGGTCTTTAAACAGCTCTAAAACAGCTTAAACAGGTCCAAAAACAGGTCTGAAACAGCTTAAACAGGTTCAAAAACAGGTCTGAAACAGCTTAAACAGGTCTAAAAACAGCTCTAAAACAGCTTAAACAGGTCTTTAAACAGCTCTAAAACAGCTTAAACAGGTCCAAAAACAGCTCTAAAACAGCTTAAACAGGTCTTTAAACAGCTCTGAAACAGCTTAAACAGGTCCAAAAACAGCTCTAAAACAGCTTAAACAGGTCCAAAAACAGCTCTAAAACAGCTTAAACAGGTTCAAAAACAGCTTAAACAGGTCTTTGAACAGCTCAGTAGATGAAATAATAATGATATACAACTCTTACACACGTATCTATTTATAATAATATAAAAGTATCAAATCCCTTTCTGTATCGTCCACAATCTAATGAACTATCTTTGTTTATTACTAAAAATCCGTAATTATCTTTCCAACATTTTGAATACATATCTCGAAATTTTTCATATGACATATCTGTATTGACGTGATCATTATAAATATGCTTTAAATTCATTTGATCTTGTTTAAAAATTACAATAAAGTTTGAGTTATCACGTATCAAGTGTTTTGGAATATGTGTATAAGTCTGACATAAGTAAAAGCTATCGATATCCTTATGACGTCCCATACAAAAATATGAACGTATATTATTTTGTTTTTCGCCTGCAACATCATCAAATATAAAAATCGAGTTTCGTTTTGCCTGTTCTGGTGACATTATTTCAGTATTCTCAGAAAATGTGTTGTATCCTAACCCTTTAATTGGCAAAATCAGTTTTTTAAGATACTCATATTTTGGTTGATATAAAGATTTTGAGTATATGTAAATATTTTCAAATTTAAGACCATTCGGGTGTTCAAGTAAACTCATCATTACATTTGTTTTTCCGCAATTCGACGGACCCACAATAATGGCACGTACATTGTTAGGTAATAGCTTACTATGTTTAATTTTATTTGAAGTATTTGTTACAAAATCTGCATTTTTTACATTTAATGTATCACGTTGTTTTATGAACCGCATACTGATAAGAACTAAAGAAAAAACAACTATAAATACATAATTTATAGATTTTCAACATCATTCTATTTATCTGTCTGTGTGAGGAAACATATTAAATGATCAAATATAATCGAAAAACATTTAGTCGATCTCAAACTCGCAAAGGTAAAGGATTAGTGAATACATTAATCAATAAGTTACCAGTAGAGCTTCATCTTCCTGGTTATCAATATTGTGGACCTGGTACAAAACTACAACAACGTCTTGCTAGAGGTGATCAAGGAATCAATCAGTTAGATCAAGCTTGCAAACAACACGATATATTTTACTCTCAACATAAGGACAAAAATCAACGTCATACAGCTGACAAAATATTAGCAGAAAAAGCTTGGGAAAGGGTAAAGGCAAAAGATTCAAGTATTGGTGAACGTATAAACTCTTGGTTTGTTACAAACGCAATGAAAGCTAAAGTGAAATTTGGCATGGGACTTAAAAAGAAATCAACAAATAAGAAGAAGAAGAATAAAGTGAAAACGCGTAAAGTGTTCCGAAAAGCTATTCAAAATGCTCGTAAGATATTAAAAGCACAAAAACCAGAAGAAATGAACAGTGCTATTAGAATAGCATTAAATGCAGCCAAGAACACTATAAAAGGAAAAAAATCATCAATTGAACTACCTCGCATCATACCTATTCCAAAAACAGGCGGTATTTTACCATTCTTAGTTCCACTTTTTGCGGGACTCTCAGCAGTAGGAGCATTATCTGGTGGTGCAGCAAAAATAGCAAAGGTAATCAAAGATGCAAAACAAGCTAGAGAACAACTAGCTGAAAATCAACGACATAATAAAACTATGGAAGCAGTAGCAATGGGAAAAGGATTACAACTTAAACCATATAGGAAAGGTCTTGGTCTTTTTTTAAATCCAAATCCAAAAAACTTTTA
The DNA here is from genome assembly GCA_939192795.1 of Bombylius discolor. Taxonomy (NCBI): domain Eukaryota; kingdom Metazoa; phylum Arthropoda; class Insecta; order Diptera; family Bombyliidae; genus Bombylius; species Bombylius discolor. Next base: position 25,399,112 of record OW584239.1, read on the forward strand.
AGTAAGCTACCCAATAAACCTCTAAGTGAAATTGATTTAATGAGATATGGTAAAAGTATACCGCACTTTAGAGCTGTATTCATGAAAGATAAACTACCACCAAAACCTTATAAAAATGAGTGTGGTATAGTAAATCTAGATGATTCAAGTGGTCCTGGTACACATTGGGTAGCATATCAAAAAAAAGGAAATCGTGTTGAATACTTTGACAGTTATGGTAATTTGCAACCACCTCTAGAAATTGTTAGATATTTAGGAAATAATATAGAATACAATTATAATAGATATCAAAATTTCAATTCATTTAAATGTGGACACTTATGTTTAAAGTTTCTGTATAATTTTATTGATGTAAATTAGTATAAATAAATGTGTAAACATAAAACTATTATTCATTTCACTTAAAACCTTCAACATGTCAGTAACATTAACTTTAAGTGGGAATACATCTATATTAACAACTGAATACTTCCCCCCTATAGATCTATCATCTGACTATCTTTGTGGTCTTGTTGATTTTCATACCTATAATTCAATACCTAATGTGGATAGTAGCAATAACTTATTTTATATAGGTTATGAAACTATTAAAATACCTGTGGGATCTTATGAAGTTGATGACATCGCGAATTTCATTCAAAAAGAGCTCGAAAAAACGAAAACTAAGCCTACTATCAAAATACAAGCAAACAACAACACACTCAAAACAGAAATTAAAAGTACACACAACGTCTACTTTAACAGAGACAGATCTATTGGTCAACTGTTAGGTTTCAGTAAAAAAGAATTGGAGTCACATACAACACATGTGTCTGATTTACCTGTGAATATAACTAAAGTTAACGCTATACGAATTGAATGTAATCTAATAGTAGGATCATATATTAATAATATTCCTGTTCACACTCTTCATGAATTCTCGCCTGATGTAGGACCAGGGTATAAGATAACAGAAGTTCCTAAGAATGTTATATATTTACCTGTAAATGTCAAACGAATTAGTTCTGTTGAAGTAAAAATTGTAGATCAAGATGGAGATTTGATTAATTTCAGAGGTGAAATAATTACAATTAGATTACATTTGAAACCACAATTATAAAATAAGACTTAAAGTATAAAATAAGTAGTCTGATTACTAAAGCTATTATTTCTTATGTAAGTGTCAAATAGATAAGAACTAGATATGCTGATATACAACAAACATAATAATAATAAAAACTCATTCAAAAGTGATAATATCATTAGTACACCATTACCTATTGAACAGACAACAACAACACAAAGAGACCTCATTTCTAAGAAACCATCATCACTAACAATTGAAAACAGAAAATTTTTAGAGTCATTAGGATTTGTTTTAAAAAGCAAACAACATGCATGATATACTGGATATTTTAGAAGAACCTCACTTTGATGAAAGTATTACTAAAAAAGAATATCATACGTATTCACCATTTGTAGAATCATACAACAATAGCGATGAAATACGAATTTCTATTCAAAACCAAGATTTATATTTACTACCAAGTGAAAGTTTTATATATATTGAAGGAACTCTAACTAAAGGCGATGGAACTGATTCACCTGATTACAAACTAAATAATAATTTTGGAGCCTTCTTATTTGATGAAATACGATATGAATTGAATGGTGTCGAAATTGATCGTTGTCGGAATGTAGGAATCAGCAGTGCTTTAAAAAATTACATTTCATTGAGTGAAAGTGAAAGTACAATGCTGTATAATGCTGGATGGACAGGAAATAGTACTATATTACCTACATCTGGATATTTTAATTTTTGTATACCTCTAAAAATGCTATTAGGATTTGCTGAAGACTACAAAAAAATAGTTGTGAATGTAAGACACGATCTAGTTTTAATTAGAGCAAGAAGTGATGCAAATGCGGTTCAACTACCAGCTACAGCTGCAGACTATAAAATTACACTCGCAAAAGTCTTATGGAAAGTACCACATATAAATGTAGACGATAAAGAAAGACTAAAACTTCTCAAAATTACTCAAAATGCGAAACCAATTCGTATTAGCTTCCGCAGCTGGGATTTATATGAATATCCCAACATTCCAAAAACAAATCATATCATATGGACTGTTAAAACATCTACGCAACTAGAAAAACCTCGTTTTTTGATATTTGCATTACAAACCAATCGACAAAACCAAAAAGAGACCGATGTTAGTAAATTTGATCATTGTAAACTAGCTAACATTAGAGCTCATTTGAACTCTGAAACGTATCCATATGATAATTTAAATATACTTTTTGAACGTAATCGATATGCGTTGTTATATGATATGTATACAAAATTTCAAGAAACTTATTATGGAAGGAACTGTCAACCGTTGTTAAAATGGGATAGTTTCAAGGATATAGCACCAATTGTTGTTATTGATTGTGCTCATCAAAATGAAACAATAAAAACAGGACCTGTTGATATTAGAATAGAGTTTGAGTTAGCTAGCAACGTCAATATTCCTAACAACACTGCAGGATTTTGTTTACTACTACATGATCGAATAATTGAATACAATCCACTGAATGGAGAGGTTAGAAAACTGATATAAATGAGATTATAAATCAGAAATTTATTTAGTATTTCAAAGAACTTGTGAGAGAATACACATATATCATAAAAATGTTCAATAATAAAAGTGTGGTTATTGACGTTCAAGGATTTCGTGGTATTAAAAATAATTTTGTAGTGAAAGAATTGGCAGTATCATATAATTTTCAAGAGTTTCAACTTTTTATAATAAAACCACCATATCCATTTGAAAATTTACCTAAAAAACAACAAAATCAAGCAAAGTGGCTGTTTAATAATCACCATGGTTTAACATGGAACGAAGGATCAATTGATTTTGAAAGTGTTAAGCTATTTTTACGCAAAAATTTAGAAGATACCTCAATATACGTTAAAGGTAGTGAAAAAAAATCCTGGTTGTGTAATATATTGGGTGAAAACTATACAATCTATGATCTGGATGATTTAGAAGCACCAAATTTACAAACAATTCGTAACAAATATCCACAAACGTTAAGATGCCCAACACATAATGGACTTTGTGCTCTACAGAATGTATTAGTTTTAAGAAATTTTGTTAATGAAGAGCTTGCAAAAGAAAATCTTGTACTTGAATTATAAAGAAAGAAAGAAAAAAAAAACATGTATTTTTTTTTAATAATAAATTTATTCGTTATAATTAAACTTAAATTTAATTTAATTTATATCTATATTAATCCTAAAATGTCCCCAAGCATATGTATTTATCCCATTTTCTCTTACAAATCGCTTATCATCGGAAAAACTTAAAGCTACTTTATTAATTATTTGTGTATAAATATTATGAATTTTAGATCTAAATACATACATATTATTATTACTATAAAACAATTTCTTTTTATACAAGCAATCTCTATAATTTTCTATACTTAAATTATTAACAATTGTCTTTTTTACACCTTTTGCTTTTTTAATATCTTTTGAATCTTTCACACTTAATGAGTACATTTTCGATCTTAAACCAATAAATTCAGTCATTATACTTCCATTATTCTCATCTTTCATCATACCCAAAACTTTTTTATTTTTCAATGAAATACCATAAGGATTATTGAATGCATATTCAGAAGTATCAAAGTATTTATCAATATCATTTTTGATATCATTATAAAAATCTTCTGTTTGAATAGTATATATAAAAGAGTCAGTATCCATATAATTTATTAAAATATTTTCACCATATTTCGGTTTTATATAATCATAATGAAATTTATACATATTTAATTTTGATAATTCTAAAACACAAAATCCTAAATAAATTGGTTTATCGTAATAAGTATGCATACGTTTCATTTGTATAGCAATCATATTATCAGTAAATTGTGTAGCACTATGAAAATTAGGTTTTGCTATTAAAGCTCTAGCTCCTAATTTATTATAACAGTTATCCCATTCCGTTATTATTTTAACATCTTTTCTTTTATCAACATTTTCCATAGTTTTTCCAAATGAAGCATTATTCATTAACTTGAAAAAATTTTTATCAAATGCATTTTTTGCAAGTGTACGATGATGATTATTCAAGTAAATGAAACGTTTCATCCATGTTGATTGCTTAAACTGTAATACTCTATGAATATGTATAACTTTAAGACCATGTTTAATACAATGTTGTAGATTTCTATAATGAATAACATATCGCTTCTTGTTTGTTAAATCTGTAATTAATTTAACATGTTTTGAATTTGAAGTAATTTTATTTTCTGAGCAAAATGGTAAGTCATTATGTACATCATGTAATACTTCAGGATATTCTAAATCCACTTCTAAAATATAACCAGTCTCTGAATCTTCAAGAATATTTTCAATATCGATATTTTTATTTTCAATCCATTTAAAATCACCATAAGGAAGAGCTTGTGACATTGCCCAACCATACAAATTGTTTGCATCTACGTACATTAAATATTGCGATGGTTTTTGCTCATCATAATCATCCATATATTTATTATTTGCTACAGAATGTCTATGACAACATTGAGAAATTCCGCCTCTAATGCTTTTTTTAATAAAACTATGCATATTAATATCTGTTAATAACTCAAGTTCAATTTTTGTTTCTTTCAACATTGCATTCCATGATAAACCTGGAGCAGTATAATATTGACAAGGATCGAGTGAGTAAATTTTTTTACAAACTTTTCTAAAATTTTCAAATACATCAGTTAAAAGTAATACATCCGTCTTCAAATATAATAATAAATAGTCCCAAAGATTTTTGCATTCAAATTTACACCAAACCTTTCGCGCATGATTATAATCTTCGTTATTACATACACTATTTGTCAATTTACTACTGAAATCTTCTTGTGATGGTAAACTTGCTTTATCTAATCGCTCCCATGAACTGATATATTCATATGGAAACACTCCTTTTCTTGTCATCAATATAAATTTCTCATCATCCTTGAACTCTGATCGAACTGTTCTTAACATATCATTTGTTAAAGTTTTCGCTAAAGAATCTAAACTAGACTGCATAAATCTATTTGAATCTAGAAATCTCAATTCTATTGTATTCTTTTCATCAACGAAAATTCTCTTCGATAGTGATACATATAGTTCCTTATTCAGAGGAATAACATTTATATCTCCATCAAAATTAGATAACTCCTTTATAAATAAATGACAATCGTATCCAGAAAAATTATGGAAAAATATTGGAAAAAATTTAGGCACACGGTATAATAAATTACATTTTTCATGAGCTGGTCCTCTATATTTGCCAGTTAGATGACAGTGATCTCGAACTCTATTCTTATCTAAAAACTGCTTACAAATATGACACTCTGTACTTTCATTTTGGATTTTGATTTCATTTAATGTTAAATGATTCATTGATTTCGAATTTTCAATATAATTGTGATATAAATGTTTTATATCTTTAATAATTGAAGATACAAATATTTTTGCACAATCTTTTCCTTTGTAAGTTCTGAATTGATTTAAACTGTCGTCAAAGCTACACTTAATATAGTATGCAAAAGCACAAGGCTCATGTTCTTGTACATTTGTTGTGGATGGTAATGATGGATCTGGCATGCATGTACTAATATCCTTTAAAATACATTCAAAATCAGCATATATTACAAAAGGAACATCTAGTTGACGTTCATAATGTTCAAATTTTAAAATACTTTTTTCTTTTGTTGGCATTTTTGTTACTATTTTATTACATTCATTCTTGTGAGCATTCAAGTCATTTTCAGAAGAAAAATATAATAAACATGAGTTACACATATAGATTTGATGGTGATGATGTGTTAACTGCACACTTATTAATCTGAAATTTAGAAATTTTTTGTTAATTAATAAAATTTCATAATTTACACTTACACAATTACATACCTAGATATGTTTTTTACCCATACGTAATGAGATTTTTCTTCTTCTTGTATGAATAATAAATTTATATGAATTTCTTTTTCTTTAGACGTTGAATAATACGGTCCAATAATTTTATTATCATCCAATCCAAATACATTTATACTGATTTTTGGATTCAGCATTTCAAATTTATAAATATCAGATACTTTTAGTGGGAACTCTAGTCCAGTAAAATCAAGTTCAGCGTCATTTTTCAAAATTATTTTTTCAGATATTATATTCTCAATCTGATACGATGATGGCCTGTCAGAATGTATTTCGATTGGATTCATTGCAGATATTACAGCCCATTTAAAACAATACTCGTCCTCATTCTTTACATTGATGCAAGCTTTTTTATTTTGTATAGATTTTGGAAGTGATATATACTGAGATCCTCTTAAAGGTCTCCATTGATTAATATTAATTTCAACATGAACAATTCTTACTAGAGCCCAACCACTATCTCTTTCTTGAAATTCTTGCATTTTTTTATGAATTTTTCCAACCATCTCTTCATAAACTGAGCATAAATCTTCAATTTTCTGTATAATTGACATACAAGATTGAAAAGATTTAACTGAAAGTGTGATATCATCTTCACCATCATTTCCTTTTGTAATTTTTATATATTCACAAAATAATTCCATATTAAACTTGAATGATGAATGTTTATCAAGTAGATTTCTTAAAGCATTTAAAATATGATCTTTTGATGTATTAAAGAATTTCAAGACATCTAATACACCTTCATCTTTGTTTTCAAGTATATATGTTTCAACTCTTTCTTCAAAAGCGCTTTTGATTACCTTTAAATTTTCATTTAGAGGCTCAGCTGAATTTTTTTTGTGTATGTTTGTTCTTAAATGATATGACCAATTCTTTGTTGGAATATCTTATTGACATGCATCACAAAATTTTGTTATCGCTATTGACTCAACTGGTTTTTTTACTTCAACCGTATGATTCTTTCTTAAATGAGATAATAAATTATCGCTCCTTGAGAATTCCTTTTTACATACTACACAAGAAAGTTTGTCGATGACAGAATCAGAATGGATCTTCTTTTTATGTTCTAATAATTTGTCTTTCCTACTTAAATGTTTCTCACAAATATCGCAAATTACACGTTCACCATGAATGCTATTAACATGTCTTTTTAAAACTGATTTTGTTGAAAAATCTTTATTACATAATTCACATGTAAACTTCATTTTTTAATATAAATTTAACTTATTTAAAACTACTGATTCATAAAACTGATATTGCTGTTGATTCACTTACACGAAAGATTAATCACGAAAGATTAATCAAATCACTTGAAAATTAAACGACGAACTGATGTCGTTTGTAGAAATCGTCTTCATTTATAGTCTTATCCCCACCCTTTTTCCACCGCTTACAAATGCTGCCAAAATACACACACACACACACACACACACACACACATCCAACTAGAATTTCACAATTTGATGAAATCCTTATTATGAAATAAAAACATTAAAACATCATATAATACAATTTAAAATGGAATTCGCATTTGTTTATTTTAGGATGGAATTTGCAAGCTTTGCAAAAATATACATCGCATGTGTCGGTAATTAAATAAATTGCGCGTGGTGGTATTTACACAAACATGTCTCAACGTGATTAGCACTGATAAAGCACATGTTAATCACGCGGCTTTTTTCTATGCTTCAAGGTCTCATGATGATGTCATTCAACCGGGCCAGAGCCGATATTTTTGAATTATTTTCAGTATACTTTCAAAACAAACTTCGCATACTTTTAGGTTATGACGCCATTTTGTAACAAAAAATTTGCATACTTTAAGGTGACACACCACAACCAAAAAGCTTAACACCATCAAAGCTATACCACATATCACAAACATAATCCACATACCACAAAAGCTACACCACATACCACAACCTACACCACATACCACAACCCAAAAGCTCAAAGCTTTCAAGCTCTCACCGCATATCTCAACCCAAAAAGCTCAAAGCTCATGACGTCATCAAAAAAGCTGTGCACAAAACCCTCCCTGAGTTAGAACCGGCATGTCCCCACTACTAATGTCTTCTTTCGTATGATAGGTTTTTATAAAATCATTTTTCTCCTGATCAGATCTACATTTAGAACCCCATCCACTAGCTTCTTGCTTGATTTTCAAAAAAGTATTTACATATTCTGTAAATAAACCCCCAGTTTTTGTTTCTGGATCGTATACAGTGAAGTTGTACTTCCAAACTTCAAATATCTTTTTTATTTTATACCCTTTTTTAACAGCTAAAGAGACTTCAGGTATTACCCAAGTACCGAGGATTTGTTTCTCTTCATCACTGTGCCCACATTCTGTTATTCTGTTTTCTTCGGCGCACTTTCTACAAAGCGGAAAATACAACTTCTGATTACTTTTGAATGGAAGGACAGGTAGAAATAAGTCGTTTGGCGGAATTACAGAACATACTATGAAGCCATGCATAGAGAGTATTTGTTCTTGTGCAGGTAAATTGTCATTTCTGAATATTTCAGGGTGTCCTATAGGGTAGGGTGCATATTTATTGATAAAAGGATATAAACTTGTAAAATCTAAGTAGCGTATTATCTCATTCTCTTTAACCTTGTGATATAGTTTGAATACTTCAGTTCTTCCCCCGAAAACAGCATGACGTGGATTTAGAGGAGGTACAATATTTTCCATGTACTTATTAAGCTTTTTGTCTATATCGGGACTACTTTTTAGGAACTGTTTAAACTCACACTCCCACGTAAAAATCAGATTATACCCATGCAACCTTATCGTGTCAATTTTTCTCATTGTACTTTCATATCTTTGAGCTAAAGTTTCAAACTTCTGATTTCCTCCTTCCTGTATTTTAAAACATTCTTTACAGCCGTGATAGAAACATCCAAAAAATTCAAAAACTGTATTTGTTTCTGAAACAAAACCATCTACGTACATCCCACCTTTTTCTAACTTTACTTCTCCTAAATTGTTTGCAGATATAATTTTGTTGTTTACTTTCATATTTTGCCATGCAAGCCATTTTGAAGCAATAGTTGAGTAGTTTTTAGTTTTATAGTACCCATTTTTAGGCATAATTCCCAAAGTATCTTTCTTCAGATAGTTTTTCCGAAAAACAAGCATACAGGCTGATGCAATAGTTAAAGATTCTACGAAAGGATTTATCTGTGTGACGTCAAGAAACTCTTCCATAAACCGTATACATCCTAAACGTAAAATGCATACATCGTTCGTGCAATATTTGATCATTTCTTCTTTATTATTAAAAACCCCTTTAGATCTTATATTATACCACTTCAAAAATTTATCCCTCTCTACTTTTCTCATTGTATTGCAACCATAAATTTCTGGAGGTGGATATTTATCGACATAATTAAAATTTTCTACTGTATTAAAGAAAAATGGATAATACCCCTTTTTATAATCGTTAATATCAAATACCTGTGAAAATTTTGCAAGGGGGAACGCCAAAAAGTTCAAAGAATCAATAAATGTCACTTGTCCGCATGACAGCTTCATTATTTTTCTTCCATTCATCACAGGCTCGATTTTTAAATTTCTATCTAGAAGATCAGAGATAAGAAAGTGACCATCATATCCTTGTAGGTTATGTGCAATACAAAAAATGTTCTGAATAAAAGGACGAGGTTTCAAACAATAATCTATAAAATTTTTTACAACATTCCTATCGCTACTGTATTCAAAGACATGGGTTCTGTCTCCACATACATCACACTTTTCTTTTATATTTGATTTTTTATAACAATTGTAACATACTTGTTGAGCAACAATTAAGTTAACAACATGTAGAAACTCTGTTTTACTATTTTCAAGTAAAGAGTTTTGAGTACTTTCACAGTCAAAAAATATTAACAAAAACTTTTTATTTCTACCCCCTTTGTATGATTTGATATAACATAGATGATCTGATGAGACAATTTTCGAACATACATATTTGACAGAAATATTCGTTACATCTATGCTCATTTTCTGTTCTTTTAGAAAGATTTAAAAACTTGTAACATAGTTTACATATTCTGAAAGTATCACATATACTTTTATCTTTTATTTTGTTTTGAAAGTGGTTGTCAAAACAGATTTCACCTCTGAATATACGGTTACAGTCTTGACATCGCCTCATCTTTTGAACAAAACCACATGGAGGTGAGGAATTACAATAAGGACATTTTGACTCACATTGCTAACCCTATCACAAAATGAGCAAGCATATTTCTTGTTGATAAGCCCTGTTAAAGATTTTATTACATAAAAATGTCTAGATGTCTGGGAATAATAAAGAAATATTTTTTTAATTTCATTACTTTCAAATGGTGTTTTAAACATAATTGAATTTGAGTCTCTCAAGTTATCAAACACTATTATCTGGAAATTTTTTAAAAATTTTTGAAACTTGTAAAGATCCTTTAACATACAGCCTTTATCACCAACAACAACTTCTGCATCTTTACACAATCTCTTTGCTTGCGTATCCAAAGATTTGATAACGGAGGAATGACATTTTCTGCTGAAATTTACTGAAGCCATTTTAACACCATAACAAATACTTCTTGGGAGACAATTTAAATCCTCTTTTTCACCCACATCAATAACACTGTTTTTTCTACTTAAAACTTCATTTTCTTCTACATAATTTGGGTTTATTTTTCCTCCACCGAAAGGAAAATTAACAATATCTGCATTTAGTTCCATGACATCATCTAAAAGGAAAGTCGTGTTAGATTGATTAACGTTTGAGATTAATCCAATAATGTATTCCCCATTTAACTGACTAATAGGTCTTAAACTCGACCAAATAGGCTTTACATAGGGAGAGTTTGGAAGTTCAATAGAAAAATTGATTTTTCCTCCTTGTACGGAATTTAAAGAAATGTCTTTAACAACATTGTCAAATACTTTTTCTAAAATCTCCAACGGATTCTCCCCCGTATTACCGAAGTCTTTTATTTGAAATCTCATTTTCACCCCATCAAGATTAAATTTTTTGAAATGTATCGTTTTTTTGAAATTAATTCAAACCCGGTGTTCAAACCGCCACCACTTTGAACTATTTCATTTCTTGTTTCTTGTTTTAAAATATCTAATTCAACCTCATGAGCCCGGGAGTTGTTTGCTTCAGTAGAATTTAAGAAATTTATAATCTCTTTTATAATACCGAACGAAAGTGGAATGTTTTTCAAAATTGAATATTCCGCCAAAAGATTTAAAAATGAATATTTTTCTTCAATAGAAAATCTCACATTATTATTTTTCATTTGTTTCAATAATATATCTAGAGACCCTATAAAAAGTTCAGAACTTAATTCTAGAGAAGTTCTTAAATGTGAAATAACTTGTCTCGCACTCATTTTGATATTTTCAAAAGTCTGAATTTTTAAAATTATTTAGAAGACAGTAGTTTTTATCTTCTATTCTTATTCCTTTATTACAATTCTATTACTTTTACATTTTATTACTTTTATAATTCTCTTCTAACTACTTTTACATTTTTTGTTTTTTTGTTTTTTGTTTTTTTCTTTTTTATATATTTTAAAATTTTTTTAATTACTTTTACTTTTTTGTTTTTGTTTTTTTTCTTTTTTATACAATTTAAATTCTTTTTTTAACTGCACCAAATCTGACCTGAACTTATTCTGTAAAGTTTTGTCAGATGTTATGTTGATTAAACGATGGAGATTGGCCTGCTCCCTGTTGAAATTTACCAGCTTTCCGCCTCGAGACTTCTCTTTCTGTCTTGCTGGCAAAGGGTTACAGCTTCTCTGTATTTTATTCTCCGCTGTTCTGCTTCTATACTCCTCTATAGATAGAGGTCTTGGGCCGTTTGATGGATTTTTAACTGCTCCTGCAAGGTCGTCATTAAAATTTTCTATATCACAATAAAAATTATTTTTTAATTTCTCTCATTTAAATAATATGTATAGCATCAAGATGCTGAGCACATAAACTATAGAGCACTAAAGTGCTAACCATAGTATTATTTTTAAATCATCTTAATTTAAAAAAGAAATTATTTTTAAAAACTCCTTAGTGAAACAAGTATTGTAAGTAAGTGTGTATTTTATGAAATAAAAATAATATGCATAGCATCAAGATGCTGAGCACATAAACTATAGAGCACCAAAATGCTAACCATAGTATTATTTTTAAATCATCTTAATTTTTTAAAAAGAAATTATTTTTAAAAACTACTTACTTCTTTGTAATCCTTGAGGTGTATCGTCAAGATCCAGAAGAGAATGGTTGTTAGTACTAAATAAAACCTTATTTATAGTACAAAATTTTCAATCCCTTCCAATATCATCACTTTACACAATGTTTCACTCAGCCACATGTGTTTTTTAAAAAACAAAAGTTATTGTTTTACATTTTCATTCTTGCTGTGAATTCAATATCAAGATCAATGTCATAAATATTATTATCTGAGTTCTATGCAACAAAGTTGCAATAGTTACGCATGGTTGTAATAACATTTACTTCACCATCTTATTAATTTTCATATATATACAGGTAATTTTTAAAATACAGAACTTGTATATTCATATAAAGAGAGAAAAAAAAAATAAACTTAAAATATTATCACCTAGGTTGTATACATCAAGTTAAAAATAATTCAAAAGAAATAGATGAATTTATCTACACTTATGTTTTGATTCCAATTAGCAATTATTATCAAAACACAAGATCTACATTTTCATGAATAAAGGGATTTTAAGATGAAGATCATTATTTTTAATTTTGTCTTTTGAATGAAATTTTTTAATAAATCTTTTATTTCGTATTAAGGTGAAAAAACCTTAAATATTATCATCTGAGTTCTGTGCAACAAAGTTGTAATAACACTTATTTTAGTTATCCATGTTATTAATTACTATACATATGTAGATAATTCATATCAACAATGTTTAAGCGGTAAATAAGAACAGTGAATGACATGCCATTCGGTGGTGCATTGTTAAGTACACTGTCCCGACAAAGCAGAGGACTGTGGTTCGATTCCCTGTCTATTCAAATGTCGTTTTTTCTAATCTTTTTGAATTTTTTACAAATACAATTTTTTAAATAACCAGTTTATTTATTATGATAAGAAAAGTACAAAATAAAAAACTTATTAGATTTTCTCACATAAGATTATCTGCAACAAAGTTGCTATAGAAAAAAATTCCTATAGAAAAAACTTGAAATGTCATATTAGAAAGACAAAGTGAATTAAAAACATTATTTTTCTATGTCCTACAACTAGTATAAAACCCAACAAATTTTCTAAAAATTAAACAGAGTGAAGACGATCTTCAGACATCATTTACCCAGAGAACAGCCAAAAATGGTAGGTAACTATTTTTGTTTTTAACAAGAAAACTTGTGAAAATAAATTCTTTCTAGAACACATTTGAACTCCTCAATACCGTAGCAGAGGGTGAATCTGACAGCCTTGTTCCACTCATCAGTCTCGATGTCAACAAAAAGTACAAAATTAGACTTTTCAAACTCATAAAAACCAAGTACGGTATGCGGCTCACCGTTCATTTTGAAAATAAGACGTACACTTTTCTACCACCACGCTTTTCTGAAAAAATAAAAAGTCAACGCCAAGTAGATGAGCTCAATCAGGTGCCAGAGAATTATTTAGTATTTGAAGGTCAGGATGATTCTAGGGGAGGTTTCATCAAACTACATTTTTCTACAGACGTGTGAGAACACAATTATTTAAAACATTATGATTGTATTTTCAACCATAATAAAAAGTTTTTTATTTATCACCCTCAATTATTTAAAACATTATGATTGTATTTTCAACCATAATAAAAAATAAATTTTTTAAACAAAAAGTTTTTTATTTATCACCCTCCGAAAAAATTTATTTAACAGTTCTGACCTACACCTAAATTCCACATAAGAAAAAATCAAGTTACATAAAAACGATCCTGTTTACTAAAAACAAGATACAAGAAAAAAGTAAGTTCACAGGAAAACAAGTAAGCCGATCTTCTCAGCTAACAAGTTGATCTTCTATCTTCCCAGCGAAAAAATCAAGTGACATAACAACGATTCTCTTTACTAAAAACAAGATACAAGAAAAAAGTAAGTTTACAGGAAAACAAGTAACCTGATCTTCACAGCAAAACAAGTAAACCACCCCAAGTAACCAAACACATTTCTACAGAAAAACAAGTAACCACACCCTTTGCCAAGAAAACAAGTACACCGGTCCAAGTAACCACACCCTTTTTCAAGAAAACAACTAAACCGCTCCAAGCAACCACACCCAACAACACATATATCTATCCCTCTCAACACATATACCTTTCTACTCCTCCCACTTTAACTACTTATGGAACAAAATTTTATGTCCCACTTCCGTATACCTGTCCCTACGCCACATAGTCAATTTTATACCAAAGGTGGGACCCTTACTACTGTAATGGCTTTTTTATTTTTATTGTTACTCCTAATTCTTCTAAACGAAGTACAAACATATCATGTACTTTACCAGTAATTGATTTTGCTCTGTTCTTAGATCTTTTAATGCTTAGTGTACAGTTTGTACAGATTTCGAAAGAATTTTTATATTTAATTTAATTTTACCTTTACTTTGCATATTCAGCATAATGAACAATTACTTTATTAAATGCAATATTGAGGCAGTTTATTAATATTTATATTATTTAAAATTTGATGACTTTAGCAATTTAAGTTTCTTTAAATTTATACTACTTCAAATTATATTCACATTACAACAATACATTTTTTAATTACTTTGCAATTATAATACATATTACATGCATTATAATAAGTTATTTTTTTATCCATATTATTCAATTTATTTGTATTGGTAATCATGCCTATAAAAGAAGGAAAATTATTATTGAAATTTTCAGAATTGAATAAAGTTCAGTTCAGATAACACAAATCAGTGTTTTATTTGGTATACCCATCATTGGTCTCTCGAGCTTGTAGAATCAGTGTCTACAAAAACAAAAAAAAATAGATATAAAATATCTTAAAATTGATTTCTTGTAGAATTTTTGTCTACGAGTAAAAAAGCTAACATAAATATTTTTTTTCTCAACTGTAGAATATTTGTCTACAGATCAAAAAAAAAAGAAAGAAACAAAAAGGGTAAATTAAATTTTCAGGTAAAATTAACGAACAGCAAGTAAATAAACCACCATGGAGGATTTAGTCAAAGAACAGAAAACTATCTGTACGAAAATCCAGAAAATCATGATAAACTTCAAAAAAGATTCTATCGAAAGAAAAACAAAGGAATATGCTGAAGCTCGTTTGCTACTATTGAATAATCTATGGTCAAATGCTATCGAGGTCAACGAAAAAATCGAAGAATATAGAGATTTGTTTCAAAGTCACCAATATTTTACAACAAAATCCTTTGAAAAATTAGAAAATGAAGTTGAAGAAATCAGAAAGATTCTTGAAGCTACATTAAAAGAAGCATTACAAAAAAACAAAAATACAGAAATACTACAAGAGCAATACAAGTTGATAAATAAGCAAACTGATATAGTAGAATCACTAATGAGAATTATTCAGAAGGTAGATGAAAAACTTGATCTTGAAGGTTCGATTGCATTCTGCTCACAAAATTTGAAAATAATCGACGAATATTGGCAGCGTATACTTCAAAATCATGGTGAAATTATTGCCTTGGGGAAAGTCACAGACAATTATTTTAGCCAAAATGTATTCATCAAAACAGAAGAAAAATATCAAGCAACCGTTATTAAAATTCAAGATAAAATTATATCGCTACAACCACAAACATCTTCATCAACTTCTATGATACCCTTCAATTATGGAGAAAAAGGTAATATAAAACTGCCGAACATAGTCATACCACAATTTTCAGGTGATTACTTGCAATGGAAAGCATTTAGAGATTTATTCATTGAACTAATTCATAACACAAAAACTGTTTTATCTAAAAGCTAACCTAAGTGGTGAACCACATGAGCTAATAAAACACTTACAAGTAACAGCAGCCAATTATGATACAGCATGGGAAGTTCTAGATAAAAGATACAATAACAAAAGAACATTAGTTGAAACACAGATTAAAACCTCATTTAATCAACCAGTTATCTTAAAAGAATCAGCAAATGCTCTCAAAAAATTACACGACATTTCTAATGAATGTTTACTATCTATAAAAAATCTAGATATACAAACTGATAATTGGGATCCAATTTTAATCTATTTACTTACACAAAAACTAGATAAAGAGAGTCATCGTTTATATGAGCAGTCATTGACGTCGCCACGTGAAACTCAAACATTGAAACATTTTTTTGAATTCTTAGAAAATCGCTTCCAATCATTAGAATCTCTTGAAAATAAAAATAAGGTCATCATAGGAAACAAACAAGGTGATAAAAACGTAAGAGCTCATTACGGTACAGTAACTTCATCTTGTCCTGTATGTAAGCAAGCACACAGAATATACAGCTGCGAGAAATTTTCAAAAATGAACTCCCAACAGAAATCAGAAGCTGTAAGAAACAATAAACTGTGTGAAAACTGCCTAGTGGCAGGGCACTTTGCAAGCAAATGCAAAAGCTGGTCAAAATGCAAGGTCTGTCATAAGAAACACCACACATTACTACATAAAAATCAAGCTGAACAAAACAAACAAGCATCCTTTAAAAACCGTACAGATACTGTTCAAGCCAATCAAAACGCTAATGGAAGCAAAGGCATTACCGAGATAGCAACGCACTTTGTGTCAAACATAGAACAACAGTTCTTATTGGCTACAGCAATTGTGTGTGCACAGCGAAAGGACGGAACATTTATGGAATTACGAGCGCTTATAGATCAAGGATCACAAGCTACCTTCATATCAGAAGACGCCGCTCAACGTTTGCAATTATCAAAATCACAGGTACATGCTATAATTTATGGAGTAGGAGAAAGCAAAAACAGCATCGCTCGAAGTGCTGTAGAATTAACATTAAAACCAAGATTTGCATCCTCATTCTTACTACACACCAAAGCATTGGTTCTTTCAAAACTAACTGGCCTTTTGCCAAACACTAAACTAATATCAAAAAATTGGAGACACATTAAGAATATAACCCTAGCTGATCCAACATATTATAAACCAGGTAAAATTGATATAATCATTGGTGTTGACGTATTCAGTCAAATTTTGAAAAGGAAACTCATCAAGGGACATCCTAATACACCAATAGCGCAACAAACTGAATTTGGATATATATTATCGGGTAAATTAAAAAGGACAACGTCTAATAACATAATGCAGGACACCATTCAATGCTTTCTTGGTGAAATTGACATCTGTAATGAACTTTCAAAATTCTGGGAAAGTGAAGAATTGGAGCCAGAACGAATAAACACTGCCGAAGAAATTGAATGCGAAATGCACTATAAGAACAATTACAAAAGAGATCAAGAAGGTCGATACATAGTCAGACTACCATTTAAAACAATTCCTTCTGCTGAACTACAAGGGTCAAGAGAATTAGCTCTTGCAAGACTATTCCAAATGGAACGTCGGTTCAAAACTAATAAATTATTAGAGGTTATGTATAAGGACTTTATGAAGGAATACTTAGCATTGGGTCATATGGTACCAGCTACCGCAAATGCAGAGTTGAGCTACTATTTACCACATCATGCAGTTTTTAAACATGATAGTACTACAACGAAGCTACGAGTGGTATTTGATGCCTCTGCAAAACGAACTTCAACCAAAAGCTTGAACGATCTCATGATGGTAGGACCGAATTTACAACAAAATCTACTAACTATTTTATTACGATGGCAAAAATACAAAATAGTCTTCACTGCCGACATTGAAAAAATGTACAGGCAAATTAAGGTTGATTCAAGAGATCAAGATTTGCAAAGAATCTTATGGAGAAACTCACCCCAGGAACCTATCAAGGAATATAAGCTTACCACAGTTACTTATGGAACAGCAGCCGCACCTTTCATAGCTATACGTACATTACGACAGCTAGCATCTGACGATAGTTCACGATATCCTATAGCATCCAAAATAATTCTCAAGGACACATATGTTGACGATGTAGTTTCAGGAGCGAACAGTTTTGAAGAAGCCTCCAAAGCCTGTAAGCAGCTAATCAAATTACTGAAGGGCGGCGGTTTTAACTTAAGAAAATGGAACAGTAATGATAAAAACCTACTTAAACAAATACCGTCGGAATTAAGAGACGTCTCAAACAGTCTAAAATTTGATGAAAGAGAAACAAAAAAAACTTTAGGGTTACACTGGGATCCACACACCGATACATTCAAGTTCAAAGTCAATGTTGGACTAGATCCAATCATTGTGACAAAAAGAACCATCCTTTCTGAAGCTGCTCGTATATTTGATCCCGTTGGCTATCTATCACCTGTGATCGTGAAAATAAAATTGCTTTTTCAAGAGATCTGGTTAACAGGTCACGAATGGGATGATGCTGTATCTGATTCGATACTTGAACAATGGACACAAATAAAGACCGAACTGCCAATTTTAGAACAAATTAAAATTAGAAGATGGGTTAATTATTCAGGAGAAAATTGTATATGTGAACTTCATACATTTTGTGACGCATCTGAGAAAGCCTACAGTGCATCAGTGTATATTCGAATTGTAACAAGGGGGAAGGTTTTTATAAGACTGTTAGCAGCAAAAACAAAGGTAGCACCACTACGATCAAAATTGACCTTACCACGTCTAGAACTTAATGGGGCCGTACTTTCAGCACAACTTTTGAGAGAAGTAAGAAAAGGTTTAGAGATAGAACAACTACAATGCTTCGCCTGGACTGACTCAACGATTGTATTATCCTGGTTAAGGTCAAGCCCTCACAAATGGAAAACGTTTGTAGGAAATCGAGTTGCTGAAATTCAAACAGTTATCAAGCCTGATCGCTGGTTCCATGTGAAGTCTGAAGATAATCCTGCTGATGTCGCTTCCAGAGGCATTTTTCCAAAGGAATTACCAACTCATAGCTTATGGTGGGAAGGACCCTATTGGCTAGAAAATGTCCATCTCAAATTTCCAACAACAAAAATAGATGAAACAAATCTTGAATTAAATACAAAGGTCAAGTTACATACTGCTATAAACGAACCAGATGAACTCATAGGAAACCTACTGCAAAATTACTCTTCTATCAAAAAACTACAAAGAATACTGGCTTACTGTATGCGATTTATAAACAACTCAAGGCCGTCTAGTGAAAGAACTACGGGGTGCTTGACAGCTGCTGAGACAAATACCGCAACTATACTGTTAATAAAATTTACCCAGCATAAATTCTTTCAAGAAGAAATTCAAAGACTATCTTATAAAAAACCTCTGAATAAAAACAGTCGTCTTATATCATTAAACCCGTTTATTGATGCACAAACGATATTACGGGTTGGAGGTCGACTAGAAGAATCGTCACTTTCATTTGAACAAAAACATCCTATTATACTACCATATAAGAGTGAATTAACAGCTCTAATAATTAATGAAGCTCATCGCACTACACTGCACGGCGGACCCAGCAAAACTCTCGAGTATGTACGACAAGAATATTGGATACTTAACGGCTTAAAATCGGTTAAGGTCCACATACACAGATGCGTTACATGTCACCGCTTTAATGCCACCAAAACTGAGCAATTAATGGGTAATTTGCCAAAGCCAAGATTAGCTGTCACACGTCCATTTACACACACCGGAGTTGATTTTGCAGGACCATTTTCGCTAAAATTCTCGAAAGGCAGAGGAAATAAAACATTTAAGGGTTACATCTCTCTCTTTATATGCTTAAGTACAAAGGCGATACATATAGAGGTCGTGAGTGACTTAACTTCGAACGCATTCTTGGCAGCGTTCAAGAGATTCGTTAACAGAAGAGGACCTGTAGCACATTTATACAGCGACAATGCCACTAATTTCGTGGGTGCTAGTAAAATTCTAGCGGAGGTGTTCAACTCACAACCCTATAAACAAGAAGTCCTAAGTGCATTGACGTCAGAAGGTGTTGAGTGGCATTTTATACCCCCAGCATCACCACATTTTGGGGGTCTCTGGGAGGCTGGTATTAAAGCAACCAAGTACCACATGAAAAGAATTTTAGGTGAAACAATTTTAACATTTGAAGAAATGAGCACACTGATGACTATGATAGAAGCCTGTCTAAACTCGAGACCATTGTGTCCACTCACTAACGATCCGGAAAGTCTGGAAGTACTTACTCCCGGACACTTTCTGATTGGATCACCAATTTTAACATTACCACAAAGGGACCACTTAGATAAAAACCCAAATTTGCTAACTAGGTGGCAATTACTGGACCGCATGCATCATGACTTCTGGAAAAGGTGGTCATCAGAGTATCTAGCACGCCTACAGCAAAGACCAAAATGGGCACAAAAACAATCTAATGTCGAAATTGGAAATATTGTGCTTATAAAGGAAGATAATTTGCCTCCAACAAGATGTTGAATCATGAACATCTCATCTGCAAAATAAATTCACCATTGTATAATTTAAGAGCCAATATAAGTAGATGTGAGATGGAATTACTTACCCTTACAACAAAATTATCTCCATTCTGCACAATAAAGACTTCAACAGAAAAAACTACCTGGATCAAAATGCACACCGCCAATAGCTGGATTTATATTTTAGAACAAGAAACTTCTTTCGATATCATTTGAAATTCACAGATCGAACAAATTACACTGAATGGGAGTGGTATATTTCAGCTTCAAGAAGGTTGCATAGTAAAACACGCTACAATGTACATAACAACAAATAACAAATTAACTGGAAACATTAATTCTTCATTTCTAATAAAAACAAATATACCCAATGATATTCTTCAACGCACGAACAAACTCAAACCAAATAATGACAATGAAACCTTACCTATAAAAATTAACAACGATATTTCACTAAAGGATTTAGAAAACTTACAGTCAATAATAGATAATCAGCAAACTGAACTCAAAAATCTTAGAACAATAAATGTTCATGATATACACCACTACACAAGCACCTACGTTATAATCAGCATTAAAATAATAGTCATCATTTGGTACACTTGTAAAAATCGTCAGACAATAACTCTACGTTCAAACAGATCAGATCTTCACGAGCATCTTCAGAAAATATCGAAACAGCAAGCCCTCCACAGCCAAAGCCACGTCAGCACCTATTTGGAAATTAGATTATGTTACTGCACTAACCGGTGGCGGAGTATGTACAGTTTGTACAGATTTCGAAAGAATTTTTATATTTAATTTAATTTTACCTTTACTTTGCATATTCAGCATAATGAACAATTACTTTATTAAATGCAATATTGAGGCAGTTTATTAATATTTATATTATTTAAAATTTGATGACTTTAGCAATTTAAGTTTCTTTAAATTTCTACTTCAAATTATATTCACATTACAACAATACATTTTTTAATTACTTTGCAATTATAATACATATTACATGCATTATAATAAGTTATTTTTTTTATCCATATTATTCAATTTATTTGTATTGGTAATCATGCCTATAAAAGAAGGAAAATTATTATTGAAATTTTTAGAATTGAATAAAGTTCAGTTCAGATAACACAAATCAGTGTTTTATTTGGTATACCCATCAAAATCAAAAAACAAAGCAAGTGAAATCAAAATAAAGAAAACTAAGAAATAACTACATGTTAAATTTTCAAAATAATAATCAAAAATAAATCAAACTAATAATTAATTGATAATTTTCAAAAATTAAATAATAAATTAAATTGAAAAGGATGACCAAATGATGGTATTGACTTAGATGATAAATATTCCTGTAAAGAGTAAAATATTAGTAGTTATAAGATAGTAATACTGAAACTATATTATTCCAATTTTGTACAGAATTAGTGTTCAACATTTCAAGTATTAGTTAATAAAGGTTAGGAAAAGTTTTGACCTCATGATATGTTACAATATTTATGGCAGATTGTACTTTAACAATGGCTGAATTTTCTTCGAATGAATTATACTGATTCCTAGCAGAAGAAATAAACAAGTGAGCGTTATCAGTTGAAGTGAAGCTAACTAAGTGAGCCCAATCAGTTGAAGTACATGGATTAGAACGATTAGGTTTTTGAAAGAAAACGCAAAGTTTTATCATTCAAAATTTTATTTGTTAATTAAAAATAAAAATAATTCAAATAAATTTTTGAACGAATAATAATTAAATGATATATAGTAAACTAATTATTTAAAAATCAAAACAATTCAAAAAAAATTTTGAACAAATAATAATTAAATGATAAATAAAGCAAACTAGTTAATTAAATTAGGGGTATAGCAAAAAAAAAACAATTAAGCAAATTGAATGAAAAAACAAAGCAAGTGAAATTAAATTCGACTTTAAAAAATTTTTTATGAGTAAGGCCCATTGATTTGAATAAATTGTAGTTAGTGTTCTTGTTTCAAATCAAATCCAACACATGTGTTTTTTTGACAGTTGCTTTTGTTGCCATGTTGAAAAAAAAAATGAAATTATAACCTTAAAACACAGCAGCTTCATCTATTTTGTAACAGCAAAATATTTTTGAATTTGAAATGTTTAGTTCGTTATTTTATTTAATAAGTTTTTCATAATTTGTAAAGACATTAATTTATAAAATTAAAGAAGCTTGCAGTCGCCAGTTTAGTCGCCAAATTTTTTGTTTTGCCGCTAAATATGTCGCTAGGTGCTAAATCTAATATTTTCTCGCTAACTTAACAACAAAAGCCGTTAGATATAGCGACAAAGTCGCTAATTTGGCAACGCAGAGTAAGCCTAATCAGTTGAAGTGAAGTGAAGCAACTGAGCTTAATCAATTGAAATGAAGTGAAACAAGTAAGCCCATTAATTGAAGTGAAGCTATTTAAGTGACCCTAATCAGTTGAAGTGAAGTCAACTAAGTGAGTCCAATCAGTTGAAGTGAAGTGAAGCAACTGAGCTTAATCATTTGAAGTGAAGTGAAGCAAGTGAGCTCTATTAGTTGAAGTGAGGCTAGTTAACTGAGCCCAATCAGTTGAAGTGAAGCTAACTAAGTGAGCCCAATCAGTTGAAGTGAAATGGAACAATCTCTTAAGCAATCAAGAATATTTTGCTAAATGTACATGGATTAGAACGATTAGGTTTTTGAAAGAAAACGCAAAGTTTTATCATTCAAAATTTTATTTGTTAATTAAAAATAAAAACAATTCAAATAAATTTTTGAACGAATAATAATTAAATGATACATAAAGTAAACTAATTACAAAATTAAAGGATACAGCAAAAAAAAAAAAACAATTAAGCAAATTAAATCAAAAAACAAAGCAAGTGAAATCAAAATAAAGAAAACTAAGAAATAACTACATGTTAAATTTTCAAAATAATAATCAAAAATAAATCACACTAATAATTAAATGATAATTTTCAAAAATTAAATAATAAATTAAATTCAAAAAGATGATTAAATGATGGTATTGACTAAGATGATAAATATTCCTGTAAAGAGTAAAATATTAGTAGTTATAAGATAGTAATACTGAAACTATATCATTCAAATTTTGAACAGAATTAGTGTTCAAAATTTCAAGTAGTAGTTAACAAAGGTTAGGTAAAGTTTTGACCTTATGATATGTTACAATATTTAAGGCAGATTGTACCTTAACAATGGATGAATTTTGTTCGAATGAATTATACTGATTACTAGCAGAAGAAATAAACAAGTGAGCGTTATCAGTTGAAGTGAAGCTAACTAAGTGAGCCCAATCAGTTGAAGTACATGGATTAGAAGGATTAGGTTTTTGAAAGAAAACGCAAAGTTTTATCATTCAAAATTTTATTTATTAATTCAATATGAAAACAATTCAAATAAACTTTCAAAATAATAACTAAATGTTAAATCAAGCAAACTAATTATTTAAAAATAAAAACAATTCAAAGAAATTTTTAAACGAATAATAATTAAATGATACATAAAGCAAACTAATTACAAAATTAAAGGATACAGCAAAAAAAAAAACAATTAAGCAAATTAAATCAAAAAACAAAGCAAGTGAAATCAAAATAAAGAAAACTAAGAATCAACTACATGTTAAATTTTCAAAATAATAATCAAAAATAAATCAAACTAATAATTAAATGATAATTTCAAAAAGTAAATAATAAATTAAATTGAAAAGGATGACCAAATGATGGTATTGACTAAGATGATAAATATTCCTGTAAAGAGTAAAATATTAGTAGTTATAAGATAGTAATGCTGAAACTATATCATTCAAATTTTGTACAGAATTAGTGTTCAAAATTTCAAGTATTAGTTAACAAAGGTTAGGTAAAATTTTGACCTTATGATATGTTACAATATTTATGGCAGATTGTACTACAACAATGACTGAATTTTGTTCGAATGGGTTATACTGATTACTAGCAGAAGAAATAAACAAGTGAGCGTTATCAGTTGAGGTGAAGCTAACTAAGTGAGTCCAATCATTTGAAGTACATGGATTAGAACGATTAGGTTTTTGAAAGAAAACGCAAAGTTTTATCATTCAAAATTTTATTTGTTATTTAAAAATAAAAACAATTTAAATAAATTTGTGAACGAATAATAATTAAATGATACGTAAAGTAAACTAATTACAAAATTAAAGGATACAGCGAAAAAAAAAACAATTAAGCAAATTAAATCAAAAACAAAGCAAGTGAAATCAAAATAAAGAAAACTAAGAAATAACTACATGTTAAATTTTCAAAATAATAATCAAAAATAAATCACACTAATAATTAAATGATAATTTTCAAAAATTAAATAATAAATTAAATTGAAAAAGATGACCAAATGATGGTATTGACTAAGATGATAAATATTCCTGTAAAGAGTAAAATATTAGTAGTTATAAGATAGTAATACTGAAACTATATCATTCAAATTTTGAACAGAATTAGTGTTCAAAATTTCAAGTAGTAGTTAACAAAGGTTAGGTAAAGTTTTGACCTTATGATATGTTACAATATTTAAGGCAGATTGTACCTTAACAATGGATGAATTTTGTTCGAATGAATTATACTGATTACTAGCAGAAGAAATAAACAAGTGAGCGTTATCAGTTGAAGTGAAGCTAACTAAGTGAGCCCAATCAGTTGAAGTACATGGATTAGAACGATGAGGTCTTGAAAGTAAACGCAAAGTTTTATCATTCAAAATTTATTTATTATTTCAATATGAAAACAATTCAAATAAACTTTCAAAATAATAATTAAATGTTAAATCAAGCAAACTAATTTATTAAAAATAAAAACAATTCACATAAATTTTTGAACGAATAATAATTAAATGATACATAAAGTAAACTAATTACAAAATTAAAGGATAAAAAAAAAAAACAATTAAGCAAATTAAATCAAAAAACAAAGCAAGTGAAATCAAAATAAAGAAAACTAAGAAATAACTACATGTTAAATTTTCAAAATAATAATCAAAAATAAATCAAACTAATAAATAAATGATAATTTTCAAAAATTAAATAATAAATTAAATTGAAAAGGATGACCAAATGATGGTATTGACTAACACCCCACGCTCAATGGTACCGACAACGTCGAACGTCAATGTGAACGACAAAATTAGAAATAGATCTAATTGAACGACAACGTCAGAATGGATGTTGCCATTGAACGAGAACAATGGTAGTTTCATTGAATTTAATTGAACGTGTCGGTGATGTTCGACGTTGTCGGTACCATTGAGCGTGGGGTGTAAGATGATAAATATTCCTGTAAAGAGTAAAATATTAGTAGTTATAAGATAGTAATGCTGAAACTATATCATTCAAATTTTGTACAGAATTAGTGTTCAAAATTTCAAGTATTAGTTAACAAAGGTTAGGTAAAATTTTGACCTTATGATATGTTACAATATTTATGGCAGATTGTACTACAACAATGGCTGAATTTTGTTCGAATGAATTAAACTGATTCCTAGCAGAAGAAATAAACAAGTGAGCGTTATCAGTTGAAGTGAAGCTAACTAAGTGAGCCCAATCAGTTGAAGTACATGGATTAGAACGATTAGGTTTTTGAAAGAAAACGCAAAGTTTTATCATTCAAAATTTTATTTGTTAATTAAAAATAAAAACAATTCAAATAAATTTTTGAACGAATAATAATTAAATGATACATAAAGTAAACTAATTACAAAATTAAAGGATACAGCAAAAAAAAAAAAACAATTAAGCAAATTAAATCAAAAAATAAAGCAAATGAAATCAAAATAAAGAAAACTAAGAAATAACTACATGTTAAATTTTCAAAATAATAATCAAAAATAAATCAAACTAATAAATAAATGATAATTTTCAAAAAGTAAATAATAAATTAAATTGAAAATGAAGACCAAATGAAGATATTGACTATGATGCTAAATATTCCTGTAAAAAGTAAAATATTAGTAGTTATAAGATAGTAATGCTGAAACTATATCATTCCAATTTTGTACAGAATTAGTGTTCAACATTTTAAGTATTAGTAAACAAAGGTTACGTAAAGTTTTGACCTTATAATATGTTACAATATTTATGACAAAAGTCATTCAATATTCTAAAAAACATACTGAAACATTATAAATGTATAATCAGCACTTGGCATTTTGACAACTAAAAGACGTTAGACATACGTATATATGTATACTTTAATTTTATTATTTTAAAAAACTAAAAAAGTGCAAACATATATAATAATTCAAATAAACAAATAACAAAACAAAAACAAATACATTTTTAA
Source organism: Bombylius discolor (assembly GCA_939192795.1). Classification (NCBI taxonomy): domain Eukaryota; kingdom Metazoa; phylum Arthropoda; class Insecta; order Diptera; family Bombyliidae; genus Bombylius; species Bombylius discolor. Next base: position 25,425,911 of record OW584239.1, read on the forward strand.
TGTAAAAAAAAAAATATAAGCTCCAATATTAATTTTCTTAGTTCTCAAAAAAGAGAATAAATTTAAAAAAATAGGAAAATCAGTACCATTAATTCATTATTATGAAATCAAAAAATGTCACAAATTGTTACTTTATCGAAAAAAGTTGATGTAAAAATGTTTCTATTCAACTTCAGATTCTGATGAAAAAGTAATAATATCTTCGTCTTCATTAGGTTTATTATCATCAGCAATGGAGTTGAACGACTTCTTATCCTTAAGGAAAGAATAAAAATTACTTGTGCTTATCTTTCTTATTAGATCTGCAGGAAATTTATAAGAATAACAATTGTTTTCAAAAGTTTTGAGCGTCGTTCTTATCAGTATTATAGCATTAAGAGTATCACTGCCTAATTTATGTCTTAACTTGGTTTGTACTAAATTCATTGTACTGAATACTCGTTCAATCTCAGCGTTGGAGTGTGGTAGTGAAAGAACAGTAATAGCTAAGTCGCATAACTCTTTGAAAGGGTTTTGATCAGCAGCATCTCTAAAAGCATTTACTTCAGCCCAAAACAAATTTGTGTCATTTGCGTTGTTCCATTTCGAAAAAGATATTGTTCTCCACTGTGATAACATTTTATCAATATCCTCAGCCGAATATCCCAGTGATTTAGCCAAGTCTAGTACTTCAAAACCTTTACTTTGTTTCAATGTTTCATCAACGCTTAGACTAGACATTTTCTGTAAAATTGCAAGATTATGTGGAAGCCTTTGTTGCAGTTCTTTAAACAATTTGAGGCTAAAGTCAATACATCGCCGTCTAAGAATCATCTCTTCATCATGCTGTAATTCATTTTCTCTTATCGCATTTTCAAATAAGTATCCAAGATACTGAGATGGATCTAAATAGTTTTGAATATTTGCTTTTGTGAAATCAATTCTTGCTGTTGGAATTATAATTCTGCTGCCTACAAACTTAAGTAAATCAGTCAACATATTTAATAACTTAGTTGGATCAGATTTTTCACCTTCAAAGTCTTTTACAGCTCTCTGTACTTCAGAAAGTATAGGTTTCAAAAATTTCAAATATAAAAGATTTTTTGAATCATTGTACATTGAAAACAACATTTCAGCTGTGTAACAATTTTCTTGTGTTTTTGCTAACTCAAAAAGAAGTTTTAACTCGTTCCACTGCGATAAAATTCGTTCAACAGCTACTTCAATTGATAACCATCTAGTAGATGCCACTTTTGTAATTTTTAAAGGTTTTTTATCATTGTTAATTAATTTGTAGATTGAGGAATACTGTTCTCGTCTTGAAGGCGATAAAGAAAACCAATTATAGGTCTCTCTAATAAGAAACTCTATATTTCTTGGGAATGTTCCTTCAGATGCATGGGACACCGCGAGTTGCAAGGAATGACAAACACATCTCACAAGAACCAAATTAGGTAGATTATATTTAGTCTTTAACATTGCGTATACTCCTTCGTTAACCCCTGTCATCACTGACGCGTTATCGGTCCCGATTCCTATTAAATTTTGTAAATTTAATCCAGCTGAGGAAATCGCCTGACTAATGGCTGCTACAATATCTTTTGCTGTTGCTGATTTCAAAGTGATCAAATCGAAAAAATTCGAAACAACTCGATTTTGAATTTGACTGAAATATCGAATAACAATGCCAAGTTTTTTTCCTCACCCATATATTTGTAGATTCATCTAAGATCAAACTATATTTTCGATTATGAATATCTTCTAATATGAAATTTCTAAAATGCGGTGCCAGTACATTTTTGATGATTTCTGTGCATTTTGTTCTATGAAGTGACAATTGTGGAATTGCCTTAGAATCTGCAAAGACCTTTTTACACACTTCTATTAAATGCTCAACAGTTAGTATAGAACAGTGTTCTGCTATAAATGTAAAAAGAGTTATTTCAGCACAACGAGCTAAATTTAAATCCGTTTCATTTTTATTGATAGATTTGAAATCAATTTTTCTTGTAGAAGAACGAATATCTGATTCCTTTATGTGTTTCTTTGTATCAGCATGTTTTTTGATATCACATAATTTTGCACTAAATTCTACTCTGCAATATAAACAAAATGCCTTGGAAGTCTTACCATCTATAGAGGTTAGCCAACCTCTGAACTGTGAAATAGATTCCCATTCTTTTCTATATTTTTGGCGGTAATTCTTTTTCAGTAATGGTAAATCCATTTTAATCACTTAACAGTACCTATTATTAAAGTAAAAGTCAAGTATTTTGTAATAATAGACTTGAATTTCTAATAAAAACAAAAAAGAAAAACTTACAATTCAAAAAATTGGCTCTGAAATAATGGCTCTGAAATAATGGCTTGAGTATCGCTATCAAAACGAATATTACGAAGATTCTCAATGTAAAGTAATCCTTGAATATTATCACATCTTTGTAATCCACATGAAAAATTATTTAATTAAATTTAATATTAAAAAATGAGAACATTGTACATATTATTTCAAAATTTTTATTCCTACATTCTTTTAAATTTAGTACGACTTCACAATTTGTCTTAGAATACATACCTATATCCTTTCTATTTTTAAATTATAGAACATTAATTTCACTTCACTTATTGGGCCTTACTCATAGAAAATTTTTCAAAGTCGAATTTAACAAAAACCGACTCTAAAAACTAAGTATGCTATGAAATCCCATGAAAAATGTCTTAAAGTTTTTTCTTTAAAATTGTTCGTGCATGGAACTTCAATGCGTACTTAGTTTTTAGAGTCGGTTTTTGTTAAATTCGACTTTAAAAAATTTTTTATGAGTAAGGCCCATTGATTTGAATAAATTGTAGTTAGTGTTCTTGTTTCAAATCAAATCCAACACATGTGTTTTTTTGACAGTTGCTTTTGTTGCCATGTTGAAAAAAAAAATGAAATTATAACCTTAAAACACAACAGCTTCATCTATTTTGTAACAGCAAAATATTTTTAAACTTGAAATGTTTAGTTCGTTATTTTATTTAATAAGTTTTTCATAATTTGTATAGACATTAATTTATAAAATTAAAGAAGCTTGAAGTCGCCAGTTTAGTCGCCAAATTTTTTGTTTTGCCGCTAAATATGTCGCTAGGTGCTAAATCTAGTATTTTCTCGCTAACGTAACAACAAAAGCCGTTAGATATAGCGACAAAGTCGCTAATTTGGCAACGCTGAGTAAGCCTAATCAGTTGAAGTGAAGTGAAGCAACTGAGCTTAATCAATTGAAATGAAGTGAAACAAGTGAGCTCTATTAGTTGAAGTGAAGCTGTTAAGTCAGCCCAATCAGTTGAAGTACATGGATTAGAACGATGAGGTTTTTGAAAGAAAACGCAAAGTTTTATCATTCAAAATTTTATTTGTTAATTAAAAATAAACACAATTCAAATAAATTTTTGAACGAATAATAATTAAATGATACATAAAGTAAACTAATTACAAAATTAAAGGATACAGCAAAAAAAAAAAACAATTAAGCAAATTAAATCAACAACAAAGCAAGTGAAATCAAAATAAAGAAAACTAAGAAATAACTACATGTAAAATTTTCAAAATAATAATAAAAAAAAAGTCAAACTAATAATTCAATGATAATTTTCAAAAATTAAATAATAAATTAAATTGAAAAAGATGACCAAATGATGGTATTGACTAAGATGATAAATATTCCTGTAAAGAGTAAAATATTAGTAGTTATAAGATAGTAATACTGGAACTATATCATTCAAATTTTGAACAGAATTAGTGTTCAAAATTTCAAGTAGTAGTTAACAAAGGTTAGGTAAAGTTTTGACCTTATGATATGTTACAATATTTAAGGCAGATTGTACCTTAACAATGGATGAATTTTGTTCGAATCAATTATACTGATTACTAGCAGAAGAAATAAACAAGTGAGCGTTATCAGTTGAAGTGAAGCTAACTAAGTGAGCCCAATCTGTTGAAGAACATGGATTAGAACGATGAGGTTTTTGAAAGAAAACGCAAAGTTTTATCACTCAAAATTTTATTTATTAATTCAATATGAAACCAATTCTAATAAACTTTTAAAATAATAAATTAATGATAAATAAAGCAAACTAATTAATTAAAAGTCAAAACAATTCAAATACATTTTTGAACTAATAATAATTAAATGTTAAATAAAGCAAACTAATTACAAAATTAAAGGATACAGCAAAAAAAAACAATTAAGCAAATTAAATCAAAAAACAAAGCAAGTGAAATCAAAATAAAGAAAACTAAGAAGTAATTTCATGTTAAATTTTCAAAATAATAATCAAAAATAAATCAAACTAATAATTAAATGATAATTTTCAAAAATTAAATAATAAATTAAATTGAAAAGGATGACCAAATGATGGTATTGACTAAGATGATAAATATTTCTGTAAAGAGTAAAATATTAGTAGTTATAAGATAGTAATACTGAAACTATATCATTCAAATTTTGAACAGAATTAGTGTTCAAAATTTCAAGTAGTAGTTTACAAAGGTTAGGTAAAGTTTTGACCTTATTATATGTTACAATATTTAAGGCAGATTGTACCTTAACAATGGATGAATTTTGTTCGAATGAATTATACTGATTACTAGCAGAAGAAATAAACAAGTGAGCGTTATCAGTTGAAGTGAAGCTAACTAAGTGAACCCAATCAGTTGAAGTACATGGATTAGAACGGTGAGGTTTTTGAAAGTAAACGCAAAGTTTTATCATTCAAAATTTTATTTATTAACTCAATATGAAAACAATTCAAATAAACTTTCAAAATAATAATTAAATGTTAAATCAAGCAAACTAATTAATTAAAAATAAAAACAATTCAAAAAAATTTTTAAACGAATAATAATTAAATAATACATAAAGCAAACTAATTACAAAATTAAAAGATACAGCAAAAAAAAAACAATTAAGCAAATTAAATCAAAAAACAAAGCAAGTGAAATCAAAATAAAGAAAACTAAGAAATAACCACATGTTAAATTTTCAAAATAATAATCAAAAATAAATCAAATGAAGGTATTGACTATGATGATAAATATTCCTGTAAAGAGTAAAATATTAGTAGTTATAAGATAGTAATGCTGAAACTATATCATTCAAAATTTGAACAGAATTAGTGTTCAAAATTTCAAGTAGTACTTAACAAAGGTTAGGTAAAATTTTGACCTTATAATATGTTACAATATTTATGGCAGATCGTACCTTAACCAGTGGCGTCTCGTCCAGGTGTTCAAGGTGTTCACAGAACACCCATATAATCTAAAGCAAATTTAAAAAAAAATTGATAACTTCAAAATAATTTTCATAACTTCAATAGTAATGTCCATATAAAGCTAGAGTGTTCTATTATAATGTAGAACCCAGCCTCACATTCAGTGATGTGCATTTGAAGCCGTCCTCGTTTCGTAAATAATATAAACAATATAAATAATATACAACCAGGGTGTGAAGCTCTGATGTAGAACCCAACCTCATTCAGTATTATTTCTATCAAAATGTATTGAAGTTCTACTCAAGAAGAACTTTAATACTTTTCAATCCTATGCGTTGAAATTTGAGGCTTTGTTCTCGTACTGTAACAATACAGTTGTTATATAATGAAGGTGTTCAATTCTGAAGCAGAACCCAAGTTACAATTAGACTCAATGTTATTTTTAACAACCTTGCAACTTTAAAAAATGTACGCTTTTATATTATAAAGTTGGTTCTGTAAGAAGTTCGAACAAACTTCAAAATCAAAGTCACATCTATAGACAAAGCCAAGCCAAGTGAAATATTGAATTAAAAAATTGTTTGTATGAAACGTCACATATTTTTCACATATTGAATTATTTTATTTTTTTTTTTGCCAACTTTAAACTTTAACTACTCGTACTGTATTGCACCGATTTGAGTCAAATAAAATGCAATAGGTCAGAAAATAGTTCAAGAATTGAAATGTACACTTTTTTTAAGGATCAGGATATTAATTAGGAGAAAAAAATAGAGAGAAGAAAAAAGGTATTTGTCTAAAACATGACTTTTATTGTGTTTTACCCTATAGCTTTTACCCTAGTAAACGGATTTTCATCATTTAAAGTTTTTATAATATTAGACCCTTCAAGAAATATCCTAGCCAAATTTCAGCTTTCTAGTCCTACGAAAACATACATGTCTAAGGAATTAAAAAATGTAACATTTTGATATTAAAAATGGATGAGTGGGTGTATAATTTAAATTATAACGAAGGGTTAAAGCTTGTTGAAAAGACTCAAAGAAGTTAAAAAACATAAAGGAGGTTCAACAAAGTACTGACTTTGACAAAAAGCACCTTATTTTTTAAAATGTTCATACTGCCCAAATATTTTATTGGAATAAAAATTGAAGCTGAAATTTTTAACTGTTTGTTTTGTAATTTTTTTGATATTAATGTTGACTGTTTGTTTCGTAAATATGTTGTTATAAGAATAAAGAATTATTTTTAGTATTTTGTTTCATACTTTTATTGTAAAAATTTTTTTTTATTTAGGATAAATTAAAAATATTTGTACTGCACGAATACTTTGTTGAGCTAGTGGATAACTACATACATATATGTATACATATTTATTTTCTTAAATTTTCTCAATTACCCTGTAGCACACCCAGGTGAATAAGTCACGAGACGCCACTGACCTTAACAATGGATGAATTTTGTTCGAATGAGTTATACTGATTACTAGCAGAAGAAATAAACAAGTGAGCGTTATCAGTTGAAGTGAAGCTAACTAAATGAGCCCAATCAGTTGAAGTGAAGTGACGCAACTGAGCTTAATCAGTTGAAATAAAGTGAAACAAGTGAAGTAACTACCAGTCGATTTGCAAAGACCATTTATGTTAAACAATGCTGCAATCGCGGTATGTATTTGAGTGGGAACTAAATTGAGGTTACAGTTAAATTAATTAAATTTGTAATAATATTGACTTTAAATTTGATTAAATTGAAATTAAATAATTCTATTTAAAAACGAAAAAGAACTCTTTAAATTTAAAGTAGAATAAATGTTGTGTTTAAAGGAGAAAAATAACCTTAAAATTTGAAATCAATAAAATTTGCAAGTTTTACGTTCAGTGCCCGAAAACATGGAAATTGACAAGATAATATGTTAGAGTTCTGTGTTATGGTCGATGCAATTAAAACAGAAATTGCTAAGAAAATTCACTAAAATTTCCTATCCTATGGTCAATACCCATTAAGAAGAAAATATCAAGTGAAGAAAAAAAACATACATACAGATCATTACTCTTCTAAGTATATGAGGATTCCTCCGCACTTAAGGTCAATACCATTTAAGTTTAGGAGGAGACTTCATGCTAGGTCAATTCCCAAAGCAGGACGAATGAAAATATTACCAATTAAATAATTGTCAGAAGAATCCCTTAAGCAATCAACAATATTTTGCTTAATGTACATGGATTAGAACGATTAGGTTTTTGAAAGAAAACGCAAAGTTTTATCATTCAAAATTTTATTTATTAATTCAATATGAAACCAATTCAAATAAACCTCTTAAATAATAATTAAATGATAAATAAAGCAAACTAAATAATTGAAAATCAAAACAACTCAAATAAATTTTTAAACTGATAATATTTAGATAAATGATAAATAAAGCAAACTAATTAATTAAATTAAGGGATATAGCAAAAAAAAAAAAACCAATTAAGCAAATTAAATCAAAAAACAAAGCAAGTGAAATCAAAATAAAGAAAACTAAGAAATAACTACATGTTAAATTTTCAAAATAATAATCAAACTAAATCAAACTAATAATTAAATGATAATTTTCAAAAATTAAATAATAAATTAAATTGAAAAGGATGAACAAATGATGGTATTGACTATGATGATAAATATTCCTGTAAAGAGTAAAATATTAGTAGTTATAAGATAGTAATGCAGAAACTATATCATTCGAATTTTGTACAGAATTAGTGTTCAAAATTTCAAGTATTAGTTAACAAAGGTTAGGTAAAGTTTTGACCTTATGATATGTTACAATATTTATGGCAGATTCTAGCTTAACAATGGGTGACTTTTGTTTGAATGAGTTATACTGATTAATAGAAGAAGAAATAAACAAGTGAGCGTTATCAGTTGAAGTGAAGCTAACTAAGTGTGCCCAATCAGTTGAAGTGAAGTGAAGCTACTGAGCTTAATCAGTTGAAATAAAGTGAAACAAGTGAGCTCTATTATTTGAAGTGAAGTCAATTAAGTAAGCCTAATCAGTTGAATTGAAGTGAAGCAACTGAGATTAAGCAAATGAAGTGAAGTTAAACATTCAAACATAATCATTTTTATAATTTCAACAAGATACTGCTATTGTAACTACCAGTCAATTTGCAAAGACCATTTATGTTAAACGATGCTGCAATCGCGGTATGTATTAGAGTGGGAACAAATTAAGGTTACAGTTAAATTAATTAAATTTGTAATAATATTGACTTGAAATTTGAATAAATTGAAATTAAATAATTTTATTTGAAAACGAAAAAGAACCCTTTAAATTTAAAGTAGAATAAATGTTGTGTTTAAAGGAGAAAAATAACCTTAAAATTTAAAATCAATAAAATTTCCAAGTTTTAGGTTCAGTGCCCGAAAACATGGAAATTGACAAGAGAATATGTTCGAGTTCTGTGTTATGGTCAATGCCCATTAAAACAGAAATTGCCAAGAAAATTCACTAAAATTTCCTATCCTATGGTCAATACCCATTAGGAAGAAAATATCAAGTGAAGAAAAAAAAAAATACTTACGGATCATCACTCTTCTAAGTAGATGAGGATTCCTCCGCACTTAAGGTCAATACCAATTAAGTTTAGGAGGAGACTTCATGCTAGGTCAATTCCCAAAGCAGGACGAATGAAAATATTACCAATTAAATAATTGTCAGAAGAATCCCTTAAGCCATCAACAATATTTTGCTTAATGTACATGGATTAGAACGATTAGGTTTTTGAAAGAAAACGCAAAGTTTTATCACTCCAAATTTTATTTATTAATTCAATATGAAACCAATTCTAATAAACTTTTAAAATAATAAATTAATGATAAATAAAGCAAACTAATTAATAAAAAGTCAAAACAATTCAAATACATTTTTGAACTAATAATAATTAAATGTTAAATAAAGCAAACTAATTACAAAATTAAAGGATACAGCAAAAAAAAACAATTAAGCAAATTAAATCAAAAAACAAAGCAGATGAAATCAAAATAAAGAAAACTAAGAAATAACTACATGTAAAATTTTCAAAATAATAATAAAAAAAAAGTCAAACTAATAATTCAATGATAATTTTCAAAAATTAAATAATAAATTAAATTGAAAAAGATGACCAAATGATGGTATTGACTAAGATGATAAATATTCCTGTAAAGAGTAAAATATTAGTAGTTATAAGATAGTAATACTGAAACTATATCATTCAAATTTTGAACAGAATTAGTGTTCAAAATTTCAAGTAGTAGTTAACAAAGGTTAGGTAAAGTTTTGACCTTATGATATGTTACAATATTTAAGGCAGATTGTACCTTAACAATGGATGAATTTTGTTCGAATGAATTATACTGATTACTAGCAGAAGAAATAAACAAGTGAGCGTTATCAGTTGAAGTGAAGCTAACTAAGTGAGCCCAATCTGTTGAAGAACATGGATTAGAACGATGAGGTTTTTGAAAGAAAACGCAAAGTTTTATCACTCAAAATTTTATTTATTAATTCAATATGAAACCAATTCTAATAAACTTTTAAAATAATAAATTAATGATAAATAAAGCAAACTAATTAATTAAAAGTCAAAACAATTCAAATACATTTTTGAACTAATAATAATTAAATGTTAAATAAAGCAAACTAATTACAAAATTAAAGGATACAGCAAAAAAAAACAATTAAGCAAATTAAATCAAAAAACAAAGCAAGTGAAATCAAAATAAAGAAAACTAAGAAGTAACTCCATGTTAAATTTTCAAAATAATAATCAAAAATAAATCAAACTAATAATTAAATGATAATTTTCAAAAATTAAATAATAAATTAAATTGAAAAGGATGACCAAATGATGGTATTGACTAAGATGATAAATATTTCTGTAAAGAGTAAAATATTAGTAGTTATAAGATAGTAATACTGAAACTATATCATTCAAATTTTGAACAGAATTAGTGTTCAAAATTTCAAGTAGTAGTTTACAAAGGTTAGGTAAAGTTTTGACCTTATGATATGTTACAATATTTAAGGCAGATTGTACCTTAACAATGGATGAATTTTGTTCGAATGAATTATACTGATTACTAGCAGAAGAAATAAACAAGTGAGCGTTATCAGTTGAAGTGAAGCTAACTAAGTGAACCCAATCAGTTGAAGTACATGGATTAGAACGGTGAGGTTTTTGAAAGTAAACGCAAAGTTTTATCATTCAAAATTTTATTTATTAACTCAATATGAAAACAATTCAAATAAACTTTCAAAATAATAATTAAATGTTAAATCAAGCAAACTAATTAATTAAAAATAAAAACAATTCAAAAAAATTTTTAAACGAATAATAATTAAATAATACATAAAGCAAACTAATTACAAAATTAAAAGATACAGCAAAAAAAAAACAATTAAGCAAATTGAATCAAAAAACAAAGCAAGTGAAATCAAAATAAAGAAAACTAAGAGATAACCACATGTTAAATTTTCAAAATAATAATCAAAAATAAATCAAATGAAGGTATTGACTATGATGATAAATATTCCTGTAAAGAGTAAAATATTAGTAGTTATAAGATAGTAATGCTGAAACTATATCATTCAAAATTTGAACAGAATTAGTGTTCAAAATTTCAAGTAGTACTTAACAAAGGTTAGGTAAAATTTTGACCTTATAATATGTTACAATATTTATGGCAGATCGTACCTTAACAATGGATGAATTTTGTTCGAATGAGTTATACTGATTACTAGCAGAAGAAATAAACAAGTGAGCGTTATCAGTTGAAGTGAAGCTAACTAAATGAGCCCAATCAGTTGAAGTGAAGTGACGCAACTGAGCTTAATCAGTTGAAATAAAGTGAAACAAGTGAAGTAACTACCAGTCGATTTGCAAAGACCATTTATGTTAAACAATGCTGCAATCGCGGTATGTATTTGAGTGGGAACTAAATTGAGGTTACAGTTAAATTAATTAAATTTGTAATAATATTGACTTTAAATTTGATTAAATTGAAATTAAATAATTCTATTTAAAAACGAAAAAGAACTCTTTAAATTTAAAGTAGAATAAATGTTGTGTTTAAAGGAGAAAAATAACCTTAAAATTTGAAATCAATAAAATTTGCAAGTTTTACGTTCAGTGCCCGAAAACATGGAAATTGACAAGATAATATGTTAGAGTTCTGTGTTATGGTCGATGCAATTAAAACAGAAATTGCTAAGAAAATTCACTAAAATTTCCTATCCTATGGTCAATACCCATTAAGAAGAAAATATCAAGTGAAGAAAAAAAACATACATACAGATCATTACTCTTCTAAGTAGATGAGGATTCCTCCGCACTTAAGGTCAATACCATTTAAGTTTAGGAGGAGACTTCATGCTAGGTCAATTCCCAAAGCAGGACGAATGAAAATATTACCAATTAAATAATTGTCAGAAGAATCCCTTAAGCAATCAACAATATTTTGCTTAATGTACATGGATTAGAACGATTAGGTTTTTGAAAGAAAACGCAAAGTTTTATCATTCAAAATTTTATTTATTAATTCAATATGAAACCAATTCAAATAAACCTCTTAAATAATAATTAAATGATAAATAAAGCAAACTAAATAATTGAAAATCAAAACAACTCAAATAAATTTTTAAACTGATAATATTTAGATAAATGATAAATAAAGCAAACTAATTAATTAAATTAAGGGATATAGCAAAAAAAAAAAAACCAATTAAGCAAATTAAATCAAAAAACAAAGCAAGTGAAATCAAAATAAAGAAAACTAAGAAATAACTACATGTTAAATTTTCAAAATAATAATCAAACTAAATCAAACTAATAATTAAATGATAATTTTCAAAAATTAAATAATAAATTAAATTGAAAAGGATGAACAAATGATGGTATTGACTATGATGATAAATATTCCTGTAAAGAGTAAAATATTAGTAGTTATAAGATAGTAATGCAGAAACTATATCATTCGAATTTTGTACAGAATTAGTGTTCAAAATTTCAAGTATTAGTTAACAAAGGTTAGGTAAAGTTTTGACCTTATGATATGTTACAATATTTATGGCAGATTCTAGCTTAACAATGGGTGACTTTTGTTTGAATGAGTTATACTGATTAATAGAAGAAGAAATAAACAAGTGAGCGTTATCAGTTGAAGTGAAGCTAACTAAGTGAGCCCAATCAGTTGAAGTGAAGTGAAGCTACTGAGCTTAATCAGTTGAAATAAAGTGAAACAAGTGAGCTCTATTATTTGAAGTGAAGTCAATTAAGTAAGCCTAATCAGTTGAATTGAAGTGAAGCAACTGAGATTAAGCAAATGAAGTGAAGTTAAACAATTAAACATAATCATTTTTATAATTTCAACAAGATACTGCTATTGTAACTACCAGTCAATTTGCAAAGACCATTTATGTTAAACGATGCTGCAATCGCGGTATGTATTAGAGTGGGAACAAATTAAGGTTACAGTTAAATTAATTAAATTTGTAATAATATTGACTTGAAATTTGAATAAATTGAAATTAAATAATTTTATTTGAAAACGAAAAAGAACCCTTTAAATTTAAAGTAGAATAAATGTTGTGTTTAAAGGAGAAAAATAACCTTAAAATTTAAAATCAATAAAATTTCCAAGTTTTAGGTTCAGTGCCCGAAAACATGGAAATTGACAAGAGAATATGTTCGAGTTCTGTGTTATGGTCAATGCCCATTAAAACAGAAATTGCCAAGAAAATTCACTAAAATTTCCTATCCTATGGTCAATACCCATTAGGAAGAAAATATCAAGTGAAGAAAAAAAAAAATACTTACGGATCATCACTCTTCTAAGTAGATGAGGATTCCTCCGCACTTAAGGTCAATACCAATTAAGTTTAGGAGGAGACTTCATGCTAGGTCAATTCCCAAAGCAGGACGAATGAAAATATTACCAATTAAATAATTGTCAGAAGAATCCCTTAAGCCATCAACAATATTTTGCTTAATGTACATGGATTAGAACGATTAGGTTTTTGAAAGAAAACGCAAAGTTTTATCACTCAAAATTTTATTTATTAATTCAATATGAAACCAATTCTAATAAACTTTTAAAATAATAAATTAATGATAAATAAAGCAAACTAATTAATTAAAAGTCAAAACAATTCAAATACATTTTTGAACTAATAATAATTAAATGTTAAATAAAGCAAACTAATTACAAAATTAAAGGATACAGCAAAAAAAAACAATTAAGCAAATTAAATCAAAAAACAAAGCAGATGAAATCAAAATAAAGAAAACTAAGAAATAACTACATGTAAAATTTTCAAAATAATAATAAAAAAAAAGTCAAACTAATAATTCAATGATAATTTTCAAAAATTAAATAATAAATTAAATTGAAAAAGATGACCAAATGATGGTATTGACTAAGATGATAAATATTCCTGTAAAGAGTAAAATATTAGTAGTTATAAGATAGTAATACTGAAACTATATCATTCAAATTTTGAACAGAATTAGTGTTCAAAATTTCAAGTATTAGTTAACAAAGGTTAGGTAAAGTTTTGACCTTATGATATGTTACAATATTTAAGGCAGATTGTACCTTAACAATGGATGAATTTTGTTCGAATGAATTATACTGATTACTAGCAGAAGAAATAAACAAGTGAGCGTTATCAGTTGAAGTGAAGCTAACTAAGTGAGCCCAATCTGTTGAAGAACATGGATTAGAACGATGAGGTTTTTGAAAGAAAACGCAAAGTTTTATCACTCAAAATTTTATTTATTAATTCAATATGAAACCAATTCTAATAAACTTTTAAAATAATAAATTAATGATAAATAAAGCAAACTAATTAATTAAAAGTCAAAACAATTCAAATACATTTTTGAACTAATAATAATTAAATGTTAAATAAAGCAAACTAATTACAAAATTAAAGGATACAGCAAAAAAAAACAATTAAGCAAATTAAATCAAAAAACAAAGCAAGTGAAATCAAAATAAAGAAAACTAAGAAGTAACTCCATGTTAAATTTTCAAAATAATAATCAAAAATAAATCAAACTAATAATTAAATGATAATTTTCAAAAATTAAATAATAAATTAAATTGAAAAGGATGACCAAATGATGGTATTGACTAAGATGATAAATATTTCTGTAAAGAGTAAAATATTAGTAGTTATAAGATAGTAATACTGAAACTATATCATTCAAATTTTGAACAGAATTAGTGTTCAAAATTTCAAGTATTAGTTTACAAAGGTTAGGTAAAGTTTTGACCTTATGATATGTTACAATATTTAAGGCAGATTGTACCTTAACAATGGATGAATTTTGTTCGAATGAATTATACTGATTACTAGCAGAAGAAATAAACAAGTGAGCGTTATCAGTTGAAGTGAAGCTAACTAAGTGAACCCAATCAGTTGAAGTACATGGATTAGAACGGTGAGGTTTTTGAAAGTAAACGCAAAGTTTTATCATTCAAAATTTTATTTATTAACTCAATATGAAAACAATTCAAATAAACTTTCAAAATAATAATTAAATGTTGAATCAAGCAAACTAATTAATTAAAAATAAAAACAATTCAAAAAAATTTTTAAACGAATAATAATTAAATAATACATAAAGCAAACTAATTACAAAATTAAAAGATACAGCAAAAAAAAAACAATTAAGCAAATTAAATCAAAAAACAAAGCAAGTGAAATCAAAATAAAGAAAACTAAGAAATAACCACATGTTAAATTTTCAAAATAATAATCAAAAATAAATCAAATGAAGGTATTGACTATGATGATAAATATTCCTGTAAAGAGTAAAATATTAGTAGTTATAAGATAGTAATGCTGAAACTATATCATTCAAAATTTGAACAGAATTAGTGTTCAAAATTTCAAGTAGTACTTAACAAAGGTTAGGTAAAATTTTGACCTTATAATATGTTACAATATTTATGGCAGATCGTACCTTAACAATGGATGAATTTTGTTCGAATGAATTATACTGATTACTAGCAGAAGAAATAAACAAGTGAGCGTTATCAGTTGAAGTGAAGCTAACTAAATGAGCCCAATCAGTTGAAGTGAAGTGACGCAACTGAGCTTAATCAGTTGAAATAAAGTGAAACAAGTGAAGTAACTACCAGTCGATTTGCAAAGACCATTTATGTTAAACAATGCTGCAATCGCGGTATGTATTTGAGTGGGAACTAAATTGAGGTTACAGTTAAATTAATTAAATTTGTAATAATATTGACTTTAAATTTGATTAAATTGAAATTAAATAATTTTATTTAAAAACGAAAAAGAACTCTTTAAATTTAAAGTAGAATAAATGTTGTGTTTAAAGGAGAAAAATAACCTTAAAATTTGAAATCAATAAAATTTGCAAGTTTTACGTTCAGTGCCCGAAAACATGGAAATTGACAAGATAATATGTTAGAGTTCTGTGTTATGGTCGATGCAATTAAAACAGAAATTGCTAAGAAAATTCACTAAAATTTCCTATCCTATGGTCAATACCCATTAAGAAGAAAATATCAAGTGAAGAAAAAAAACATACATACAGATCATTACTCTTCTAAGTAGATGAGGATTCCTCCGCACTTAAGGTCAATACCATTTAAGTTTAGGAGGAGACTTCATGCTAGGTCAATTCCCAAAGCAGGACGAATGAAAATATTACCAATTAAATAATTGTCAGAAGAATCCCTTAAGCAATCAACAATATTTTGCTTAATGTACATGGATTAGAACGATTAGGTTTTTGAAAGAAAACGCAAAGTTTTATCATTCAAAATTTTATTTATTAATTCAATATGAAACCAATTCAAATAAACCTCTTAAATAATAATTAAATGATAAATAAAGCAAACTAAATAATTGAAAATCAAAACAACTCAAATAAATTTTTAAACTGATAATATTTAGATAAATGATAAATAAAGCACACTAATTAATTAAATTAAGGGATATAGCAAAAAAAAAAAAACCAATTAAGCAAATTAAATCAAAAAACAAAGCAAGTGAAATCAAAATAAAGAAAACTAAGAAATAACTACATGTTAAATTTTCAAAATAATAATCAAACTAAATCAAACTAATAATTAAATGATAATTTTCAAAAATTAAATAATAAATTAAATTGAAAAGGATGAACAAATGATGGTATTGACTATGATGATAAATATTCCTGTAAAGAGTAAAATATTAGTAGTTATAAGATAGTAATGCAGAAACTATATCATTCGAATTTTGTACAGAATTAGTGTTCAAAATTTCAAGTATTAGTTAACAAAGGTTAGGTAAAGTTTTGACCTTATGATATGTTACAATATTTATGGCAGATTCTAGCTTAACAATGGGTGACTTTTGTTTGAATGAGTTATACTGATTAATAGAAGAAGAAATAAACAAGTGAGCGTTATCAGTTGAAGTGAAGCTAACTAAGTGAGCCCAATCAGTTGAAGTGAAGTGAAGCTACTGAGCTTAATCAGTTGAAATAAAGTGAAACAAGTGAGCTCTATTATTTGAAGTGAAGTCAATTAAGTAAGCCTAATCAGTTGAATTGAAGTGAAGCAACTGAGATTAAGCAAATGAAGTGAAGTTAAACATTCAAACATAATCATTTTTATAATTTCAACAAGATACTGCTATTGTAACTACCAGTCAATTTGCAAAGACCATTTATGTTAAACAATGCTGCAATCGCGGTATGTATTTGAGTGGGAACAAATTAAGGTTACAGTTAAATTAATTAAATTTGTAATAATATTGACTTGAAATTTGAATAAATTGAAATTAAATAATTTTATTTGAAAACGAAAAAGAACCCTTTAAATTTAAAGTAGAATAAATGTTGTGTTTAAAGGAGAAAAATAACCTTAAAATTTAAAATCAATAAAATTTCCAAGTTTTAGGTTCAGTGCCCGAAAACATGGAAATTGACAAGAGAATATGTTCGAGTTCTGTGTTATGGTCAATGCCCATTAAAACAGAAATTGCCAAGAAAATTCACTAAAATTTCCTATCCTATGGTCAATACCCATTAGGAAGAAAATATCAAGTGAAGAAAAAAAAAAATACTTACGGATCATCACTCTTCTAAGTAGATGAGGATTCCTCCGCACTTAAGGTCAATACCATTTAAGTTTAGGAGGAGACTTCATGCTAGGTCAATTCCCAAAGCAGGACGAATGAAAATATTACCAATTAAATAATTGTCAGAAGAATCCCTTAAGCCATCAACAATATTTTGCTTAATGTACATGGATTAGAACGATTAGGTTTTTGAAAGAAAACGCAAAGTTTTATCATTCAAAATTTTATTTATTAATTCAATATGAAAACAATTCAAATAAACTTTTAAAAAAATAATTAAATGATAAATAATGCAAACTAAATAATTGAATATTGAAACAACTCAAATAAATTTTTAAACTGATAATATTTAGATAAATGATAAATAAAGCAAACTAATTAATTAAATTAAAAGATACAGAAAAAAAAAAACAATTAAGCAAATTACATCAAAAAACAAAGGAAGTGAAATCAAAATAAAGAAAACTAAGAAATAACCACATGTTAAATTTTCAAAATAATAATCAAAAATAAATCAAATGAAGGTATTGACTATGATGATAAATATTCCTGTAAAGAGTAAAATATTAGTAGTTATAAGATAGTAATGCTGAAACTATATCATTCAAAATTTGAACAGAATTAGTGTTCAAAATTTCGAATATTAGTTAACAAGGTTAGGTAAAGTTTTGACCTTATGATATGTTACAATATTTATGGCAGATTGTACCTTAACAAAGTGTGAATTTTGTTCGAATGAATTATACTGATTAATAGCAGAAGAAATAAACAAGTGAGCGTTATCAGTTGAAGTGAAGCTAACTAAGTAAGCCCAATCAGTTGAAATAAAGTGAAACAAGTGAAGTAACTACCAGTCAATTTGCAAAGACCATTTATGTTAAACAATGCTGCAATCGCGGTATGTATTTGAGTGGGAACA
Source organism: Bombylius discolor (assembly GCA_939192795.1). Taxonomy (NCBI): domain Eukaryota; kingdom Metazoa; phylum Arthropoda; class Insecta; order Diptera; family Bombyliidae; genus Bombylius; species Bombylius discolor. Next base: position 25,444,183 of record OW584239.1, read on the forward strand.
AATTAAGGTTACAGTTAAATTAATTAAATTTGTAATAATATTGACTTGAAATTTGAATAAATTGAAATTAAATAATTTTATTTGAAAACGAAAAAGAACCCTTTAAATTTAAAGTAGAATAAATGTTGTGTTTAAAGGAGAAAAATAACCTTAAAATTTAAAATCAATAAAATTTCCAAGTTTTAGATTCAGTGCCCGAAAACATGGAAATTGACAAGAGAATATGTTCGAGTTCTGTGTTATGGTCAATGCCCATTAAAACAGAAATTGCCAAGAAAATTCACTAAAATTTCCTATCCTATGGTCAATACCCATTAGGAAGAAAATATCAAGTGAAGAAAAAAAAAAATACTTACGGATCATCACTCTTCTAAGTAGATGAGGATTCCTCCGCACTTAAGGTCAATACCATTTAAGTTTAGGAGGAGACTTCATGCTAGGTCAATTCCCAAAGCAGGACGAATGAAAATATTACCAATTAAATAATTGTCAGAAGAATCCCTTAAGCCATCAACAATATTTTGCTTAATGTACATGGATTAGAACGATTAGGTTTTTGAAAGAAAACGCAAAGTTTTATCATTCAAAATTTTATTTATTAATTCAATATGAAAACAATTCAAATAAACTTTTAAAATAATAATTAAATGATAAATAATGCAAACTAAATAATTGAATATCGAAACAACTCAAATAAATTTTTAAACTGATAATATTTAGATAAATGATAAATAAAGCAAACTAATTAATTAAATTAAGGGATATAGCAAAAAAAAACCAATTAAGCAAATTAAATCAAAAAACAAAGCAAGTGAAATCAAAATAAAGAAAACTAAGAAATAACTACATGTTAAATTTTCAAAATAATAATCAAACTAAATCAAACTAATAATTAAATGATAATTTTCAAAAATTAAATAATAAAATTAATTCAAAAGGATGAACAAATGATGGTATTGACTATGATGATAAATATTACTGTAAAGAGTAAAATATTAGTAGTTATAAGATAGTAATGCAGAAACTATATCATTCGAATTTTGTACAGAATTAGTGTTCAAAATTTCAAGTATTAGTTAACAAAGGTTAGGTAAAGTTTTGACCTTATGATATGTTACAATATTTATGGCAGATTGTACCTTAACAAAGTGTGAATTTTGTTCGAATGAATTATACTGATTAATAGCAGTAGAAATAAACAAGTGAGCGTTATCAGTTGAAGTGAAGCTAACTAAGTGAGCCCAATCAGTTGAAATAAAGTGAAACAAGTGAAGTAACTACCAGTCAATTTGCAAAGACCATTTATGTTAAACAATGCTGCAATCGCGGTATGTATTTGAGTGGGAACAAATTAAGGTTACAGTTAAATTAATTAAATTTGTAATAATATTGACTTGAAATTTGAATAAATTGAAATTAAATAATTTTATTTGAAAACGAAAAAGAACTCTTTAAATTTAAAGTAGAATAAATGTTGTGTTTAAAGGAGAAAAATAACCTTAAAATTTAAAATCAATAAAATTTCCAAGTTTTAGATTCAGTGCCCGAAAACATGGAAATTGACAAGATAATATGTTCGAGTTCTGTGTTATGGTCAATGCCCATTAAAACAGAAATTGCCAAGAAAATTCACTAAAATTTCCTATCCTATGGTCAATACCCATTAGGAAGAAAATATCAAGTGAAGAAAAAAAAAAATACTTACGGATCATCACTCTTCTAAGTAGATGAGGATTCCTCCGCACTTAAGGTCAATACCATTTAAGTTTAGGAGGAGACTTCATGCTAGGTCAATTCCCAAAGCAGGACGAATGAAAATATTACCAATTAAATAATTGTCAGAAGAATCCCTTAAGCCATCAACAATATTTTGCTTAATGTACATGGATTAGAACGATTAGGTTTTTGAAAGAAAACGCAAAGTTTTATCATTCAAAATTTTATTTATTAATTCAATATGAAAACAATTCAAATAAACTTTTAAAATAATAAATTAATGATAAATAATGCAAACTAAATAATTGAATATCGAAACAACTCAAATAAATTTTTAAACTGATAATATTTAGATAAATGATAAATAAAGCAAACTAATTAATTAAATTAAGGGATATAGCAAAAAAAAACCAATTAAGCAAATTAAATCAAAAAACAAAGCAAGTGAAATCAAAATAAAGAAAACTAAGAAATAACTACATGTTAAATTTTCAAAATAATAATCAAACTAAATCAAACTAATAATTAAATGATAATTTTCAAAAATTAAATAATAAAATTAATTCAAAAGGATGAACAAATGATGGTATTGACTATGATGATAAATATTACTGTAAAGAATAAAATATTAGTAGTTATAAGATAGTAATGCAGAAACTATATCATTCGAATTTTGTACAGAATTAGTGTTCAAAATTTCAAGTATTAGTTAACAAAGGTTAGGTAAAGTTTTGACCTTATGATATGTTACAATATTTATGGCAGATTGTACCTTAACAAAGTGTGAATTTTGTTCGAATGAATTATACTGATTAATAGCAGTAGAAATAAACAAGTGAGCGTTATCAGTTGAAGTGAAGCTAACTAAGTGAGCCCAATCAGTTGAAATAAAGTGAAACAAGTGAAGTAACTACCAGTCAATTTGCAAAGACCATTTATGTTAAACAATGCTGCAATCGCGGTATGTATTTGAGTGGGAACAAATTAAGGTTACAGTTAAATTAATTAAATTTGTAATAATATTGACTTGAAATTTGAATAAATTGAAATTAAATAATTTTATTTGAAAACGAAAAAGAACTCTTTAAATTTAAAGTAGAATAAATGTTGTGTTTAAAGGAGAAAAATAACCTTAAAATTTAAAATCAATAAAATTTGCAAGTTTTACGTTCAGTGCCCGAAAACATGGAAATTGACAAGAGAATATGTTCGAGTTCTGTCTTATGGTCAATGCCCATTGAAACAGAAATTGCCAAGAAAATTCACTAAAATTTCCTATCCTATGGTCAATACCCATTAAGAAGAAAATATCAAGTGAAGAAAAAAAAATGCTTACAGATCATTACTCTTCTAAGTAGATGAGGATTCCTCCGCACTTAAGGTCAATACCATTTAAGTTTAGCAGCAGACTTCTTGCTAGGTCAATTCCCAAAGCAGGACGAATGAAAATATTACCAATTAAATAATTGTCAGAAGAATCCCTTAAGCAATCAACAATATTTTGCTTAATGTACATGGATTAGAACGATTAGGTTTTTGAAAGAAAACGCAAAGTTTTATCATTCAAAATTTTATTTATTAATTCAATATGAAACCAATTCAAATAAACTTCTTAAATAATAATTAAATGATAAATAAAGCAAACTAATTAATTAAAAATCAAAACAATTCAAATAAATTTTTGAACTAATATTAATTAAATGATAAATAAAGCAAACTAATTAATTAAATTAAGGGATATAGCAAAAACAAAACCAATTAAGCAAATTAAATCAAAAAACAAAGCAAGTGAAATCAAAATAAAGAGAACTAAGAAATAACTACATGTTAAATTTTCAAAATAATAATCAAACTAAATCAAACTAATAATTAAATGATAATTTTCAAAAATTAAATAATAAAATTAATTCAAAAGGATGAACAAATGATGGTATTGACTATGATGATAAATATTCCTGTAAAGAGTAAAATATTAGTAGTTATAAGATAGTAATGCAAAAACTATGTCATTCCAATTTTGTACAGAATTAGTGTTCAAAATTTGAAGTAGTAGTTAACAAAGGTTAGGTAAAGTTTTGACCTTATGATATGTTCCAATATTTATGGCAGATTGTAGCTTAACAATGGGTGACTTTTGTTTGAATGAGTTATACTGATTAATAGAAGAAGAAATAAACAAGTGAGCGTTATCAGTTGAAGTGAAGCAACTGAGCTTAATCAGTTGAAATAAAGTGAAACAAGTGAGCTCTATTATTTGAAGTGAAGTCAATTAAGTAAGCCTAATCAGTTGAATTGAAGTGAAGCAACTGAGATTAAGCAAATGAAGTGAAGTTAAACATTTAAACATAATCATTTTTATAATTTCAACAAGATACTGCTATTGTAACTACCAGTCAATTTGCAAAGACCATTTATGTTAAACGATGCTGCAATCGCGGTATGTATTAGAGTGGGAACAAATTAAGGTTACAGTTAAATTAATTAAATTTGTAATAATATTGACTTGAAATTTGAATAAATTGAAATTGAATAATTTTATTTGAAAACGAAAAAGAACCCTTTAAATTTAAAGTAGAATAAATGTTGTGTTTAAAGGAGAAAAATAACCTTAAAATTTAAAATCAATAAAATTTCCAAGTTTTAGGTTCAGTGCCCGAAAACATGGAAATTGACAAGAGAATATGTTCGAGTTCTGTGTTATGGTCAATGCCCATTAAAACAGAAATTGCCAAGAAAATTCACTAAAATTTCCTATCCTATGGTCAATACCCATTAAGAAGAAAACATCAAGTGAAGAAAAAAAAAATACTTACAGATCATTACTCTTCTAAGTAGATGAGGATTCCTCCGCACTTAAGGTCAATACCATTTAAGTTTAGGAGGAGACTTCATGCTAGGTCAATTCCCAAAGCAGGACGAATGAAAATATTACCAATTAAATAATTGTCAGAAGAATCCCTTAAGCAATCAACAATATTTTGCTTAATGTACATGGATTAGAACGATTAGGTTTTTGGAAGAAAACGCAAAGTTTTATCATTCAAAATTTTATTTATTAATTCAATATGAAAACAATTCAAATAAACTTTTAAAATAATAATTAAATGATAAATCAAGCAAACTAAATAATTGAAAATCAAAACAACTCAAATAAACTTTTAAACTGATAATATTTAGATAAATGATAAATAAAGCAAACTAATTAATTTAATTAAGGGATATAGCAAAAACAAAACCAATTAAGCAAATTAAATCAAAAAACAAAGCAAGTGAAATCAAAATAAAGAAAACTAAGAAATAACTACATGTTAAATTTTCAAAATAATAATCAAACTAAATCAAACTAATAATTAAATGATAATTTTCAAAAATTAAATAATAAAATTAATTCAAAAGGATGAACAAATGATGGTATTGACTATGATGATAAATATTCCTGTAAAGAGTAAAATATTAGTAGTTATAAGATAGTAATGCAAAAACTATGTCATTCCAATTTTGTACAGAATTAGTGTTCAAAATTTGAAGTAGTAGTTAACAAAGGTTAGGTAAAGTTTTGACCTTATGATATGTTCCAATATTTATGGCAGATTGTAGCTTAACAATGGGTGATTTTTGTTTGAATGAGTTATACTGATTAATAGAAGAAGAAATAAACAAGTGAGCGTTATCAGTTGAAGTGAAGCAACTGAGCTTAATCAGTTGAAATAAAGTGAAACAAGTGAGCTCTATTATTTGAAGTGAAGTCAATTAAGTAAGCCTAATCAGTTGAATTGAAGTGAAGCAACTGAGATTAAGCAAATGAAGTGAAGTTAAACATTTAAACATAATCATTTTTATAATTTCAACAAGATACTGCTATTGTAACTACCAGTCAATTTGCAAAGACCATTTATGTTAAACGATGCTGCAATCGCGGTATGTATTAGAGTGGGAACAAATTAAGGTTACAGTTAAATTAATTAAATTTGTAATAATATTGACTTGAAATTTGAATAAATTGAAATTGAATAATTTTATTTGAAAACGAAAAAGAACCCTTTAAATTTAAAGTAGAATAAATGTTGTGTTTAAAGGAGAAAAATAACCTTAAAATTTAAAATCAATAAAATTTGCAAGTTTCACGTTCAGTGCCCGAAAACATGGAAATTGACAAGAGAATATGTTAGAGTTCTGTGTTATGGTCAATGTCCATTAAAATAGAAATTGCCAGGAAAATTCACTAAAATTTCCTATCCTATGGTCAATACCCATTAGGAAGAAAATATCAAGTGAAGAAAAAAAAAATACTTACGGATCATCACTCTTCTAAGTAGATGAGGATTCCTCCGCACTTAAGGTCAATACCATTTAAGTTTAGGAGGAGACTTCATGCTAGGTCAATTCCCAAAGCAGGACGAATGAAAATATTACCAATTAAATAATTGTCAGAAGAATCCCTTAAGCCATCAACAATATTTTGCTTAATGTACATGGATTAGAACGATTAGGTTTTTGAAAGAAAACGCAAACTTTTATCATTAAAAATTTTATTTATTAATTCAATATGAAACCAATTCAAATAAACTTCTTAAATAATAATTAAATGATAAATAAAGCAAACTAATTAATTAAATTAAGGGATATAGCACAAAAAAAACCAATTAAGCAAATTAAATCAAAAAACAAAGCAAGTGAAATTAGAATAAAGAAAACTAAGAAATAACTACATGTTAAATTTTCAAAATAATAATCAAAAATAAATCAAATGAAGGTATTGACTATGATGATAAATATTCCTGTAAAGAGTAAAATATTAGTAGTTATAAGATAGTAATGCTGAAACTATATCATTCAAAATTTGAACAGAATTAGTGTTCAAAATTTCGAATATTAGTTAACAAAGATTAGGTAAAGTCTCGACCTTATGATATGTTACAGTATTTATGGCAGATTGTAGCTTAACAATGGATGAATTTTGTTCGAATGAGTTATACTGATTAATAGCAGAAGAAATAATCAAGTGAGCGTTATCAGTTGAAGTGAAGCTAACTAAGTGAGCCCAATCAGTTGAAGTACATGGATTAGAACGATTAGGTTTTTGAAAGAAAACGCGAAGTTTTATCATTCAAAATTTTATTTATTAATTTAATATGAAAACAATTCAAATAAACTTTCAAAATAATAATTAAATGATATATAAAGCAAACTAATTAAATAAAAATAAAAACAATTCAAATAAATTTTTGAACTAATAATAATTAGATAAATAATAAATAAAGCAAACTAATTAATTACATTAAAGGATACTGCAAAAAAAAAACAATTAAGCAAATTCAATCAAATGACAAAGCAAGTGAAATCAAAATAAAGAAAACTAAGAAATAACTTCATGTTAAATTTTCAAAATAATAATCAAAACTAAATCAAACTAATAATTAAATGATAACTTTCAAAAATTAAATAATAAATTAAATTCAAAAAGATGACCAAATGATGGTATTGACTAAGATGATAAATATTCCTGTAAAGAGTAAAATATTAGTAGTTATAAGATAGTAATACTGAAAATATATCATTCCAATTTTATACAGAATTAGTGTTCAAAATTTCAAGTAGTAGTTAACAAAGGTTAGGTAAAGTCTTGACCTTATGATATGTTACAGTATTTATGGCAGATTGTAGCTTAACAATGGATGAATTTTGTTCGAATGAGTTATACTGATTAATAGCAGAAGAAATAATCAAGTGAGCGTTATCAGTTGAAGTGAAGCTAACTAAGTGAGCACAATCAGTTGAAGTGAAGTGAAGCAACTGAGCTTAATCAGTTGAAATGAAGTGAAACAAGTGAGCTCTATTACTTGAGTGAAGTCAATTAAGTGAGCCTTATCAGTTGAAGTACATGGATTAGAACGATGAGGTTTTTGAAAGTAAACGCTTAGTTTTATCATTCAAAATTTTATTTATTAATTCAATATGAAAACAATTCAAATAAACTTTCAAAATAATAATTTAATGATATATAAAGCAAACTAATTAATTATAAATCAAAACGATTCAAAGAAATTTTTGAACGAATAATAATTAAATGATAAATAAAGTAAACTATTCAATTAAATTAAGGGATATAGCAAAAAAAAACAATTAAGCAAATTAAATCAAAAAACAAAGCAAGTGAAATCAAAATAAAGAAAACTAAGAAATAACTACATGTTTAATTTTCATAATAATATTCAAAAATTAATCAAACTAATAATTAAATGATAATTTTCAAAAATTAAATAATAAATTAAATTGAAAAGGATGACCAAATGATGGTATTGACTAAGTGACAAATATTCCTGTAAAGAGTAAAATATTAGTAGTTAAAAGATAGTAATACTGAAACTATATCATGCAAATTTTGAACAGAATTAGTGTTCAAAATTTCAAGTAGTACTTAACAAAGCTTAGGTAAAGTCTTGACCTTATGATATGTTACAATATTTATGGCAGATTGTAGCTTAACAATGGGTGACTTTTGTTCGAATGAGTTATACTGATTAATAGCAGCAGAATTAAACAAGTGAGCGTTATCAGTTGAAGTGAAGCTAACTAAGTGAGCACAATCAGTTGAAGTGAAGTGAAGCAACTGAGCTTAATTAGTTGAAATGAAGTGAAACAAGTGAGCTCTATTACTTGAAGTGAAGTCAATTAAGGGAGCCTTATCAGTTCAAGTACATGGATTAGAACGATGAGGTTTTTGAAAGTAAACGCTTAGTTTTATCATTCAAAATTTTATTTATTAATTCAATATGAAAACAATTCAAATAAACTTTCAAAATAATAATTTAATGATAAATCAAGCAAACTAATTAATTAAAAATAAAAACAAATCAAATAAATTTTTGAACTAATAATAATTAAATGATAAATAAAGCAAACTAATTAATAAAGTTAAAGGATACTGGAGAAAAAAAAACAATTAAGCAAATTTAATCAGAAAACAAAGCAAGTGAAATCAAAATAAAGAAAACTAAGAAATAACTACATGTTAAATTTTCAAAATAAAAATCAAACTAAATCAAACTAATAATTAAATGATAATTTTCAAAAATTAAATAATAAATTAAATTCAAAAGGATGACCAAATGATGGTATTGACTAAGTGACAAATATTCCTGTAAAGAGTAAAATATTAGTAGTTATAAGATAGTAATACTGAAACTATATCATTCAAATTTTGAACAGAATTAGTGTTCAAAATTTCAAGTAATACTTAACAAAGGTTAGGTAAAGTTTTGACCTTATGATATGTTACAATATTTATGGCAGATTGTACCTTAACAATGGATGAATTTTGTTCGAATGAATTATACTAATTACTAGCAGAAGAAATAAACAAGTGAGCGTTATCAGTTGAAGTGGAGCTAACTAAGTGAGTCCAATCAGTTGAAGTGAAGTGAAGCAACTGAGCTTAATCAGTTGAAATAAAGTGAAACAAGTGAAGTAACTACCAGTCGATTTGCAAAGACCATTTATGTTAAACAATGCTGCAATAGCGGTATGTATTTGAGTTGAAACTAAATTGAGGTTACAGTTAAATTAATTAAATTTGTAATAATATTGACTTTAAATTTGATTAAATTGAAATTAAATAATTTTATTTAAAAACGAAAAAGAACTCTTTAAATTTAAAGTAGAATAAATGTTGTGTTTAAAGGAGAAAAATAACCTTAAAATTTAAAATCAATAAAATTTCCAAGTTTTACGTTCAGTGCCCAAAAACATGGAAATTGACAAGAGAATATGTTAGAGTTCTGTGTTATGGTCGATGCAATTAAAACAGAAATTGCCAAGAAAATTCACTAAAATTTCCTATCCTATGGTCAATACCCATTAAGAAGAAAATATCAAGTGAAGAAAAAAAACATACTTACAGATCATTACTCTTCTAAGTAGATGAGGATTCCTCCGCACTTAAGGTCAATACCATTTAAGTTTAGGAGGAGACTTCATGCTAGGTCAATTCCCAAAGCAGGACGAATGAAAATATTACCAATTAAATAATTGTCAGAAGAATCCCTTAAGCAATCAACAATATTTTGCTTAATGTACATGGATTAGAACGATTAGGTTTTTGAAAGAAAACGCAAAGTTTTATCATTCAAAATTTTATTTATTAATTCAATATGAAACCAATTCAAATAAACTTCTTAAATAATAATTAAATGATAAATAAAGCAAACTAATTAATTAAAAATCAAAACAATTCAAATAAATTTTTGAACTAATATTAATTAAATGATACATAAAGCAAACTAATTAATTAAATTAAGGGATATAGCAAAAACAAAACCAATTAAGCAAATTAAATCAAAAAACAAAGCAAGTGAAATCAAAATAAAGAGAACTAAGAAATAACTACATGTTAAATTTTCAAAATAATAATCAAACTAAATCAAACTAATAATTAAATGATAATTTTCAAAAATTAAATAATAAAATTAATTCAAAAGGATGAACAAATGATGGTATTGACTATGATGATAAATATTCCTGTAAAGAGTAAAATATTAGTAGTTATAAGATAGTAATGCAAAAACTATGTCATTCCAATTTTGTACAGAATTAGTGTTCAAAATTTGAAGTAGTAGTTAACAAAGGTTAGGTAAAGTTTTGACCTTATGATATGTTCCAATATTTATGGCAGATTGTAGCTTAACAATGGGTGACTTTTGTTTGAATGAGTTATACTGATTAATAGAAGAAGAAATAAACAAGTGAGCGTTATCAGTTGAAGTGAAGCAACTGAGCTTAATCAGTTGAAATAAAGTGAAACAAGTGAGCTCTATTATTTGAAGTGAAGTCAATTAAGTAAGCCTAATCAGTTGAATTGAAGTGAAGCAACTGAGATTAAGCAAATGAAGTGAAGTTAAACATTTAAACATAATCATTTTTATAATTTCAACAAGATACTGCTATTGTAACTACCAGTCAATTTGCAAAGACCATTTATGTTAAACGATGCTGCAATCGCGGTATGTATTAGAGTGGGAACAAATTAAGGTTACAGTTAAATTAATTAAATTTGTAATAATATTGACTTGAAATTTGAATAAATTGAAATTGAATAATTTTATTTGAAAACGAAAAAGAACCCTTTAAATTTAAAGTAGAATAAATGTTGTGTTTAAAGGAGAAAAATAACCTTAAAATTTAAAATCAATAAAATTTCCAAGTTTTAGGTTCAGTGCCCGAAAACATGGAAATTGACAAGATAATATGTTAGAGTTCTGTTTTATGGTCAATGCCCATTAAAACAGAAATTGCCAAGAAAATTCACTAAAATTTCCTATCCTATGGTCAATACCCATTAAGAAGAAAACATCAAGTGAAGAAAAAAAAAATACTTACAGATCATTACTCTTCTAAGTAGATGAGGATTCCTCCGCACTTAAGGTCAATACCATTTAAGTTTAGGAGGAGACTTCATGCTAGGTCAATTCCCAAAGCAGGACGAATGAAAATATTACCAATTAAATAATTGTCAGAAGAATCCCTTAAGCAATCAACAATATTTTGCTTAATGTACATGGATTAGAACGATTAGGTTTTTGAAAGAAAACGCAAAGTTTTATCATTAAAAATTTTATTTATTAATTCAATATGAAAACAATTCAAATAAACTTTTAAAATAATAATTAAATGATAAATAAAGCAAACTAAATAATTGAAAATCAAAACAACTCAAATAAACTTTTAAACTGATAATATTTAGATAAATGATAAATAAAGCAAACTAATTAATTTAATTAAGGGATATAGCAAAAACAAAACCAATTAAGCAAATTAAATCAAAAAACAAAGCAAGTGAAATCAAAATAAAGAAAACTAAGAAATAACTACATGTTAAATTTTCAAAATAATGATCAAACTAAATCAAACTAATAATTAAATGATAATTTTCAAAAATTAAATAATAAATTAAATTCAAAAGGATGACCAAATGATGGTATTAACTAAGATGATAAATATTCCTGTAAAGAGTAAAATATTAGTAGTTATAAGATAGTAATGCTGAAACTATATCATTCCAATTTTGTACAGAATTAGTGTTCAAAATTTCAAGTATTAGTTAACAAAGGTTAGGTAAAGTTTTGACCTTATGATATGTTACAATATTTATGGCAGATTGTAGCTTAACAATGGGTGACTTTTGTTCGAATGAGTTATACTGATTAATAGAAGAAGAAATAAACAATTGAGCGTTATCAGTTGAAGTGGAGCTAACTAAGTGAGTCCAATCAGTTGAAGTGAAGTGAAGCAACTGAGCTTAATCAGTTGAAATAAAGTGAAACAAGTGAAGTAACTACCAGTCGATTTGCAAAGACCATTTATGTTAAACAATGCTGCAATAGCGGTATGTATTTGAGTTGAAACTAAATTGAGGTTACAGTTAAATTAATTAAATTTGTAATAATATTGACTTTAAATTTGATTAAATTGAAATTAAATAATTTTATTTAAAAACGAAAAAGAACTCTTTAAATTTAAAGTAGAATAAATGTTGTGTTTAAAGGAGAAAAATAACCTTAAAATTTAAAATCAATAAAATTTCCAAGTTTTACGTTCAGTGCCCAAAAACATGGAAATTGACAAGAGAATATGTTAGAGTTCTGTGTTATGGTCGATGCAATTAAAACAGAAATTGCCAAGAAAATTCACTAAAATTTCCTATCCTATGGTCAATACCCATTAAGAAGAAAATATCAAGTGAAGAAAAAAAACATACTTACAGATCATTACTCTTCTAAGTAGATGAGGATTCCTCCGCACTTAAGGTCAATACCATTTAAGTTTAGGAGGAGACTTCATGCTAGGTCAATTCCCAAAGCAGGACGAATGAAAATATTACCAATTAAATAATTGTCAGAAGAATCCCTTAAGCAATCAACAATATTTTGCTTAATGTACATGGATTAGAACGATTAGGTTTTTGAAAGAAAACGCAAAGTTTTATCATTCAAAATTTTATTTATTAATTCAATATGAAACCAATTCAAATAAACTTCTTAAATAATAATTAAATGATAAATAAAGCAAACTAATTAATTAAAAATCAAAACAATTCAAATAAATTTTTGAACTAATATTAATTAAATGATAAATAAAGCAAACTAATTAATTAAATTAAGGGATATAGCAAAAACAAAACCAATTAAGCAAATTAAATCAAAAAACAAAGCAAGTGAAATCAAAATAAAGAGAACTAAGAAATAACTACATGTTAAATTTTCAAAATAATAATCAAACTAAATCAAACTAATAATTAAATGATAATTTTCAAAAATTAAATAATAAAATTAATTCAAAAGGATGAACAAATGATGGTATTGACTATGATGATAAATATTCCTGTAAAGAGTAAAATATTAGTAGTTATAAGATAGTAATGCAAAAACTATATCATTCCAATTTTGTACATAATTAGTGTTCAAAATTTCAAGTAGTAGTTAACAAAGGTTAGGTAAAGTTTTGACCTTATGATATGTTCCAATATTTATGGCAGATTGTAGCTTAACAATGGGTGACTTTTGTTTGAATGAGTTATACTGATTAATAGAAGAAGAAATAAACAAGTGAGCGTTATCAGTTGAAGTGAAGCAACTGAGCTTAATCAGTTGAAATAAAGTGAAACAAGTGAGCTCTATTATTTGAAGTGAAGTCAATTAAGTAAGCCTAATCAGTTGAATTGAAGTGAAGCAACTGAGATTAAGCAAATGAAGTGAAGTTAAACATTTAAACATAATCATTTTTATAATTTCAACAAGATACTGCTATTGTAACTACCAGTCAATTTGCAAAGACCATTTATGTTAAACGATGCTGCAATCGCGGTATGTATTAGAGTGGGAACAAATTAAGGTTACAGTTAAATTAATTAAATTTGTAATAATATTGACTTGAAATTTGAATAAATTGAAATTGAATAATTTTATTTGAAAACGAAAAAGAACCCTTTAAATTTAAAGTAGAATAAATGTTGTGTTTAAAGGAGAAAAATAACCTTAAAATTTAAAATCAATAAAATTTCCAAGTTTTAGGTTCAGTGCCCGAAAACATGGAAATTGACAAGAGAATATGTTCGAGTTCTGTGTTATGGTCAATGCCCATTAAAACAGAAATTGCCAAGAAAATTCACTAAAATTTCCTATCCTATGGTCAATACCCATTAAGAAGAAAACATCAAGTGAAGAAAAAAAAAATACTTACAGATCATTACTCTTCTAAGTAGATGAGGATTCCTCCGCACTTAAGGTCAATACCATTTAAGTTTAGGAGGAGACTTCATGCTAGGTCAATTCCCAAAGCAGGACGAATGAAAATATTACCAATTAAATAATTGTCAGAAGAATCCCTTAAGCAATCAACAATATTTTGCTTAATGTACATGGATTAGAACGATTAGGTTTTTGAAAGAAAACGCAAAGTTTTATCATTCAAAATTTTATTTATTAATTCAATATGAAAACAATTCAAATAAACTTTTAAAATAATAATTAAATGATAAATAAAGCAAACTAAATAATTGAAAATCAAAACAACTCAAATAAACTTTTAAACTGATAATATTTAGATAAATGATAAATAAAGCAAACTAATTAATTTAATTAAGGGATATAGCAAAAACAAAACCAATTAAGCAAATTAAATCAAAAAACAAAGCAAGTGAAATCAAAATAAAGAAAACTAAGAAATAACTACATGTTAAATTTTCAAAATAATAATCAAACTAAATCAAACTAATAATTAAATGATAATTTTCAAAAATTAAATAATAAATTAAATTCAAAAGGATGACCAAATGATGGTATTAACTAAGATGATAAATATTCCTATAAAGAGTAAAATATTAGTATTTATAAGATAGTAATGCTGAAACTATATCATTCCAATTTTGTACAGAATTAGTGTTCAAAATTTCAAGTATTAGTTAACAAAGGTTAGGTAAAGTTTTGACCTTATGATATGTTACAATATTTATGGCAGATTGTAGCTTAACAATGGGTGACTTTTGTTCGAATGAGTTATACTGATTAATAGAAGAAGAAATAAACAATTGAGCGTTATCAGTTGAAGTGATGCTAACTAAGTGAGCCCAATCAGTTGAAGTGAAGTGAAGCAACTGAGCTTAATCAGTTGAAATGAAGTGAACAAGTGAGCTCTATTATTTGAAGTGAAGTCAATTAAGTAAGCCTAATCAGTTGAATTGAAGTGAAGCAACTGAGATTAAGTATATGAAGTGAAGTTAAACATTTAAACATAATCATTTTTATAATTTCAACAAGATACTGCTATTGTAACTACCAGTCAATTTGCAAAGACCATTTATGTTAAACGATGCTGCAATCGCGGTATGTATTAGAGTGGGAACAAATTAAGGTTACAGTTAAATTAATTAAATTTGTAATAATATTGACTTGAAATTTGAATAAATTGAAATTGAATAATTTTATTTGAAAACGAAAAAGAACTCTTTAAATTTAAAGTAGAATAAATGTTGTGTTTAAAGGAGAAAAATAACCTTAAAATTTAAAATCAATAAAATTTCCAAGTTTTAGGTTCAGTGCCCGAAAACATGGAAATTGACAAGAGAATATGTTCGAGTTCTGTGTTATGGTCAATGCCCATTAAAACAGAAATTGCCAAGAAAATTCACTAAAATTTCCTATCCTATGGTCAATACTCATTAAGAAGAAAACATCAAGTGAAGAAAAAAAAAATACTTACAGATCATTACTCTTCTAAGTAGATGAGGATTCCTCCGCACTTAAGGTCAATACCATTTAAGTTTAGGAGGAGACTTTATGCTAGGTCAATTCCCAAAGCAGGACGAATGAAAATATTACCAATTAAATAATTGTCAGAAGAATCCCTTAAGCCATCAACAATATTTTGCTTAATGTACATGGATTAGAACGATTAGGTTTTTGGAAGAAAACGCAAAGTTTTATCATTCAAAATTTTATTTATTAATTCAATATGAAAACAATTCAAATAAACTTTTAAAATAATAATTAAATGATAAATAAAGCAAACTAAATAATTGAAAATCAAAACAACTCAAATAAACTTTTAAACTGATAATATTTAGATAAATGATAAATAAAGCAAACTAATTAATTAAATTAAGGGATATAGCAAAAAAAAAACCAATTAAGCAAATTAAATCAAAAAACAAAGCAAGTGAAATCAAAATAAAGAAAACTAAGAAATAACTACATGTTAAATTTTCAAAATAATAATCAAACTAAATCAAACTAATAATTAAATGATAATTTTCAAAAATTAAATTCAAAAGGATGACCAAATGATGGTATTAACTAAGATGATAAATATTCCTGTAAAGAGTAAAATATTAGTAGTTATAAGATAGTAATGCTGAAACTATATCATTCCAATTTTGTACAGAATTAGTGTTCAAAATTTCAAGTATTAGTTAACAAAGGTTAGGTAAAGTTTTGACCTTATGATATGTTACAATATTTATGGCAGATTGTAGCTTAACAATGGGTGACTTTTGTTCGAATGAGTTATACTGATTAATAGAAGAAGAAATAAACAATTGAGCGTTATCAGTTGAAGTGATGCTAACTAAGTGAGCCTAATCAGTTGAAGTGAAGTGAAGTAACTGAGCTTAATCAGTTGAAATGAAGTGAACAAGTGAGCTCTATTATTTGAAGTGAAGTCAATTAAGTAAGCCTAATCAGTTGAATTGAAGTGAAGCAACTGAGATTAAGCAAATGAAGTGAAGTTAAACATTTAAACATAATCATTTTTATAATTTCAACAAGATACTGCTATTGTAACTACCAGTCAATTTGCAAAGACCATTTATGTTAAACGATGCTGCAATCGCGGTATGTATTAGAGTGGGAACAAATTAAGGTTACAGTTAAATTAATTAAATTTGTAATAATATTGACTTGAAATTTGAATAAATTGAAATTGAATAATTTTATTTGAAAACGAAAAAGAACTCTTTAAATTTAAAGTAGAATAAATGTTGTGTTTAAAGGAGAAAAATAACCTTAAAATTTAAAATCAATAAAATTTCCAAGTTTTAGGTTCAGTGCCCGAAAACATGGAAATTGACAAGAGAATATGTTCGAGTTCTGTGTTATGGTCAATGCCCATTAAAACAGAAATTGCCAAGAAAATTCACTAAAATTTCCTATCCCATGGTCAATACCCATTAAGAAGAAAACATCAAGTGAAGAAAAAAAAAATACTTACAGATCATTACTCTTCTAAGTAGATGAGGATTCCTCCGCACTTAAGGTCAATACCATTTAAGTTTAGGAGGAGACTTCATGCTAGGTCAATTCCCAAAGCAGGACGAATGAAAATATTACCAATTAAATAATTGTCAGAAGAATCCCTTAAGCCATCAACAATATTTTGCTTAATGTACATGGATTAGAACGATTAGGTTTTTGAAAGAAAACGCAAAGTTTTATCATTCAAAATTTTATTTATTAATTCAATATGAAACCAATTCAAATAAACTTCTCAAATAATAATTAAATGATAAATAAAGCAAACTAATTAATTAAAAATCAAAACAATTCAAATAAAATTTTGAACTAATATTAACTAAAAAATAAATAAAGCAAACTAATTAATTAAATTAAGGGATATAGCAAAAAAAAAACCAATTAAGCAAATTAAATCAAAAAACAAAGCAAGTGAAATCAAAATAAAGAAAACTAAGAAATAACTACATGTTAAATTTTCAAAATAATAATCAAACTAAATCAAACTAATAATTAAATGATAATTTTCAAAAATTAAATAATAAATTAAATTCAAAAAGATGATCAAATGATGGTATTGACTATGATGATAAATATTCCTGTAAAGAGTAAAATATTAGTAGTTATAAGATAGTAATGCTGAAACTATATCATTCCAATTTTGTACAGAATTAGTGTTCAAAATTTCAAGTATTAGTTAACAAAGCTTAGGTAAAGTTTTGACCTTATGATATGTTACAATATTTATGGCAGATTGTAGCTTAACAATGGGTGACTTTTGTTCGAATGAGTTATACTGATTAATAGAAGAAGAAATAAACAATTGAGCGTTATCAGTTGAAGTGATGCTAACTAAGTGAGCCTAATCAGTTGAAGTGAAGTGAAGCAACTGAGCTTAATCAGTTGAAATGAAGTGAACAAGTGAGCTCTATTATTTGAAGTGAAGTCAATTAAGTAAGCCTAATCAGTTGAATTGAAGTGAAGCAACTGAGATTAAGCAAATGAAGTGAAGTTAAACATTTAAACATAATCATTTTTATAATTTCAACAAGATACTGCTATTGTAACTACCAGTCAATTTGCAAAGACCATTTATGTTAAACGATGCTGCAATCGCGGTATGTATTAGAGTGGGAACAAATTAAGGTTACAGTTAAATTAATTAAATTTGTAATAATATTGACTTGAAATTTGAATAAATTGAAATTGAATAATTTTATTTGAAAACGAAAAAGAACTCTTTAAATTTAAAGTAGAATAAATGTTGTGTTTAAAGGAGAAAAATAACCTTAAAATTTAAAATCAATAAAATTTCCAAGTTTTAGGTTCAGTGCCCGAAAACATGGAAATTGACAAGAGAATATGTTCGAGTTCTGTGTTATGGTCAATGCCCATTAAAACAGAAATTGCCAAGAAAATTCACTAAAAATTCCTATCCCATGGTCAATACCCATTAAGAAGAAAACATCAAGTGAAGAAAAAAAAAATACTTACAGATCATTACTCTTCTAAGTAGATGAGGATTCCTCCCAACTCAGGTCAATACCATTTAAGTTTAGGAGGAGACTTCATGCTAGGTCAATTCCCAAAGCAGGACGAATGAAAATATTACCAATTAAATAATTGTCAGAAGAATCCCTTAAGCCATCAACAATATTTTGCTTATTGTACATGGATTAGAACGATTAGGTTTTTGAAAGAAAACGCAAAGTTTCATCATTCAAAATTTTATTTATTAATTCAATATGAAACCAATTCAAATAAACTTCTTAAATAATAATTAAATGATAAATAAAGCAAACTAATAAATTAAAAATCAAAACAATTCAAATAAATTTTTGAACTAATATTAACTAAATGATAAATAAAGCAAACTAATTAATTAAATTAAGGGATATAGCAAAAACAAAACCAATTAAGCAAATTAAATCAAAAAACAAAGCAAGTGAAATAAAAATAAAGAAAACTAAGAAATAACTACATGTTAAATTTTCAAAATAATAATCAAACTAAATCAAACTAATAATTAAATGATAATTTTCAAAAATTAAATAATAAATTAAATTGAAAAAGATGATCAAATGATGGTATTGACTATGATGATAAATATTCCTGTAAAGAGTAAAATATTAGTAGTTTTAAGATAGTAATACTGAAACTATATCATTCAAATTTTGTACAGAATTAGTGTTCAAAATTTCAAGTAGTACTTAACAAAGGTTAGGTAAAGTTTTGACCCTATGATATGTCACAATATTTATGGCAGATTGTACCTTAACAATGGATGAATTTTGTTCGAATGAATTATACTGACTACTAGCAGAAGAAATAAACAAGTTAGCGTTATCAGTTGAAGTGAAGCTAACTAAGTGAGCCCAATCAGTTGAAGAACATGGATTAGAACGATTAGATTTTTGAAAGAAAACGCAAAGTTTTATCATTCAAAATTTTATTTATTAAGTCAATATGAAAACAATTCAAATAAACTTTTAAAATAATAATTAAATGATAAATAAAGCAAACTAAATAATTGAAAATCAAAACAACTCAAATAAATTTTTAAACTGATAGTATTTAGATAAATGATAAATAAAGCAAACTAATTAATTAAATTAAGGGATATAGCAAAAAAAAAACCAATTAAGCAAATTAAATCAAAAAACAAAGCAAGTGAAATCAAAATAAAGAAAACTAAGAAATAACTACATGTTAAATTTTCAAAATAATAATCAAACTAAATCAAACTAATAATTAAATGATAATTTTCAAAAATTAAATTCAAAAGGATGACCAAATGATGGTATCAACTAAGATGATAAATATTCCTGTAAAGAGTAAAATATTAGTAGTTATAAGATAGTAATGCTGAAACTATATCATTCCAATTTTGTACAGAATTAGTGTTCAAAATTTCAAGTATTAGTTAACAAAGGTTAGGTAAAGTTTTGACCTTATGATATGTTACAATATTTATGGCAGATTGTAGCTTAACAATGGGTGACTTTTGTTTGAATGAGTTATACTGATTAATAGAAGAAGAAATAAACAAGTGAGCGTTATCAGTTGAAGTGATGCTAACTAAGTGAGCCCAATCAGTTGAAGTGAAGTGAAGCAACTGAGCTTAATCAGTTGAAATGAAGTGAACAAGTGAGCTCTATTATTTGAAGTGAAGTCAATTAAGTAAGCCTAATCAGTTGAATTGAAGTGAAGCAACTGAGATTAAGCAAATGAAGTGAAGTTAAACAATTAAACATAATCATTTTTATAATTTCAACAAGATACTGCTATTGTAACTACCAGTCGATTTGCAAAGACCATTTATGTTAAACGATGCTGCAATCGCGGTATTTATTAGAGTGGGAACTAAATTGAGGTTACAGTTAAATTAATTAAATTTGTAATAATATTGACTTGAAATTTGAATAAATTGAAATTGAATAATTTTATTTGAAAACGAAAAAGAACCCTTTAAATTTAAAGTAGAATAAATGTTGTGTTTAAAGGAGAAAAATAACCTTAAAATTTAAAATCAATAAAATTTCCAAGTTTTAGGTTCAGTGCCCGAAAACATGGAAATTGACAAGATAATATGTTAGAGTTCTGTTTTATGGTCAATGCCCATTAAAACAGAAATTGCCAAGAAAATTCACTAAAATTTCCTATCCTATGGTCAATACCCATTAAGAAGAAAATATCAAGTGAAGAAAAAAAAAATGCTTACAGATCATTACTCTTCTAAGTAGATGAGGATTCCTCCGCACTTAAGGTCAATACCATTTAAGTTTAGGAGGAGACTTCATGCTAGGTCAATTCCCAAAGCAGGACGAATGAAAATATTACCAATTAAATAATTGTCAGAAGAATCCCTTGAGCCATCAACAATATTTTGCTTAATGTACATGGATTAGAACGATTAGGTTTTTGAAAGAAAACGCAAAGTTTTATCATTCAAAATTTTATTTATTAATTCAATATGAAAACAATTCAAATAAACTTTTAAAATAATAATTAAAGGTTAAATCAAGCAAACTAATTAATTAAAAATAAAAACAACTCAAATAAATTTTTAAACTGATAATATTTAGATAAATGATAAATAAAGCAAACTAATTAATTAAATTAAGGGATATAGCAAAAAAAAAAACCAATTAAGCAAATTAAATCAAAAAACAAAGCAAGTGAAATCAAAATAAAGAAAACTAAGAAATAACTACATGTTAAATTTTCAAAATAATATATCAAACTAAATCAAACTAATAATTAAATGATAATTTTCAAAAATTAAATAATAAATTAAATTCAAAAGGATGACCAAATGATGGTATTAACTAAGATGATAAATATTCCTGTAAAGAGTAAAATATTAGTAGTTATAAGATAGTAATGCAGAAACTATATCATTCGAATTTTGTACAGAATTAGTGTTCAAAATTTCAAGTATTAGTTAACAAAGGTTAGGTAAAGTTTTGACCTTATGATATGTTACAATATTTATGGCAGATTGTAGCTTAACAATGGGTGACTTTTGTTCGAATGAGTTATACTGATTATTAGAAGAAGAAATAAACAAGTGAGCGTTATCAGTTGAAGTGATGCTAACTAAGTGAGCCCAATCAGTTGAAGTGAAGTGAAGCAACTGAGCTTAATCAGTTGAAATGAAGTGAACAAGTGAGCTCTATTATTTGAAGTGAAGTCAATTAAGTAAGCCTAATCAGTTGAATTGAAGTGAAGCAACTGAGATTAAGCAAATGAAGTGAAGTTAAACAATTAAACATAATCATTTTTATAATTTCAACAAGATACTGCTATTGTAACTACCAGTCGATTTGCAAAGACCATTTATGTTAAACAATGCTGCAATCGCGGTATGTATTAGAGTGGGAACTAAATTGAGGTTACAGTTAAATTAATTAAATTTGTAATAATATTGACTTTAAATTTGAATAAATTGAAATTAAATAATTTTATTTGAAAACGAAAGAGAACTCTTTAAATTAAAAGTAGAATAAATGTAGTGTTTAAAGGAGAAAAATAACCTTAAAATTTGAAATCAATAAAATTTGCAAGTTTTACGTTCAGTGCCCGAAAACATGGAAATTGACAAGATAATATGTTAGAGTTCTGTTTTATGGTCAATGCCCATTAAAACAGAAATTGCCAAGAAAATTCACTAAAATTTCCTATCCTATGGTCAATACCCATTAAGAAGAAAATATCAAGTGAAGAAAAAAAAAATGCTTACAGATCATTACTCTTCTAAGTAGATGAGGATTCCTCCGCACTTAAGGTCAATACCATTTAAGTTTAGGAGGAGACTTCATGCTAGGTCAATTCCCAAAGCAGGACGAATGAAAATATTACCAATTAAATAATTGTCAGAAGAATCCCTTAAGCCATCAACAATATTTTGCTTAATGTACATGGATTAGAACGATTAGGTTTTTGAAAGAAAACGCAAAGTTTTATCATTCAAAATTTTATTTATTAATTTATAAAATATGTAAACAATTCAAATAAACTTTTAAAATAATAATTAAATGATAAATAAAGCAAACTAATTAATAAAATTAAAAGATACAGAAAAAAAAAAACAATTAAGCAAATTACATCAAAAAACAAAGGAAGTGAAATCAAAATAAAGAAAACTAAGAAGTAACTACATGTTAAATTTTCAAAATAATAATCAAAAAGAAATCAAACTAATAATTAAATGATAATTTTCAAAAATTAATAATAAATTAAACTGAAAAGGATGAACAAATGATGGTTTTGACTATGATGATTAATATTCCTGTAAAGAGTAAAATATTAGTAGTTATAAGATAGTAATGCAGAAACTATATCATTCCAATTTTGTACAGAATTAGTGTTGAACATTTCAAGTATTAGTTAACAAAGGTTAGGTAAAGTTTTGACCTTATGATATGTTACAATATTTATGCAGATTGTACCTTAACAATGGATGAATTTTGTTCGAATGAGTTATACTGATTAATAGCAGAAGAAATAAACAAGTGAGCGTTATCAGTTGAAGTACATGGATTAGAACGATTAGGTTTTTGAAAGAAAACGCAGAATTTTATCATTCAAAATTTTATTTATTAATTTATAAAATATGTAAACAATTCAAATAAACTTTTAAAATAATAATTAAATGATAAATAAAGCAAACTAATTAATAAAATTAAAAGATACAGAAAAAAAAAAACAATTAAGCAAATTACATCAAAAAACAAAGGAAGTGAAATCAAAATAAAGAAAACTAAGAAGTAACTACATGTTAAATTTTCAAAATAATAATCAAAAAGAAATCAAACTAATAATTAAATGATAATTTTCAAAAATTAATAATAAATTAAATTGAAAAGGATGAACAAATGATGGTATTGACTATGATGATAAATATTCCTGTAAAGAGTAAAATATTAGTAGTTATAAGATAGTAATGCAGAAACTATATCATTCCAATTTTGTACAGAATTAGTGTTCAAAATTTCAAGTATTAGTTAACAAAGGTTAGGTAAAGTTTTGACCTTATGATATGTTACAATATTTATGGCAGATTGTAGCTTAACAATGGGTGACTTTTGTTTGAATGAGTTATACTGATTAATAGAAGAAGAAATAAACAAGTGAGCGTTATCAGTTGAAGTGAAGCTAACTAAGTGAGCCCAATCAGTTGAAGAACATGTATTAGAACGATTAGGTTTTTGAAAGAAAACGCAAAGTTTTATCATTCAAAATTTTAGTTATTAATTCAATATGAAACCAATTCAAATAAACTTTTAAAATAATAATTAAATGATAAATAAAGCAAAATAATTAATTAAAAATCAAAACAATTCAAATACATTTTTGAACTAATAATAATTAAATGATAAATAAAGCAAACTAATTAATTAAATTAAGGGATATAGCAAAAAAAAAAACCAATTAAGCAAATTAAATCAAAAAACAAAGCAAGTGAAATCAAAATAAAGAAAACTAAGAAATAACTACATGTTAAATTTTCAAAATAATAATCAAACTAAATCAATCTAATAATTAAATGATAATTTTCAAAAATTAAATAATAAATTAAATTCAAGGATGACCAAATGATGGTATTAACTAAGATGATAAATATTCCTGTAAAGAGTAAAATATTAGTAGTTATAAGATAGTAATGCTGAAACTATATCATTCCAATTTTGTACAGAATTAGTGTTCAAAATTTCAAGTATTAGTTAACAAAGGTTAGGTAAAGTTTTGACCTTATGATATGTTACAATATTTATGGCAGATTGTAGCTTAACAATGGGTGACTTTTGTTTGAATGAGTTATTCTGATTAATAGAAGAAGAAATAAACAAGTGAGCGTTATCAGTTGAAGTGATGCTAACTAAGTGAGCCCAATCAGTTGAAGTGAAGTGAAGCAACTGAGCTTAATCAGTTGAAATGAAGTGAACAAGTGAGCTCTATTATTTGAAGTGAAGTCAATTAAGTAAGCCTAATCAGTTGAATTGAAGTGAAGCAACTGAGATTAAGCAAATGAAGTGAAGTTAAACAATTAAACATAATCATTTTTATAATTTCAACAAGATACTGCTATTGTAACTACCAGTCGATTTGCAAAGACCATTTATGTTAAACGATGCTGCAATCGCGGTATTTATTAGAGTGGGAACTAAATTGAGGTTACAGTTAAATTAATTAAATTTGTAATAATATTGACTTGAAATTTGATTAAATTGAAATTAAATAATTTTATTTGAAAACGAAAAAGAACTCTTTAAATTAAAAGTAGAATAAATGTAGTGTTTAAAGGAGAAAAATAACCTTAAAATTTGATATCAATAAAATTTGCAAGTTTTACGTTCAGTGCCCGAAAACATGGAAATTGACAAGATAATATGTTCGAGTTCTGTGTTATGGTCAATGCCCATTAAAATAGAAATTGCCAAGAAAATTCACTAAAATTTACTATCCTATGGTCAATACCCATTAAGAAGAAAACATAAAGTGAAGAAAAAAAAAATACTTACAGATCATTACTCTTCTAAGTAGATGAGGATTCCTCCGCACTTAAGGTCAATACCATTTAAGTTTAGGAGGAGACTTCATGCTAGGTCAATTCCCAAAGCAGGACGAATGAAAATATTACCAATTAAATAATTGTCAGAAGAATCCCTTAAGCCATCAACAATATTTTGCTTAATGTACATGGATTAGAACGATTAGGTTTTTGAAAGAAAACGCAAAGTTTTATCATTCAAAATTTTATTTATTAATTCAATATGAAAACAATTCAAATAAACTTTTAAAATAATAATTAAAGGTTAAATCAAGCAAACTAATTAATTAAAAATTAAAACAACTCAAATAAATTTTTAAACTGATAATATTTAGATAAATGATAAATAAAGCAAACTAATTAATTAAATTAAGGGATATAGCAAAAAAAAAACCAATTAAGCAAATTAAATCAAAAAACAAAGCAAGTGAAATCAAAATAAAGAAAACTAAGAAATAACTACATGTTAAATTTTCAAAATAATAATCAAACTAAATCAATCTAATAATTAAATGATAATTTTCAAAAATTAAATAATAAATTAAATTCAAAAGGATGACCAAATGATGGTATTAACTAAGATGATAAATATTCCTGTAAAGAGTAAAATATTAGTAGTTATAAGATAGTAATGCTGAAACTATATCATTCCAATTTTGTACAGAATTAGTGTTCAAAATTTCAAGTATTAGTTAACAAAGGTTAGGTAAAGTTTTGACCTTATGATATGTTACAATATTAATGGCAGATTGTAGCTTAACAATGGGTGACTTTTGTTTGAATGAGTTATACTGATTAATAGAAGAAGAAATAAACAAGTGAGCGTTATCAGTTGAAGTGATGCTAACTAAGTGAGCCCAATCAGTTGAAGTGAAGTGAAGCAACTGAGCTTAATCAGTTGAAATGAAGTGAACAAGTGAGCTCTATTATTTGAAGTGAAGTCAATTAAGTAAGCCTAATCAGTTGAATTGAAGTGAAGCAACTGAGATTAAGCAAATGAAGTGAAGTTAAACAATTAAACATAATCATTTTTATAATTTCAACAAGATACTGCTATTGTAACTACCAGTCGATTTGCAAAGACCATTTATGTTAAACGATGCTGCAATCGCGGTATTAATTAGAGTGGGAACTAAATTGAGGTTACAGTTAAATTAATTAAATTTGTAGTAATATTGACTTGAAATTTGATTAAATTGAAATTAAATAATTTTATTTGAAAACGAAAAAGAACTCTTTAAATTTAAAGTAGAATAAATGTTGTGTTTAAAGGAGAAAAATAACCTTAAAATTTGAAATCAATAAAATTTGCAAGTTTTACGTTCAGTGCCCGAAAACATGGAAATTGACAAGATAATATGTTCGAGTTCTGTGTTATGGTCAATGCCCATTAAAACAGAAATTGCCAAGAAAATTCACTAAAATTTCCTATCCTGTGGTCAATACCCATTAAGAAGAAAACATCAAGTGAAGAAAAAAAAAAATGCTTACAGATCATTACTCTTCTTAGTAGATGAGGATTCCTCCGCACTTAAGGTCAATAGCATTTAAGTTTAGGAGGAGACTTCATGCTAGGTCAATTCCCAAAGCAGGACGAATGAAAATATTACCAATTAAATAATTGTCAGAAGAATCCCTTAAGCCATCAACAATATTTTGCTTAATGTACATGGATTAGAACGATTAGGTTTTTGAAAGAAAACGCAAAGTTTTATCATTCAAAATTTTATTTATTAATTCAATATGAAAACAATTCAAATAAACTTTTAAAATAATAATTAAATGATAAATAAAGCAAACTAAATAATTGAAAATCAAAACAGCTCAAATAAACTTTTAAACTGATAATATTCAGATAAATGATAAATAAAGCAAACTAATTAATTAAATTAAGGGATATAGCAAAAAAAAAAAAACCAATTAAGCAAATTAAATCAAAAAACAAAGCAAGTGAAATTAAAATAAAGAAAACTTAGAAATAACTACATGTTAAATTTTCAAAATAATAATCAAAAATAAATCAAACTAATAATTAAATGATAATTTTCAAAAATTAAATAATAAAATTAATTCAAAAGGATGAACAAATGATGGTATTGACTATGGTGATAAATATTCCTGTAAAGAGTAAAATATTAGTAGTTTTAAGATAGTAATACTGAAACTATATCATTCAACTTTTGTACAGAATTAGTGTTCAAAATTTCAAGTAGTACTTAACAAAGGTTAGATAAAGTTTTGACCCTATGATATGTCACAATATTTATGGCAGATTGTACCTTAACAATGGATGAATTTTGTTCGAATGAATTATACTGACTACTAGCAGAAGAAATAAACAAGTTAGCGTTATCAGTTGAAGTGAAGCTAACTAAGTGAGCCCAATCAGTTGAAGAACATGTATTAGAACGATTAGGTTTTTGAAAGAAAACGCAAAGTTTTATCATTCAAAATTTTAGTTATTAATTCAATATGAAACCAATTCAAATAAACTTTTAAAATAATAATTAAGTGATAAATAAAGCAAACTAATTAATTAAAAATCAAAACAATTCAAATACATTTTTGAACTAATAATAATTAAATGATAAATAAAGCAAACTAATTAATTAAATTAAGGGATATAGCAAAAAAAAAAACCAATTAAGCAAATTAAATCAAAAAACAAAGCAAGTGAAATCAAAATAAAGAAAACTAAGAAATAACTACATGTTAAATTTTCAAAATAATAATCAAACTAAATCAATCTAATAATTAAATGATAATTTTCAAAAATTAAATAATAAATTAAATTCAAAAGGATGACCAAATGATGGTATTAACTAAGATGATAAATATTACTGTAAAGAGTAAAATATTAGTAGTTATAAGATAGTAATGCTGAAACTATATCATTCCAATTTTGTACAGAATTAGTGTTCAAAATTTCAAGTATTAGTTAACAAAGGTTAGGTAAAGTTTTGACCTTATGATATGTTACAATATTTATGGCAGATTGTACCGTAACAATGGGTGATTTTCGTTCGAATGAGTTATACTGATTAATAGAAGAAGAAATAAACAATTGAGCGTTATCAGTTGAAGTGATGCTAACTAAGTGAGCCCAATCAGTTGAAGTGAAGTGAAGCAACTGAGCTTAATCAGTTGAAATGAAGTGAACAAGTGAGCTCTATTATTTGAAGTGAAGTCAATTAAGTAAGCCTAATCAGTTGAATTGAAGTGAAGCAACTGAGATTAAGCAAATGAAGTGAAGTTAAACAATTAAACATAATCATTTTCATAATTTCAACAAGATACTGCTATTGTAACTACCAGTCGATTTGCAAAGACCATTTATGTTAAACAATGCTGCAATCGCGGTATGTATTAGAGTGGGAACTAAATTAAGGTTACAGTTAAATTAATTAAATTTGTAATAATATTGACTTGAAATTTGATTAAATTAAAATTAAATAATTTTATTTGAAAACGAAAGAGAACTCTTTAAATTCAAAGTAGAATAAATGTAGTGTTTAAAGGAGAAAAATAACCTTAAAATTTGAAATCAATAAAATTTGCAAGTTTTACGTTCAGTGCCCGAAAACATGGAAATTGACAAGATAATATGTTAGAGTTCTGTTTTATGGTCAATGCCCATTAAAACAGAAATTGCCAAGAAAATTCACTAAAATTTCCTATCCTGTGGTCAATACCCATTAAGAAGAAAACATCAAGTGAAGAAAAAAAAAATGCTTACAGATCATTACTCTTCTTAGTAGATGAGGATTCCTCCGCACTTAAGGTCAATACCATTTAAGTTTAGGAGGAGACTTCATGCTAGGTCAATTCCCAAAGCAGGACGAATGAAAATATTACCAATTAAATAATTGTCAGAAGAATCCCTTAAGCAATCAACAATATTTTGCTTAATGTACATGGATTAGAACGATTAGGTTTTTGAAAGAAAACGCAAAGTTTTATCATTCAAAATTTTATTTATTAATGCGATATGAAAACAGATCAAATAAACTTTTAAAATAATAATTAAATGATAAATAAAGCAAACTCAATAATTGAAAATAAAAACAACTCAAATAAATTTTTAAACTGATAATATTTAGATAAATGATAAATAAAGCAAACTAATTAATAAAATTAAAGGATACAGCAAAAAAAGACAATTAAGCAAATTAAATCAAAAAACAAAGCAGATGAAATCAAAATAAAGAAAACTAAGATATAGCTACATGTTAAATTTTCAAAATAATAATCAAAAATAAATCAAACTAATAATTAAATGATAATTTTCAAAAATTAAATAATAAAATTAATTCAAAAGGATGAACAAATGATGGTATTGACTATGGTGATAAATATTCCTGTAAAGAGTAAAATATTAGTAGTTTTAAGATAGTAATACTGAAACTATATCATTCAAATTTTGAACAGAATTAGTGTTCAAAATTTCAAGTAGTACTTAACAAAGGTTAGGTAAAGTTTTGACCCTATGATATGTTACAATATTTATGGCGTATTGTACCGTAACAATGGATGAATTTTGTTCGAATGAGTTATACTGATTAATAGCAGAAGAAATAAACAAGTGAGCGTTATCAGTTGAAGTACATGGATTAGAACGATTAGGTTTTTGAAAGAAAACGCAGAATTTTATCATTCAAAATATTATTTATTAATTTATAAAATATGTGAACAATTCAAATAAACTTTTAAAATAATAATTAAATGATAAATAAAGCAAATTAATTAATAAAATTAAAAGATACAGCAAAAAAAAAACAATTAAGCAAATTAAATCAAAAAACAAAGCAAGTGAAATCAAAATAAAGAAAACTAAGAAATAACTACATGTTAAATTTTCAAAATAATAATCAAACTAAATCAATCTAATAATTAAATGATAATTTTCAAAAATTAAATAATAAATTAAATTCAAAAGGATGACCAAATGATGGTATTAACTAAGATGATAAATATTCCTGTAAAGAGTAAAATATTAGTAGTTATAAGATAGTAATGCTGAAACTATATCATTCCAATTTTGTACAGAATTAGTGTTCAAAATTTCAAGTATTAGTTAACAAAGGTTAGGTAAAGTTTTGACCTTATGATATGTTACAATATTTATGGCAGATTGTAGCTTAACAATGGGTGACTTTTGTTTGAATGAGTTATACTGATTACTAGAAGAAGAAATAAACAAGTGAGCGTTATCAGTTGAAGTGATGCTAACTAAGTGAGCCCAATCAGTTGAAGTGAAGTGAAGCAACTGAGCTTAATCAGTTGAAATGAAGTGAACAAGTGAGCTCTATTATTTGAAGTGAAGTCAATTAAGTAAGCCTAATCAGTTGAATTGAAGTGAAGCAACTGAGATTAAGCAAATGAAGTGAAGTTAAACAATTAAACATAATCATTTTTATAATTTCAACAAGATACTGCTATTGTAACTACCAGTCGATTTGCAAAGACCATTTATGTTAAACGATGCTGCAATCGCGGTATTTATTAGAGTGGGAACTAAATTGAGGTTACAGTTAAATAATTTAAATTTGTAATAATATTGACTTGAAATTTGATTAAATTGAAATTAAATAATTTTATTTGAAAACGAAAAGAACTCTTTAAATTAAAAGTAGAATAAATGTAGTGTTTAAAGGAGAAAAATAACCTTAAAATTTGAAATCAATAAAATTTGCAAGTTTTACGTTCAGTGCCCGAAAACATGGAAATTGACAAGATAATATGTTCGAGTTCTGTGTTATGGTCAATGCCCATTAAAACAGACATTGCCAAGAAAATTCACTAAAATTTCCTATCCTATGGTCAATACCCATTAAGAAGAAAACATCAAGTGAAGAAAAAAAAATACTTACAGATCATTACTCTTCTAAGTAGATGAGGATTCCTCCGTGCTTAAGGTCAATACCATTTAAGTTTAGGAGGAGACTTCATGCTAGGTCAATTCCCAAAGCAGGACGAATGAAAATATTACCAATTAAATAATTGTCAGAAGAATCCCTTAAGCCATCAACAATATTTTGCTTAATGTACATGGATTAGAACGATTAGGTTTTTGAAAGAAAACGCAAAGTTTTATCATTCAAAATTTTATTTATTAATTCAATATGAAAACAATTCAAATAAACTTTTAAAATAATAATTAAATGATAAATAAAGCAAACTAAATAATTGAAAATCAAAACAACTCAAATAAATTTTTAAACTGATAATATTTAGATAAATGATAAATAAAGCAAACTAATTAATTAAATTAAGGGATATAGCAAAAAAAAACCAATTAAGCAAATTAAATCAAAAAACAAAGCAAGTGAAATCAAAATAAAGAAAACTAAGAAATAACTACATGTTAAATTTTCAAAATAATAATCAAACTAAATCAATCTAATAATTAAATGATAATTTTCAAAAATTAAATAATAAATTAAATTCAAAAGGATGACCAAATGATGGTATTAACTAAGATGATAAATATTCCTGTAAAGAGTAAAATATTAGTAGTTATAAGATAGTAATGCTGAAACTATATCATTCCAATTTTGTACAGAATTAGTGTTCAAAATTTCAAGTATTAGTTAACAAAGGTTAGGTAAAGTTTTGACCTTATGATATGTTACAATATTTATGGCAGATTGTACCTTAACAATGGATGAATTTTGTTCGAATGAATTATACTGACTACTAGCAGAAGAAATAAAGAAGTTAGCGTTATCAGTTGAAGTGAAGCTAACTAAGTGAGCCCAATCAGTTGAAGAACATGTATTAGAACGATTAGGTTTTTGAAAGAAAACGCAAAGTTTTATCATTCAAAATTTTAGTTATTAATTCAATATGAAACCAATTCAAATAAACTTTTAAAATAATAATTAAATGATAAATAAAGCAAACTAATTAATTAAAAATCAAAACAATTCAAATACATTTTTGAACTAATAATAATTAAATGATAAATAAAGCAAACTAATTAATTAAATTAAGGGATATAGCAAAAAAAAAAACCAATTAAGCAAATTAAATCAAAAAACAAAGCAAGTGAAATCAAAATAAAGAAAACTAAGAAATAACTACATGTTAAATTTTCAAAATAATAATCAAAATAAATCAATCTAATAATTAAATGATAATTTTCAAAAATTAAATAATAAATTAAATTCAAAAGGATGACCAAATGATGGTATTAACTAAGATGATAAATATTCCTGTAAAGAGTAAAATATTAGTAGTTATAAGATAGTAATGCTGAAACTATATCATTCCAATTTTGTACAGAATTAGTGTTCAAAATTTCAAGTATTAGTTAACAAAGGTTAGGTAAAGTTTTGACCTTATGATATGTTACAATATTTATGGCAGATTGTACCTTAACAATGGATGAATTTTGTTCGAATGAATTATACTGACTACTAGCAGAAGAAATAAACAAGTTAGCGTTATCAGTTGAAGTGAAGCTAACTAAGTGAGCCCAATCAGTTGAAGAACATGTATTAGAACGATTCGCAAAGTTTTATCATTCAAAATTTTAGTTATTAATTCAATATGAAACCAATTCAAATAAACTTTTAAAATAATAATTAAATGATAAATAAAGCAAACTAATTAATTAAAAATCAAAACAATTCAAATACATTTTTGAACTAATAATAATTAAATGATAAATAAAGCAAACTAATTAATTAAATTAAGGGATATAGCAAAAAAAACTAATTAAGCAAATTAAATCAAAAAACAAAGCAAGTGAAATCAAAATAAAGAAAACTAAGATATAACTACATGTTAAATTTTCAAAATAATAATCAAACTAAATCAAACTAATAATTAAATGATAATTTTCAAAAATTAAATAATAAAATTAATTCAAAAGGATGAACAAATGATGGTATTGACTATGATGATAAATATTACTGTAAAGAGTAAAATATTAGTAGTTATAAGATAGTAATGCTGAAACTATATCATTCCAATTTTGTACAGAATTAGTGTTCAAAATTTCAAGTATTAGTTAACAAAGGTTAGGTAAAGTTTTGACCTTATGATATGTTACAATATTTATGGCAGATTGTAGCTTAACAATGGGTGACTTTTGTTTGAATGAGTTATACTGATTACTAGAAGAAGAAATAAACAAGTGAGCGTTATCAGTTGAAGTGATGCTAACTAAGTGAGCCCAATCAGTTGAAGTGAAGTGAAGCAACTGAGCTTAATCAGTTGAAATGAAGTGAACAAGTGAGCTCTATTATTTGAAGTGAAGTCAATTAAGTAAGCCTAATCAGTTGAATTGAAGTGAAGCAACTGAGATTAAGCAAATGAAGTGAAGTTAAACAATTAATTATAATCATTTTTATAATTTCAACAAGATACTGCTATTGTAACTACCAGTCGATTTGCAAAGACCTTTTATGTTAAACGATGCTGCAATCGCGGTATTTATTAGAGTAGGAACTAAATTGAGGTTACAGTTAAATTAATTAAATTTGTAATAATATTGACTTGAAATTTGATTAAATTGAAATTAAATAATTTTATTTGAAAACGAAAGAGAACTCTTTAAATTCAAAGTAGAATAAATGTAGTGTTTAAAGGAGAAAAATAACCTTAAAATTTGAAATCAATAAAATTTGCAAGTTTTACGTTCAGTGCCCGAAAACATGGAAATTGACAAGATAATATGTTCGAGTTCTGTGTTATGGTCAATGCCCATTAAAACAGAAATTGCCAAGAAAATTCACTAAAATTTCCTATCCTATGGTCAATACCCATTAGGAAGAAAACATCAAGTGAAGAAAAAAAAATACTTACAGATCATTACTCTTCTAAGTAGATGAGGATTCCTCCGCACTTAAGGTCAATAGCATTTAAGTTTAGGAGGAGACTTCATGCTAGGTCAATTCCCAAAGCAGGACGAATGAAAATATTACCAATTAAATAATTGTCAGAAGAATCCCTTAAGCCATCAACAATATTTTGCTTAATGTACATGGATTAGAACGATTAGGTTTTTGAAAGAAAACGCAAAGTTTTATCATTCAAAATTTTATTTATTAATTCAATATGAAAACAAATCAAATAAACTTTTAAAATAATAATTAAATGATAAATAAAGCAAACTAAATAATTGAAAATCAAAACAACTCAAATAAACTTTTAAACTGATAATATTCAGATAAATGATAAATAAAGCAAACTAATTAATTAAATTAAGGGATATAGCAAAAAAAAAAAAACCAATTAAGCAAATTAAATCAAAAAACAAAGTAAGTGAAATTAAA
This sequence comes from Bombylius discolor, assembly GCA_939192795.1. Taxonomy (NCBI): domain Eukaryota; kingdom Metazoa; phylum Arthropoda; class Insecta; order Diptera; family Bombyliidae; genus Bombylius; species Bombylius discolor. The sequence goes on from OW584239.1 coordinate 25,478,511, forward strand.
ATAAAGAAAACTAAGAAATAACTACATGTTAAATTTTCAAAATAATAATCAAAAATAAATCAAACAAATAATTAAATGATAATTTTCAAAAATTAAATAATAAAATTAATTCAAAAGGATGAACAAATGATGGTATTGACTATGGTGATAAATATTCCTGTAAAGAGTAAAATATTAGTAGTTTTAAGATAGTAATACTGAAACTATATCATTCAACTTTTGTACAGAATTAGTGTTCAAAATTTCAAGTAGTACTTAACAAAGGTTAGGTAAAGTTTTGACCCTATGATATGTCACAATATTTATGGCAGATTGTACCTTAACAATGGATGAATTTTGTTCGAATGAATTATACTGACTACTAGCAGAAGAAATAAACAAGTTAGCGTTATCAGTTGAAGTGAAGCTAACTAAGTGAGCCCAATCAGTTGAAGAACATGTATTAGAACGATTCGCAAAGTTTTATCATTCAAAATTTTAGTTATTAATTCAATATGAAACCAATTCAAATAAACTTTTAAAATAATAATTAAATGATAAATAAAGCAAACTAATTAATTAAAAATCAAAACAATTCAAATACATTTTTGAACTAATAATAATTAAATGATAAATAAAGCAAACTAATTAATTAAATTAAGGGATATAGCAAAAAAAACTAATTAAGCAAATTAAATCAAAAAACAAAGCAAGTGAAATCAAAATAAAGAAAACTAAGATATAACTACATGTTAAATTTTCAAAATAATAATCAAACTAAATCAAACTAATAATTAAATGATAATTTTCAAAAATTAAATAATAAAATTAATTCAAAAGGATGAACAAATGATGGTATTGACTATGATGATAAATATTACTGTAAAGAGTAAAATATTAGTAGTTATAAGATAGTAATGCTGAAACTATATCATTCCAATTTTGTACAGAATTAGTGTTCAAAATTTCAAGTATTAGTTAACAAAGGTTAGGTAAAGTTTTGACCTTATGATATGTTACAATATTTATGGCAGATTGTAGCTTAACAATGGGTGACTTTTGTTTGAATGAGTTATACTGATTACTAGAAGAAGAAATAAACAAGTGAGCGTTATCAGTTGAAGTGATGCTAACTAAGTGAGCCCAATCAGTTGAAGTGAAGTGAAGCAACTGAGCTTAATCAGTTGAAATGAAGTGAACAAGTGAGCTCTATTATTTGAAGTGAAGTCAATTAAGTAAGCCTAATCAGTTGAATTGAAGTGAAGCAACTGAGATTAAGCAAATGAAGTGAAGTTAAACAATTAATTATAATCATTTTTATAATTTCAACAAGATACTGCTATTGTAACTACCAGTCGATTTGCAAAGACCTTTTATGTTAAACGATGCTGCAATCGCGGTATTTATTAGAGTAGGAACTAAATTGAGGTTACAGTTAAATTAATTAAATTTGTAATAATATTGACTTGAAATTTGATTAAATTGAAATTAAATAATTTTATTTGAAAACGAAAGAGAACTCTTTAAATTCAAAGTAGAATAAATGTAGTGTTTAAAGGAGAAAAATAACCTTAAAATTTGAAATCAATAAAATTTGCAAGTTTTACGTTCAGTGCCCGAAAACATGGAAATTGACAAGATAATATGTTCGAGTTCTGTGTTATGGTCAATGCCCATTAAAACAGAAATTGCCAAGAAAATTCACTAAAATTTCCTATCCTATGGTCAATACCCATTAAGAAGAAAACATCAAGTGAAGAAAAAAAAATACTTACAGATCATTACTCTTCTAAGTAGATGAGGATTCCTCCGCACTTAAGGTCAATAGCATTTAAGTTTAGGAGGAGACTTCATGCTAGGTCAATTCCCAAAGCAGGACGAATGAAAATATTACCAATTAAATAATTGTCAGAAGAATCCCTTAAGCCATCAACAATATTTTGCTTAATGTACATGGATTAGAACGATTAGGTTTTTGAAAGAAAACGCAAAGTTTTATCATTCAAAATTTTATTTATTAATTCAATATGAAAACAAATCAAATAAACTTTTAAAATAATAATTAAATGATAAATAAAGCAAACTAAATAATTGAAAATCAAAACAACTCAAATAAACTTTTAAACTGATAATATTCAGATAAATGATAAATAAAGCAAACTAATTAATTAAATTAAGGGATATAGCAAAAAAAACTAATTAAGCAAATTAAATCAAAAAACAAAGCAAGTGAAATCAAAATAAAGAAAACTAAGATATAACTACATGTTAAATTTTCAAAATAATAATCAAACTAAATCAAACTAATAATTAAATGATAATTTTCAAAAATTAAATAATAAAATTAATTCAAAAGGATGAACAAATGATGGTATTGACTATGATGATAAATATTACTGTAAAGAGTAAAATATTAGTAGTTATAAGATAGTAATGCTGAAACTATATCATTCCAATTTTGTACAGAATTAGTGTTCAAAATTTCAAGTATTAGTTAACAAAGGTTAGGTAAAGTTTTGACCTTATGATATGTTACAATATTTATGGCAGATTGTACCGTAACAATGGGTGACTTTTGTTCGAATGAGTTATACTGATTAATAGAAGAAGAAATAAACAAGTGAGCGTTATCAGTTGAAGTGATGCTAACTAAGTGAGCCCAATCAGTTGAAGTGAAGTGAAGCAACTGAGCTTAATCAGTTGAAATAAAGTGAAACAAGAGAGCTCTATTACTTGAAGTGAAGTCAATTAAGTGAGCCTATCAGTTGAATTGAAGTGAAGCAACTGAGATTAAGCAAATGAAGTGAAGTTAAACAATTAAACATAATCATTTTTATAATTTCAACAATATACTGCTATTCTAACTACCAGTCGATTTGGAAAGACCATTTATGTTAAACGATGCTGCAATCGCGGTATTTATTAGAGTGGGAACTAAATTGAGGTTACAGTTAAATTAATTAAATTTGTAGTAATATTGACTTGAAATTTGATTAAATTGAAATTAAATAATTTTATTTGAAAACGAAAAAGAACTCTTTAAATTTAAAGTAGAATAAATGTTGTGTTTAAAGGAGAAAAATAACCTTAAAATTTGAAATCAATAAAATTTGCAAGTTTTACGTTCAGTGCCCGAAAACATGGAAATTGACAAGATAATATGTTCGAGTTCTGTGTTATGGTCAATGCCCATTAAAACAGAAATTGCCAAGAAAATTCACTAAAATTTCCTATCCTATGGTCAATACCCATTAGGAAGAAAACATCAAGTGAAGAAAAAAAAATACTTACAGATCATTACTCTTCTAAGTAGATGAGGATTCCTCCGCACTTAAGGTCAATAGCATTTAAGTTTAGGAGGAGACTTCATGCTAGGTCAATTCCCAAAGCAGGACGAATGAAAATATTACCAATTAAATAATTGTCAGAAGAATCCCTTAAGCCATCAACAATATTTTGCTTAATGTACATGGATTAGAACGATTAGGTTTTTGAAAGAAAACGCAAAGTTTTATCATTCAAAATTTTATTTATTAATTCAATATGAAAACAAATCAAATAAACTTTTAAAATAATAATTAAATGATAAATAAAGCAAACTAAATAATTGAAAATCAAAACAACTCAAATAAACTTTTAAACTGATAATATTCAGATAAATGATAAATAAAGCAAACTAATTAATTAAATTAAGGGATATAGCAAAAAAAAAAAAACCAATTAAGCAAATTAAATCAAAAAACAAAGTAAGTGAAATTAAAATAAAGAAAACTAAGAAATAACTACATGTTAAATTTTCAAAATAATAATCAAAAATAAATCAAACAAATAATTAAATGATAATTTTCAAAAATTAAATAATAAAATTAATTCAAAAGGATGAACAAATGATGGTATTGACTATGGTGATAAATATTCCTGTAAAGAGTAAAATATTAGTAGTTTTAAGATAGTAATACTGAAACTATATCATTCAACTTTTGTACAGAATTAGTGTTCAAAATTTCAAGTAGTACTTAACAAAGGTTAGGTAAAGTTTTGACCCTATGATATGTCACAATATTTATGGCAGATTGTACCTTAACAATGGATGAATTTTGTTCGAATGAATTATACTGACTACTAGCAGAAGAAATAAACAAGTTAGCGTTATCAGTTGAAGTGAAGCTAACTAAGTGAGCCCAATCAGTTGAAGAACATGTATTAGAACGATTCGCAAAGTTTTATCATTCAAAATTTTAGTTATTAATTCAATATGAAACCAATTCAAATAAACTTTTAAAATAATAATTAAATGATAAATAAAGCAAACTAATTAATTAAAAATCAAAACAATTCAAATACATTTTTGAACTAATAATAATTAAATGATAAATAAAGCAAACTAATTAATTAAATTAAGGGATATAGCAAAAAAAACTAATTAAGCAAATTAAATCAAAAAACAAAGCAAGTGAAATCAAAATAAAGAAAACTAAGATATAACTACATGTTAAATTTTCAAAATAATAATCAAACTAAATCAAACTAATAATTAAATGATAATTTTCAAAAATTAAATAATAAAATTAATTCAAAAGGATGAACAAATGATGGTATTGACTATGATGATAAATATTACTGTAAAGAGTAAAATATTAGTAGTTATAAGATAGTAATGCTGAAACTATATCATTCCAATTTTGTACAGAATTAGTGTTCAAAATTTCAAGTATTAGTTAACAAAGGTTAGGTAAAGTTTTGACCTTATGATATGTTACAATATTTATGGCAGATTGTAGCTTAACAATGGGTGACTTTTGTTTGAATGAGTTATACTGATTACTAGAAGAAGAAATAAACAAGTGAGCGTTATCAGTTGAAGTGATGCTAACTAAGTGAGCCCAATCAGTTGAAGTGAAGTGAAGCAACTGAGCTTAATCAGTTGAAATGAAGTGAACAAGTGAGCTCTATTATTTGAAGTGAAGTCAATTAAGTAAGCCTAATCAGTTGAATTGAAGTGAAGCAACTGAGATTAAGCAAATGAAGTGAAGTTAAACAATTAAACATAATCATTTTTATAATTTCAACAAGATACTGCTATTGTAACTACCAGTCGATTTGCAAAGACCTTTTATGTTAAACGATGCTGCAATCGCGGTATTTATTAGAGTAGGAACTAAATTGAGGTTACAGTTAAATTAATTAAATTTGTAATAATATTGACTTGAAATTTGATTAAATTGAAATTAAATAATTTTATTTGAAAACGAAAGAGAACTCTTTAAATTCAAAGTAGAATAAATGTAGTGTTTAAAGGAGAAAAATAACCTTAAAATTTGAAATCAATAAAATTTGCAAGTTTTACGTTCAGTGCCCGAAAACATGGAAATTGACAAGATAATATGTTCGAGTTCTGTGTTATGGTCAATGCCCATTAAAACAGAAATTGCCAAGAAAATTCACTAAAATTTCCTATCCTATGGTCAATACCCATTAAGAAGAAAACATCAAGTGAAGAAAAAAAAATACTTACAGATCATTACTCTTCTAAGTAGATGAGGATTCCTCCGCACTTAAGGTCAATAGCATTTAAGTTTAGGAGGAGACTTCATGCTAGGTCAATTCCCAAAGCAGGACGAATGAAAATATTACCAATTAAATAATTGTCAGAAGAATCCCTTAAGCCATCAACAATATTTTGCTTAATGTACATGGATTAGAACGATTAGGTTTTTGAAAGAAAACGCAAAGTTTTATCATTCAAAATTTTATTTATTAATTCAATATGAAAACAAATCAAATAAACTTTTAAAATAATAATTAAATGATAAATAAAGCAAACTAAATAATTGAAAATCAAAACAACTCAAATAAACTTTTAAACTGATAATATTCAGATAAATGATAAATAAAGCAAACTAATTAATTAAATTAAGGGATATAGCAAAAAAAAAAAAACCAATTAAGCAAATTAAATCAAAAAACAAAGCAAGTGAAATTAAAATAAAGAAAACTAAGAAATAACTACATGTTAAATTTTCAAAATAATAATCAAAAATAAATCAAACTAATAATTAAATGATAATTTTCAAAAATTAAATAATAAAATTAATTCAAAAGGATGAACAAATGATGGTATTGACTATGGTGATAAATATTCCTGTAAAGAGTAAAATATTAGTAGTTATAAGATAGTAATACTGAAACTATATCATTCAACTTTTGTACAGAATTAGTGTTCAAAATTTCAAGTAGTACTTAACAAAGGTTAGGTAAAGTTTTGACCCTATGATATGTCACAATATTTATGGCAGATTGTACCTTAACAATGGATGAATTTTGTTCGAATGAATTATACTGACTACTAGCAGAAGAAATAAACAAGTTAGCGTTATCAGTTGAAGTGAAGCTAACTAAGTGAGCCCAATCAGTTGAAGAACATGTATTAGAACGATTCGCAAAGTTTTATCATTCAAAATTTTAGTTATTAATTCAATATGAAACCAATTCAAATAAACTTTTAAAATAATAATTAAATGATAAATAAAGCAAACTAATTAATTAAAAATCAAAACAATTCAAATACATTTTTGAACTAATAATAATTAAATGATAAATAAAGCAAACTAATTAATTAAATTAAGGGATATAGCAAAAAAAACTAATTAAGCAAATTAAATCAAAAAACAAAGCAAGTGAAATCAAAATAAAGAAAACTAAGATATAACTACATGTTAAATTTTCAAAATAATAATCAAACTAAATCAAACTAATAATTAAATGATAATTTTCAAAAATTAAATAATAAAATTAATTCAAAAGGATGAACAAATGATGGTATTGACTATGATGATAAATATTACTGTAAAGAGTAAAATATTAGTAGTTATAAGATAGTAATGCTGAAACTATATCATTCCAATTTTGTACAGAATTAGTGTTCAAAATTTCAAGTATTAGTTAACAAAGGTTAGGTAAAGTTTTGACCTTATGATATGTTACAATATTTATGGCAGATTGTACCGTAACAATGGGTGACTTTTGTTCGAATGAGTTATACTGATTAATAGAAGAAGAAATAAACAAGTGAGCGTTATCAGTTGAAGTGATGCTAACTAAGTGAGCCCAATCAGTTGAAGTGAAGTGAAGCAACTGAGCTTAATCAGTTGAAATAAAGTGAAACAAGAGAGCTCTATTACTTGAAGTGAAGTCAATTAAGTGAGCCTAATCAGTTGAATTGAAGTGAAGCAACTGAGATTAAGCAAATGAAGTGAAGTTAAACAATTAAACATAATCATTTTTATAATTTCAACAATATACTGCTATTCTAACTACCAGTCGATTTGGAAAGACCATTTATGTTAAACGATGCTGCAATCGCGGTATTTATTAGAGTGGGAACTAAATTGAGGTTACAGTTAAATTAATTAAATTTGTAGTAATATTGACTTGAAATTTGATTAAATTGAAATTAAATAATTTTATTTGAAAACGAAAAAGAACTCTTTAAATTTAAAGTAGAATAAATGTTGTGTTTAAAGGAGAAAAATAACCTTAAAATTTGAAATCAATAAAATTTGCAAGTTTTACGTTCAGTGCCCGAAAACATGGAAATTGACAAGATAATATGTTCGAGTTCTGTGTTATGGTCAATGCCCATTAAAACAGAAATTGCCAAGAAAATTCACTAAAATTTCCTATCCTGTGGTCAATACCCATTAAGAAGAAAACATCAAGTGAAGAAAAAAAAAATGCTTACAGATCATTACTCTTCTTAGTAGATGAGGATTCCTCCGCACTTAAGGTCAATACCATTTAAGTTTAGGAGGAGACTTCATGCTAGGTCAATTCCCAAAGCAGGACGAATGAAAATATTACCAATTAAATAATTGTCAGAAGAATCCCTTAAGCCATCAACAATATTTTGCTTAATGTACATGGATTAGAACGATTAGGTTTTTGAAAGAAAACGCAAAGTTTTATCATTCAAAATTTTATTTATTAATTCAATATGAAAACAAATCAAATAAACTTTTAAAATAATAATTAAATGATAAATAAAGCAAACTAAATAATTGAAAATCAAAACAACTCAAATAAACTTTTAAACTGATAATATTCAGATAAATGATAAATAAAGCAAACTAATTAATTAAATTAAGGGATATAGCAAAAAAAAAAAAACCAATTAAGCAAATTAAATCAAAAAACAAAGCAAGTGAAATTAAAATAAAGAAAACTAAGAAATAACTACATGTTAAATTTTCAAAATAATAATCAAAAATAAATCAAACTAATAATTAAATGATAATTTTCAAAAATTAAATAATAAAATTAATTCAAAAGGATGAACAAATGATGGTATTGACTATGGTGATAAATATTCCTGTAAAGAGTAAAATATTAGTAGTTATAAGATAGTAATACTGAAACTATATCATTCAACTTTTGTACAGAATTAGTGTTCAAAATTTCAAGTAGTACTTAACAAAGGTTAGGTAAAGTTTTGACCCTATGATATGTCACAATATTTATGGCAGATTGTACCTTAACAATGGATGAATTTTGTTCGAATGAATTATACTGACTACTAGCAGAAGAAATAAACAAGTTAGCGTTATCAGTTGAAGTGAAGCTAACTAAGTGAGCCCAATCAGTTGAAGAACATGTATTAGAACGATTCGCAAAGTTTTATCATTCAAAATTTTAGTTATTAATTCAATATGAAACCAATTCAAATAAACTTTTAAAATAATAATTAAATGATAAATAAAGCAAACTAATTAATTAAAAATCAAAACAATTCAAATACATTTTTGAACTAATAATAATTAAATGATAAATAAAGCAAACTAATTAATTAAATTAAGGGATATAGCAAAAAAAACTAATTAAGCAAATTAAATCAAAAAACAAAGCAAGTGAAATCAAAATAAAGAAAACTAAGATATAACTACATGTTAAATTTTCAAAATAATAATCAAACTAAATCAAACTAATAATTAAATGATAATTTTCAAAAATTAAATAATAAAATTAATTCAAAAGGATGAACAAATGATGGTATTGACTATGATGATAAATATTACTGTAAAGAGTAAAATATTAGTAGTTATAAGATAGTAATGCTGAAACTATATCATTCCAATTTTGTACAGAATTAGTGTTCAAAATTTCAAGTATTAGTTAACAAAGGTTAGGTAAAGTTTTGACCTTATGATATGTTACAATATTTATGGCAGATTGTACCGTAACAATGGGTGACTTTTGTTCGAATGAGTTATACTGATTAATAGAAGAAGAAATAAACAAGTGAGCGTTATCAGTTGAAGTGATGCTAACTAAGTGAGCCCAATCAGTTGAAGTGAAGTGAAGCAACTGAGCTTAATCAGTTGAAATAAAGTGAAACAAGAGAGCTCTATTACTTGAAGTGAAGTCAATTAAGTGAGCCTAATCAGTTGAATTGAAGTGAAGCAACTGAGATTAAGCAAATGAAGTGAAGTTAAACAATTAAACATAATCATTTTTATAATTTCAACAATATACTGCTATTCTAACTACCAGTCGATTTGGAAAGACCATTTATGTTAAACGATGCTGCAATCGCGGTATTTATTAGAGTGGGAACTAAATTGAGGTTACAGTTAAATTAATTAAATTTGTAGTAATATTGACTTGAAATTTGATTAAATTGAAATTAAATAATTTTATTTGAAAACGAAAAAGAACTCTTTAAATTTAAAGTAGAATAAATGTTGTGTTTAAAGGAGAAAAATAACCTTAAAATTTGAAATCAATAAAATTTGCAAGTTTTACGTTCAGTGCCCGAAAACATGGAAATTGACAAGATAATATGTTCGAGTTCTGTGTTATGGTCAATGCCCATTAAAACAGAAATTGCCAAGAAAATTCACTAAAATTTCCTATCCTGTGGTCAATACCCATTAAGAAGAAAACATCAAGTGAAGAAAAAAAAAATGCTTACAGATCATTACTCTTCTTAGTAGATGAGGATTCCTCCGCACTTAAGGTCAATACCATTTAAGTTTAGGAGGAGACTTCATGCTAGGTCAATTCCCAAAGCAGGACGAATGAAAATATTACCAATTAAATAATTGTCAGAAGAATCCCTTAAGCCATCAACAATATTGTGCTTAATGTACATGGATTAGAACGATTAGGTTTTTGAAAGAAAACGCAAAGTTTTATCATTCAAAATTTTATTTATTAATTCAATATGAAAACAATTCAAATAAACTTTTAAAATAATAATTAAAGGTTAAATCAAGCAAACTAATTAATTAAAAATAAAAACAACTCAAATAAATTTTTAAACTGATAATATTAAGATAAATGATAAATAAAGCAAACTAATTAATTAAATTAAGGGATATAGCAAAAAAAAAAACCAATTAAGCAAATTAAATCAAAAAACAAAGCAAGCGAAATCAAAATAAAGAAAACTAAGAAATAACTACATGTTAAATTTTCAAAATAATAATCAAACTAAATCAAACTAATAATTAAATGATAATTTTCAAAAATTAAATAATAAAATTAATTCAAAAGGATGACCAAATGATGGTATTGACTATGATGATAAATATTACTGTAAAGAGTAAAATATTAGTAGTTATAAGATAGTAATGCTGAAACTATATCATTCCAATTTTGTACAGAATTAGTGTTCAAAATTTCAAGTATTAGTTAACAAAGGTTAGGTAAAGTTTTGACCTTATGATATGTTACAATATTTATGGCAGATTGTACCGTAACAATGGGTGACTTTTGTTCGAATGAGTTATACTGATTAATAGAAGAAGAAATAAACAATTGAGCGTTATCAGTTGAAGTGATGCTAACTAAGTGAGCCCAATCAGTTGAAGTGAAGTGAAGCAACTGAGCTTAATCAGTTGAAATGAAGTGAACAAGTGAGCTCTTTTATTTGAAGTGAAGTCAATTAAGTAAGCCTAATCAGTTGAATTGAAGTGAAGCAACTGAGATTAAGCAAATGAAGTGAAGTTAAACAATTAAACATAATCATTTTTATAATTTCAACAAGATACTGCTATTGTAACTACCAGTCGATTTGCAAAGACCATTTATGTTAAACGATGCTGCAATCGCGGTATTTATTAGAGTGGGAACTAAATTGAGGTTACAGTTAAATTAATTAAATTTGTAGTAATATTGACTTGAAATTTGATTAAATTGAAATTAAATAATTTTATTTGAAAACGAAAAAGAACTCTTTAAATTTAAAGTAGAATAAATGTTGTGTTTAAAGGAGAAAAATAACCTTAAAATTTGAAATCAATAAAATTTGCAAGTTTTACGTTCAGTGCCCGAAAACATGGAAATTGACAAGATAATATGTTCGAGTTCTGTGTTATGGTCAATGCCCATTAAAACAGAAATAGCCAAGAAAATTCACTAAAATTTCCTATCCTATGGTCCATACCCATTAAGAAGAAAATATCAAGTGAAGAAAAAAAAAATGCTTAAAGATCATTACTCTTCTAAGTAAATGAGGATTCCTCCGCACTTAAGGTCAATAGCATTTAAGTTTAGGAGGAGACTTCATGCTAGGTCAATTCCCAAAGCAGGACGAATGAAAATATTACCAATTAAATAATTGTCAGAAGAATCCCTTAAGCCATCAACAATATTTTGCTTAATGTACATGGATTAGAACGATTAGGTTTTTGAAAGAAAACGCAAAGTTTTATCATTCAAAATTTTATTTATTAATTCAATATGAAAACAATTCAAATAAACTTTTAAAATAATAATTAAATGATAAATAAAGCAAACTAAATAATTGAAAATCAAAACAGCTCAAATAAACTTTTAAACTGATAATATTCAGATAAATGATAAATAAAGCAAACTAATTAATTAAATTAAGGGATATAGCAAAAAAAAAAAAACCAATTAAGCAAATTAAATCAAAAAACAAAGCAAGTGAAATTAAAATTAAGAAAACTAAGAAATAACTACATGTTAAATTTTCAAAATAATAATCAAAAATAAATCAAACTAATAATTAAATGATAATTTTCAAAAATTAAATAATAAAATTAATTCAAAAGGATGAACAAATGATGGTATTGACTATGGTGATAAATATTCCTGTAAAGAGTAAAATATTAGTAGTTTTAAGATAGTAATACTGAAACTATATCATTCAACTTTTGTACAGAATTAGTGTTCAAAATTTCAAGTAGTACTTAACAAAGGTTAGGTAAAGTTTTGACCCTATGATATGTCACAATATTTATGGCAGATTGTACCTTAACAATGGATGAATTTTGTTCGAATGAATTATACTGACTACTAGCAGAAGAAATAAACAAGTTAGCGTTATCAGTTGAAGTGAAGCTAACTAAGTGAGCCCAATCAGTTGAAGTGAAGTGAAGCAACTGAGCTTAATCAGTTGAAATGAAGTGAACAAGTGAGCTCTATTATTTGAAGTGAAGTCAATTAAGTAAGCCTAATCAGTTGAATTGAAGTGAAGCAACTGAGATTAAGCAAATGAAGTGAAGTTAAACAATTAAACATAATCATTTTTATAATTTCAACAAGATACTGCTATTGTAACTACCAGTCGATTTGCAAACACCATTTATGTTAAACGATGCTGCAATCGCGGTATTTATTAGAGTAGGAACTAAATTGAGGTTACAGTTAAATTAATTAAATTTGTAATAATATTGACTTGAAATTTGATTAAATTGAAATTAAATAATTTTATTTAAAAACGAAAAAGAACTCTTTAAATTAAAAGTAGAATAAATGTAGTGTTTAAAGGAGAAAAATAACCTTAAAATTTGAAATCAATAAAATTTGCAAGTTTTACGTTCAGTGCCCGAAAACATGGAAATTGACAAGATAATATGTTCGAGTTCTATGTTATGGTCAATGCCCATTAAAACAGAAATTGCCAAGAAAATTCACTAAAATTTCCTATCCTATGGTCAATACCCATTAAGAAGAAAACATCAAGTGAAGAAAAAAAAATACTTACAGATCATTACTCTTCTAAGTAGATGAGGATTCCTCCGCACTTAAGGTCAAAACCATTTAAGTTTAGGAGGAGACTTCATGCTAGGTCAATTCCCAAAGCAGGACGAATGAAAATATTACCAATTAAATAATTGTCAGAAGAATCCCTTAAGCCATCAACAATATTTTGCTTAATGTACATGGATTAGAACGATTAGGTTTTTGAAAGAAAACGCAAAGTTTTATCATTCAAAATTTTATTTATTAATTCAATATGAAAACAATTCAAAAAACTTTTAAAATAATAATTAAATGATAAATAAAGCAAGCTAAATAATTAAAAATCAAAACAACTCAAATAAACTTTTAAACTGATAATATTCAGATAAATGATAAATAAAGCAAACTAATTAATTAAATTAAGGGATATAGCAAAAAAAAAAAAACCAATTAAGCAAATTAAATCAAAAAACAAAGCAAGTGAAATTAAAATAAAGAAAACTAAGAAATAACTACATGTTAAATTTTCAAAATAATAATCAAAAATAAATCAAACTAATAATTAAATGATAATTTTCAAAAATTAATAATAAATTAAATTGAAAAGGATGAACAAATGATGGTATTGACTATGATGATAAATATTCCTGTAAAGAGTAAAATATTAGTAGTTATAAGATAGTAATGCAGAAACTATATCATTCCAATTTTGTACAGAATTAGTGTTCAAAATTTCAAGTAGTACTTAACAAAGGTTAGGTAAAGTTTTGACCCTATGATATGTCACAATATTTATGGCAGATTGTACCTTAACAATGGATGAATTTTGTTCGAATGAATTATACTGACTACTAGCAGAAGAAATAAACAAGTTAGCGTTATCAGTTGAAGTGAAGCTAACTAAGTGAGCCCAATCAGTTGAAGAACATGTATTAGAACGATTAGGTTTTTGTAAGAAAACGCAAAGTTTTATCATTCAAAATTTTAGTTATTAATTCAATATGAAACCAATTCAAATAAACTTTTAAAATAATAATTAAATGATAAATAAAGCAAACTAATTAATTAAAAATCAAAACAATTCAAATACATTTTTGAACTAATAATAATTAAATGATAAATAAAGCAAACTAATTAATTAAATTAAGGGATATAGCAAAAAAAAACAATTAAGCAAATTAAATCAAAAAACAAAGCAGATGAAATCAAAATAAAGAAAACTAAGAAGTAACTACATGTTAAATTTTCAAAATAATAATCAAAAATAAATCAAACTAATAATTAAATGATAATTTTCAAAAATTAAATAATAAAATTAATTCAAAAGGATGAACAAATGATGGTATTGACTATGGTGATAAATATTCCTGTAAAGAGTAAAATATTAGTAGTTTTAAGATAGTAATACTGAAAATATATCATTCAAATTTTGAACAGAATTAGTGTTCAAAATTTCAAGTAGTACTTAACAAAGGTTAGGTAAAGTTTTGACCCTATGATATGTTACAATATTTATGGCGTATTGTACCGTAACAATGGATGAATTTTGTTCGAATGAGTTATACTGATTAATAGCAGAAGAAATAAACAAGTGAGCGTTATCAGTTGAAGTACATGGATTAGAACGATTAGGTTTTTGAAAGAAAACGCAGAATTTTATCATTCAAAATTTTATTTATTAATTTTTAAAATATGTAAACAATTCAAATAAACTTTTAAAATAATAATTAAATGATAAATAAAGCAAACTAATTAATAAAATTAAAAGATACAGCAAAAAAAAACAATTAAGCAAATTACATCAAAAAACAAAGGAAGTGAAATCAAAATAAAGAAAACTAAGAAGTAACTACATGTTAAATTTTCAAAATAATAATCAAAAAGAAATCAAACTAATAATTAAATGATAATTTTCAAAAATTAATAATAAATTAAATTGAAAAGGATGAACAAATGATGGTATTGACTATGATGATAAATATTCCTGTAAAGAGTAAAATATTAGTAGTTATAAGATAGTAATGCAGAAACTATATCATTCCAATTTTGTACAGAATTAGTGTTCAAAATTTCAAGTATTAGTTAACAAAGGTTAGGTAAAGTTTTGACCTTATGATATGTTACAATATTTATGGCAGATTGTACCTTAACAATGGATGAATTTTGTTCGAATGAATTATACTGATTACTAGCAGAAGAAATAAACAAGTTAGCGTTATCAGTTGAAGTGAAGCTAACTAAGTGAGCCCAATCAGTTGAAGAACATGTATTAGAACGATTAGGTTTTTGAAAGAAAACGCAAAGTTTTATCATTCAAAATTTTAGTTATTAATTCAATATGAAACCAATTCAAATAAACTTTTAAAATAATAATTAAATGATAAATAAAGCAAACTAATTAATTAAAAATCAAAACAATTCAAATAAATTTTTGAACTAATAATAATTAAATGATAAATAAAGCAAACTAATTAATTAAATTAAGGGATATAGCAAAAAAAAAAACCAATTAAGCAAATTAAATCAAAAAACAAAGCAAGTGAAATCAAAATAAAGAAAACTAAGAAATAACTACATGTTAAATTTTCAAAATAATAATCAAAACTAAATCAATCTAATAATTAAATGATAATTTTCAAAAATTAAATAATAAATTAAATTCAAAAGGATGACCAAATGATGGTATTAACTAAGATGATAAATATTCCTGTAAAGAGTAAAATATTAGTAGTTATAAGATAGTAATGCTGAAACTATATCATTCCAATTTTGTACAGAATTAGTGTTCAAAATTTCAAGTATTAGTTAACAAAGGTTAGGTAAAGTTTTGACCTTATGATATGTTACAAGATTTATGGCAGATTGTAGCTTAACAATGGGTGACTTTTGTTCGAATGAGTTATACTGATTAATAGAAGAAGAAATAAACAATTGAGCGTTATCAGTTGAAGTGATGCTAACTAAGTGAGCCCAATCAGTTGAAGTGAAGTGAAGCAACTGAGCTTAATCAGTTGAAATGAAGTGAACAAGTGAGCTCTATTATTTGAAGTGAAGTCAATTAAGTAAGCCTAATCAGTTGAATTGAAGTGAAGCAACTGAGATTAAGCAAATGAAGTGAAGTTAAACAATTAAACATAATCATTTTTATAATTTCAACAAGATACTGCTATTGTGACTACCAGTCGATTTGCAAAGACCATTTATGTTAAACGATGCTGCAATCGCGGTATTTATTAGAGTGGGAACTAAATTGAGGTTACAGTTAAATTAATTAAATTTGTCATAATATTGACTTTAAATTTGAATAAATTGAAATTAAATAATTTTATTTGAAAACGAAAGAGAACTCTTTAAATTCAAAGTAGAATAAATGTAGTGTTTAAAGGAGAAAAATAACCTTAAAATTTGAAATCAATAAAATTTGCAAGTTTTACGTTCAGTGCCCGAAAACATGGAAATTGACAAGATAATATGTTCGAGTTCTGTTTTATGGTCAATGCCCATTAAAACAGAAATTGCCAAGAAAATTCACTAAAATTTCCTATCCTATGGTCAATACCCATTAAGAAGAAAATATCAAGTGAAGAAAAAAAAAATGCTTACAGATCATTACTCTTCTAAGTAGATGAGGATTCCTCCGCACTTAAGGTCAATACCATTTAAGTTTAGGAGGAGACTTCATGCTAGGTCAATTCCCAAAGCAGGACGAATGAAAATATTACCAATTAAATAATTGTCAGAAGAATCCCTTAAGCCATCAACAATATTTTGCTTAATGTACATGGATTAGAACGATTAGGTTTTTGAAAGAAAACGCAAAGTTTTATCATTCAAAATTTTATTTATTAATTCGATATGAAAACAAATCAAATAAACTTTTAAAATAATAATTAAATGATAAATAAAGCAAACTAAATAATTGAAAATCAAAACAACTCAAATAAATTTTTAAACTGATAATATTTAAATAAATGATAAATAAAGCAAACTAATTAATAAAATTAAAGGATACAGCAAAAAAAAACAATTAAGCAAATTAAATCAAAAAACAAAGCAGATGAAATCAAAATAAAGAAAACTAAGAAGTAACTACATGTTAAATTTTCAAAATAATAATCAAAAATAAATCAAACTAATAATTAAATGATAATTTTCAAAAATTAATAATAAATTAAATTGAAAAGGATGAACAAATGATGGTATTGACTATGATGATAAATATTCCTGTAAAGAGTAAAATATTAGTAGTTATAAGATAGTAATGCAGAAACTATATCATTCCAATTTTGTACAGAATTAGTGTTCAAAATTTCAAGTATTAGTTAACAAAGGTTAGGTAAAGTTTTGACCTTATGATATGTTACAATATTTATGGCAGATTGTACCTTAACAATGGATGAATTTTGTTCGAATGAATTATACTGATTACTAGCAGAAGAAATAAACAAGTTAGCGTTATCAGTTGAAGTGAAGCTAACTAAGTGAGCCCAATCAGTTGAAGAACATGTATTAGAACGATTAGGTTTTTGAAAGAAAACGCAAAGTTTTATCATTCAAAATTTTAGTTATTAATTCAATATGAAACCAATTCAAATAAACTTTTAAAATAATAATTAAATGATAAATAAAGCAAACTAATTAATTAAAAATCAAAACAATTCATATAAATTTTTGAACTAATAATAATTAAATGATAAATAAAGCAAACTAATTAATTAAATTAAGGGATATAGCAAAAAAAAAAACCAATTAAGCAAATTAAATCAAAAAACAAAGCAAGTGAAATCAAAATAAAGAAAACTAAGAAATAACTACATGTTAAATTTTCAAAATAATAATCAAACTAAATCAATCTAATAATTAAATGATAATTTTCAAAAATTAAATAATAAATTAAATTCAAAAGGATGACCAAATGATGGTATTAACTAAGATGATAAATATTACTGTAAAGAGTAAAATATTAGTAGTTATAAGATAGTAATGCTGAAACTATATCATTCCAATTTTGTACAGAATTAGTGTTCAAAATTTCAAGTATTAGTTAACAAAGGTTAGGTAAAGTTTTGACCTTATGATATGTTACAATATTTATGGCAGATTGTAGCTTAACAATGGGTGACTTTTGTTTGAATGAGTTATACTGATTAATAGAAGAAGAAATAAACAATTGAGCGTTATCAGTTGAAGTGATGCTAACTAAGTGAGCCCAATCAGTTGAAGTGAAGTGAAGCAACTGAGCTTAATCAGTTGAAATGAAGTGAACAAGTGAGCTCTATTATTTGAAGTGAAGTCAATTAAGTAAGCCTAATCAGTTGAATTGAAGTGAAGCAACTGAGATTAAGCAAATGAAGTGAAGTTAAACAATTAAACATAATCATTTTTATAATTTCAACAAGATACTGCTATTGTGACTACCAGTCGATTTGCAAAGACCATTTATGTTAAACGATGCTGCAATCGCGGTATTTATTAGAGTGGGAACTAAATTGAGGTTACAGTTAAATTAATTAAATTTGTAATAATATTGACTTGAAATTTGATTAAATTGAAATTAAATAATTTTATTTGAAAACGAAAAAGAACTCTTTAAATTAAAAGTAGAATAAATGTAGTGTTTAAAGGAGAAAAATAACCTTAAAATTTGAAATCAATAAAATTTGCAAGTTTTACGTTCAGTGCCCGAAAACATGGAAATTGACAAGATAATATGTTCGAGTTCTGTTTTATGGTCAATGCCCATTAAAACAGAAATTGCCAAGAAAATTCACTAAAATTTCCTATCCTATGGTCAATACCCATTAAGAAGAAAATATCAAGTGAAGAAAAAAAAAATGCTTACAGATCATTACTCTTCTAAGTAGATGAGGATTCCTCCGCACTTAAGGTCAATACCATTTAAGTTTAGGAGGAGACTTCATGCTAGGTCAATTCCCAAAGCAGGACGAATGAAAATATTACCAATTAAATAATTGTCAGAAGAATCCCTTAAGCCATCAACAATATTTTGCTTATTGTACATGGATTAGAACGATTAGGTTTTTGAAAGAAAACGCAAAGTTTTATCATTCAAAATTTTATTTATTAATTCAATATGAAAACAATTCAAATAAACTTTTAAAATAATAATTAAATGATAAATAAAGCAAACTATTTAATAAAATTAAAGGATATAGCAAAAAAAAACTAATTAAGCAAATTAAATCAAAAAACAAAGCAAGTGAAATCAAAATAAAGAAAACTAAGAAATAACTACATGTTAAATTTTCAAAATAATAATCAAACTAAATCAAACTAATAATTAAATGATAATTTTCAAAAATTAAATAATAAAATTAATTCAAAAGGATGAACAAATGATGGTATTGACTATGATGATAAATATTCCTGTAAAGAGTAAAATATTAGTAGTTATAAGATAGTAATGCAGAAACTATATCATTCCAATTTTGTACAGAATTAGTGTTCAAAATTTCAAGTATTAGTTAACAAAGGTTAGGTAAAGTTGTGACCTTATGATATGTTACAATATTTATGGCAGATTGTACCTTAACAATGGATGAATTTTGTTCGAATGAGTTATACTGATTAATAGCAGAAGAAATAAACAAGTGAGCGTTATCAGTTGAAGTACATGGATTAGAACGATTAGGTTTTTGAAAGAAAACGCAGAATTTTATCATTCAAAATTTTATTTATTAATTTATAAAATATGTGAACAATTCAAATAAACTTTTAAAATAATAATTAAATGATAAATAAAGCAAACTATTTAATAAAATTAAAAGATACAGCAAAAAAAAACAATTAAGCAAATTGCATCAAAAAACAAAGGAAGTGAAATCAAAATAAAGAAAACTAAGAAGTAACTACATGTTAAATTTTCAAAATAATAATCAAAAAGAAATCAAACTAATAATTAAATGATAATTTTCAAAAATTAATAATAAATTAAATTGAAAAGGATGAACAAATGATGGTATTGACTATGATGATAAATATTCCTGTAAAGAGTAAAATATTAGTAGTTATAAGATAGTAATGCTGAAACTATATCATTCCAATTTTGTACAGAATTAGTGTTCAAAATTTCAAGTATTAGTTAACAAAGGTTAGGTAAAGTTTTGACCTTATGATATGTTACAATATTTATGGCAGATTGTAGCTTAACAATGGGTGACTTTTGTTTGAATGAGTTATACTGATTAATAGAAGAAGAAATAAACAAGTGAGCGTTATCAGTTGAAGTGATGCTAACTAAGTGAGCCCAATCAGTTGAAGTGAAGTGAAGCAACTGAGCTTAATCAGTTGAAATGAAGTGAACAAGTGAGCTCTATTATTTGAAGTGAAGTCAATTAAGTAAGCCTAATCAGTTGAATTGAAGTGAAGCAACTGAGATTAAGCAAAGGAAGTGAAGTTAAACAATTAAACATATTCATTTTTATAATTTCAACAAGATACTGCTATTGTAACTACCAGTCGATTTGCAAAGACCATTTATGTTAAACGATGCTGCAATCGCGGTATTTATTAGAGTGGGAACAAATTAAGGTTACAGTTAAATGAATTAAGTTTGTAATAATATTGACTTGAAATTTGAATAAATTGAAATTAAATAATTTTATTTAAAAACGAAAAAGAACTCTTTAAATTAAAAGTAGAATAAATGTAGTGTTTAAAGGAGAAAAATAACCTTAAAATTTGAAATCAATAAAATTTGCAAGTTTTACGTTCAGTGCCCGAAAACATGGAAATTGACAAGATAATATGTTCGAGTTCTGTGTTATGGTCAATGCCCATTAAAACAGAAATTGCCAAGAAAATTCATTAAAATTTCCTATCCTATGGTCAATACCCATTAAGAAGAAAACATCAAGTGAAGAAAAAAAAATACTTACAGATCATTACTCTTCTAAGTAGATGAGGATTCCTCCGCACTTAAGGTCAATACCATTTAAGTTTAGGAGGAGACTTCATGCTAGGTCAATTCCCAAAGCAGGACGAATGAAAATATTACCAATTAAATAATTGTCAGAAGAATCCCTTAAGCCATCAACAATATTTTGCTTAATGTACATGGATTAGAACGATTAGGTTTTTGAAAGAAAACGCAAAGTTTTATCATTCAAAATTTTATTTATTAATTCAATATGAAAACAATTCAAATAAACTTTTAAAATAATAATTAAATGATAAATAAAGCAAACTAAATAATTGAAAATCAAAACAACTCAAATAAATTTTTAAACTGATAATATTTAGATAAATGATAAATAAAGCAAACTAATTAATTAAATTAAGGGATATAGCAAAAACAAAACCAATTAAGCAAATTAAATCAAAAAACAAAGCAAGTGAAATCAAAATAAAGAAAACTAAGAAATAACTACATGTTAAATTTTCAAAATAATAATCAAACTAAATCAAACTAATAATTAAATGATAATTTTCAAAAATTAAATAATAAATTAAATTGAAAAAGATGAACAAATGATGGTATTGACTATGATGATAAATATTCCTGTAAAGAGTAAAATATTAGTAGTTTTAAGATAGTAATACTGAAACTATATCATTCAAATTTTGTACAGAATTAGTGTTCAAAATTTCAAGTAGTACTTAACAAAGGTTAGGTAAAGTTTTGACCCTATGATATGTTACAATATTTATGGCAGATTGTACCTTAACAATGGATGAATTTTGTTCGAATGAATTATACTGACTACTAGCAGAAGAAATAAACAAGTTAGCGTTATCAGTTGAAGTGAAGCTAACTAAGTGAGCCCAATCAGTTGAAGAACATGTATTAGAACGATTAGGTTTTTGAAAGAAAACGCAAAGTTTTATCATTCAAAATTTTAGTTATTAATTCAATATGAAACCAATTCAAATAAACTTTTAAAATAATAATTAAATGATAAATAAAGCAAACTAAATAATTGAAAATCAAAACAACTCAAATAAATTTTTAAACTGATAATATTTAGATAAATGATAAATAAAGCAAACTAATTAAATTAATTAAGGGATATAGCAAAAAAAAAACCAATTAAGCAAATTAAATCAAAAAACAAAGCAAGTGAAATCAAAATAAAGAAAACTAAGAAATACCTACATGTTAAATTTTCAAAATAATAATCAAACTAAATCAAACTAATAATTAAATTATAATTTTCAAAAATTAAATTCAAAAGGATGACCAAATGATGGTATTAACTAAGATGATAAATATTCCTGTAAAGAGTAAAATATTAGTAGTTATAAGATAGTAATGCTGAAACTTTATCATTCCAATTTTGTACAGAATTAGTGTTCAAAATTTCAAGTATTAGTTAACAAAGGTTAGGTAAAGTTTTGACCTTATGATATGTTACAATATTTATGGCAGATTGTAGCTTAACAATGGGTGACTTTTGTTTGAATGAGTTATACTGATTAATAGAAGAAGAAATAAACAAGTGAGCGTTATCAGTTGAAGTGATGCTAACTAAGTGAGCCCAATCAGTTGAAGTGAAGTGAAGCAACTGAGCTTAATCAGTTGAAATGAAGTGAACAAGTGAGCTCTATTATTTGAAGTGAAGTCAATTAAGTAAGCCTAATCAGTTGAATTGAAGTGAAGCAACTGAGATTAAGCAAAGGAAGTGAAGTTAAACAATTAAACATATTCATTTTTATAATTTCAACAAGATACTGCTATTGTAACTACCAGTCGATTTGCAAAGACCATTTATGTTAAACGATGCTGCAATCGCGGTATTTATTAGAGTGGGAACAAATTAAGGTTACAGTTAAATGAATTAAGTTTGTAATAATATTGACTTGAAATTTGAATAAATTGAAATTAAATAATTTTATTTAAAAACGAAAAAGAACTCTTTAAATTAAAAGTAGAATAAATGTAGTGTTTAAAGGAGAAAAATAACCTTAAAATTTGAAATCAATAAAATTTGCAAGTTTTACGTTCAGTGCCCGAAAACATGGAAATTGACAAGATAATATGTTCGAGTTCTGTGTTATGGTCAATGCCCATTAAAACAGAAATTGCCAAGAAAATTCATTAAAATTTCCTATCCTATGGTCAATACCCATTAAGAAGAAAACATCAAGTGAAGAAAAAAAAATACTTACAGATCATTACTCTTCTAAGTAGATGAGGATTCCTCCGCACTTAAGGTCAATACCATTTAAGTTTAGGAGGAGACTTCATGCTAGGTCAATTCCCAAAGCAGGACGAATGAAAATATTACCAATTAAATAATTGTCAGAAGAATCCCTTAAGCCATCAACAATATTTTGCTTAATGTACATGGATTAGAACGATTAGGTTTTTGAAAGAAAACGCAAAGTTTTATCATTCAAAATTTTATTTATTAATTCAATATGAAAACAATTCAAATAAACTTTTAAAATAATAATTAAATGATAAATAAAGCAAACTATTTAATAAAATTAAAGGATATAGCAAAAAAAAACTAATTAAGCAAATTAAATCAAAAAACAAAGCAAGTGAAATCAAAATAAAGAAAACTAAGAAGTAACTACATGTTAAATTTTCAAAATAATAATCAAAAATAAATCAATCTAATAATTAAATGATAATTTTCAAAAATTAATAATAAATTAAATTGAAAAGGATGAACAAATGATGGTATTGACTATGATGATAAATATTCCTGTAAAGAGTAAAATATTAGTAGTTATAAGATAGTAATGCTGAAACTATATCATTCCAATTTTGTACAGAATTAGTGTTCAAAATTTCAAGTATTAGTTAACAAAGGTTAGGTAAAGTTTTGACCTTATGATATGTTACAATATTTATGGCAGATTGTACCTTAACAATGGATGAATTTTGTTCGAATGAATTATACTGATTACTAGCAGAAGAAATAAACAAGTTAGCGTTATCAGTTGAAGTGAAGCTAACTAAGTGAGCCCAATCAGTTGAAGAACATGTATTAGAACGATTAGGTTTTTGAAAGAAAACGCAAAGTTTTATCATTCAAAATTTTAGTTATTAATTCAATATGAAACCAATTCAAATAAACTTTTAAAATAATAATTAAATGATAAATAAAGCAAACTAATTAATTAAAAATCAAAACAATTCATATAAATTTTTGAACTAATAATAATTAAATGATAAATAAAGCAAACTAATTAATTAAATTAAGGGATATAGCAAAAAAAAAAACCAATTAAGCAAATTAAATCAAAAAACAAAGCAAGTGAAATCAAAATAAAGAAAACTAAGAAATAACTACATGTTAAATTTTCAAAATAATAATCAAACTAAATCAATCTAATAATTAAATGATAATTTTCAAAAATTAAATAATAAATTAAATTCAAAAGGATGACCAAATGATGGTATTAACTAAGATGATAAATATTACTGTAAAGAGTAAAATATTAGTAGTTATAAGATAGTAATGCTGAAACTATATCATTCCAATTTTGTACAGAATTAGTGTTCAAAATTTCAAGTATTAGTTAACAAAGGTTAGGTAAAGTTTTGACCTTATGATATGTTACAATATTTATGGCAGATTGTAGCTTAACAATGGGTGACTTTTGTTTGAATGAGTTATACTGATTAATAGAAGAAGAAATAAACAATTGAGCGTTATCAGTTGAAGTGATGCTAACTAAGTGAGCCCAATCAGTTGAAGTGAAGTGAAGCAACTGAGCTTAATCAGTTGAAATGAAGTGAACAAGTGAGCTCTATTATTTGAAGTGAAGTCAATTAAGTAAGCCTAATCAGTTGAATTGAAGTGAAGCAACTGAGATTAAGCAAATGAAGTGAAGTTAAACAATTAAACATAATCATTTTTATAATTTCAACAAGATACTGCTATTGTGACTACCAGTCGATTTGCAAAGACCATTTATGTTAAACGATGCTGCAATCGCGGTATTTATTAGAGTGGGAACTAAATTGAGGTTACAGTTAAATTAATTAAATTTGTAATAATATTGACTTGAAATTTGATTAAATTGAAATTAAATAATTTTATTTGAAAACGAAAAAGAACTCTTTAAATTAAAAGTAGAATAAATGTAGTGTTTAAAGGAGAAAAATAACCTTAAAATTTGAAATCAATAAAATTTGCAAGTTTTACGTTCAGTGCCCGAAAACATGGAAATTGACAAGATAATATGTTCGAGTTCTGTTTTATGGTCAATGCCCATTAAAACAGAAATTGCCAAGAAAATTCACTAAAATTTCCTATCCTATGGTCAATACCCATTAAGAAGAAAATATCAAGTGAAGAAAAAAAAAATGCTTACAGATCATTACTCTTCTAAGTAGATGAGGATTCCTCCGCACTTAAGGTCAATACCATTTAAGTTTAGGAGGAGACTTCATGCTAGGTCAATTCCCAAAGCAGGACGAATGAAAATATTACCAATTAAATAATTGTCAGAAGAATCCCTTAAGCCATCAACAATATTTTGCTTATTGTACATGGATTAGAACGATTAGGTTTTTGAAAGAAAACGCAAAGTTTTATCATTCAAAATTTTATTTATTAATTCAATATGAAAACAATTCAAATAAACTTTTAAAATAATAATTAAATGATAAATAAAGCAAACTATTTAATAAAATTAAAGGATATAGCAAAAAAAAACTAATTAAGCAAATTAAATCAAAAAACAAAGCAAGTGAAATCAAAATAAAGAAAACTAAGAAATAACTACATGTTAAATTTTCAAAATAATAATCAAACTAAATCAAACTAATAATTAAATGATAATTTTCAAAAATTAAATAATAAAATTAATTCAAAAGGATGAACAAATGATGGTATTGACTATGATGATAAATATTCCTGTAAAGAGTAAAATATTAGTAGTTATAAGATAGTAATGCAGAAACTATATCATTCCAATTTTGTACAGAATTAGTGTTCAAAATTTCAAGTATTAGTTAACAAAGGTTAGGTAAAGTTGTGACCTTATGATATGTTACAATATTTATGGCAGATTGTACCTTAACAATGGATGAATTTTGTTCGAATGAGTTATACTGATTAATAGCAGAAGAAATAAACAAGTGAGCGTTATCAGTTGAAGTACATGGATTAGAACGATTAGGTTTTTGAAAGAAAACGCAGAATTTTATCATTCAAAATTTTATTTATTAATTTATAAAATATGTGAACAATTCAAATAAACTTTTAAAATAATAATTAAATGATAAATAAAGCAAACTATTTAATAAAATTAAAAGATACAGCAAAAAAAAACAATTAAGCAAATTGCATCAAAAAACAAAGGAAGTGAAATCAAAATAAAGAAAACTAAGAAGTAACTACATGTTAAATTTTCAAAATAATAATCAAAAAGAAATCAAACTAATAATTAAATGATAATTTTCAAAAATTAATAATAAATTAAATTGAAAAGGATGAACAAATGATGGTATTGACTATGATGATAAATATTCCTGTAAAGAGTAAAATATTAGTAGTTATAAGATAGTAATGCTGAAACTATATCATTCCAATTTTGTACAGAATTAGTGTTCAAAATTTCAAGTATTAGTTAACAAAGGTTAGGTAAAGTTTTGACCTTATGATATGTTACAATATTTATGGCAGATTGTAGCTTAACAATGGGTGACTTTTGTTTGAATGAGTTATACTGATTAATAGAAGAAGAAATAAACAAGTGAGCGTTATCAGTTGAAGTGATGCTAACTAAGTGAGCCCAATCAGTTGAAGTGAAGTGAAGCAACTGAGTTTAATCAGTTGAAATGAAGTGAACAAGTGAGCTCTATTATTTGAAGTGAAGTCAATTAAGTAAGCCTAATCAGTTGAATTGAAGTGAAGCAACTGAGATTAAGCAAAGGAAGTGAAGTTAAACAATTAAACATATTCATTTTTATAATTTCAACAAGATACTGCTATTGTAACTACCAGTCGATTTGCAAAGACCATTTATGTTAAACGATGCTGCAATCGCGGTATTTATTAGAGTGGGAACAAATTAAGGTTACAGTTAAATGAATTAAGTTTGTAATAATATTGACTTGAAATTTGAATAAATTGAAATTAAATAATTTTATTTAAAAACGAAAAAGAACTCTTTAAATTAAAAGTAGAATAAATGTAGTGTTTAAAGGAGAAAAATAACCTTAAAATTTGAAATCAATAAAATTTGCAAGTTTTACGTTCAGTGCCCGAAAACATGGAAATTGACAAGATAATATGTTCGAGTTCTGTGTTATGGTCAATGCCCATTAAAACAGAAATTGCCAAGAAAATTCATTAAAATTTCCTATCCTATGGTCAATACCCATTAAGAAGAAAACATCAAGTGAAGAAAAAAAAATACTTACAGATCATTACTCTTCTAAGTAGATGAGGATTCCTCCGCACTTAAGGTCAATACCATTTAAGTTTAGGAGGAGACTTCATGCTAGGTCAATTCCCAAAGCAGGACGAATGAAAATATTACCAATTAAATAATTGTCAGAAGAATCCCTTAAGCCATCAACAATATTTTGCTTAATGTACATGGATTAGAACGATTAGGTTTTTGAAAGAAAACGCAAAGTTTTATCATTCAAAATTTTATTTATTAATTCAATATGAAAACAATTCAAATAAACTTTTAAAATAATAATTAAATGATAAATAAAGCAAACTAAATAATTGAAAATCAAAACAACTCAAATAAATTTTTAAACTGATAATATTTAGATAAATGATAAATAAAGCAAACTAATTAATTAAATTAAGGGATATAGCAAAAACAAAACCAATTAAGCAAATTAAATCAAAAAACAAAGCAAGTGAAATCAAAATAAAGAAAACTAAGAAATAACTACATGTTAAATTTTCAAAATAATAATCAAACTAAATCAAACTAATAATTAAATGATAATTTTCAAAAATTAAATAATAAATTAAATTGAAAAAGATGAACAAATGATGGTATTGACTATGATGATAAATATTCCTGTAAAGAGTAAAATATTAGTAGTTTTAAGATAGTAATACTGAAACTATATCATTCAAATTTTGTACAGAATTAGTGTTCAAAATTTCAAGTAGTACTTAACAAAGGTTAGGTAAAGTTTTGACCCTATGATATGTCACAATATTTATGGCAGATTGTACCTTAACAATGGATGAATTTTGTTCGAATGAATTATACTGACTACTAGCAGAAGAAATAAACAAGTTAGCGTTATCAGTTGAAGTGAAGCTAACTAAGTGAGCCCAATCAGTTGAAGAACATGTATTAGAACGATTAGGTTTTTGAAAGAAAACGCAAAGTTTTATCATTCAAAATTTTAGTTATTAATTCAATATGAAACCAATTCAAATAAACTTTTAAAATAATAATTAAATGATAAATAAAGCAAACTAAATAATTGAAAATCAAAACAACTCAAATAAATTTTTAAACTGATAATATTTAGATAAATGATAAATAAAGCAAACTAATTAAATTAATTAAGGGATATAGCAAAAAAAAAACCAATTAAGCAAATTAAATCAAAAAACAAAGCAAGTGAAATCAAAATAAAGAAAACTAAGAAATACCTACATGTTAAATTTTCAAAATAATAATCAAACTAAATCAAACTAATAATTAAATTATAATTTTCAAAAATTAAATTCAAAAGGATGACCAAATGATGGTATTAACTAAGATGATAAATATTCCTGTAAAGAGTAAAATATTAGTAGTTATAAGATAGTAATGCTGAAACTTTATCATTCCAATTTTGTACAGAATTAGTGTTCAAAATTTCAAGTATTAGTTAACAAAGGTTAGGTAAAGTTTTGACCTTATGATATGTTACAATATTTATGGCAGATTGTAGCTTAACAATGGGTGACTTTTGTTTGAATGAGTTATACTGATTAATAGAAGAAGAAATAAACAAGTGAGCGTTATCAGTTGAAGTGATGCTAACTAAGTGAGCCCAATCAGTTGAAGTGAAGTGAAGCAACTGAGCTTAATCAGTTGAAATGAAGTGAACAAGTGAGCTCTATTATTTGAAGTGAAGTCAATTAAGTAAGCCTAATCAGTTGAATTGAAGTGAAGCAACTGAGATTAAGCAAAGGAAGTGAAGTTAAACAATTAAACATATTCATTTTTATAATTTCAACAAGATACTGCTATTGTAACTACCAGTCGATTTGCAAAGACCATTTATGTTAAACGATGCTGCAATCGCGGTATTTATTAGAGTGGGAACAAATTAAGGTTACAGTTAAATGAATTAAGTTTGTAATAATATTGACTTGAAATTTGAATAAATTGAAATTAAATAATTTTATTTAAAAACGAAAAAGAACTCTTTAAATTAAAAGTAGAATAAATGTAGTGTTTAAAGGAGAAAAATAACCTTAAAATTTGAAATCAATAAAATTTGCAAGTTTTACGTTCAGTGCCCGAAAACATGGAAATTGACAAGATAATATGTTCGAGTTCTGTGTTATGGTCAATGCCCATTAAAACAGAAATTGCCAAGAAAATTCATTAAAATTTCCTATCCTATGGTCAATACCCATTAAGAAGAAAACATCAAGTGAAGAAAAAAAAATACTTACAGATCATTACTCTTCTAAGTAGATGAGGATTCCTCCGCACTTAAGGTCAATACCATTTAAGTTTAGGAGGAGACTTCATGCTAGGTCAATTCCCAAAGCAGGACGAATGAAAATATTACCAATTAAATAATTGTCAGAAGAATCCCTTAAGCCATCAACAATATTTTGCTTAATGTACATGGATTAGAACGATTAGGTTTTTGAAAGAAAACGCAAAGTTTTATCATTCAAAATTTTATTTATTAATTCAATATGAAAACAATTCAAATAAACTTTTAAAATAATAATTAAATGATAAATAAAGCAAACTATTTAATAAAATTAAAGGATATAGCAAAAAAAAACTAATTAAGCAAATTAAATCAAAAAACAAAGCAAGTGAAATCAAAATAAAGAAAACTAAGAAGTAACTACATGTTAAATTTTCAAAATAATAATCAAAAATAAATCAAACTAATAATTAAATGATAATTTTCAAAAATTAATAATAAATTAAATTGAAAAGGATGAACAAATGATGGTATTGACTATGATGATAAATATTCCTGTAAAGAGTAAAATATTAGTAGTTATAAGATAGTAATGCTGAAACTATATCATTCCAATTTTGTACAGAATTAGTGTTCAAAATTTCAAGTATTAGTTAACAAAGGTTAGGTAAAGTTTTGACCTTATGATATGTTACAATATTTATGGCAGATTGTACCTTAACAATGGATGAATTTTGTTCGAATGAATTATACTGACTACTAGCAGAAGAAATAAACAAGTTAGCGTTATCAGTTGAAGTGAAGCTAACTAAGTGAGCCCAATCAGTTGAAGAACATGTATTAGAACGATTAGGTTTTTGAAAGAAAACGCAAAGTTTTATCATTCAAAATTTTAGTTATTAATTCAATATGAAACCAATTCAAATAAACTTTTAAAATAATAATTAAATGATAAATAAAGCAAACTAATTAATTAAAAATCAAAACAATTCATATAAATTTTTGAACTAATAATAATTAAATGATAAATAAAGCAAACTAATTAATTAAATTAAGGGATATAGCAAAAAAAAAAACCAATTAAGCAAATTAAATCAAAAAACAAAGCAAGTGAAATCAAAATAAAGAAAACTAAGAAATAACTACATGTTAAATTTTCAAAATAATAATCAAACTAAATCAATCTAATAATTAAATGATAATTTTCAAAAATTAAATAATAAATTAAATTCAAAAGGATGACCAAATGATGGTATTAACTAAGATGATAAATATTACTGTAAAGAGTAAAATATTAGTAGTTATAAGATAGTAATGCTGAAACTATATCATTCCAATTTTGTACAGAATTAGTGTTCAAAATTTCAAGTATTAGTTAACAAAGGTTAGGTAAAGTTTTGACCTTATGATATGTTACAATATTTATGGCAGATTGTAGCTTAACAATGGGTGACTTTTGTTTGAATGAGTTATACTGATTAATAGAAGAAGAAATAAACAAGTGAGCGTTATCAGTTGAAGTGATGCTAACTAAGTGAGCCCAATCAGTTGAAGTGAAGTGAAGCAACTGAGCTTAATCAGTTGAAATGAAGTGAACAAGTGAGCTCTATTATTTGAAGTGAAGTCAATTAAGTAAGCCTAATCAGTTGAATTGAAGTGAAGCAACTGAGATTAAGCAAATGAAGTGAAGTTAAACAATTAAACATAATCATTTTTATAATTTCAACAAGATACTGCTATTGTGACTACCAGTCGATTTGCAAAGACCATTTATGTTAAACGATGCTGCAATCGCGGTATTTATTAGAGTGGGAACTAAATTGAGGTTACAGTTAAATTAATTAAATTTGTAATAATATTGACTTGAAATTTGATTAAATTGAAATTAAATAATTTTATTTGAAAACGAAAAAGAACTCTTTAAATTAAAAGTAGAATAAATGTAGTGTTTAAAGGAGAAAAATAACCTTAAAATTTGAAATCAATAAAATTTGCAAGTTTTACGTTCAGTGCCCGAAAACATGGAAATTGACAAGATAATATGTTCGAGTTCTGTGTTATGGTCAATGCCCATTAAAACAGAAATTGCCAAGAAAATTCATTAAAATTTCCTATCCTATGGTCAATACCCATTAAGAAGAAAACATCAAGTGAAGAAAAAAAAATACTTACAGATCATTACTCTTCTAAGTAGATGAGGATTCCTCCGCACTTAAGGTCAATACCATTTAAGTTTAGGAGGAGACTTCATGCTAGGTCAATTCCCAAAGCAGGACGAATGAAAATATTACCAATTAAATAATTGTCAGAAGAATCCCTTAAGCCATCAACAATATTTTGCTTAATGTACATGGATTAGAACGATTAGGTTTTTGAAAGAAAACGCAAAGTTTTATCATTCAAAATTTTATTTATTAATTCAATATGAAACCAATTCAAATAAACTTCTTAAATAATAATTAAATGATAAATAAAGCAAACTAATTAATTAAAAATCAAAACAACTCAAATAAATTTTTAAACTGATAATATTTAGATAAATGATAAATAAAGCAAACTAATTAATTAAATTAAGGGATATAGCAAAAAAAAAAACCAATTAAGCAAATTAAATCAAAAAACAAAGCAAGTGAAATCAAAATAAAGAAAACTAAGAAATAACTACATGTTAAATTTTCAAAATAATAATCAAACTAAATCAAACTAATAATTAAATGATAATTTTCAAAAATTAAATAATAAATTAAATTGAAAAGGATGACCAAATGATGGTATTAACTAAGATGATAAATATTCCTGTAAAGAGTAAAATATTAGTAGTTATAAGATAGTAATGCTGAAACTATATCATTCCAATTTTGTACAGAATTAGTGTTCAAAATTTCAAGTATTAGTTAACAAAGGTTAGGTAAAGTTTTGACCTTAGGATATGTTACAATATTTATGGGAGATTGTAGCTTAACAATGGGTGACTTTTGTTCGAATGAGTTATACTGATTAATAGAAGAAGAAATAAACAATTGAGCGTTATCAGTTGAAGTGATGCTAACTAAGTGAGCCCAATCAGTTGAAGTGAAGTGAAGCAACTGAGCTTAATCAGTTGAAATGAAGTGAACAAGTGAGCTCTATTATTTGAAGTGAAGTCAATTAAGTAAGCCTAATCAGTTGAATTGAAGTGAAGCAACTGAGATTAAGCAAATGAAGTGAAGTTAAACATTTAAACATATTCATTTTTATAATTTCAACAAGATACTGCTATTGTAACTACCAGTCAATTTGCAAAGACCATTTATGTTAAACGATGCTGCAATCGCGGTATTTATTAGAGTGGGAACAAATTAAGGTTACAGTTAAATGAATTAAGTTTGTAATAATATTGACTTTAAATTTGAATAAATTGAAATTAAATAATTTTATTTAAAAACGAAAAAGAACTCTTTAAATTAAAAGTAGAATAAATGTAGTGTTTAAAGGAGAAAAATAACCTTAAAATTTGAAATCAATAAAATTTGCAAGTTTTACGTTCAGTGCCCGAAAACATGGAAATTGACAAGATAATATGTTCGAGTTCTGTGTTATGGTCAATGCCCATTAAAACAGAAATTGCCAAGAAAATTCATTAAAATTTCCTATCCTGTGGTCAATACCCATTAAGAAGAAAACATCAAGTGAAGAAAAAAAAAATGCTTACAGATCATTACTCTTCTAAGTAGATGAGGATTCCTCCGCACTTAAGGTCAATACCATTTAAGTTTAGGAGGAGACTTCATGCTAGGTCAATTCCCAAAGCAGGACGAATGGAAATATTACCAATTAAATAATTGTCAGAAGAATCCCTTGAGCCATCAACAATATTTTGCTTAATGTACATGGATTAGAACGATTAGGTTTTTGAAAGAAAACGCAAAGTTTTATCATTCAAAATTTTATTTATTAATTCAATATGAAACCAATTCAAATAAACTTCTTAAATAATAATTAAATGATAAATAAAGCAAACTAATTAATTAAAAATCAAAACAACTCAAATAAATTTTTAAACTGATAATATTTAGATAAATGATAAATAAAGCAAACTAATTAATTAAATTAAGGGATATAGCAAAAAAAAAAACCAATTAAGCAAATTAAATCAAAAAACAAAGCAAGTGAAATCAAAATAAAGAAAACTAAGAAATAACTACATGTTAAATTTTCAAAATAATAATCAAACTAAATCAAACTAATAATTAAATGATAATTTTCAAAAATTAATAATAAATTAAATTGAAAAGGATGAACAAATGATGGTATTGACTATGATGATAAATATTCCTGTAAAGAGTAAAATATTAGTAGTTATAAGATAGTAATGCAGAAACTATATCATTCGAATTTTGTACAGAATTAGTGTTCAAAATTTCAAGTATTAGTTAACAAAGGTTAGGTAAAGTTTTGACCTTATGATATGTTACAATATTTATGGCAGATTGTACCGTAACAATGGGTGACTTTTGTTCGAATGAGTTATACTGATTAATAGAAGAAGAAATAAACAAGTGAGCGTTATCAGTTGAAGTGATGCTAACTAAGTGAGCCCAATCAGTTGAAGTGAAGTGAAGCAACTGAGCTTAATCAGTTGAAATGAAGTGAACAAGTGAGCTCTATTATTTGAAGTGAAGTCAATTAAGTAAGCCTAATCAGTTGAATTGAAGTGAAGCAACTGAGATTAAGCAAATGAAGTGAAGTTAAACAATTAAACATAATCATTTTTATAATTTCAACAAGATACTGCTATTGTAACTACCAGTCGATTTGCAAAGACCATTTATGTTAAACAATGCTGCAATCGCGGTATGTATTAGAGTGGGAACTAAATTTAGGTTACAGTTAAATTAATTAAATTTGTAATAATATTGACTTTAAATTTGAATAAATTGAAATTAAATAATTTTATTTGAAAACGAAAGAGAACTCTTTAAATTAAAAGTAGAATAAATGTAGTGTTTAAAGGAGAAAAATAACCTTAAAATTTGAAATCAATAAAATTTGCAAGTTTTACGTTCAGTGCCCGAAAACATGGAAATTGACAAGATAATATGTTCGAGTTCTGTTTTATGGTCAATGCCCATTAAAACAGAAATTGCCAAGAAAATTCACTAAAATTTCCTATCCTATGGTCAATACCCATTAAGAAGAAAATATCAAGTGAAGAAAAAAAAAATGCTTACAGATCATTACTCTTCTAAGTAGATGAGGATTCCTCCGCACTTAAGGTCAATACCATTTAAGTTTAGGAGGAGACTTCATGCTAGGTCAATTCCCAAAGCAGGACGAATGAAAATATTACCAATTAAATAATTGTCAAAAGAATCCCTTAAGTAATCAACAATATTTTGCTTAATGTACATGGATTAGAACGATTAGGTTTTTGAAAGAAAACGCAAAGTTTTATCATTCAAAATTTTATTTATTAATTCGATATGAAAACAAATCAAATAAACTTTTAAAATAATAATTAAATGATAAATAAAGCAAACTCAATAATTGAAAATCAAAACAACTCAAATAAATTTTTAAACTGATAATATTTAGATAAATGATAAATAAAGCAAACTAATTAATAAAATTAAAGGATACAGCAAAAAAAAACAAATAAGCAAATTAAATCAAAAAACAAAGCAGATGAAATCAAAATAAAGAAAACTAAGAAGTAACTACATGTTAAATTTTCAAAATAATAATCAAAAATAAATCAAACTAATAATTAAATGATAATTTTCAAAAATTAAATAATAAAATTAATTCAAAAGGATGAACAAATGATGGTATTGACTATGATGATAAATATTCCTGTAAAGAGTAAAATATTAGTAGTTTTAAGATAGTAATGCAGAAACTATATCATTCCAATTTTGTACAGAATTAGTGTTCAAAATTTCAAGTATTAGTTAACAAAGGTTAGGTAAAGTTTTGACCTTATGATATGTTACAATATTTATGGCAGATTGTACCTTAACAATGGATGAATTTTGTTCGAATGAATTATACTGACTACTAGCAGAAGAAATAAACAAGTTAGCGTTATCAGTTGAAGTGAAGCTAACTAAGTGAGCCCAATCAGTTGAAGAACATGTATTAGAACGATTAGGTTTTTGAAAGAAAACGCAAAGTTTTATCATTCAAAATTTTAGTTATTAATTCAATATGAAACCAATTCAAATAAACTTTTAAAATAATAATTAAATGATAAATAAAGCAAACTAATTATTTAAAAATCAAAACAATTCAAATAAATTTTTGAACTAATAATAATTAAATGATAAATAAAGCAAACTAATTAATTAAATTAAGGGATATAGCAAAAAAAAAAACCAATTAAGCAAATTAAATCAAAAAACAAAGCAAGTGAAATCAAAATAAAGAAAACTAAGAAATAACTACATGTTAAATTTTCAAAATAATAATCAAACTAAATCAATCTAATAATTAAATGATAATTTTCAAAAATTAAATAATAAATTAAATTCAAAAGGATGACCAAATGATGGTATTGACTAAGATGATAAATATTCCTGTAAAGAGTAAAATATTAGTAGTTATAAGATAGTAATGCTGAAACTATATCATTCCAATTTTGTACAGAATTAGTGTTCAAAATTTCAAGTATTAGTTAACAAAGGTTAGATAAAGTTTTGACCTTATGATATGTTACAATATTTATGGCAGATTGTAGCTTAACAATGGGTGACTTTTGTTTGAATGAGTTATTCTGATTAATAGAAGAAGAAATAAACAAGTGAGCGTTATCAGTTGAAGTGATGCTAACTAAGTGAGCCCAATCAGTTGAAGTGAAGTGAAGCAACTGAGCTTAATCAGTTGAAATGAAGTGAACAAGTGAGCTCTATTATTTGAAGTGAAGTCAATTAAGTAAGCCTAATCAGTTGAATTGAAGTGAAGCAACTGAGATTAAGCAAATGAAGTGAAGTTAAACAATTAAACATAATCATTTTTATAATTTCAACAAGATACTGCTATTGTAACTACCAGTCGATTTGCAAAGACCATTTATGTTAAACGATGCTGCAATCGCGGTATTTATTAGAGTGGGAACTAAATTGAGGTTACAGTTAAATTAATTAAATTTGTAATAATATTGACTTGAAATTTGATTAAATTGAAATTAAATAATTTTATTTGAAAACGAAAAAGAACTCTTTAAATTAAAAGTAGAATAAATGTAGTGTTTAAAGGAGAAAAATAACCTTAAAATTTAAAATCAATAAAATTTGCAAGTTTTACGTTCAGTGCCCGAAAACATGGAAATTGACAAGATAATATGTTCGAGTTCTGTGTTATGGTCAATGCCCATTAAAATAGAAATTGCCAAGAAAATTCACTAAAATTTCCTATCCTATGGTCAATACCCATTAAGAAGAAAACATCAAGTGAAGAAAAAAAAAATTCTTACAGATCATTACTCTTCTAAGTAGATGAGGATTCCTCCGCACTTAAGGTCAATACCATTTAAGTTTAGGAGGAGACTTCATGCTAGGTCAATTCCCAAAGCAGGACGAATGAAAATATTACCAATTAAATAATTGTCAGAAGAATCCCTTAAGCCATCAACAATATTTTGCTTAATGTACATGGATTAGAACGATTAGGTTTTTGAAAGAAAACGCAAAGTTTTATCATTCAAAATTTTATTTATTAATTCAATATGAAAACAATTCAAATAAACTTTTAAAATAATAATTAAATGATAAATAAAGCAAACTAAATAATTGAAAATCAAAACAACTCAAATAAATTTTCAAACTGATAATATTTAGATAAATGATAAATAAAGCAAACTAATTAATTAAATTAAGGGATATAGCAAAAAAAAACCAATTAAGCAAATTAAATCAAAAAACAAAGCAAGTGAAATCAAAATAAAGAAAACTAAGAAATAACTACATGTTAAATTTTCAAAATAATAATCAAACTAAATCAATCTAATAATTAAATTATAATTTTCAAAAATTAAATGATAAATTAAATTCAAAAGGATGACCAAATGATGGTATTAACTAAGATGATAAATATTCCTGTAAAGAGTAAAATATTAGTAGTTATAAGATAGTAATGCTGAAACTATATCATTCCAATTTTGTAC
Source organism: Bombylius discolor (assembly GCA_939192795.1). NCBI lineage: Eukaryota > Metazoa > Arthropoda > Insecta > Diptera > Bombyliidae > Bombylius > Bombylius discolor. The sequence goes on from OW584239.1 coordinate 25,516,184, forward strand.
AGAATTAGTGTTCAAAATTTCAAGTAGTACTTAACAAAGGTTAGGTAAAGTTTTGACCTTATGATATGTTACAATATTTATGGCAGATTGTACCGTAACAATGGGTGACTTTTGTTTGAATGAGTTATACTGATTAATAGAAGAAGAAATAAACAAGTGAGCGTTATCAGTTGAGGTGAAGCTAACTAAGTGAGTCCAATCATTTGAAGTACATGGATTAGAACGATTAGGTTTTTGAAAGAAAACGCAAAGTTTTATCATTCAAAATTTTATTTGTTAACTGAAAAAAAAAACAATTCAAATAAATTTTTGTACGAATAATAATTAAATGATACATAAAGTAAACTAATTACAAAATTAAAGGATACAGCAAAAAAAAAACAATTAAGTAAATTAAATCAAAAACAAAGCAAGTGAAATCAAAATAAAGAAAACTAAGAAATAACTACATGTTAAATTTTCAAAATAATAATCAAAAATAAGTCAAACTAATAATTAAATGATAATTTTCAAAAATTAAATAATAAATTAAATTGAAAAGGATGACCAAATGATGGTATTGACTAAGATGATAAATATTCCTGTAAAGAGTAAAATATTAGTAGTTATAAGATAGTAATACTGAAACTATATCATTCAAATTTTGAACAGAATTAGTGTTCAAAATTTCAAGTAGTAGTTAACAAAGGTTAGGTAAAATTTTGACCTTATGATATGTTACCATATTTATGGCAGATTGTACTACAACAATGGCTGAATTTTGTTCGAATGGTTTATACTGATTACTAGCAGAAGAAATAAACAAGTGAGCGTTATCAGTTGAGGTGAAGCTAACTAAGTGAGACCAATCATTTGAGGTACATCGATTAGAACGATTCGGTTTTTGAAAGAAAACGCAAAGTTTTATCATTCAAAATTTTATTTGTTAACTGAAAATAAAAACAAATTGAATAAATTTTTGAACGAATAATAATTAAATGATACATAAAGTAAACTAATTACAAAATTAAAGGATACAGCAAAAAAAAACAATTAAGCAAATTAAATCAAAAAACAAAGCAAGTGAAATCAAAATAAAGAAAACTAAGAAATAACTACATGGTTAATTTCCATAATAATAATCAAAAACAAATCAAACTAATAATTAAATGATAATTTTCAAAAATTAAAAAATAAATTAAATTGAAAAGGATGACCAAATAATGGTATTGACTAAGATGATAAATATTCCTGTAAAGATTAAAATATTAGTAGTTATAAGATAGTAATACTGAAACTATATCATTCAAATTTTGAACAGAATTAGTGTTCAAAATTTCAAGTAGTAGTTAACAAAGGTTAGGTAAAATTTTGACCTTATGATATGTTACAATATTTATAGCAGATTGTACTACAACAATGGCTGAATTTTGTTCGAATTGGTTATACTGATTACTAGCAGAAGAAATAAACAAGTGAGCGTTATCAGTTGAGGTGAAGCTAACTAAGTGAGTCCAATCATTTGAAGTACATGGATTAGAACGATTAGGTTTTTGAAAGTAAACGCAAAGTTTTATCATTCAAAATTTTATTTATTAATTCAATATGAAAACAATTTAAATAAACTTTTAAAATAATAATTAAATGATAAATAAAGCAAACTAATTAATTAAAAATAAAAACAATTCAAATAAATTTTTGTACGAATAATAATTAAATGATACATAAAGCAAACTAAATACAAAATTAAAGAATACAGCAAAAAAAAAACAATTAAGCAAATTAAATGAAAAAACAAAGCAAGTGAAATTAAAATAAAGAAAACTAAGAAATAACTACATGTTTATTTTCATAATAATAATCAAAAATTAATCAAACTAATAATTAAATGATAATTTTTAAAAATTAAATAATAAATTAAATAGAAAAGGATGACCAAATGATGGTATTGACTAAGATGACAAATATTCCCGTTAAGAGTAAAATATTAGTAGTTATAAGATAGTAATACTGAAATTATATCATTCAAATTTTGAACAGAATAAGTGTTCAAAATTTCAAGTAGTAGTTAACAAAGGTTAGGTAAAGTTTTGACCTTATGATATGTTACACTATTTATGGCAGATTGTACTACAACAATGGCTGAATTTTGTTCGAATTGGTTATACTTATTACTAGCAGAAGAAATAAACAAGTGAGCGTTATCAGTTGAGGTGAAGCTAACTAAGTGAGTCCAATCATTTGAAGTACATGGATTAGAACGATTAGGTTTTTGAAAGTAAACGCAAAGTTTTATCATTCAAAATTTTATTTATTAATTCAATATGAAAACAATTTAAATAAACTTTTAAAATAATAATTAAATGATAAATAAAGCAAACTTATTAATTAAAAATAAAAACAATTCAAATAAATTTTTGTACGAATAATAATTAAATGACACATAAAGCAAACTAAATACAAAATTAAAGAATACAGCAAAAAAAAAAACAATTAAGCAAATTAAATCAAAAAACAAAGCAAGTGGAATCAAAATAAAGAAAACTAAGAAATAACTACATGTTAAATTTTCAAAATAATAATCAAACTAAATCAAACTAATAATTAAATGATAATTTTCAAAAATTAAATAATAAATTAAATTCAAAAAGATGACCAAATGATGGTATTGGCTAAAATGATAAATATTCCTGTAAAGAGTAAAATATTAGTAGTTATAAGATAGTAATACTGAAACTATATCATTCAAATTTTGAACAGAATTAGTGTTCAACATTTCAAGTAGTAGTTAACAAAGGTTAGGTAAAATTTTGACCTTATGATATGTTACAATATTTATGGCAGATTGTACTACAACAATGGCTGAATTTTGTTCGAATTGGTTATACTGATTACTAGCAGAAGAAATAAACAAGTGAGCGTTATCAGTTGAGGTGAAGCTAACTAAGTGAGTCCAATCATTTGAAGTACATGGATTAGAACGATTAGGTTTTTAAAAGTAAACGCAAAGTTTTATCATTCAAAATTTTATTTATTAATTCAATATGAAAACAATATAAATAAACTTTTAAAATAATAATTAAATGATAAATAAAGCAAACTAATTAATTAAAAATAAAAACAATTCAAATAAATTTTTGTACGAATAATAATTAAATGATACATAAAGCAAACTAAATACAAAATTAAAGAATACAGCAAAAAAAAAACAATTAAGCAAATTAAATGAAAAAACAAAGCAAGTGAAATTAAAATAAAGAAAACTAAGAAATAACTACATGTTAAATTTTCAAAATAATAATCAAAAATAAATCAAATGAAGGTATTGACTATGATGATAAATATTCCTTTAAAGAGTAAAATTTTAGTAGTTATAAGATAGTAATACTGAAACTATATCATTCAAATTTTGAACAGAATTAGTGTTCAAAATTTCAAGTAGTAGTTAACAAAGGTTAGGTAAAATTTTGACCTTATGATATGTTACAATATTTATGGCAGATTGTACTACAACAATGGCTGAATTTTATTCGAATGGGTTATACTGATTACTAGCAGAAGAAATAAACAAGTGAGCGTTATCAGTTGAGGTGAAGCTAACTAATTGAGTCCTATCAGTTGAAGTGAAGTGGAGCAACTGAGCTTAATCAATTGAAATGAAGTGAAACAAGTGAGCTCTATTAGTTCAAGTGAAGCTAGTTGAGTCAGCCCAATCAGTTGAAGTACATGGATTAAAACGATGAGGTTTTTGAAAGTAAACGCTAAGTATTATCATTCAAAATTTTATTTATTAATTCAATATGAAAACAATTCAAATAAACTTTTAAAATAATAATTAAATGATATATAAAGCAAACTAATTAATTAAAAATCAAAACAATTCAAATAAATTTTTGTACGAATAATAATTAAATGATACATAAAGCAAACTAATTACAAAATTAAAGAATACAGCAAAAAAAACAATTAAGCAAATTAAATCAAAAAACAAAGCAAGTGAAATCAAAATAAAGAAAACTAAGAAATAACTACATGTTAAATTTTCAAAATAATAATCAAACTAAATCAATCTAATAATTAAATGATAATTTTCAAAAATTAAATAATAAATTAAATTGAAAAGGATGACCAAATGATGGTATTGGCTAAAATGATAAATATTCCTGTAAAGAGTAAAATATTAGTAGTTATAAGATAGTAATACTGAAACTATATCATTCAAATTTTGAACAGAATTAGTGTTCAAAATTTCAAGTAGTAGTTAACAAAGGTTAGGTAAAATTTTGACCTTATAATATGTTACAATATTTATGGCAGATTGTACTACAACAATGGCTGAATTTTATTCGAATGGGTTATACTGATTACTAGCAGAAGAAATAAACAAGTGAGCGTTATCAGTTGAGGTGAAGCTAACTAAGTGAGACCAATCATTTGAGGTACATGGATTAGAACGATTCGGTTTTTGAAAGAAAACGCAAAGTTTTATCATTAAAAATTTTATTTGTTAATTGAAAATAAAAACTATTCAAAAAAATTTTTGAACGAATAATAATTAAATGATACATAAAGTAAACTAATTACAAAATTAAAGAATACAGCAAAAAAAACAATTAAGCAAATTAAATCAAAAAACAAAGCAAGTGAAATCAAAATAAAGAAAACTAAGAAATAACTACATGTTTAATTTCCATAATAATAATCAAAAATAAGTCAAACTAATAATTAAATGATAATTTTCAAAAATTAAATAATAAATTAAATTGAAAAGGATGACCAAATGATGGTATTGACTAAGATGATAAATATTCCTGTAAAGAGTAAAATATTAGTAGTTATAAGATAGTAATACTGAAACTATATCATTCAAATTTTAAACAGAATTAGTGTTAAAAATTTCAAGTAGTAGTTTACAAAGGTTAGGTAAAATTTTGACCTTATGATATGTTACAATATTTATGGCAGATTGTACTACAACAATGGCTGAATTTTGTTCGAATGGGTTATACTGATTACTAGCAGAAGAAATAAAGAAGTGAGCGTTATCAGTTGAGTTGAAGCTAACTAAGTGAGCCCAATCAGTTGAAGTACATGGATTAGAACGATTAGATTTTTGAAAGAAAACGCAAAGTTTTATCATTCAAAATTTTATTTATTAATTCAATATGAAAACAATTTAAATAAACTTTTAAAATAATAATTAAATGATAAATAAAGCAAACTAATTAATTAAAAATAAAAACAATTCAAATAAATTTTTGTACGAATAATAATTAAATGATACATAAAGCAAACTAAATACAAAATTAAAGAATACAGCAAAAAAAAAAACAATTAAGCAAATTAAATGAAAAAACAAAGCAAGTGAAATTAAAATAAAGAAAACTAAGAAATAACTACATGTTAAATTTTCAAAATAATATTCAAAAATAAATCAAATGAAGGTATTGACTATGATGATAAATATTCCTTTAAAGAGTAAAATTTTAGTAGTTATAAGATAGTAATACTGAAACTATATCATTCAAATTTTGAACAGAATAAGTGTTCAAAATTTCAAGTAGTAGTTAACAAAGGTTAGGTAAAATTTTGACCTTATGATATGTTACAATATTTATGGCAGATTGTACTACAACAATGGCTGAATTTTATTCGAATGGGTTATACTGATTACTAGGAGAAGAAATAAACAAGTGAGCGTTATCAGTTGAGGTGAAGCTAACTAAGTGAGTCCTATCAGTTGAAGTGAAGTGGAGCAACTGAGCTTAATCAATTGAAATGAAGTGAAACAAGTGAGCTCTATTAGTTCAAGTGAAGCTAGTTGAGTCAGCCCAATCAGTTGAAGTACATGGATTAAAACGATGAGGTTTTTGAAAGTAAACGCTAAGTATTATCATTCAAAATTTTATTTATTAATTCAATATGAAAACAATTCAAATAAACTTTTAAAATAATAATTAAATGATATATAAAGCAAACTAATTAATTAAAAATCAAAACAATTCAAATAAATTTTTGTACGAATAATAATTAAATGATACATAAAGCAAACTAATTACAAAATTAAAGGATACAGCGAAAAAAAAAAATTAAGTAAATTAAATCAAAAACAAAGCAAGTGAAATTAAAATAAAGAAAACTAAGAAATAACTACATGTTAAATTTTCAAAATAATATTCAAAAATAAATCAAATGAAGGTATTGACTATGATGATAAATATTCCTTTAAAGAGTAAAATTTTAGTAGTTATAAGATAGTAATACTGAAACTATATCATTCAAATTTTGAACAGAATAAGTGTTCAAAATTTCAAGTAGTAGTTAACAAAGGTTAGGTAAAATTTTGACCTTATGATATGTTACACTATTTATGGCAGATTGTACTACAACAATGGCTGAATTTTGTTCGAATTGGTTATACTTATTACTAGCAGAAGAAATAAACAAGTGAGCGTTATCAGTTGAGGTGAAGCTAACTAAGTGAGTCCAATCATTTGAAGTACATGGATTAGAACGATTAGGTTTTTGAAAGTAAACGCAAAGTTTTATCATTCAAAATTTTATTTATTAATTCAATATGAAAACAATTTAAATAAACTTTCAAAATAATAATTAAATGTTAAATCAAGCAAACTAATTAATTAAAAATAAAAACAATTCAAAGAAATTTTTAAACGAATAATAATTAAATGATACATAAAGCAAACTAATTACAAAATTAAAGGATACAGCAAAAAAAAAACAATTGAGTAAATTAAATCAAAAACAAAGCAAGTGAAATCAAAATAAAGAAAACTAAGAAATAACTGCATGTTAAATTTTCAAAATAATAATCAAAAATAAATCAAACTAATAATTAAATGATAATTTTCAAAAATTAAATAATAAATTAAATTGAAAAGGATGACCAAATAATGGTATTGACTAAAATGATAAATATTCCTGTAAAGAGTAAAATATTAGTAGTTATAAGATCGTAATACTGAAACTATATCATTCAAATTTTGAACAGAATTAGTGTTCAAAATTTCAAGTAGTACTTAACAAAGGTTAGGTAAAGTTGTGACCTTATGATATGTTACAATATTTATGGCAGATTGTACTACAACAATGGCTGAATTTTGTTCGAATGGGTTATACTGATTACTAGCAGAAGAAATAAACAAGTGAGCGTTATCAGTTGAGGTGAAGCTAACTAAGTGAGTCCAATCATTTGAAGTACATGGATTAGAACGATTAGGTTTTTGAAAGAAAACGCAAAGTTTTATCATTCAAAATTTTATTTGTTAATTAAAAATAAAAACAATTCAAATAAATTATTGTACGAATAATAATTAAATGATACATAAAGTAAACTAATTACAAAATTAAAGGATACAGCAAAAAAAACAATTAAGCAAATTAAATCAAAAAACAAAGCAAGTGAAATCAAAATAAAGAAAACTAAGAAATAACTACATGTTAAATTTTCAAAATAATAATCAAAAATAAATCAAACTAATAATTAAATGATAGTTTTCAAAAATTAAATAATAAATTAAATTGAAAAGGATGACCAAATGATGGTATTGACTAAGATGATAAATATTCCTGTAAAGAGTAAAATATTAGTAGTTATAAGATAGTAATACTGAAACTATATCATTCAAATTTTGAACAGAATTAGTGTTCAAAATTTCAAGTAGTAGTTTACAAAGGTTAGGTAAAATTTTGACCTTATGATATGTTACAATATTTATGGCAGATTGTACTACAACAATGGCTGAATTTTGTTCGAGTGGTTTATACTGATTACTAGCAGAAGAAATAAACAAGTGAGCGTTATCAGTTGAGTTGAAGCTAACTAAGTGAGCCCAATCAGTTAAAGTACATGGATTAGAACGATTAGGTTTTTGAAAGAAAACGCAAAGTTTTATCATTCAAAATTTTATTTGTTAATTAAAAATAAAAACAATTCAAATAAATTTTTGTACGAATAATAATTAAATGATACATAAAGCAAACTAATTACAAAATTAAAGAATACAGCGAAAAAAAAAAAATTAAGTAAATTAAATCAAAAACAAAGCAAGTGAAATCAAAATAAAGAAAACTAAGAAATAACTACATGTTAAATTTTCAAAATAATAATCAAAAATAAGTCAAACTAATAATTAAATGATAATTTTCAAGAATTAAATAATAAATTAAATTCAAAAGGATGACCAAATGATGGTATTGACTAAGATGATAAATATTCCTGTAAAGAGTAAAATATTAGTAGTTATAAGATAGTAATACTGAAACTATATCATTCAAATTTTGAACAGAATTAGTGTTAAAAATTTCAAGTAGTAGTTAACAAAGGTTAGGTAAAATTTTGACCTTATGATATGTTACAATATTTATGGCAGATTGTACTACAACAATGGCTGAATTTTGTTCGAATGGTTTATACTGATTACTAGCAGAAGAAATAAACAAGTGAGCGTTATCAGTTGAGGTGAAGCTAACTAAGTGAGACCAATCATTTGAGGTACATGGATTAGAACGATTCGGTTTTTGAAAGAAAACGCAAAGTTTTATCATTAAAAATTTTATTTGTTAATTGAAAATAAAAACAATTCAAATAAATTTTTGAACGAATAATAATTAAATGATACATAAAGTAAACTAATTACAAAATTAAAGGATACAGCAAGAAAAACAATTAAGCAAATTAAATCAAAAAACAAAGCAAGTGAAATCAAAATAAAGAAAACTAAGAAATAACTACATGTTAAATTTTCAAAATAATAATCAAAAATAAATCAAACTAATAATTAAATGATAGTTTTCAAAAATTAAATAATAAATTAAATTGAAAAGGATGACCAAATGATGGTATTGACTAAGATGATAAATATTCCTGTAAAGAGTAAAATATTAGTAGTTATAAGATAGTAATACTGAAACTATATCATTCAAATTTTGAACAGAATTAGTGTTAAAAATTTCAAGTAGTAGTTTACAAAGGTTAGGTAAAATTTTGACCTTATGATATGTTACAATATTTATGGCAGATTGTACTACAACAATGGCTGAATTTTGTTCGAATGGGTTATACTGATTACTAGCAGAAGAAATAAACAAGTGAGCGTTATCAGTTGAGTTGAAGCTAACTAAGTGAGCCCAATCAGTTGAAGTACATGGATTAGAAACGATTAGGTTTTTGAAAGAAAACGCAAAGTTTTATCATTCAAAATTTTATTTATTAATTCAATATGAAAACAATTCAAATAAACTTTCAAAATAATAATTAAATGTTAAATCAAGCAAACTAATTAATTAAAAATAAAAACAATTCAAAGAAATTTTTAAACGAATAATAATTAAATTATACATAAAGCAAACTAATTACAAAATTAAAGGATACAGCAAAAAAAAAACAATTGAGTAAATTAAATCAAAAACAAAGCAAGTGAAATCAAAATAAAGAAAACTAAGAAATAACTGCATGTTAAATTTTCAAAATAATAATCAAAAATAAATCAAACTAATAATTAAATGATAATTTTCAAAAATTAAATAATAAATTAAATTGAAAAGGATGACCAAATGATGGTATTGACTAAGATGATAAATATTCCTGTAAAGAGTAAAATATTAGTAGTTATAAGATAGTAATACTGAAACTATATCATTCAAATTTTGAACAGAATTAGTGTTCAAAATTTCAAGTAGTAGTTTACAAAGGTTAGGTAAAATTTTGACCTTATGATATGTTACAATATTTATGGCAGATTGTACTACAACAATGGCTGAATTTTATTCGAATGGGTTATACTGATTACTAGGAGAAGAAATAAACAAGTGAGCGTTATCAGTTGAGTTGAAGCTAACTAAGTGAGCCCAATCAGTTGAAGTACATGGATTAGAACGATTAGATTTTTGAAAGAAAACGCAAAGTTTTATCATTCAAAATTTTATTTATTAATTCAATATGAAAACAATTTAAATAAACTTTTAAAATAATAATTAAATGATAAATAAAGCAAACTAATTAATTAAAAATAAAAACAATTCAAATAAATTTTTGTACGAATAATAATTAAATGATACATAAAGCAAACTAAATACAAAATTAAAGAATACAGCAAAAAAAAAAACAATTAAGCAAATTAAATGAAAAAACAAAGCAAGTGAAATTAAAATAAAGAAAACTAAGAAATAACTACATGTTAAATTTTCAAAATAATAATCAAAAATAAATCAAACTAATAATTAAATGATAATTTTCAAAAATTAAATAATAAATTAAATTGAAAAGGATGACCAAATAATGGTATTGACTAAAATGATAAATATTCCTGTAAAGAGTAAAATATTAGTAGTTATAAGATCGTAATACTGAAACTATATCATTCAAATTTTGAACAGAATTAGTGTTCAAAATTTCAAGTAGTAGTTAACAAAGGTTAGGTAAAATTTTGACCTTATGATATGTTACAATATTTATGGCAGATTGTACTACAACAATGGCTGAATTTTATTCGAATGGGTTATACTGATTACTAGGAGAAGAAATAAACAAGTGAGCGTTATCAGTTGAGGTGAAGCTAACTAAGTGAGTCCTATCAGTTGAAGTGAAGTGGAGCAACTGAGCTTAATCAATTGAAATGAAGTGAAACAAGTGAGCTCTATTAGTTCAAGTGAAGCTAGTTGAGTCAGCCCAATCAGTTGAAGTACATGGATTAAAACGATGAGGTTTTTGAAAGTAAACGCTAAGTATTATCATTCAAAATTTTATTTATTAATTCAATATGAAAACAATTCAAATAAACTTTTAAAATAATAATTAAATGATATATAAAGCAAACTAATTAATTAAAAATCAAAACAATTCAAATAAATTTTTGTACGAATAATAATTAAATGATACATAAAGCAAACTAATTACAAAATTAAAGGATACAGCGAAAAAAAAAAATTAAGTAAATTAAATCAAAAACAAAGCAAGTGAAATTAAAATAAAGAAAACTAAGAAATAACTACATGTTAAATTTTCAAAATAATATTCAAAAATAAATCAAATGAAGGTATTGACTATGATGATAAATATTCCTTTAAAGAGTAAAATTTTAGTAGTTATAAGATAGTAATACTGAAACTATATCATTCAAATTTTGAACAGAATAAGTGTTCAAAATTTCAAGTAGTAGTTAACAAAGGTTAGGTAAAATTTTGACCTTATGATATGTTACACTATTTATGGCAGATTGTACTACAACAATGGCTGAATTTTGTTCGAATTGGTTATACTTATTACTAGCAGAAGAAATAAACAAGTGAGCGTTATCAGTTGAGGTGAAGCTAACTAAGTGAGTCCAATCATTTGAAGTACATGGATTAGAACGATTAGGTTTTTGAAAGTAAACGCTAAGTTTTATCATTCAAAATTTTATTTATTAATTCAATATGAAAACAATTTAAATAAACTTTCAAAATAATAATTAAATGTTAAATCAAGCAAACTAATTAATTAAAAATAAAAACAATTCAAAGAAATTTTTAAACGAATAATAATTAAATGATACATAAAGCAAACTAATTACAAAATTAAAGGATACAGCAAAAAAAAAACAATTGAGTAAATTAAATCAAAAACAAAGCAAGTGAAATCAAAATAAAGAAAACTAAGAAATAACTGCATGTTAAATTTTCAAAATAATAATCAAAAATAAATCAAACTAATAATTAAATGATAATTTTCAAAAATTAAATAATAAATTAAATTGAAAAGGATGACCAAATAATGGTATTGACTAAAATGATAAATATTCCTGTAAAGAGTAAAATATTAGTAGTTATAAGATAGTAATACTGAAACTATATCATTCAAATTTTGAACAGAATTAGTGTTCAAAATTTCAAGTAGTACTTAACAAAGGTTAGGTAAAGTCTTGACCTTATGATATGTTACAATATTTATGGCAGATTGTACTACAACAATGGCTGAATTTTGTTCGAATGGGTTATACTGATTACTAGCAGAAGAAATAAACAAGTGAGCGTTATCAGTTGAGGTGAAGCTAACTAAGTGAGTCCAATCATTTGAAGTACATGGATTAGAACGATTAGGTTTTTGAAAGAAAACGCAAAGTTTTATCATTCAAAATTTTATTTGTTAATTAAAAATAAAAACAATTCAAATAAATTATTGTACGAATAATAATTAAATGATACATAAAGTAAACTAATTACAAAATTAAAGGATACAGCAAAAAAAACAATTAAGCAAATTAAATCAAAAAACAAAGCAAGTGAAATCAAAATAAAGAAAACTAAGAAATAACTACATGTTAAATTTTCAAAATAATAATCAAAAATAAATCAAACTAATAATTAAATGATAGTTTTCAAAAATTAAATAATAAATTAAATTGAAAAGGATGACCAAATGATGGTATTGACTAAGATGATAAATATTCCTGTAAAGAGTAAAATATTAGTAGTTATAAGATAGTAATACTGAAACTATATCATTCAAATTTTGAACAGAATTAGTGTTCAAAATTTCAAGTAGTAGTTTACAAAGGTTAGGTAAAATTTTGACCTTATGATATGTTACAATATTTATGGCAGATTGTACTACAACAATGGCTGAATTTTGTTCGAGTGGTTTATACTGATTACTAGCAGAAGAAATAAACAAGTGAGCGTTATCAGTTGAGTTGAAGCTAACTAAGTGAGCCCAATCAGTTAAAGTACATGGATTAGAACGATTAGGTTTTTGAAAGAAAACGCAAAGTTTTATCATTCAAAATTTTATTTGTTAATTAAAAATAAAAACAATTCAAATAAATTTTTGTACGAATAATAATTAAATGATACATAAAGCAAACTAATTACAAAATTAAAGGATACAGCGAAAAAAAAAAAATTAAGTAAATTAAATCAAAAACAAAGCAAGTGAAATCAAAATAAAGAAAACTAAGAAATAACTACATGTTAAATTTTCAAAATAATAATCAAAAATAAGTCAAACTAATAATTAAATGATAATTTTCAAGAATTAAATAATAAATTAAATTCAAAAGGATGACCAAATGATGGTATTGACTAAGATGATAAATATTCCTGTAAAGAGTAAAATATTAGTAGTTATAAGATAGTAATACTGAAACTATATCATTCAAATTTTGAACAGAATTAGTGTTCAACATTTCAAGTAGTAGTTTACAAAGGTTAGGTAAAATTTTGACCTTATGATATGTTACAATATTTATGGCAGATTGTACTACAACAATGGCTGAATTTTGTTCGAATGGTTTATACTGATTACTAGCAGAAGAAATAAACAAGTGAGCGTTATCAGTTGAGGTGAAGCTAACTAAGTGAGACCAATCATTTGAGGTACATGGATTAGAACGATTCGGTTTTTGAAAGAAAACGCAAAGTTTTATCATTAAAAATTTTATTTGTTAATTGAAAATAAAAACAATTCAAATAAATTTTTGAACGAATAATAATTAAATGATACATAAAGTAAACTAATTACAAAATTAAAGGATACAGCAAGAAAAACAATTAAGCAAATTAAATCAAAAAACAAAGCAAGTGAAATCAAAATAAAGAAAACTAAGAAATAACTACATGTTAAATTTTCAAAATAATAATCAAAAATAAATCAAACTAATAATTAAATGATAGTTTTCAAAAATTAAATAATAAATTAAATTGAAAAGGATGACCAAATGATGGTATTGACTAAGATGATAAATATTCCTGTAAAGAGTAAAATATTAGTAGTTATAAGATAGTAATACTGAAACTATATCATTCAAATTTTGAACAGAATTAGTGTTAAAAATTTCAAGTAGTAGTTTACAAAGGTTAGGTAAAATTTTGACCTTATGATATGTTACAATATTTATGGCAGATTGTACTACAACAATGGCTGAATTTTGTTCGAATGGGTTATACTGATTACTAGCAGAAGAAATAAACAAGTGAGCGTTATCAGTTGAGTTGAAGCTAACTAAGTGAGCCCAATCAGTTGAAGTACATGGATTAGAAACGATTAGGTTTTTGAAAGAAAACGCAAAGTTTTATCATTCAAAATTTTATTTATTAATTCAATATGAAAACAATTCAAATAAACTTTCAAAATAATAATTAAATGTTAAATCAAGCAAACTAATTAATTAAAAATAAAAACAATTTAAATAAATTTTTAAACGAATAATAATTAAATTATACATAAAGCAAACTAATTACAAAATTAAAGGATACAGCAAAAAAAAAACAATTGAGTAAATTAAATCAAAAACAAAGCAAGTGAAATCAAAATAAAGAAAACTAAGAAATAACTGCATGTTAAATTTTCAAAATAATAATCAAAAATAAATCAAACTAATAATTAAATGATAATTTTCAAAAATTAAATAATAAATTAAATTGAAAAGGATGACCAAATAATGGTATTGACTAAAATGATAAATATTCCTGTAAAGAGTAAAATATTAGTAGTTATAAGATCGTAATACTGAAACTATATCATTCAAATTTTGAACAGAGTTAGTGTTCAAAATTTCAAGTAGTACTTAACAAAGGTTAGGTAAAGTCTTGACCTTATGATATGTTACAATATTTATGGCAGATTGTACTACAACAATGGCTGAATTTTGTTCGAGTGGTTTATACTGATTACTAGCAGAAGAAATAAACAAGTGAGCGTTATCAGTTGAGTTGAAGCTAACTAAGTGAGCCCAATCAGTTGAAGTACATGGATTAGAACGATTAGGTTTTTGAAAGAAAACGCAAAGTTTTATCATTCAAAATTTTATTTATTAATTCAATATGAAAACAATTCAAATAAACTTTCAAAATAATAATTAAATGTTAAATCAAGCAAACTAATTAATTAAAAATAAAAACAATTCAAAGAAATTTTTAAACGAATAATAATTAAATGATACATAAAGCAAACTAATTACAAAATTAAAGGATACAGCAAAAAAAAAAACAATTGAGTAAATTAAATCAAAAACAAAGCAAGTGAAATCAAAATAAAGAAAACTAAGAAATAACTGCATGTTGAATTTTCAAAATAATAATCAAAAATAAATCAAACTAATAATTAAATGATAATTTTCAAAAATTAAATAATAAATTAAATTGAAAAGGATGACCAAATGATGGTATTGACTAAGATGATAAATATTCCTGTAAAGAGTCAAATATTAGTAGTTATAAGATAGTAATTCTGAAACTATATCATTCCAATTTTATACAGAATTAGTGTTCAAAATTTCAAGTAGTAGTTAACAAAGGTTAGGTAAAGTCTTGACCTTTTGATATGTTACAATATTTATGGCAGATTGTACTACAACAATGGCTGAATTTTGTTCGAGTGGTTTATACTGATTACTAGCAGAAGAAATAAACAAGTGAGCGTTATCAGTTGAGTTGAAGCTAACTAAGTGAGCCCAATCATTTGAAGTACATGGATTAGAACGATTAGGTTTTTGAAAGAAAACGCAAAGTTTTATCATTCAAAATTTTATTTATTAATTCAATATGAAAACAATTTAAATAAACTTTTAAAATAATAATTAAATGATAAATAAAGCAAACTAATTAATTAAAAATAAAAACAATTCAAATAAATTTTTGTACGAATAATAATTAAATGATACATAAAGCAAACTAAATACAAAATTAAAGGATACAGCAAAAAAAAAACAATTAAGCAAATTAAATGAAAAAACAAAGCAAGTGAAATTAAAATAAAGAAAACTAAGAAATAACTACATGTTAAATTTTCAAAATAATAATCAAAAATAAATCAAACTAATAATTAAATGATAATTTTCAAAAATTAAATAATAAATTAAATTGAAAAGGATGACCAAATGATGGTATTGACTAAGATGATAAATATTCCTGTAAAGAGTAAAATATTATTAGTTATAAGATAGTAATGCTGAAACTATATCATTCCAATTTTATACAGAATTTGTGTTCAAAATTTCAAGTAGTAGTTAACAAAGGTTAGGTAAAGTCTTGACCTTATGATATGTTACAATATTTATGGCAGATTGTAGCTTAACAATGGGTGAATTTTGTTCGAGTGGTTTATACTGATTACTAGCAGAAGAAATAAACAAGTGAGCGTTATCAGTTGAAGTGAAGCTAACTAAGTGAGCCCAATCATTTGAAGTACATGGATTAGAACGATTAGGTTTTTGAAAGTAAACGCAAAGTTTTATCATTCAAAATTTTATTTATTAATTCAATATGAAAACAATTTAAATAAACTTTTAAAATAATAATTAAATGATAAATAAAGCAAACTAATTAATTAAAAATAAAAACAATTCAAATAAATTTTTGTACGAATAATAATTGAATGATACATAAAGCAAACTAAATACAAAATTAAAGAATACAGCAAAAAAAAAACAATTAAGCAAATTAAATCAAAAAACAAAGCGAATGAAATCAAAATAAAGAAAACTAAGAAATAACTACATGTTTAATTATTAAATAATAATCAAAAATAAATCAAACTAATAATTAAATGATAATTTTTAAAAATTAAATAATAAATTAAATTGAAAAGGATGACCAAATGATGGTATTGACTAAGATGATAAATATTCCTGTAAAGAGTAAAATATTATTAGTTATAAGATAGTAATGCTGAAACTATATCATTCCAATTTTATACAGAATTAGTGTTCAAAATTTCAAGTAGTAGATAACAAAGGTTAGGTAAAGTCTTGACCTTATGATATGTTACAATATTTATGGCAGATTGTAGCTTAACAATGGGTGACTTTTGTTCGAATGAGTTATACTGATTAATAGCAGAAGAAATAAACAAGTGAGCGTTATCAGTTGAAGTGAAGCTAACTAAGTGAGCCCAATCATTTGAAGTACATGGATTAGAACGATTAGGTTTTTGAAAGTAAACGCAAAGTTTTATCATTCAAAATTTTATTTATTAATTCAATATGAAAACAATTTAAATAAACTTTTAAAATAATAATTAAATGATAAATAAAGCAAACTAATTAATTAAAAATAAAAACAATTCAAATCAATTTTTGTACGAATAATAATTAAATGATACATAAAGCAAACTAAATTCAAAATTAAAGAATACAGCAAAAAAACAACAATTAAGCAAATTAAATGAAAAAACAAAGCAAGTGAAATTAAAATAAAGAAAACTAAGAAATAACTACATGTTAAATTTTCAAAATAAGAAATTTCTAAACGAATAATAATTAAATGATACATAAAGCAAACTAATTACAAAATTAAAGGATACAGCAAAAAAAAAACAATTGAGTAAATTAAATCAAAAACAAAGCAAGTGAAATCAAAATAAAGAAAACTAAGAAATAACTACATGTTAAATTTTCAAAATAATAATCAAAAATAAATCAAACTAATAATTAAATGATAATTTTCAAAAATTAAATAATAAATTAAATTGAAAAGGATGACCAAATGATGGTATTGACTAAGATGATAAATATTCCTGTAAAGAGTAAAATATTAGTAGTTATAAGATAGTAATACTGAAACTATATCATTCAAATTTTGAACAGAATTAGTGTTCAAAATTTCAAGTAGTAGTTAACAAAGGTTAGGTAAAATTTTGACCTTATGATATGTTACCATATTTATGGCAGATTGTACTACAACAATGGCTGAATTTTGTTGGAATGGTTTATACTGAGTACTAGCAGAAGAAATAAACAAGTGAGCGTTATCAGTTGAGGTGAAGCTAACTAAGTGAGTCCAATCATTTGAGGTACATTGATTAGAACGATTAGGTTTTTGAAAGAAAACGCAAAGTTTTATCATTCAAAATTTTATTTGTTAATTAAAAATAAAAACAATTCAAATAAATTTTTGAACGAATAATAATTAAATGATACATGAAGTAAACTAATTACAAAATTAAAGGATACAGCAAAAAAAAAAAACAATTAAGCAAATTAAATCAAAAAACAAAGCGAATGAAATCAAAATAAAGAAAACTAAGAAATAACTACATGTTTAATTATTAAATAATAATCAAAAATAAATCAAACTAATAATTAAATGATAATTTTTAAAAATTAAATAATAAATTAAATTGAAAAGGATGACCAAATGATGGTATTGACTAAGATGATAAATATTCCTGTAAAGAGTAAAATATTATTAGTTATAAGATAGTAATGCTGAAACTATATCATTCCAATTTTATACAGAATTAGTGTTCAAAATTTCAAGTAGTAGTTAACAAAGGTTAGGTAAAGTCTTGACCTTATGATATGTTACAGTATTTATGGCAGATTGTAGCTTAACAATGGGTGACTTTTGTTCGAATGAGTTATACTGATTAATAGCAAAAGAAATAAACAAGTGAGCGTTATCAGTTGAAGTGAAGCTAACTAAGTGAGCCCAATCAGTTGAAGTACATGGATTAGAACGATTAGGTTTTTGAAAGAAAACGCAAAGTTTTATCATTCAAAATTTTATTTATTAATTCAATATGAAAACAATTCAAATGAACTTTCAAAATAATAATTTAATGTTAAATCAAGCAAACTAATTAATTAAAAATAAAAACAATTCAAAGAAATTTTTGAACGAATAATAATTAAATGATACATAAAGCAAACTAATTACAAAATTAAAGGATACAGCAAATAAAAAACAATTAAGCAAATTAAATCAAAAACAAAGCAAGTGAAATCAAAATAAAGAAAACTAAGAAATAACTACATGTTAAATTTTCAAAATAATAATCAAAAATAAATCAAACTAATAATTAAATGATAACTTTCAAAAATTTAATAATAAATTAAATTCAAAAAGATGACCAAATGAAGGTATTGACTATGATGATAAATATTCCTGTAAAGAGTAAAATATTAGTACATAGTTATAAGATAGTAATACTGAAACTATATCATTCAAATTTTGAACAGAATTAGTGTTCAAAATTTCAAGTAGTAGTTAACAAAGGTTAGGAAAAATTTTGACCTTATGATATGTTACAATAATTATGGCAGATTGTACTACAACAATGGCTGAATTTTGTTCGAATGGGTTATACTGAGTACTAGCGAAAGAAAAAAACAAGTGAGCGTTATCAGTTGAGGTGAAGCTACCTAAGTGAATCCAATCATTTGAAGTACATGGATTAGAACGATTAGGTTTTTGAAAGAAAACGCAAAGTTTTATCATTCAAAATTTTATTTATTAATTCAATATGAAAACAATTCAAATAAACTTTCAAAATAATAATTAAATGATAAATAAAGCAAACTAATTATTTAAAAATCAAAACAATTCAAAAAAAATTTTGAACGAATAATAATTAAATGATAAATAAAGCAAGCTAGTTAATTAAATTGGGGGTATAGCAAAAAAAAAACCAATTAAGCAAATTAAATCAAAAAACAAAGCAAGTGAAATCAAAATAAGGAAAAAATAAGAAATAACTACATGTTAAATTTTCAAAATAATAATCAAAAATAAATCAAATGAAGGTATTGACTATGATGATAAATATTCCTGTAAAGAGTAAAATATTAGTAGTTATAAGATAGTAATACTGAAACTATATCAATCAAATTTTGAACAGAATTAGTGTTCAAAATTTCAAGTAGTAGTTAACAAAGGTTAGGTAAAATTTTGACCTTATGATATGTTACAATATTTATGGCAGATTGTACTACAACAATGGCTGAATTTTGTTCGAATGGGTTATACTGATTACTAGTAGAAGAAATAAACAAGTCAGCGTTATCAGTTGAAGTGAAGCTAACTAAGTGAGTCCAATCATTTGAAGTACATGGATTAGAACGATTAGGTTTTTGAAAGTAAACGCAAAGTTTTATCATTCAAAATTTTATTTATTAATTCAATATGAAAACAATTTAAATAAACTTTTAAAATAATAATTAAATGATAAATAAAGCAAACTAATTAATTAAAAATAAAAACAATTCAAATAAATTTTTGTACGAATAATAATTAAATGATACATAAAGCAAACTAAATACAAAATTAAAGAATACAGCAAAAAAAAAGCAATTAAGCAAATTAAATGAAAAAACAAAGCAAGTGAAATCAAAATAAAGAAAACTAAGAAATAACTACATGTTGAATTATTAAATAATAATCAAAAATAAATCAAACTAATAATTAAATGATAATTTTTAAAAATTAAATAATAAATTAAATTGAAAAGGATGACCAAATGATGGTATTGACTAAGATGATAAATATTCCTGTAAAGAGTAAAATATTATTAGTTATAAGATAGTAATGCTGAAACTATATCATTCCAATTTTATACAGAATTAGTGTTCAAAATTTCAAGTTGTAGTTAACAAAGGTTAGGTAAAGTCTTGACCTTATGATATGTTACAATATTTATGGCAGATTGTAGCTTAACAATGGGTGACTTTTGTGCGAATGAGTTATACTGATTAATAGCAGAAGAAATAAACAAGTGAGCGTTATCAGTTGAAGTGAAGCTAACTAAGTGAGCCCAATCATTTGAAGTACATGGATTAGAACGATTAGGTTTTTGAAAGTAAACGCAAAGTTTTATCATTCAAAATTTTATTTATTAATTCAATATGAAAACAATTTAAATAAACTTTTAAAATAATAATTAAATGATAAATAAAGCAAACTAATTAATTAAAAATAAAAACAATTCAAATCAATTTTTGTACGAATAATAATTAAATGATACATAAAGCAAACTAAATTCAAAATTAAAGAATACAGCAAAATAACAACAATTAAGCAAATTAAATGAAAAAACAAAGCAAGTGAAATTAAAATAAAGAAAACTAAGAAATAACTACATGTTAAATTTTCAAAATAAGAAATTTCTAAACGAATAATAATTAAATGATACATAAAGCAAACTAATTACAAAATTAAAGGATACAGCAAAAAAAAAACAATTGAGTAAATTAAATCAAAAACAAAGCAAGTGAAATCAAAATAAAGAAAACTAAGAAATAACTGCATGTTAAATTTTCAAAATAATAATCAAAAATAAATCAAACTAATAATTAAATGATAATTTTCAAAAATTAAATAATAAATTAAATTCAAAAGGATGACCAAATGATGGTATTAACTAAGATGATAAATATTACTGTAAAGAGTAAAATATTAGTAGTTATAAGATAGTAATTCTGAAACTATATCATTCCAATTTTATACAGAATTAGTGTTCAAAATTTCAAGTAGTAGTTAACAAAGGTTAGGTAAAGTCTTGACCTTATGATATGTTACCATATTTATGGCAGATTGTACTACAACAATGGCTGAATTTTGTTGGAATGGTTTATACTGAGTACTAGCAGAAGAAATAAACAAGTGAGCGTTATCAGTTCAGGTGAAGCTAACTAAGTGAGTCCAATCATTTGAGGTACATTGATTAGAACGATTAGGTTTTTGAAAGAAAACGCAAAGTTTTATCATTCAAAATTTTATTTGTTAATTAAAAATATAAACAATTCAAATAAATTTTTGAACGAATAATAATTAAATGATACATAAAGCAAACTAAATACAAAATTAAAGAATACAGCAAAAAAAAAGCAATTAAGCAAATTAAATGAAAAAACAAAGCAAGTGAAATCAAAATAAAGAAAACTAAGAAATAACTACATGTTGAATTATTAAATAATAATCAAAAATAAATCAAACTAATAATTAAATGATAATTTTTAAAAATTAAATAATAAATTAAATTGAAAAGGATGACCAAATGATGGTATTGACTAAGATGATAAATATTCCTGTAAAGAGTAAAATATTATTAGTTATAAGATAGTAATGCTGAAACTATATCATTCCAATTTTATACAGAATTAGTGTTCAAAATTTCAAGTAGTAGTTAACAAAGGTTAGGTAAAGTTTTGACCTTACGATATGTTACAATATTTATGGCAGATTGTACCTTAACAATGGATGAATTTTGTTCGAATAAATTATACTGATTATTAGCAGAAGAAATAAACAAGTGAGCGTTATCAGTTGAAGTGAAGCTAACTAAGTGAGCCCAATCAGTTGAAGTACATGGATTAGAACGATTAGGTTTTTGAAAGAAAACGCAAAGTTTTATCATTCAAAATTTTATTTATTAATTCAATATGAAAACAATTCAAATAAACTTTCAAAATAATTTTTGAATGTTAAATGAAGCAAACTAATTAATTAAAAATAAAAACAATTCAAAGAAATTTTGAACGAATAATAATTAAATGATACATAAAGCAAACTAATTACAAAATTAAAGGATACAGCAAATAAAAAACATTTAAGCAAATTAAATCAAAAACAAAGCAAGTGAAATCAAAATAAAGAA
Source organism: Bombylius discolor (assembly GCA_939192795.1). Lineage (NCBI taxonomy): Eukaryota > Metazoa > Arthropoda > Insecta > Diptera > Bombyliidae > Bombylius > Bombylius discolor. The sequence goes on from OW584239.1 coordinate 25,538,532, forward strand.
AACTAAGAAATAACTACATGTTGAATTTTCAAAATAATGTTCAAAAATAAATCAAACGAATAATTAAATGATAACTTTCAAAAATTAAATAATAAATTAAATTCAAAAAGATGACCAAATGAAGGTATTGACTATAATGATAAATATTCCTGTAAAAAGTAAAATATTAGTAGTTATAAGATAGTAATACTGAAACTATATCATTCAAATTTTGAACAGAATTAGTGTTTAAAATTTCAAGTAGTAGTTAACAAAGGTTAGGTAAAAGTTTGACCTTATGATATGTTACAATAATTATGGCAGATTGTACTACAACAATGGCTGAATTTTGTTCGAATGGGTTATACTGATTACTAGTAGAAGAAATAAACAAGTGAGCGTTATCAGTTGAGGTGAAGCTAACTAAGGAAGTCCAATCATTTGAAGTACATGGATTAGAACGATTAGGTTTTTGAAAGAAAACGCAAAGTTTTATCATTCAATATTTTATTTGTTAATTAAAAATAAAAAAAAATTCAAATAAATTTTTGAACGAATAATAATTTAATGATACATAAAGCAAACTAATTATTTAAAAATCAAAACAATTCAAAAATAATTTTGAACGAATAATAATTAAATGATAAATAAAGCAAGCTAGTTAATTAAATTGGGGGTATAGCAAAAAAAAAACCAATTAAGCAAATTAAATCAAAAAACAAAGCAAGTGAAATTAAAATAAAGAAAAAATAAGAAATAACTACATGTTAAATTTTCAAAATAATAATCAAAAATAAATCAAATGAAGGTATTGACTATGATGATAAATATTCCTGTAAAGAGTAAAATATTAGTAGTTATAAGATAGTAATACTGAAACTATATCAATCAAATTTTGAACAGAATTAGTGTTCAAAATTTCAAGTAGTAGTTAACAAAGGTTAGGTAAAATTTTGACCTTATGATATGTTACAATATTTATGGCAGATTATACTACAACAATGGCTGAATTTTGTTCGAATGGGTTATACTGATTACTAGTAGAAGAAATAAACATGTGAGCGTTATCAGTTGAGGTGAAGCTAACTAAGTGAGTCCAATCATTTGAAGTACATGGATTAGAACGATTAGGTTTTTGAAAGTAAACGCAAAGTTTTATCATTCAAAATTTTATTTATTAATTCAATATGAAAACAATTCAAATAAACTTTCAAAATAATAATTAAATGATAAATAAAGCAAACTAATTATTTAAAAATCAAAACAATTCAAAAAAAATTTTCAACGAATAATAATTAAATGATAAATAAAGCAAGCTAGTTAATTAAATTGGGGGTATAGCAAAAAAAAAACCAATTAAGCAAATTAAATCAAAAACAAAGCAAGTGAAATCAAAATAAGGAAAAATAAGAAATAACTACATGTTAAAATTTCAAAATAATAATCAAAAATAATTCAAATGAAGGTATTGACTATGATGATAAATATTCCTGTAAAGAGTAAAATCTTAGTAGTTATAAGATAGTAATACTGAAACTATATCAATCAAATTTTGAACAGAATTAGTGTTCAAAATTTCAAGTAGTAGTTAACAAAGGTTAGGTAAAATTTTGACCTTATGATATGTTACAATATTTATGGCAGATTATACTACAACAATGGCTGAATTTTGTTCGAATGGGTTATACTGATTACTAGTAGAAGAAATAAACAAGTCAGCGTTATCAGTTGAAGTGAAGCTAACTAAGTGAGTCCAATCATTTGAAGTACATGGATTAGAACGATTAGGTTTTTGAAAGTAAACGCAAAGTTTTATCATTCAAAATTTTATTTATTAATTCAATATGAAAACAATTTAAATAAACTTTTAAAATAATAATTAAATGATAAATAAAGCAAACTAATTAATTAAAAATAAAAACAATTCAAATAAATTTTTGTACGAATAATAATTAAATGATACATAAAGCAAACTAAATACAAAATTAAAGAATACAGCAAAAAAAAAGCAATTAAGCAAATTAAATGAAAAAACAAAGCAAGTGAAATCAAAATAAAGAAAACTAAGAAATAACTACATGTTTAATTATTAAATAATAATCAAAAATAAATCAAACTAATAATTAAATGATAATTTTTAAAAATTAAATAATAAATTAAATTGAAAAGGATGACCAAATGATGGTATTGACTAAGATGATAAATATTCCTGTAAAGAGTAAAATATTATTAGTTATAAGATAGTAATGCTGAAACTATATCATTCCAATTTTATACAGAATTAGTGTTCAAAATTTCAAGTTGTAGTTAACAAAGGTTAGGTAAACTCTTGACCTTATGATATGTTACAATATTTATGGCAGATTGTAGCTTAACAATGGGTGACTTTTGTGCGAATGAGTTATACTGATTAATAGCAGAAGAAATAAACAAGTGAGCGTTATCAGTTGAAGTGAAGCTAACTAAGTGAGCCCAATCATTTGAAGTACATGGATTAGAACGATTAGGTTTTTGAAAGTAAACGCAAAGTTTTATCATTCAAAATTTTATTTATTAATTCAATATGAAAACAATTTAAATAAACTTTTAAAATAATAATTAAATGATAAATAAAGCAAACTAATTAATTAAAAATAAAAACAATTCAAATCAATTTTTGTACGAATAATAATTAAATGATACATAAAGCAAACTAAATTCAAAATTAAAGAATACAGCAAAATAACAACAATTAAGCAAATTAAATGAAAAAACAAAGCAAGTGAAATTAAAATAAAGAAAACTAAGAAATAACTACATGTTAAATTTTCAAAATAAGAAATTTCTAAACGAATAATAATTAAATGATACATAAAGCAAACTAATTAGAAAATTAAAGGATACAGCAAAAAAAAAACAATTGAGTAAATTAAATCAAAAACAAAGCAAGTGAAATCAAAATAAAGAAAACTAAGAAATAACTGCATGTTAAATTTTCAAAATAATAATCAAAAATAAATCAAACTAATAATTAAATGATAATTTTCAAAAATTAAATAATAAATTAAATTCAAAAGGATGACCAAATGATGGTATTAACTAAGATGATAAATATTACTGTAAAGAGTAAAATATTAGTAGTTATAAGATAGTAATTCTGAAACTATATCATTCCAATTTTATACAGAATTAGTGTTCAAAATTTCAAGTAGTAGTTAACAAAGGTTAGGTAAAGTCTTGACCTTATGATATGTTACCATATTTATGGCAGATTGTACTACAACAATGGCTGAATTTTGTTGGAATGGTTTATACTGAGTACTAGCAGAAGAAATAAACAAGTGAGCGTTATCAGTTGAGGTGAAGCTAACTAAGTGAGTCCAATCATTTGAGGTACATTGATTAGAACGATTAGGTTTTTGAAAGAAAACGCAAAGTTTTATCATTCAAAATTTTATTTGTTAATTAAAAATAAAAACAATTCAAATAAATTTTTGAACGAATAATAATTAAATGATACATGAAGTAAACTAATTACAAAATTAAAGGATACAGCAAAAAAAAAAAACAATTAAGCAAATTAAATCAAAAAACAAAGCGAATGAAATCAAAATAAAGAAAACTAAGAAATAACTACATGTTTAATTATTAAATAATAATCAAAAATAAATCAAACTAATAATTAAATGATAATTTTTAAAAATTAAATAATAAATTAAATTGAAAAGGATGACCAAATGATGGTATTGACTAAGATGATAAATATTCCTGTAAAGAGTAAAATATTAGTAGTTATAAGATAGTAATACTGAAACTATATCATTCAAATTTTGAACAGAATTAGTGTTAAAAATTTCAAGTAGTAGTTTACAAAGGTTAGGTAAAATTTTGACCTTATGATATGTTACAATATTTATGGCAGATTGTACTACAACAATGGCTGAATTTTGTTCGAATGGGTTATACTGATTACTAGCAGAAGAAATAAACAAGTGAGCGTTATCAGTTGAGTTGAAGCTAACTAAGTGAGCCCAATCATTTGAGGTACATTGATTAGAACGATTAGGTCTTTGAAAGAAAACGCAAAGTTTTATCATTCAAAATTTTATTTGTTAATTAAAAATAAAAACAATTCAAATAAATTTTTGAACGAATAATAATTAAATGATACATGAAGTAAACTAATTACAAAATTAAAGGATACAGCAAAAAAAAAAAACAATTAAGCAAATTAAATCAAAAAACAAAGCGAATGAAATCAAAATAAAGAAAACTAAGAAATAACTACATGTTTAATTATTAAATAATAATCAAAAATAAATCAAACTAATAATTAAATGATAATTTTTAAAAATTAAATAATAAATTAAATTGAAAAGGATGACCAAATGATGGTATTGACTAAGATGATAAATATTCCTGTAAAGAGTAAAATATTATTAGTTATAAGATAGTAATGCTGAAACTATATCATTCCAATTTTATACAGAATTAGTGTTCAAAATTTCAAGTTGTAGTTAACAAAGGTTAGGTAAAGTCTTGACCTTATGATATGTTACAATATTTATGGCAGATTGTAGCTTAACAATGGGTGACTTTTGTTCGAATGAGTTATACTGATTAATAGCAGAAGAAATAAACAAGTGAGCGTTATCAGTTGAAGTGAAGCTAACTAAGTGAGCCCAATCAGTTGAAGTAAATGGATTAGAACGATTAGGTTTTTGAAAGAAAACGCAAAGTTTTATCATTCAAAATTTTATTTATTAATTCAATATGAAAACAATTCAAATGAACTTTCAAAATAATAATTGAATGTTAAATCAAGCAAACTAATTAATTAAAAATAAAAACAATTCAAAGAAATTTTTGAACGAATAATAATTAAATGATACATAAAGCAAACTAATTACAAAATTAAAGGATACAGCAAATAAAAAACAATTAAGCAAATTAAATCAAAAACAAAGCAAGTGAAATCAAAATAAAGAAAACTAAGAAATAACTACATGTTAAATTTTCAAAATAATAATCAAAAATAAATCAAACTAATAATTAAATGATAACTTTCAAAAATTTAATAATAAATTAAATTCAAAAAGATGACCAAATGAAGGTATTGACTATGATGATAAATATTCCTGTAAAGAGTAAAATATTAGTACATAGTTATAAGATAGTAATACTGAAACTATATCATTCAAATTTTGAACAGAATTAGTGTTCAAAATTTCAAGTAGTAGTTAACAAAGGTTAGGTAAAATTTTGACCTTATGATATGTTACAATAATTATGGCAGATTGTATTACAACAATGGCTGAATTTTGTTCGAATGGGTTATACTGATTACTAGCAGAAGAAATAAACAAGTGAGCGTTATCAGTTGAGGTGAAGCTAACTAAGTGAGTCCAATCATTTGAAGTACATGGATTAGAACGATTAGGTTTTTGAAAGAAAACGCAAAGTTTTATCATTCAATATTTTATTTGTTAATTAAAAATATAGAAAAATTCAAATAAATTTTTGAACGAATAATAATTTAATGATACATAAAGCAAACTAATTATTTAAAAATCAAAACAATTCAAAAAAAATTTTGAACGAATAATAATTAAATGATAAATAAAGCAAGCTAGTTAATTAAATTGGGGGTATAGCAAAAAAAAAACCAATTAAGCAAATTAAATCAAAAAACAAAGCAAGTGAAATTAAAATAAAGAAAAAATTAGAAATAACTACATGTTAAATTTTCAAAATAATAATCAAAAATAAATCAAATGAAGGTATTGACTATGATGATAAATATTCCTGTAAAGAGTAAAATATTAGTAGTTATAAGATAGTAATACTGAAACTATATCAATCAAATTTTGAACAGAATTAGTGTTCAAAATTTCAAGTAGTAGTTAACAAAGGTTAGGTAAAATTTTGACCTTATGATATGTTACAATATTTATGGCAGATTGTACTACAACAATGGCTGAATTTTGTTCGAATGGGTTATACTGATTACTAGCGAAAGAAAAAAACAAGTGAGCGTTATCAGTTGAGGTGAAGCTACCTAAGTGAGTCCAATCATTTGAAGTACATGGATTAGAACGATTAGGTTTTTGAAAGAAAACGCAAAGTTTTATCATTCAAAATTTTATTTATTAATTCAATATGAAAACAATTCAAATAAACTTTCAAAATAATAATTAAATGATAAATAAAGCAAACTAATTATTTAAAAATCAAAACAATTCAAAAAAAATTTTGAACGAATAATAATTAAATGATAAATAAAGCAAGCTAGTTAATTAAATTGGGGGTATAGCAAAAAAAAAACCAATTAAGCAAATTAAATCAAAAAACAAAGCAAGTGAAATTAAAATAAAGAAAAAATAAGAAATAACTACATGTTAAATTTTCAAAATAATAATCAAAAATAAATCAAATGAAGGTATTGACTATGATGATAAATATTCCTGTAAAGAGTAAAATATTAGTAGTTATAAGATAGTAATACTGAAACTATATCAATCAAATTTTGAACAGAATTAGTGTTCAAAATTTCAAGTAGTAGTTAACAAAGGTTAGGTAAAATTTTGACCTTATGATATGTTACAATATTTATGGCAGATTATACTACAACAATGGCTGAATTTTGTTCGAATGGGTTATACTGATTACTAGTAGAAGAAATAAACATGTGAGCGTTATCAGTTGAGGTGAAGCTAACTAAGTGAGTCCAATCATTTGAAGTACATGGATTAGAACGATTAGGTTTTTGAAAGTAAACGCAAAGTTTTATCATTCAAAATTTTATTTATTAATTCAATATGAAAACAATTCAAATAAACTTTCAAAATAATAATTAAATGATAAATAAAGCAAACTAATTATTTAAAAATCAAAACAATTCAAAAAAAATTTTCAACGAATAATAATTAAATGATAAATAAGGCAAGCTAGTTAATTAAATTGGGGGTATAGCAAAAAAAAAACCAATTAAGCAAATTAAATCAAAAAACAGAGCAAGTGAAATTAAAATAAAGAAAAAATAAGAAATAACTACATGTTAAAATTTCAAAATAATAATCAAAAATAATTCAAATGAAGGTATTGACTATGATGATAAATATTCCTGTAAAGAGTAAAATCTTAGTAGTTATAAGATAGTAATACTGAAACTATATCAATCAAATTTTGAACAGAATTAGTGTTCAAAATTTCAAGTAGTAGTTAACAAAGGTTAGGTAAAATTTTGACCTTATGATATGTTACAATATTTATGGCAGATTATACTACAACAATGGCTGAATTTTGTTCGAATGGGTTATACTGATTACTAGTAGAAGAAATAAACAAGTCAGCGTTATCAGTTGAAGTGAAGCTAACTAAGTGAGTCCAATCATTTGAAGTACATGGATTAGAACGATTAGGTTTTTGAAAGTAAACGCAAAGTTTTATCATTCAAAATTTTATTTATTAATTCAATATGCAAACAATTTAAATAAACTTTTAAAATAATAATTAAATGATAAATAAAGCAAACTAATTAATTAAAAATAAAAACAATTCAAATAAATTTTTGAACGAATAATAATTAAATGATACATAAAGCAAACTAAATACAAAATTAAAGAATACAGCAAAAAAAAAACAATTAAGCAAATTAAATGAAAAAACAAAGCAAGTGAAATTAAAATAAAGAAAACTAAGAAATAACTACATGTTAAATTTTCAAAATAATAATCAAAAATAAATCAAATGAAGGTATTGACTATGATGATAAATATTCCTTTAAAGAGTAAAATTTTAGTAGTTATAAGATAGTAATACTGAAACTATATCATTCCAATTTTATACAGAATTAGTGTTCAAAATTTCAAGTAGTAGTTGACAAAGGTTAGGTAAAGTCTTGACCTTATGATATGTTACAATATTTATGGCAGATTGTAGCTTAACAATGGGTGACTTTTGTTTGAATGAGTTATACTGATTAATAGCAGAAGAAATAGACAAGTGAGCGTTATCAGTTGAAGTGAAGCTAACTAAGTGAGCCCAATCAGTTGAACTGAAGTGAAGCAACTGAGCTTAATCAATTGAAATGAAGTGAAACAAGTGAGCTCTATTAGTTCAAGTGAAGCTAGTTAAGTCAGCCCAATCAGTTGAAGTACATGGATTAAAACGATGAGGTTTTTGAAAGTAAACGCTAAGTTTTATCATTCAAAATTTTATTTATTAATTCAATATGAAAACAATTCAAATAAACTTTTAAAAAAATAATTAAATGACATATATAGCAAACTAATTAATTAAAAATCAAAACAATTCAAATAAATTTTTGAACGAATAATAATTAAATGATAAATAAAGCAAACTATTGAATTAAATTAAGGGATATAGCAAAATAAAAAACAATTAAGCAAATTAAATCAAAAAACAAAGCAAGTGGAATTAAAATAAAGAAAACTAAGAAATAACTACATGTTTAATTTTCATAATAATAATCAAAAACTAATCAAACTAATATTTAAATGATAATTTTTAAAAATTAAATAATAAATTAAATTCAAAAGGATGACCAAATGATGGTATTGACTATGATGACAAATATTCCTGTAAAGAGTAAAAGATTAGTAGTTATAAGATAGTAATGCTGAAACTATATCATTCCAATTTTATACAGAATTAGTGTTCAAAATTTCAAGTAGTAGTTAACAAAGGTTAGGTAAAGTCTTGACCTTATGATATGTTACAATATTTATGGCAGATTGTAGCTTAACAATGGGTGACTTTTGTTCGAATGAGTTATACTGATTAATAGCAGAAGAAATAAACAAGTGAGCGTTATCAGTTGAAGTGAAGCTAACTAAGTGAGCCCAATCAGTTGAAGTACATGGATTAGAACGATTAGGTTTTTGAAAGAAAACGCAAAATTTTAACATTCAAAATTTTATTTATTAATACAATATGAAAACAATTCAAATAAACTTTCAAAATAATAATTAAATGTTAAATCAAGCAAACTAATTAATTAAAAATAAAAACAATTCAAAGAAATTTTTAAACGAATAATAATTAAATGATACATAAAGCAAACTAATTACAAAATTAAAGGATACAGCAAATAAAAAACAATTAAGCAAATTAAATCAAAAACAAAGCAAGTGAAATCAAAATAAGGAAAACTAAGAAATAACTACATGTTAAATTTTCAAAATAAGAAATTTCTAAACGAATAATAATTAAATGATACATAAAGCAAACTAATTACAAAATTAAAGGATACAGCAAAAAAAAAACAATTGAGTAAATTAAATCAAAAACAAAGCAAGTGAAATCAAAATAAAGAAAACTAAGAAATAACTACATGTTAAATTTTCAAAATAATAATCAAAAATAAATCAAACTAATAATTAAATGATAATTTTCAAAAATTAAATAATAAATTAAATTGAAAAGGATGACCAAATGATGGTATTGACTAAGATGATAAATATTCCTGTAAAGAGTAAAATATTAGTAGTTATAAGATAGTAATACTGAAACTATATCATTCAAATTTTGAACAGAATTAGTGTTCAAAATTTCAAGTAGTAGTTAACAAAGGTTAGGTAAAGTCTTGACCTTATGATATGTTACAATATTTATGGCAGATTGTAGCTTAACAATGGGTGACTTTTGTTCGAATGAGTTATACTGATTAATAGCAGAAGAAATAAACAAGTGAGCGTTATCAGTTGAAGTGAAGCTAACTAAGTGAGCCCAATCAGTTGAAGTACATGGATTAGAACGATTAGGTTTTTGAAAGAAAACGCAAAATTTTAACATTCAAAATTTTATTTATTAATACAATATGAAAACAATTCAAATAAACTTTCAAAATAATAATTAAATGATAAATAAAGCAAACTAATTAATTAAAAATAAAAACAATTCAAATAAATTTTTGTACGAATAATAATTAAATGATACATAAAGCAAACTAAATACAAAATTAAAGAATACAGGAAAAAAAAAGCAATTAAGCAAATTAAATGAAAAAACAAAGCAAGTGAAATCAAAATAAAGAAAACTAAGAAATAACTACATGTTGAATTATTAAATAATAATCAAAAATAAATCAAACTAATAATTAAATGATAATTTTCAAAAATTAAATAATAAATTAAATTCAAAAGGATGACCAAATGATGGTATTAACTAAGATGATAAATATTACTGTAAAGAGTAAAATATTAGTAGTTATAAGATAGTAATACTGAAACTATATCATTCCAATTTTATACAGAATTAGTGTTCAAAATTTCAAGTAGTAGTTGACAAAGGTTAGGTAAAGTCTTGACCTTATGATATGTTACAATATTTATGGCAGATTGTAGCTTAACAATGGGTGACTTTTGTTTGAATGAGTTATACTGATTAATAGCAGAAGAAATAGACAAGTGAGCGTTATCAGTTGAAGTGAAGCTAACTAAGTGAGCCCAATCAGTTGAACTGAAGTGAAGCAACTGAGCTTAATCAATTGAAATGAAGTGAAACAAGTGAGCTCTATTAGTTCAAGTGAAGCTAGTTAAGTCAGCCCAATCAGTTGAAGTACATGGATTAAAACGATGAGGTTTTTGAAAGTAAACGCTAAGTTTTATCATTCAAAATTTTATTTATTAATTCAATATGAAAACAATTCAAATAAACTTTTAAAAAAATAATTAAATGACATATATAGCAAACTAATTAATTAAAAATCAAAACAATTCAAATAAATTTTTGAACGAATAATAATTAAATGATAAATAAAGCAAACTATTGAATTAAATTAAGGGATATAGCAAAATAAAAAACAATTAAGCAAATTAAATCAAAAAACAAAGCAAGTGGAATTAAAATAAAGAAAACTAAGAAATAACTACATGTTAAATTTTCAAAATAATAATCAAAAATAAATCAAACGAATAATTAAATGATAATTTTCAAAAATTAAATTATAAATTAAATTCAAAAAGATGACCAAATGATGGTATTGACTAAAATGATAAATATTCCTGTAAAGAGTAAAATATTAGTAGTTATAAGATAGTAATACTGAAACTATATCATGCAAAATTTGAACAGAATTAGTGTTCAAAATTTCAAGTAGTAGTTAACAAAGGTTAGGTAAAGTTTTGACCTTACGATATGTTACAATATTTATGGCAGATTGTACCTTAACAATGGATGACTTTTGTTCGAATGAGTTATACTGATTATTAGCAGAAGAAATAAACAAGTGAGCGTTATCAGTTGAAGTGAAGCTAACTAAGTGAGCCCAATCAGTTGAAGTACATGGATTAGAACGATTAGGTTTTTGAAAGAAAACGCAGAGTTTTATCATTCAAAATTTTATTTATAAATTCAATATGAAAACAATTCAAATAAACTTTCAAAATAATAATTAAATGATAAATAAAGCAAACTAAATAATTGAAAATCAAAACAACTCAAATAAATTTTTAAACTGATAATATTTAGATAAATGATAAATAAAGCAAACTAATTAATAAAATTAAAGGATACAGCAAAAAAAAACAATTAAGTAAATTAAATCAAAATACAAAGCAAGTGAAATCAAAATAAAGAAAACTAAGAAGTAACTACATGTTGAATTTTCAAAATAATGTTCAAAAATAAATCAAATGAAGTTATTGACTATGATGATAAATATTCCTGTAAAGAGTAAAATATTAGTAGTTATAAGATAGTAATACTGAAACTATATCATTCAAATTTTGAACAGAATTAGTGTTCAAAATTTCAAGTAGTAGTTAACAAAGGTTAGGTAAAGTTTTGACCTTACGATATGTTACAATATTTATGGCAGATTGTACCTTAACAATGGGTGACTTTTGTTTGAATGAGTTATACTGATTAATAGAAGAAGAAATAAACAAGTGAGCGTTATCAGTTGAAGTGAAGCTAACTAAGTGAGCCCAATCAGTTGAAGTACATGGATTAGAACGACTAGGTTTTTGAAAGAAAACGCAGAGTTTTATCATTCAAAATTTTATTTATAAATTCAATATGAAAACAATTCAAATAAACTTTCAAAATAATAATTAAATGATAAATCAAGCAAACTAATTAATTAAAAATAAAAACAATTCAAAGAAATTTTTAAACGAATAATAATTAAATGATACATAAAGCAAACTAATTACAAAATTAAAGGATACAGCAAATAAAAAACAATTAAGCAAATTAAATCAAAAACAAAGCAAGTGAAATCAAAATAAAGAAAACTAAGAAATAACTACATGTTAAATTTTCAAAATAATAATCAAAAATAAATCAAACGAATAATTAAATGATAATTTTCAAAAATTAAATTATAAATTAAATTCAAAAAGATGACCAAATGATGGTATTGACTAAAATGATAAATATTCCTGTAAAGAGTAAAATATTAGTAGTTATAAGATAGTAATACTGAAACTATATCATGCAAAATTTGAACAGAATTAGTGTTCAAAATTTCAAGTAGTAGTTAACAAAGGTTAGGTAAAGTTTTGACCTTACGATATGTTACAATATTTATGGCAGATTGTACCTTAACAATGGATGACTTTTGTTCGAATGAGTTATACTGATTATTAGCAGAAGAAATAAACAAGTGAGCGTTATCAGTTGAAGTGAAGCTAACTAAGTGAGCCCAATCAGTTGAAGTACATGGATTAGAACGATTAGGTTTTTGAAAGAAAACGCAGAGTTTTATCATTCAAAATTTTATTTATAAATTCAATATGAAAACAATTCAAATAAACTTTCAAAATAATAATTAAATGATAAATAAAGCAAACTAAATAATTGAAAATCAAAACAACTCAAATAAATTTTTAAACTGATAATATTTAGATAAATGATAAATAAAGCAAACTAATTAATAAAATTAAAGGATACAGCAAAAAAAAACAATTAAGTAAATTAAATCAAAATACAAAGCAAGTGAAATCAAAATAAAGAAAACTAAGAAGTAACTACATGTTGAATTTTCAAAATAATGTTCAAAAATAAATCAAATGAAGTTATTGACTATGATGATAAATATTCCTGTAAAGAGTAAAATATTAGTAGTTATAAGATAGTAATACTGAAACTATATCATTCAAATTTTGAACAGAATTAGTGTTCAAAATTTCAAGTAGTAGTAAACAAAGGTTAGGTAAAGTTTTGACCTTACGATATGTTACAATATTTATGGCAGATTGTACTACAACAATGGCTGAATTTTGTTCGAATGGGTTATACTGATTACTAGCAGAAGAAATAAACAAGTGAGCGTTATCAGTTGAGGTGAAGCTAACTAAGTGAGCCCAATCAGTTGAAGTACATGGATTAGAACGATTAGGTTTTTGAAAGAAAACGCAGAGTTTTATCATTCAAAATTTTATTTATAAATTCAATATGAAAACAATTCAAATAAACTTTCAAAATAATAATTAAATGATAAATAAAGCAAACTAAATAATTGAAAATCAAAACAACTCAAATAAATTTTTAAACTGATAATATTTAGATAAATGATAAATAAAGCAAACTAATTAATAAAATTAAAGGATACAGCAAAAAAAAACAATTAAGTAAATTAAATCAAAATACAAAGCAAGTGAAATCAAAATAAAGAAAACTAAGAAGTAACTACATGTTGAATTTTCAAAATAATGTTCAAAAATAAATCAAATGAAGTTATTGACTATGATGATAAATATTCCTGTAAAGAGTAAAATATTAGTAGTTATAAGATAGTAATACTGAAACTATATCATTCAAATTTTGAACAGAATTAGTGTTCAAAATTTCAAGTAGTAGTTAACAAAGGTTAGGTAAAGTTTTGACCTTACGATATGTTACAATATTTATGGCAGATTGTACCTTAACAATGGATGACTTTTGTTCGAATGAGTTATACTGATTATTAGCAGAAGAAATAAACAAGTGAGCGTTATCAGTTGAAGTGAAGCTAACTAAGTGAGCCCAATCAGTTGAAGTACATGGATTAGAACGATTAGGTTTTTGAAAGAAAACGCAGAGTTTTATCATTCAAAATTTTATTTATAAATTCAATATGAAAACAATTCAAATAAACTTTCAAAATAATAATTAAATGATAAATAAAGCAAACTAAATAATTGAAAATCAAAACAACTCAAATAAATTTTTAAACTGATAATATTTAGATAAATGATAAATAAAGCAAACTAATTAATAAAATTAAAGGATACAGCAAAAAAAAACAATTAAGTAAATTAAATCAAAATACAAAGCAAGTGAAATCAAAATAAAGAAAACTAAGAAGTAACTACATGTTGAATTTTCAAAATAATGTTCAAAAATAAATCAAATGAAGTTATTGACTATGATGATAAATATTCCTGTAAAGAGTAAAATATTAGTAGTTATAAGATAGTAATACTGAAACTATATCATTCAAATTTTGAACAGAATTAGTGTTCAAAATTTCAAGTAGTAGTTAACAAAGGTTAGGTAAAGTTTTGACCTTACGATATGTTACAATATTTATGGCAGATTGTACCTTAACAATGGGTGACTTTTGTTTGAATGAGTTATACTGATTAATAGAAGAAGAAATAAACAAGTGAGCGTTATCAGTTGAAGTGAAGCTAACTAAGTGAGCCCAATCAGTTGAAGTACATGGATTAGAACGATTAGGTTTTTGAAAGAAAACGCAAAGTTTTATCATTCAAAATTTTATTTATAAATTCAATATGAAAACAATTCAAATAAACTTTCAAAATAATAATTAAATGTTAAATCAAGCAAACTAATTAATTAAAAATAAAAACAATTCAAAGAAATTTTTAAACGAATAATAATTAAATGATACATAAAGCAAACTAATTACAAAATTAAAGGATACAGCAAATAAAAAACAATTAAGCAAATTAAATCATAAACAAAGCAAATTAAATCAAAAACAAAGCAAGTGAAATCAAAATAAAGAAAACTAAGAAATAACTACATGTTAAATTTTCAAAATAATAATCAAAAATAAATCAAACGAATAATTAAATGATAATTTTCAAAAATTAAATTATAAATTAAATTCAAAAAGATGACCAAATGATGGTATTGACTAAAATGATAAATATTCCTGTAAAGAGTAAAATATTAGTAGTTATAAGATAGTAATACTGAAACTATATCATGCAAAATTTGAACAGAATTAGTGTTCAAAATTTCAAGTAGTAGTTAACAAAGGTTAGGTAAAGTTTTGACCTTACGATATGTTACAATATTTATGGCAGATTGTACCTTAACAATGGATGACTTTTGTTCGAATGAGTTATACTGATTATTAGCAGAAGAAATAAACAAGTGAGCGTTATCAGTTGAAGTGAAGCTAACTAAGTGAGCCCAATCAGTTGAAGTACATGGATTAGAACGATTAGGTTTTTGAAAGAAAACGCAGAGTTTTATCATTCAAAATTTTATTTATAAATTCAATATGAAAACAATTCAAATAAACTTTCAAAATAATAATTAAATGATAAATAAAGCAAACTAAATAATTGAAAATCAAAACAACTCAAATAAATTTTTAAACTGATAATATTTAGATAAATGATAAATAAAGCAAACTAATTAATAAAATTAAAGGATACAGCAAAAAAAAACAATTAAGTAAATTAAATCAAAATACAAAGCAAGTGAAATCAAAATAAAGAAAACTAAGAAGTAACTACATGTTGAATTTTCAAAATAATGTTCAAAAATAAATCAAATGAAGTTATTGACTATGATGATAAATATTCCTGTAAAGAGTAAAATATTAGTAGTTATAAGATAGTAATACTGAAACTATATCATTCAAATTTTGAACAGAATTAGTGTTCAAAATTTCAAGTAGTAGTTAACAAAGGTTAGGTAAAGTTTTGACCTTACGATATGTTACAATATTTATGGCAGATTGTACCTTAACAATGGGTGACTTTTGTTTGAATGAGTTATACTGATTAATAGAAGAAGAAATAAACAAGTGAGCGTTATCAGTTGAAGTGAAGCTAACTAAGTGAGCCCAATCAGTTGAAGTACATGGATTAGAACGATTAGGTTTTTGAAAGAAAACGCAAAGTTTTATCATTCAAAATTTTATTTATAAATTCAATATGAAAACAATTCAAATAAACTTTCAAAATAATAATTAAATGTTAAATCAAGCAAACTAATTAATTAAAAATAAAAACAATTCAAAGAAATTTTTAAACGAATAATAATTAAATGATACATAAAGCAAACTAATTACAAAATTAAAGGATACAGCAAATAAAAAACAATTAAGCAAATTAAATCATAAACAAAGCAAATTAAATCAAAAACAAAGCAAGTGAAATCAAAATAAAGAAAACTAAGAAATAACTACATGTTAAATTTTCAAAATAATAATCAAAAATAAATCAAACGAATAATTAAATGATAATTTTCAAAAATTAAATTATAAATTAAATTCAAAAAGATGACCAAATGATGGTATTGACTAAAATGATAAATATTCCTGTAAAGAGTAAAATATTAGTAGTTATAAGATAGTAATACTGAAACTATATCATGCAAAATTTGAACAGAATTAGTGTTCAAAATTTCAAGTAGTAGTTAACAAAGGTTAGGTAAAGTTTTGACCTTACGATATGTTACAATATTTATGGCAGATTGTACCTTAACAATGGATGACTTTTGTTCGAATGAGTTATACTGATTATTAGCAGAAGAAATAAACAAGTGAGCGTTATCAGTTGAAGTGAAGCTAACTAAGTGAGCCCAATCAGTTGAAGTACATGGATTAGAACGATTAGGTTTTTGAAAGAAAACGCAGAGTTTTATCATTCAAAATTTTATTTATAAATTCAATATGAAAACAATTCAAATAAACTTTCAAAATAATAATTAAATGATAAATAAAGCAAACTAAATAATTGAAAATCAAAACAACTCAAATAAATTTTTAAACTGATAATATTTAGATAAATGATAAATAAAGCAAACTAATTAATAAAATTAAAGGATACAGCAAAAAAAAACAATTAAGTAAATTAAATCAAAATACAAAGCAAGTGAAATCAAAATAAAGAAAACTAAGAAGTAACTACATGTTGAATTTTCAAAATAATGTTCAAAAATAAATCAAATGAAGTTATTGACTATGATGATAAATATTCCTGTAAAGAGTAAAATA
Organism: Bombylius discolor; assembly: GCA_939192795.1. Classification (NCBI taxonomy): domain Eukaryota; kingdom Metazoa; phylum Arthropoda; class Insecta; order Diptera; family Bombyliidae; genus Bombylius; species Bombylius discolor. Next base: position 25,555,699 of record OW584239.1, read on the forward strand.
TTAGTAGTTATAAGATAGTAATACTGAAACTATATCATTCAAATTTTGAACAGAATTAGTGTTCAAAATTTCAAGTAGTAGTTAACAAAGGTTAGGTAAAATTTTGACCTTATGATATGTTACAATAATTATGGCAGATTGTACTACAACAATGGCTGAATTTTGTTCGAATGGGTTATACTGATTACTAGCAGAAGAAATAAACAAGTGAGCGTTATCAGTTGAGGTGAAGCTAACTAAGTGAGTCCAATCAGTTGAAGTGAAGTGAAGCAACTGAGCTTAATCAATTGAAATGAAGTGAAACAAGTGAGCTGTATTAGTTGAAGTAAAGCTAGTTAAGTCAGCCCAATCAGTTGAAGTACATGGATTAGAACGATGAGGTTTTTGAAAGTAAACGCTAAGTTTTATCATTCAAAATTTTATTTATTAATTCAATATGAAAACAATTTAAATAAATTTTTGAACGAATAATAATTTAATGATACATAAAGCAAACTAATTACAAAATTAAAGGATTCAGCAAATAAAAAACAATTAAGCAAATTAAATCAAAAACAAAGCAAGTGAAATCAAAATAAAGAAAACTAAGAAATAACTACATGTTAAATTTTCAAAATACTAATCAAAAATTAATCAAACTAATAATTAAATGATAATTTTCAAAAATTAAAAAAAAAATAAATTCAAAAAGATGACTAAATAATGGTATTGACTATGATGATAAATATTCCTGTAAAGAGTGAAATATTAGTAGTTATAAGATAGTAATACTGAAACTATATCATTCAAATTTTGAACAGAATTAGTGTTCAAAATTTCAAGTAGTAGTTAACAAAGGTTAGGTAAAATTTTGACCTTATGATATGTTACAATATTTATGGCAGATTGTACTACAACAATGGCTGAATTTTGTTCGAATGGGTTATACTGATTACTAGCAGAAGAAATAAACAAGTGAGCGTTATCAGTTGAGGTAAAGCTAACTAAGTGAGTCCAATCAGTTGAAGTGAAGTGAAGCAACTGAGCTTAATCAATTGAAATGAAGTGAAACAAGTGAGCTGTATTAGTTGAAGTAAAGCTAGTTAAGTCAGCCCAATCAGTTGAAGTACATGGATTATAACGATGAGGTTTTTGAAAGTAAACGCTAAGTTTTATCATTCATAATTTTATTTATTAATTCAATATGAAAACAATTCAAATAAACTTTCAAAATAAAAATTAAATGTTAAATCAAGCAAACTAATTAATTAAAAATAAAAACAATTCAAAGAAATTTTTGAACGAATAATAATTAAATGATACATAAAGCAAACTAATTACAAAATTAAAGGATACAGCAAAAAAAGACAATTAAGCAAATTAAATCAAAATACAAAGCAAGTGAAATCAAAATAAAGAAAACTAAGAAATAACTACATGTTAAATTTTCAAAATAATAATCAAAAATAAATCAAACTAATAATTAAATGATAATTTTCAAAAATTAAATAATAAATTAAATTGAAAAGGATGACCAAATGATGGTATTGACTAAGATGATAAATATTCCTGTAAAGAGTAAAATATTAGTAGTTATACGATAGTAATACTGAAACTATATCATTCAAATTTTGAACAGAATTAGTGTTTAAAATTTCAAGTAGTAGTTAACAAAGGTTAGGTAAAATTTTGACCTTATGATATGTTACAATATTTATGGCAGATTGTAGCTTAACAATGGATGAATTTTGTTCGAATGAATTATACTCATTAGTAGCAGAAGAAATAAACAAGTGAGCGTTATCAGTTGAGGTGAAGCTAACTAAGTGAGCCCAATCAGTTGAAGTACATGGATTAGAACGATTAGGTTTTTGAAAGAAAACGCAAAGTTTTATCATTCAAAATTTTATTTATTAATTCAATATGAAAACAATTCTAATAAACTTTCAAAATAATAATTAAATGATAAATCAAGCAAACTAATTAATTAAAAATAAAAACTATTAGAAGAAATTTTTGAACGAATAATAATTAAATGATACATAAAGCAAACTAATTACAAAATTAAAGGATACAGCAAATAAAAAACAATTAAGCAAATTAAATCAAAAACAAAGCAAGTGAAATCAAAATAAGGAAAACTAAGAAATAACTACATGTTAAATTTTCAAAATAATAATCAAAAATAAATCAAACGAATAATTAAATGATAACTTTCAAAAATTAAAAAATAAATTAAATTCAACAAGATGACCAAATGATGGTATTGACTAAAATGATAAATATTCCTGTAAAGAGTAAAATATTAGTAGTTATAAGATAGTAATACTGAAACTATATCATTCAAATTTTGAACAGAATTAGTGTTCAAAATTTCAAGTAGTAGTTAACAAAGGTTAGGTAAAATTTTGACCTTATGATATGTTACAATATTTATGGCAGATTGTACCTTAACAATGGATGAATTTTGTTCGAATGGGTTATACTGATTACTAGCAAAAGAAATAAACAAGTGAGCGTTATCAGTTGAGGTGAAGCTAACTAAGTGAACCCAATCAGCTGAAGTACATGGATTAGAACGATTAGGTTTTTGAAAGAAAACGCAAAGTTTTATCATTCAAAATTTTATTTATAAATTCAATATGAAAACAATTCAAATAAACTTTCAAAATAATAATTGAATGTTAAATCAAGAAAACTAATTAATTAAAAATAAAAACAATTCAAAGAAATTTTTGAACGAATAATAATTAAATGATACATAAAGCAAACTAATTACAAAATTAAAGGATACAGCAAAAAAAAAACAATTAAGCAAATTAAATCAAAAAACAAAGCAAGTGAAATCAAAATAAAGAAAAAATAAGAAATAACTACATGTTAAATTTTCAAAATAATAATCAAAAATAAATCAAATGAAGGTATTGACTATGATGATAAATATTCCTGTAAAGAGTAAAATATTAGTAGTTATAAGATAGTAATACTGAAACTATATCAATCAAATTTTGAACAGAATTAGTGTTCAAAATTTCAAGTAGTAGTTAACAAAGGTTAGGTAAAATTTTGACCTTATGATATGTTACAATATTTATGGCAGATTATACTACAACAATGGCTGAATTTTGTTCGAATGGGTTATACTGATTACTAGTAGAAGAAATAAACATGTGAGCGTTATCAGTTGAGGTGAAGCTAACTAAGTGAGTCCAATCATTTGAAGTACATGGATTAGAACGATTAGGTTTTTGAAAGTAAACGCAAAGTTTTATCATTCAAAATTTTATTTATTAATTCAATATGAAAACAATTCAAATAAACTTTCAAAATAATAATTAAATGATAAATAAAGCAAACTAATTATTTAAAAATCAAAACAATTCAAAAAAAATTTTCAACGAATAATAATTAAATGATAAGTAAAGCAAGCTAGTTAATTAAATTGGGGGTATAGCAAAAAAAAAACCAATTAAGCAAATTAAATCAAAAACAAAGCAAGTGAAATCAAAATAAGGAAAAATAAGAAATAACTACATGTTAAAATTTCAAAATAATAATCAAAAATAATTCAAATGAAGGTATTGACTATGATGATAAATATTCCTGTAAAGAGTAAAATCTTAGTAGTTATAAGATAGTAATACTGAAACTATATCAATCAAATTTTGAACAGAATTAGTGTTCAAAATTTCAAGTAGTAGTTAACAAAGGTTAGGTAAAATTTTGACCTTATGATATGTTACAATATTTATGGCAGATTATACTACAACAATGGCTGAATTTTGTTCGAATGGGTTATACTGATTACTAGTAGAAGAAATAAACAAGTCAGCGTTATCAGTTGAAGTGAAGCTAACTAAGTGAGTCCAATCATTTGAAGTACATGGATTAGAACGATTAGGTTTTTGAAAGTAAACGCAAAGTTTTATCATTCAAAATTTTATTTATTAATTCAATATGAAAACAATTTAAATAAACTTTTAAAATAATAATTAAATGATAAATAAAGCAAACTAATTAATTAAAAATAAAAACAATTCAAATAAATTTTTGTACGAATAATAATTAAATGATACATAAAGCAAACTAAATACAAAATTAAAGAATACAGCAAAAAAAAAGCAATTAAGCAAATTAAATGAAAAAACAAAGCAAGTGAAATCAAAATAAAGAAAACTAAGAAATAACTACATGTTTAATTATTAAATAATAATCAAAAATAAATCAAACTAATAATTAAATGATAATTTTTAAAAATTAAATAATAAATTAAATTGAAAAGGATGACCAAATGATGGTATTGACTAAGATGATAAATATTCCTGTAAAGAGTAAAATATTATTAGTTATAAGATAGTAATGCTGAAACTATATCATTCCAATTTTATACAGAATTAGTGTTCAAAATTTCAAGTTGTAGTTAACAAAGGTTAGGTAAAGTCTTGACCTTATGATATGTTACAATATTTATGGCAGATTGTAGCTTAACAATGGGTGACTTTTGTGCGAATGAGTTATACTGATTAATAGCAGAAGAAATAAACAAGTGAGCGTTATCAGTTGAAGTGAAGCTAACTAAGTGAGCCCAATCATTTGAAGTACATGGATTAGAACGATTAGGTTTTTGAAAGTAAACGCAAAGTTTTATCATTCAAAATTTTATTTATTAATTCAATATGAAAACAATTTAAATAAACTTTTAAAATAATAATTAAATGATAAATAAAGCAAACTAATTAATTAAAAATAAAAACAATTCAAATCAATTTTTGTACGAATAATAATTAAATGATACATAAAGCAAACTAAATTCAAAATTAAAGAATACAGCAAAATAACAACAATTAAGCAAATTAAATGAAAAAACAAAGCAAGTGAAATTAAAATAAAGAAAACTAAGAAATAACTACATGTTAAATTTTCAAAATAAGAAATTTCTAAACGAATAATAATTAAATGATACATAAAGCAAACTAATTACAAAATTAAAGGATACAGCAAAAAAAAAACAATTGAGTAAATTAAATCAAAAACAAAGCAAGTGAAATCAAAATAAAGAAAACTAAGAAATAACTGCATGTTAAATTTTCAAAATAATAATCAAAAATAAATCAAACTAATAATTAAATGATAATTTTCAAAAATTAAATAATAAATTAAATTCAAAAGGATGACCAAATGATGGTATTAACTAAGATGATAAATATTACTGTAAAGAGTAAAATATTAGTAGTTATAAGATAGTAATTCTGAAACTATATCATTCCAATTTTATACAGAATTAGTGTTCAAAATTTCAAGTAGTAGTTAACAAAGGTTAGGTAAAGTCTTGACCTTATGATATGTTACCATATTTATGGCAGATTGTACTACAACAATGGCTGAATTTTGTTGGAATGGTTTATACTGAGTACTAGCAGAAGAAATAAACAAGTGAGCGTTATCAGTTGAGGTGAAGCTAACTAAGTGAGTCCAATCATTTGAGGTACATTGATTAGAACGATTAGGTTTTTGAAAGAAAACGCAAAGTTTTATCATTCAAAATTTTATTTGTTAATTAAAAATAAAAACAATTCAAATAAATTTTTGAACGAATAATAATTAAATGATACATGAAGTAAACTAATTACAAAATTAAAGGATACAGCAAAAAAAAAAAACAATTAAGCAAATTAAATCAAAAAACAAAGCGAATGAAATCAAAATAAAGAAAACTAAGAAATAACTACATGTTTAATTATTAAATAATAATCAAAAATAAATCAAACTAATAATTAAATGATAATTTTTAAAAATTAAATAATAAATTAAATTGAAAAGGATGACCAAATGATGGTATTGACTAAGATGATAAATATTCCTGTAAAGAGTAAAATATTAGTAGTTATAAGATAGTAATACTGAAACTATATCATTCAAATTTTGAACAGAATTAGTGTTAAAAATTTCAAGTAGTAGTTTACAAAGGTTAGGTAAAATTTTGACCTTATGATATGTTACAATATTTATGGCAGATTGTACTACAACAATGGCTGAATTTTGTTCGAATGGGTTATACTCATTACTAGCAGAAGAAATAAACAAGTGAGCGTTATCAGTTGAGTTGAAGCTAACTAAGTGAGCCCAATCATTTGAGGTACATTGATTAGAACGATTAGGTCTTTGAAAGAAAACGCAAAGTTTTATCATTCAAAATTTTATTTGTTAATTAAAAATAAAAACAATTCAAATAAATTTTTGAACGAATAATAATTAAATGATACATGAAGTAAACTAATTACAAAATTAAAGGATACAGCAAAAAAAAAAAACAATTAAGCAAATTAAATCAAAAAACAAAGCGAATGAAATCAAAATAAAGAAAACTAAGAAATAACTACATGTTTAATTATTAAATAATAATCAAAAATAAATCAAACTAATAATTAAATGATAATTTTTAAAAATTAAATAATAAATTAAATTGAAAAGGATGACCAAATGATGGTATTGACTAAGATGATAAATATTCCTGTAAAGAGTAAAATATTATTAGTTATAAGATAGTAATGCTGAAACTATATCATTCCAATTTTATACAGAATTAGTGTTCAAAATTTCAAGTTGTAGTTAACAAAGGTTAGGTAAAGTCTTGACCTTATGATATGTTACAATATTTATGGCAGATTGTAGCTTAACAATGGGTGACTTTTGTTCGAATGAGTTATACTGATTAATAGCAGAAGAAATAAACAAGTGAGCGTTATCAGTTGAAGTGAAGCTAACTAAGTGAGCCCAATCAGTTGAAGTACATGGATTAGAACGATTAGGTTTTTGAAAGAAAACGCAAAGTTTTATCATTCAAAATTTTATTTATTAATTCAATATGAAAACAATTCAAATGAACTTTCAAAATAATAATTGAATGTTAAATCAAGCAAACTAATTAATTAAAAATAAAAACAATTCAAAGAAATTTTTGAACGAATAATAATTAAATGATACATAAAGCAAACTAATTACAAAATTAAAGGATACAGCAAATAAAAAACAATTAAGCAAATTAAATCAAAAACAAAGCAAGTGAAATCAAAATAAAGAAAACTAAGAAATAACTACATGTTAAATTTTCAAAATTGTAAGAGATTTCTAGAAATCTCGAATTGGCAATTACAATTAAATTATTTATTACAACATGTATAGTAAAAGTAGTCTATATTATATATATGAACCAACAATACCGTTTACTTAATAGATGTATATAAAGATTATGTATATATGTATAGCATATTATGAATAATTAAGAAATGTAATAAACTATGCAATCAGTCCTCTAGTACCTACCGCCGCTGTAACTTCATTTGATTTCATTTGTTCTTTATAATAAAGTTATATGTAATTTTTCTAAATCGGTTGTTTTATTTAATATGTATATAAAATCGGTTTAAAAGGCTACATTATCCTTACAAAATTTCAGAAGTGGGATAAGGACTTGTTTAATTTAAAATAAAATAAAAAGTTTTTGAAAGTCATTAAATTCTCAAGTCAAATTTTGTGCCACGTGTTAATCTGTTAACCGAGTGTATAAGAATGGCCGATGAATGGTATAAATTTATGGAAAGTGCACTTATAGTACATTTAAAAAGTGTCCTTGTGAAATTGAATTTGCCAACGTCAGGACCTACGAAAGCTTCTCTAAAAGCAAGGATTGAGGAAGCAGTAGAAGATTTTACCGACCAACAGCTGCTGGAACTTATTCCGGAAGAGGCGCAAGCACATGGTGCAGGAAGTGGTAATATTGGTGACAGTGGAGATAATGATGACGAAGATTTAGATCCTGATGATGATCCTGATAACCGAGAACCTAGTAACGAGGATAATGGTACCAGTGAAAATGATTTAGATGGTGAATTACAACGACTTAGAAGTTTAGTTCAGAAAAAACGTGAAATTTCGAGGCTTAAGAGAGAACTAATGGAGTTGCAGTTAGAGGACAACGCGGTCATTTCAAGGTCAGTACAATTTTCATTTAAAGATATAGAGGATTCGACTCCAAATTTTAGCGGCGATGATAATTTACCTATTCAAAGATGGATTGATTTATTTGAAGAATCAGCAGAAACCTTGAAATTGGACGAAAAAAGTAAATTTATTTATGGAAAAAGACTCTTGGTAGGTACAGCTAAATTATTTATAAGATCAGTGAATATTAAATCGTGGAATGACCTTAAAAAAGCATTAAAACAAGAATTTAAAAAACACGTGACTAAAGCCGATTTGCATAATCAGTTAAGAGCTAGAAAAAAAAAACGTGAAGAAAACATGCAACAATTCGTTCTTGCTATGCAAGAAATTGCTTCTATAGGTGGTATAGAAGAAGAAGATTTATTACAATATATTATTAAGGGCATTCCAGATAGTGAAACAAATAAAATGATATTATATAATGCAAATAACATTATTGAATTAAAAGCATGCTTACGAAAATACGAAAAAATTAAAAGTAATTCTTATTCTTCTTTTACTAATAATGTGGCTTCTTCTTCTTCTTCTTCTGTACCAAAATTCATGCATAAAAAAAATGACGATTATTCAAAAAAAAATTTCTTACAAAAAATTAAATGCTACAAATGTAAAGAATATGGACATTTCGGTAGAGACTGTAAAAAATTTAATAAAACTACAAAAACAGCTAATATAAATAATACTACAAGTACAGCTACTGATGACGTGATGAATGTTGATAAACCTGCTAAAAAATTCTCAAAAAATGATTTACTAGAAAGTAATGAGGTCACTGGAACAGATGAAAATGTTATAAGTACTACAAATTGTAAACAATTAAATATTAATTATTCTAATAATTTTGAACACGTGCTGACCTATAATTTTTATCAAAACAATTTAAAGTGTACTTTATCATTAACAACATTATTGGACTCAGGTAGTCCAATAAGTTTCGTTCAAGAAAAATTTGTACCAGCTTATTTAATTTCTAGTATTATTGATAAAAAATGTAATTCATATTGCGGTATTAATAGTAGCAAACTTAATGTATTAGGAACTGTAGAATCTAAAATTAATTATGATAATTCATTAATTAATTTACAAATTTTTGTAGTAAGTAATAACACAATGTCCCATTTTGTCATTTTAGGCAGAGATTTTATTGAGAAATGTAATCTTGCATTAATGAAGAAAAAAGAAGAGAATGTAATAAATATTGATAAAAACGTAAGAATTGATGACGATGTAATAAACAACAACAATGATGGGTCTTCGATTCATGTGCAACATACAGCTGATTCATCGAATCTAAAGGTTAATACAAAATGTATTAATGATGGTCATATCAATGAAAATGATAATGATGACGATTTCATGCAGCAAATATTGAACATTAACGTAAGTAATAACTTACCTGAAATTAATTTGAATATAAATAATAACTTACCTTTTCCACTTATAAAAGAGGTTGAAAATATTTTAAAAGAGGTTTTTATTTCTGAAAATTCCGAAATTAAATTTTGTGATGATTTTGAAATGAATATAAAATTGTTAAAAGAAGAACCATTCTTTTGTGCACCAAGAAGATTACCATATGCACATAAAATGGAATTACAAAAAATTTTGGATGATTTATGTAGTAAGGGCATAATTCGTGAAAGTAGTTCACCCTATGCATCAGCTATCGTTTTGGTAAAGAAAAAGAATAATGAACTTAGGCTTTGTGTGGATTATAGGGAATTGAATAAGGTAACAGTCAGAGATAACTACCCCCTCCCCTTAATTGAAGATCATTTAGATAGGTTGAGGGATAAAAAATATTTTACAACCCTGGATTTGAAAAACGGTTTCCATCATGTCAAAGTAGCTGAGAGTTCAGTGAAATATACTTCGTTTGTGACTCCTTTAGGACAATTTGAGTATACTAGGATGCCTTTCGGCCTCAAAAACGCACCTTCTGTTTTTGAGAGATTTATGAAGCATGTATTTGGAAAATTAGTTAAATCTGGTAACGTGTTAACATTTATCGATGACATATTAATTGCAACAGCAACTATTGAAGAACATTTAGAGATTCTGAAAAATGTTATAAAAATAATTAAAGAAAAATGTTTAAAAATAAGATTCGATAAATGTGCTTTTTTTCAAGATAAAATTACTTACCTAGGTTATAATATTGATTCTAAAGGTATAAAACCGAGTGACAGTCATATTCAAGGCGTGATTAATTTTCCTGTACCTACATGTTTAAAAGGCGTTCATAGTTTTTTGGGTCTGTGCTCCTATTTTCGCAAGTTCATACAGAATTTTGCTATTTTGGCAAAACCTTTGTATGACCTGCTAAAAAAGGGTGTTCCTTTTGCATTCGGTGCAGAAGAGTATAAAACATTCGAACTTTTGAAACGTAAATTGGTTGAGTCACCTGTTCTCTCAATTTATAGTCCATTGAATGAAACTGAATTGCACTGCGATGCCAGTAGCGTAGGCTTTGGAGCAGTACTCATGCAAAAACAGAATGATAAAAAATTTCATCCTATATTCTTCTTCTCTAAACGTGCCACAGAGGTTGAAAGCCGATATCATAGCTTTGAGCAAGAAACTCTTGCAATAATTTATGCCTTGAGAAGGTTCAGGATATATTTAATTGGTATTGACTTCAAAATAGTGACTGACTGTCAATCACTATCGTTAACATTAAACAAAAAGTCCTTAAATCCTAGAATATCAAGGTGGGCATTAGAAATGCAAGAATATAGCTACAGGTTAGAGCATAGAAGTGGGTTAAGAATGCCTCATGCCGATGCTCTGAGTAGAGCAATTAATATACTACATATATCAGATGAATCTTTTGAGTATGTGTTAGCAGCAGCACAAAGACAAGATCCAAAGATAGTATCTATCGCTAAAGAGTTAGAGAATGGTGAAAGTCGATGGTATGAGATGGTTGATGGCCTGATATATCGAAAATCTAAAGACAAGATTCTTTTCTTTGTTCCTCAACATATGGAAAACCAGGTGATTCGTACACATCATGAAGAAATGTGCCACTTAGGTGTTGAGAAATGTTACGATCTTTTAACTCGCACTTATTGGTTTCCAAATATAAAAGATAAAATTAAAAACCATATCAAGTCTTGTCTCAAATGTATTTACTTTTCACCAGAGTCAGGTAAAAAGGAAGGAATTCTTTACAGTATACCTAAAGGTAAATTGCCTTTCGACACCCTTCACATCGACCACCTAGGTCCTCTTTCTAACACTAAGGCAAAGAAACAACACATTTTTGTAGTAATCGATGCTTTTACTAAGTTTGTCAAGTTGTATGCTGTAAGAACAACGCAAACTAAAGAGGTTATAGTATGTCTAAATTCTTATTTCGAAAATTATTCTCGTCCACAAAGAATTGTATCTGATCGAGGTACAAGTTTTACTTCTAAAGAGTTTTCCGATTTTCTAAAGTCGCATGATATAAAGCATATAAAAATTGCTTCGCATTGTCCACAAGCCAACGGTCAAGTTGAGCGCGTTAATAGGGTTTTAATTCCTATGCTTGCTAAACAATGTAGTGCTGACACAACTTCTGACTGGGACAAAAATCTTGCTAAAATTGAGTTTGCCATTAACAATACCATTAATAGTACCACTGGGTTTTCACCGTCTATGCTTTTGTTTGGGTTGAATCAAAAGGGGCAAATTTGCGATAAGGTAATGGAATTTTTAGAAAAGAAAGCTTTATCGGATAATCAGAATAATTTGGAATTTATCAGAAATAAAGCCTTTGGAAATATCGAAATATCTCAAACATATAATAAAAAATATTACGATAAAAACCATAAAAAACCTCAAAAGTATATTAAAGGAGACTACGTCATGGTTAAAAATGTCTGTAATGTACCTGGCGTTAATAAGAAATTATTGGCAAAGTTTAAAGGACCTTATGAGGTGGAAAAGGTGTTATTAAATGATCGATATATTGTGAAGGATATAGAAGGAATGCAATTGACCCGCATTCCTTATAAAGGAATATCTGCTGCATGCAATATGAGACCATTTTTGTATGAAAACAGTGAAGGTACATGAGTCGAGGTCAAATCATTGAAATAATTTAAAATATGTATATTAGTATATTTTATATAGTAATATTTTAACTGTTTTTATATGTTTTTATATGACTATTGTGATTATAAGCAGTATAATTAAATTATTAAATTAAATTTTATTAAAAAAATATTAAAAAAAAAAAATATTCATATATATTTGTAAATATAAAAGAGTTAAATTTGATAAAGAAAAAATATGTATACATATATAAATATTTAAATTGTCTTATAATTTGATTTTTAATCGAGGCGATTAAAATGCAGGATGGCCGAATTGTAAGAGATTTCTAGAAATCTCGAATTGGCAATTACAATTAAATTATTTATTACAACATGTATAGTAAAAGTAGTCTATATTATATATATGAACCAACAATACCGTTTACTTAATAGATGTATATAAAGATTATGTATATATGTATAGCATATTATGAATAATTAAGAAATGTAATAAACTATGCAATCAGTCCTCTAGTACCTACCGCCGCTGTAACTTCATTTGATTTCATTTGTTCTTTATAATAAAGTTATATGTAATTTTTCTAAATCGGTTGTTTTATTTAATATGTATATAAAATCGGTTTAAAAGGCTACATTATCCTTACAAAATAATAATCAAAAATAAATCAAACTAATAATTAAATGATAACTTTCAAAAATTTAATAATAAATTAAATTCAAAAAGATGACCAAATGAAGGTATTGACTATGATGATAAATATTCCTGTAAAGAGTAAAATATTAGTACATAGTTATAAGATAGTAATACTGAAACTATATCATTCAAATTTTGAACAGAATTAGTGTTCAAAATTTCAAGTAGTAGTTAACAAAGGTTAGGTAAAATTTTGACCTTATGATATGTTACAATAATTATGGCAGATTGTATTACAACAATGGCTGAATTTTGTTCGAATGGGTTATACTGATTACTAGCAGAAGAAATAAACAAGTGAGCGTTATCAGTTGAGGTGAAGCTAACTAAGTGAGTCCAATCATTTGAAGTACATGGATTAGAACGATTAGGTTTTTGAAAGAAAACGCAAAGTTTTATCATTCAATATTTTATTTGTTAATTAAAAATATAGAAAAATTCAAATAAATTTTTGAACGAATAATAATTTAATGATACATAAAGCAAACTAATTATTTAAAAATCAAAACAATTCAAAAAAAATTTTGAACGAATAATAATTAAATGATAAATAAAGCAAGCTAGTTAATTAAATTGGGGGTATAGCAAAAAAAAAACCAATTAAGCAAATTAAATCAAAAAACAAAGCAAGTGAAATTAAAATAAAGAAAAAATTAGAAATAACTACATGTTAAATTTTCAAAATAATAATCAAAAATAAATCAAATGAAGGTATTGACTATGATGATAAATATTCCTGTAAAGAGTAAAATATTAGTAGTTATAAGATAGTAATACTGAAACTATATCAATCAAATTTTGAACAGAATTAGTGTTCAAAATTTCAAGTAGTAGTTAACAAAGGTTAGGTAAAATTTTGACCTTATGATATGTTACAATATTTATGGCAGATTGTACTACAACAATGGCTGAATTTTGTTCGAATGGGTTATACTGATTACTAGCGAAAGAAAAAAACAAGTGAGCGTTATCAGTTGAGGTGAAGCTACCTAAGTGAGTCCAATCATTTGAAGTACATGGATTAGAACGATTAGGTTTTTGAAAGAAAACGCAAAGTTTTATCATTCAAAATTTTATTTATTAATTCAATATGAAAACAATTCAAATAAACTTTCAAAATAATAATTAAATGATAAATAAAGCAAACTAAATATTTAAAAATCAAAACAATTCAAAAAAAATTTTGAACGAATAATAATTAAATGATAAATAAAGCAAGCTAGTTAATTAAATTGGGGGTATAGCAAAAAAAAAACCAATTAAGCAAATTAAATCAAAAAACAAAGCAAGTGAAATTAAAATAAAGAAAAAATAAGAAATAACTACATGTTAAATTTTCAAAATAATAATCAAAAATAAATCAAATGAAGGTATTGACTATGATGATAAATATTCCTGTAAAGAGTAAAATATTAGTAGTTATAAGATAGTAATACTGAAACTATATCAATCAAATTTTGAACAGAATTAGTGTTCAAAATTTCAAGTAGTAGTTAACAAAGGTTAGGTAAAATTTTGACCTTATGATATGTTACAATATTTATGGCAGATTATACTACAACAATGGCTGAATTTTGTTCGAATGGGTTATACTGATTACTAGTAGAAGAAATAAACATGTGAGCGTTATCAGTTGAGGTGAAGCTAACTAAGTGAGTCCAATCATTTGAAGTACATGGATTAGAACGATTAGGTTTTTGAAAGTAAACGCAAAGTTTTATCATTCAAAATTTTATTTATTAATTCAATATGAAAACAATTCAAATAAACTTTCAAAATAATAATTAAATGATAAATAAAGCAAACTAATTATTTAAAAATCAAAACAATTCAAAAAAAATTTTCAACGAATAATAATTAAATGATAAATAAAGCAAGCTAGTTAATTAAATTGGGGGTATAGCAAAAAAAAAACCAATTAAGCAAATTAAATCAAAAAACAGAGCAAGTGAAATTAAAATAAAGAAAAAATAAGAAATAACTACATGTTAAAATTTCAAAATAATAATCAAAAATAATTCAAATGAAGGTATTGACTATGATGATAAATATTCCTGTAAAGAGTAAAATCTTAGTAGTTATAAGATAGTAATACTGAAACTATATCAATCAAATTTTGAACAGAATTAGTGTTCAAAATTTCAAGTAGTAGTTAACAAAGGTTAGGTAAAATTTTGACCTTATGATATGTTACAATATTTATGGCAGATTATACTACAACAATGGCTGAATTTTGTTCGAATGGGTTATACTGATTACTAGTAGAAGAAATAAACAAGTCAGCGTTATCAGTTGAAGTGAAGCTAACTAAGTGAGTCCAATCATTTGAAGTACATGGATTAGAACGATTAGGTTTTTGAAAGTAAACGCAAAGTTTTATCATTCAAAATTTTATTTATTAATTCAATATGCAAACAATTTAAATAAACTTTTAAAATAATAATTAAATGATAAATAAAGCAAACTAATTAATTAAAAATAAAAACAATTCAAATAAATTTTTGAACGAATAATAATTAAATGATACATAAAGCAAACTAAATACAAAATTAAAGAATACAGCAAAAAAAAAACAATTAAGCAAATTAAATGAAAAAACAAAGCAAGTGAAATTAAAATAAAGAAAACTAAGAAATAACTACATGTTAAATTTTCAAAATAATAATCAAAAATAAATCAAATGAAGGTATTGACTATGATGATAAATATTCCTTTAAAGAGTAAAATTTTAGTAGTTATAAGATAGTAATACTGAAACTATATCATTCCAATTTTATACAGAATTAGTGTTCAAAATTTCAAGTAGTAGTTAACAAAGGTTAGGTAAAGTCTTGACCTTATGATATGTTACAATATTTATGGCAGATTGTAGCTTAACAATGGGTGACTTTTGTTTGAATGAGTTATACTGATTAATAGCAGAAGAAATAAACAAGTGAGCGTTATCAGTTGAAGTGAAGCTAACTAAGTGAGCCCAATCAGTTGAACTGAAGTGAAGCAACTGAGCTTAATCAATTGAAATGAAGTGAAACAAGTGAGCTCTATTAGTTCAAGTGAAGCTAGTTAAGTCAGCCCAATCAGTTGAAGTACATGGATTAAAACGATGAGGTTTTTGAAAGTAAACGCTAAGTTTTATCATTCAAAATTTTATTTATTAATTCAATATGAAAACAATTCAAATAAACTTTTAAAATAATAATTAAATGACATATATAGCAAACTAATTAATTAAAAATCAAAACAATTCAAATAAATTTTTGAACGAATAATAATTAAATGATAAATAAAGCAAACTATTGAATTAAATTAAGGGATATAGCAAAATAAAAAACAATTAAGCAAATTAAATCAAAAAACAAAGCAAGTGAAATTAAAATAAAGAAAACTAAGAAATAACTACATGTTTAATTTTCATAATAATAATCAAAAACTAATCAAACTAATATTTAAATGATAATTTTTAAAAATTAAATAATAAATTAAATTCAAAAGGATGACCAAATGATGGTATTGACTATGATGACAAATATTCCTGTAAAGAGTAAAAGATTAGTAGTTATAAGATAGTAATGCTGAAACTATATCATTCCAATTTTATACAGAATTAGTGTTCAAAATTTCAAGTAGTAGTTAACAAAGGTTAGGTAAAGTCTTGACCTTATGATATGTTACAATATTTATGGCAGATTGTAGCTTAACAATGGGTGACTTTTGTTCGAATGAGTTATACTGATTAATAGCAGAAGAAATAAACAAGTGAGCGTTATCAGTTGAAGTGAAGCTAACTAAGTGAGCCCAATCAGTTGAAGTACATGGATTAGAACGATTAGGTTTTTGAAAGAAAACGCAAAATTTTAACATTCAAAATTTTATTTATTAATACAATATGAAAACAATTCAAATAAACTTTCAAAATAATAATTAAATGTTAAATCAAGCAAACTAATTAATTAAAAATAAAAACAATTCAAAGAAATTTTTAAACGAATAATAATTAAATGATACATAAAGCAAACTAATTACAAAATTAAAGGATACAGCAAATAAAAAACAATTAAGCAAATTAAATCAAAAACAAAGCAAGTGAAATCAAAATAAAGAAAACTAAGAAATAACTACATGTTAAATTTTCAAAATAATAATCAAAAATAAATCAAACGAATAATTAAATGATAATTTTCAAAAATTAAATTATAAATTAAATTCAAAAAGATGACCAAATGATGGTATTGACTAAAATGATAAATATTCCTGTAAAGAGTAAAATATTAGTAGTTATAAGATAGTAATACTGAAACTATATCATGCAAAATTTGAACAGAATTAGTGTTCAAAATTTCAAGTAGTAGTTAACAAAGGTTAGGTAAAGTTTTGACCTTACGATATGTTACAATATTTATGGCAGATTGTACCTTAACAATGGATGACTTTTGTTCGAATGAGTTATACTGATTATTAGCAGAAGAAATAAACAAGTGAGCGTTATCAGTTGAAGTGAAGCTAACTAAGTGAGCCCAATCAGTTGAAGTACATGGATTAGAACGATTAGGTTTTTGAAAGAAAACGCAGAGTTTTATCATTCAAAATTTTATTTATAAATTCAATATGAAAACAATTCAAATAAACTTTCAAAATAATAATTAAATGATAAATAAAGCAAACTAAATAATTGAAAATCAAAACAACTCAAATAAATTTTTAAACTGATAATATTTAGATAAATGATAAATAAAGCAAACTAATTAATAAAATTAAAGGATACAGCAAAAAAAAACAATTAAGTAAATTAAATCAAAATACAAAGCAAGTGAAATCAAAATAAAGAAAACTAAGAAGTAACTACATGTTGAATTTTCAAAATAATGTTCAAAAATAAATCAAATGAAGTTATTGACTATGATGATAAATATTCCTGTAAAGAGTAAAATATTAGTAGTTATAAGATAGTAATACTGAAACTATATCATTCAAATTTTGAACAGAATTAGTGTTCAAAATTTCAAGTAGTAGTTAACAAAGGTTAGGTAAAGTTTTGACCTTACGATATGTTACAATATTTATGGCAGATTGTACCTTAACAATGGGTGACTTTTGTTTGAATGAGTTATACTGATTAATAGAAGAAGAAATAAACAAGTGAGCGTTATCAGTTGAAGTGAAGCTAACTAAGTGAGCCCAATCAGTTGAAGTACATGGATTAGAACGACTAGGTTTTTGAAAGAAAACGCAGAGTTTTATCATTCAAAATTTTATTTATAAATTCAATATGAAAACAATTCAAATAAACTTTCAAAATAATAATTAAATGATAAATCAAGCAAACTAATTAATTAAAAATAAAAACAATTCAAAGAAATTTTTAAACGAATAATAATTAAATGATACATAAAGCAAACTAATTACAAAATTAAAGGATACAGCAAATAAAAAACAATTAAGCAAATTAAATCAAAAACAAAGCAAGTGAAATCAAAATAAAGAAAACTAAGAAATAACTACATGTTAAATTTTCAAAATAATAATCAAAAATAAATCAAACGAATAATTAAATGATAATTTTCAAAAATTAAATTATAAATTAAATTCAAAAAGATGACCAAATGATGGTATTGACTAAAATGATAAATATTCCTGTAAAGAGTAAAATATTAGTAGTTATAAGATAGTAATACTGAAACTATATCATGCAAAATTTGAACAGAATTAGTGTTCAAAATTTCAAGTAGTAGTTAACAAAGGTTAGGTAAAGTTTTGACCTTACGATATGTTACAATATTTATGGCAGATTGTACCTTAACAATGGATGACTTTTGTTCGAATGAGTTATACTGATTATTAGCAGAAGAAATAAACAAGTGAGCGTTATCAGTTGAAGTGAAGCTAACTAAGTGAGCCCAATCAGTTGAAGTACATGGATTAGAACGATTAGGTTTTTGAAAGAAAACGCAGAGTTTTATCATTCAAAATTTTATTTATAAATTCAATATGAAAACAATTCAAATAAACTTTCAAAATAATAATTAAATGATAAATAAAGCAAACTAAATAATTGAAAATCAAAACAACTCAAATAAATTTTTAAACTGATAATATTTAGATAAATGATAAATAAAGCAAACTAATAAATAAAATTAAAGGATACAGCAAAAAAAAACAATTAAGTAAATTAAATCAAAATACAAAGCAAGTGAAATCAAAATAAAGAAAACTAAGAAGTAACTACATGTTGAATTTTCAAAATAATGTTCAAAAATAAATCAAATGAAGTTATTGACTATGATGATAAATATTCCTGTAAAGAGTAAAATATTAGTAGTTATAAGATAGTAATACTGAAACTATATCATTCAAATTTTGAACAGAATTAGTGTTCAAAATTTCAAGTAGTAGTTAACAAAGGTTAGGTAAAGTTTTGACCTTACGATATGTTACAATATTTATGGCAGATTGTACTACAACAATGGCTGAATTTTGTTCGAATGGGTTATACTGATTACTAGCAGAAGAAATAAACAAGTGAGCGTTATCAGTTGAGGTGAAGCTAACTAAGTGAGCCCAATCAGTTGAAGTACATGGATTAGAACGATTAGGTTTTTGAAAGAAAACGCAGAGTTTTATCATTCAAAATTTTATTTATAAATTCAATATGAAAACAATTCAAATAAACTTTCAAAATAATAATTAAATGATAAATAAAGCAAACTAAATAATTGAAAATCAAAACAACTCAAATAAATTTTTAAACTGATAATATTTAGATAAATGATAAATAAAGCAAACTAATTAATAAAATTAAAGGATACAGCAAAAAAAAACAATTAAGTAAATTAAATCAAAATACAAAGCAAGTGAAATCAAAATAAAGAAAACTAAGAAGTAACTACATGTTGAATTTTCAAAATAATGTTCAAAAATAAATCAAATGAAGTTATTGACTATGATGATAAATATTCCTGTAAAGAGTAAAATATTAGTAGTTATAAGATAGTAATACTGAAACTATATCATTCAAATTTTGAACAGAATTAGTGTTCAAAATTTCAAGTAGTAGTTAACAAAGGTTAGGTAAAGTTTTGACCTTACGATATGTTACAATATTTATGGCAGATTGTACCTTAACAATGGATGACTTTTGTTCGAATGAGTTATACTGATTATTAGCAGAAGAAATAAACAAGTGAGCGTTATCAGTTGAAGTGAAGCTAACTAAGTGAGCCCAATCAGTTGAAGTACATGGATTAGAACGATTAGGTTTTTGAAAGAAAACGCAGAGTTTTATCATTCAAAATTTTATTTATAAATTCAATATGAAAACAATTCAAATAAACTTTCAAAATAATAATTAAATGATAAATAAAGCAAACTAAATAATTGAAAATCAAAACAACTCAAATAAATTTTTAAACTGATAATATTTAGATAAATGATAAATAAAGCAAACTAATTAATAAAATTAAAGGATACAGCAAAAAAAAACAATTAAGTAAATTAAATCAAAATACAAAGCAAGTGAAATCAAAATAAAGAAAACTAAGAAGTAACTACATGTTGAATTTTCAAAATAATGTTCAAAAATAAATCAAATGAAGTTATTGACTATGATGATAAATATTCCTGTAAAGAGTAAAATATTAGTAGTTATAAGATAGTAATACTGAAACTATATCATTCAAATTTTGAACAGAATTAGTGTTCAAAATTTCAAGTAGTAGTTAACAAAGGTTAGGTAAAGTTTTGACCTTACGATATGTTACAATATTTATGGCAGATTGTACCTTAACAATGGATGACTTTTGTTCGAATGAGTTATACTGATTATTAGCAGAAGAAATAAACAAGTGAGCGTTATCAGTTGAAGTGAAGCTAACTAAGTGAGCCCAATCAGTTGAAGTACATGGATTAGAACGATTAGGTTTTTGAAAGAAAACGCAGAGTTTTATCATTCAAAATTTTATTTATAAATTCAATATGAAAACAATTCAAATAAACTTTCAAAATAATAATTAAATGATAAATAAAGCAAACTAAATAATTGAAAATCAAAACAACTCAAATAAATTTTTAAACTGATAATATTTAGATAAATGATAAATAAAGCAAACTAATTAATAAAATTAAAGGATACAGCAAAAAAAAACAATTAAGTAAATTAAATCAAAAACAAAGCAAGTGAAATCAAAATAAAGAAAACTAAGAAATAACTACATGTTAAATTTTCAAAATAATAATCAAAAATAAATCAAACGAATAATTAAATGATAATTTTCAAAAATTAAATTATAAATTAAATTCAAAAAGATGACCAAATGATGGTATTGACTAAAATGATAAATATTCCTGTAAAGAGTAAAATATTAGTAGTTATAAGATAGTAATACTGAAACTATATCATGCAAAATTTGAACAGAATTAGTGTTCAAAATTTCAAGTAGTAGTTAACAAAGGTTAGGTAAAGTTTTGACCTTACGATATGTTACAATATTTATGGCAGATTGTACCTTAACAATGGATGACTTTTGTTCGAATGAGTTATACTGATTATTAGCAGAAGAAATAAACAAGTGAGCGTTATCAGTTGAAGTGAAGCTAACTAAGTGAGCCCAATCAGTTGAAGTACATGGATTAGAACGATTAGGTTTTTGAAAGAAAACGCAGAGTTTTATCATTCAAAATTTTATTTATAAATTCAATATGAAAACAATTCAAATAAACTTTCAAAATAATAATTAAATGATAAATAAAGCAAACTAAATAATTGAAAATCAAAACAACTCAAATAAATTTTTAAACTGATAATATTTAGATAAATGATAAATAAAGCAAACTAATAAATAAAATTAAAGGATACAGCAAAAAAAAACAATTAAGTAAATTAAATCAAAATACAAAGCAAGTGAAATCAAAATAAAGAAAACTAAGAAGTAACTACATGTTGAATTTTCAAAATAATGTTCAAAAATAAATCAAATGAAGTTATTGACTATGATGATAAATATTCCTGTAAAGAGTAAAATATTAGTAGTTATAAGATAGTAATACTGAAACTATATCATTCAAATTTTGAACAGAATTAGTGTTCAAAATTTCAAGTAGTAGTTAACAAAGGTTAGGTAAAGTTTTGACCTTACGATATGTTACAATATTTATGGCAGATTGTACTACAACAATGGCTGAATTTTGTTCGAATGGGTTATACTGATTACTAGCAGAAGAAATAAACAAGTGAGCGTTATCAGTTGAGGTGAAGCTAACTAAGTGAGCCCAATCAGTTGAAGTACATGGATTAGAACGATTAGGTTTTTGAAAGAAAACGCAGAGTTTTATCATTCAAAATTTTATTTATAAATTCAATATGAAAACAATTCAAATAAACTTTCAAAATAATAATTAAATGATAAATAAAGCAAACTAAATAATTGAAAATCAAAACAACTCAAATAAATTTTTAAACTGATAATATTTAGATAAATGATAAATAAAGCAAACTAATTAATAAAATTAAAGGATACAGCAAAAAAAAACAATTAAGTAAATTAAATCAAAATACAAAGCAAGTGAAATCAAAATAAAGAAAACTAAGAAGTAACTACATGTTGAATTTTCAAAATAATGTTCAAAAATAAATCAAATGAAGTTATTGACTATGATGATAAATATTCCTGTAAAGAGTAAAATATTAGTAGTTATAAGATAGTAATACTGAAACTATATCATTCAAATTTTGAACAGAATTAGTGTTCAAAATTTCAAGTAGTAGTTAACAAAGGTTAGGTAAAGTTTTGACCTTACGATATGTTACAATATTTATGGCAGATTGTACCTTAACAATGGATGACTTTTGTTCGAATGAGTTATACTGATTATTAGCAGAAGAAATAAACAAGTGAGCGTTATCAGTTGAAGTGAAGCTAACTAAGTGAGCCCAGCCCAATCAGTTGAAGTACATGGATTAGAACGATTAGGTTTTTGAAAGAAAACGCAGAGTTTTATCATTCAAAATTTTATTTATAAATTCAATATGAAAACAATTCAAATAAACTTTCAAAATAATAATTAAATGATAAATAAAGCAAACTAAATAATTGAAAATCAAAACAACTCAAATAAATTTTTAAACTGATAATATTTAGATAAATGATAAATAAAGCAAACTAATTAATAAAATTAAAGGATACAGCAAAAAAAAACAATTAAGTAAATTAAATCAAAATACAAAGCAAGTGAAATCAAAATAAAGAAAACTAAGAAGTAACTACATGTTGAATTTTCAAAATAATGTTCAAAAATAAATCAAATGAAGTTATTGACTATGATGATAAATATTCCTGTAAAGAGTAAAATATTAGTAGTTATAAGATAGTAATACTGAAACTATATCATTCAAATTTTGAACAGAATTAGTGTTCAAAATTTCAAGTAGTAGTTAACAAAGGTTAGGTAAAGTTTTGACCTTACGATATGTTACAATATTTATGGCAGATTGTACCTTAACAATGGGTGACTTTTGTTTGAATGAGTTATACTGATTAATAGAAGAAGAAATAAACAAGTGAGCGTTATCAGTTGAAGTGAAGCTAACTAAGTGAGCCCAATCAGTTGAAGTACATGGATTAGAACGATTAGGTTTTTGAAAGAAAACGCAAAGTTTTATCATTCAAAATTTTATTTATAAATTCAATATGAAAACAATTCAAATAAACTTTCAAAATAATAATTAAATGTTAAATCAAGCAAACTAATTAATTAAAAATAAAAACAATTCAAAGAAATTTTTAAACGAATAATAATTAAATGATACATAAAGCAAACTAATTACAAAATTAAAGGATACAGCAAATAAAAAACAATTAAGCAAATTAAATCATAAACAAAGCAAATTAAATCAAAAACAAAGCAAGTGAAATCAAAATAAAGAAAACTAAGAAATAACTACATGTTAAATTTTCAAAATAATAATCAAAAATAAATCAAACGAATAATTAAATGATAATTTTCAAAAATTAAATTATAAATTAAATTCAAAAAGATGACCAAATGATGGTATTGACTAAAATGATAAATATTCCTGTAAAGAGTAAAATATTAGTAGTTATAAGATAGTAATACTGAAACTATATCATGCAAAATTTGAACAGAATTAGTGTTCAAAATTTCAAGTAGTAGTTAACAAAGGTTAGGTAAAGTTTTGACCTTACGATATGTTACAATATTTATGGCAGATTGTACCTTAACAATGGATGACTTTTGTTCGAATGAGTTATACTGATTATTAGCAGAAGAAATAAACAAGTGAGCGTTATCAGTTGAAGTGAAGCTAACTAAGTGAGCCCAATCAGTTGAAGTACATGGATTAGAACGATTAGGTTTTTGAAAGAAAACGCAGAGTTTTATCATTCAAAATTTTATTTATAAATTCAATATGAAAACAATTCAAATAAACTTTCAAAATAATAATTAAATGATAAATAAAGCAAACTAAATAATTGAAAATCAAAACAACTCAAATAAATTTTTAAACTGATAATATTTAGATAAATGATAAATAAAGCAAACTAATTAATAAAATTAAAGGATACAGCAAAAAAAAACAATTAAGTAAATTAAATCAAAATACAAAGCAAGTGAAATCAAAATAAAGAAAACTAAGAAGTAACTACATGTTGAATTTTCAAAATAATGTTCAAAAATAAATCAAATGAAGTTATTGACTATGATGATAAATATTCCTGTAAAGAGTAAAATATTAGTAGTTATAAGATAGTAATACTGAAACTATATCATTCAAATTTTGAACAGAATTAGTGTTCAAAATTTCAAGTAGTAGTTAACAAAGGTTAGGTAAAGTTTTGACCTTACGATATGTTACAATATTTATGGCAGATTGTACCTTAACAATGGGTGACTTTTGTTTGAATGAGTTATACTGATTAATAGAAGAAGAAATAAACAAGTGAGCGTTATCAGTTGAAGTGAAGCTAACTAAGTGAGCCCAATCAGTTGAAGTACATGGATTAGAACGATTAGGTTTTTGAAAGAAAACGCAAAGTTTTATCATTCAAAATTTTATTTATAAATTCAATATGAAAACAATTCAAATAAACTTTCAAAATAATAATTAAATGTTAAATCAAGCAAACTAATTAATTAAAAATAAAAACAATTCAAAGAAATTTTTAAACGAATAATAATTAAATGATACATAAAGGAAACTAATTACAAAATTAAAGGATAATTAAATGATAATTTTCAAAAATTAAATTATAAATTAAATTCAAAAAGATGACCAAATGATGGTATTGACTAAAATGATAAATATTCCTGTAAAGAGTAAAATATTAGTAGTTATAAGATAGTAATACTGAAACTATATCATGCAAAATTTGAAATGGGTTATACTGATTACTAGCAGAAGAAATAAACAAGTGAGCGTTATCAGTTGAGGTGAAGCTAACTAAGTGAGTCCAATCAGTTGAAGTGAAGTGAAGCAACTGAGCTTAATCAATTGAAATGAAGTGAAACAAGTGAGCTGTATTAGTTGAAGTAAAGCTAGTTAAGTCAGCCCAATCAGTTGAAGTACATGGATTAGAACGATGAGGTTTTTGAAAGTAAACGCTAAGTTTTATCATTCAAAATTTTATTTATTAATTCAATATGAAAACAATTTAAATAAATTTTTGAACGAATAATAATTTAATGATACATAAAGCAAACTAATTACAAAATTAAAGGATACAGCAAATAAAAAACAATTAAGCAAATTAAATCAAAAACAAAGCAAGTGAAATCAAAATAAAGAAAACTAAGAAATAACTACATGTTAAATTTTCAAAATACTAATCAAAAATTAATCAAACTAATAATTAAATGATAATTTTCAAAAATTAAAAAAAAAATAAATTCAAAAAGATGACTAAATAATGGTATTGACTATGATGATAAATATTCCTGTAAAGAGTGAAATATTAGTAGTTATAAGATAGTAATACTGAAACTATATCATTCAAATTTTGAACAGAATTAGTGTTCAAAATTTCAAGTAGTAGTTAACAAAGGTTAGGTAAAATTTTGACCTTATGATATGTTACAATATTTATGGCAGATTGTACTACAACAATGGCTGAATTTTGTTCGAATGGGTTATACTGATTACTAGCAGAAGAAATAAACAAGTGAGCGTTATCAGTTGAGGTAAAGCTAACTAAGTGAGTCCAATCAGTTGAAGTGAAGTGAAGCAACTGAGCTTAATCAATTGAAATGAAGTGAAACAAGTGAGCTGTATTAGTTGAAGTAAAGCTAGTTAAGTCAGCCCAATCAGTTGAAGTACATGGATTATAACGATGAGGTTTTTGAAAGTAAACGCTAAGTTTTATCATTCAAAATTTTATTTATTAATTCAATATGAAAACAATTCAAATAAACTTTCAAAATAAAAATTAAATGTTAAATCAAGCAAACTAATTAATTAAAAATAAAAACAATTCAAAGAAATTTTTGAACGAATAATAATTAAATGATACATAAAGCAAACTAATTACAAAATTAAAGGATACAGCAAAAAAAGACAATTAAGCAAATTAAATCAAAATACAAAGCAAGTGAAATCAAAATAAAGAAAACTAAGAAATAACTACATGTTAAATTTTCAAAATAATAATCAAAAATAAATCAAACTAATAATTAAATGATAATTTTCAAAAATTAAATAATAAATTAAATTGAAAAGGATGACCAAATGATGGTATTGACTAAGATGATAAATATTCCTGTAAAGAGTAAAATATTAGTAGTTATACGATAGTAATACTGAAACTATATCATTCAAATTTTGAACAGAATTAGTGTTTAAAATTTCAAGTAGTAGTTAACAAAGGTTAGGTAAAATTTTGACCTTATGATATGTTACAATATTTATGGAAGATTGTAGCTTAACAATGGATGAATTTTGTTCGAATGAATTATACTCATTAGTAGCAGAAGAAATAAACAAGTGAGCGTTATCAGTTGAGGTGAAGCTAACTAAGTGAGCCCAATCAGTTGAAGTACATGGATTAGAACGATTAGGTTTTTGAAAGAAAACGCAAAGTTTTATCATTCAAAATTTTATTTATTAATTCAATATGAAAACAATTCTAATAAACTTTCAAAATAATAATTAAATGATAAATCAAGCAAACTAATTAATTAAAAATAAAAACTATTAGAAGAAATTTTTGAACGAATAATAATTAAATGATACATAAAGCAAACTAATTACAAAATTAAAGGATACAGCAAATAAAAAACAATTAAGCAAATTAAATCAAAAACAAAGCAAGTGAAATCAAAATAAGGAAAACTAAGAAATAACTACATGTTAAATTTTCAAAATAATAATCAAAAATAAATCAAACGAATAATTAAATGATAACTTTCAAAAATTAAAAAATAAATTAAATTCAACAAGATGACCAAATGATGGTATTGACTAAAATGATAAATATTCCTGTAAAGAGTAAAATATTAGTAGTTATAAGATAGTAATACTGAAACTATATCATTCAAATTTTGAACAGAATTAGTGTTCAAAATTTCAAGTAGTAGTTAACAAAGGTTAGGTAAAATTTTGACCTTATGATATGTTACAATATTTATGGCAGATTGTACCTTAACAATGGATGAATTTTGTTCGAATGGGTTATACTGATTACTAGCAAAAGAAATAAACAAGTGAGCGTTATCAGTTGAGGTGAAGCTAACTAAGTGAACCCAATCAGCTGAAGTACATGGATTAGAACGATTAGGTTTTTGAAAGAAAACGCAAAGTTTTATCATTCAAAATTTTATTTATTAATTTAATATGAAAACAATTCAAATAAACTTTCAAAATAATAATTGAATGTTAAATCAAGAAAACTAATTAATTAAAAATAAAAACAATTCAAAGAAATTTTTGAACGAATAATAATTAAATGATACATAAAGCAAACTAATTACAAAATTAAAGGATACAGCAAAAAAAAAACAATTAAGCAAATTAAATCAAAAAACAAAGCAAGTGAAATCAAAATAAAGAAAACTAAGAAATAACTACATGTTAAATTTTCAAAATAATAATCAAAAATAAATCAAACTAATAATTAAATGATAATTTTCAAAAATTAAATAATAAATTAAATTCAAAAGGATGACCAAATGATGGTATTGACTAAGATGATAAATATTCCTGTAAAGAGTAAAATATTAGTAGTTATAAGATAGTAATACTGAAACTATATCATTCAAATTTTGAACAGAATTAGTGTTCAAAATTTCAAGTAGTAGTTAACAAAGGTTAGGTAAAATTTTGACCTTATGATATGTTACAATATTTATGGCAGATTGTACTACAACAATGGGTGACTTTTGTTCGAATGAGTTATACTGATTACTAGCAGAAGAAATAAATAAGTGAGCGTTATCAGTTGAAGTGAAGCTAACTAATTGAGTCCAATCATTTGAAGTACATGGATTAGAACGATTAGGTTTTTGAAAGAAAACGCAAAGTTTTATCATTCAAAATTTTATTTATTAACTCAATATGAAAACAATTCAAATAAACTTTCAAAATAATAATTGAATGTTAAATCAAGCAAACTAATTAATTAAAAATAAAAACAAATTCAAAGAAATTTTTGAACGAATAATAATTAAATGATACATAAAGCAAACTAATTACAAAATTAAAGGATACAGCAAAAAAAAAAACAATTAAGCAAATTAAATCAAAAAACAAAGCACGTGAAATCAAAATAAAGAAAACTAAGAAATAACTACATGTTAAATTTTCAAAATAATAATCAAAAATAAATCAAACTAATAATTAAATGATAATTTTCAAAAATTAAATATGTTATTACATATTACAATTAATTTATTAATTAAATTGAAAAGGATGACCAAATGATGGTATTGACTAAGATGATAAATATTCCTGTAAAGAGTAAAATATTAGTAGTTATAAGATAGTAATACTGAAACTATATCATTCAAATTTTGAACAGAATTAGTCTACCGCATACGAAGCCTTATATGGATTTGTAAAGTTATCAGTTTTTTTTTTAAATTTAAAACTTGCGGGAACAAAAACGTTGTTCTCACATTGTTATGTGTTCTTTCTGTCACACCAAACTTGTTTTAGTTGGTGCATTACTTAGCAGACTGACGTTTTAAAAGTAATTTTTTTCACGTGTGTTAAGTGTTCAGACGTCAGTGAAAAGTTTATATTTTATTTTTCGATTTTAGGTAGTATAAATGTAAGTACAAATCATTTAAAAATAATTTTTGATAAATATATCTATTGTGCTTTATGTTCAATATGTTTTTTTTTCGAAAAATTATTGTTTGTGTGAATTTGTGAACTTTTTGTCTAGAAGCCATATATGGCTTCGTGTGCATTAATGGTGTTTTTGCGTCGAAATTTTTGGTGTATATGTGGCTTCGTATGCATTCAAGGATTTTTTTAGTTGATTTCAGATATGGACTCCTCTTGCTTTTATGGAAGTTCCAAGAATGTTAATGTGATCCCTGGTGATGGTTCCATCAGCGATGACCAGCTTGCTCCTAATTCTGATGATGATAATGATTACATATTTACGCCAACTAGTAAATGCAGAGATGAAGTAAATATTATAATTCCCGAAACTGACTTGAGTTCTTCAGACAGTGAGGCTGAAGTTGAAGGTAATTTTCCTCGAACTACATTCAAACGAAAACAACCTAGTAAAGAAAAAGACAAAATTATTTGGAAGAATGGTCACATGGAACCATATAATAAGGATAATTTCGAATTTAAAGGAAATATTAATCTACCCAAATGTTTGGAAGGATTGGATACACCTGACGATTTATTTTTGTTTTTTTTCTCTCTAAAGATTTAATAAGTTTATTAGTTGAACAATCAAACATTAAGGCACTTCAAGATAATATAAACAAACCTGCCAATATAACTACAAACGAGATGGAACAATTCATTGGTATTATAATTTATATGTCCTTGGTAAAGCTGCCTTCATCAAGGTTATATTGGTCAAAAACTGTTGGTCAAAAATTGGTATTTGAAACAATGACTCTTAATAGATGGGAAACTGCTAAGCCCCATAAATGGGGTTATAAGAATCAAGTTCTTAGTGGAGCTTCAGGATTCAGCTATGATTTTGATTTATTTGCTGGACAGCAAAGTAATACTTTCCCAGAAGCGGGAATGTGGTTACAGGACTAACTTCCACAGTACCACGAAACATGAATCATAAGATATTTTTTGATAATTGGTTTAATAGCCCAAATCTTCAAGTTTACCTATTCAAAAATGGTTTATTACCCTTAGGTACAGTGAGATTAAATCGTGTTCCTAATTCTAAAATGCCAACAGAAAAAGAGTTGAAAAAACTTGGACGTGGGAACATGGTAGAAAAATTGGCTACAATTGATGGAGTGAAACTGAGTTTGGTTTCATGGTTTGACAATAAATCGGTCAACATGCTTTCAGCTTATGTTGGTAGTAAGCCAACAACAACTAAAAGCCGATTTTTTAAAAAGGACAAAAAATACAAAGAAATCTCCTCTCCTCAAGCAGTAGATGTCTACAATGAGCACATGGGTGGAGTAGATTTGCTCGATTCCATGCTAGGCTTATATAGGATTCATTTAAGGTCTAGGAAATGGTACAAAAAAATTTTTTTCCACATGATCGACCTATGTGTTGTGAATGCATGGCTTTTGTGGCGCCGCAAGAGTGAAGAATATATGCCTTTGTTTGACTTTAAATTAGCAATTGCTGAACATTTATGTAAAGCAGGTAAAGGTATTCAAAAAAACGAGGACGTCCTTCTTCCAACACTGGGTGTGGAACTCCAACAAGTAGTATTGGCACTCCAAGATACGGCACACCATCAAACCGGGATGGAACTCCTACAAGTTTAAGATCAATGAAGAAAAATTTACGAAAAAAACCTGCTAGACACCAAGATTTTCCACTAAACTCTGTGCGCGTGGATAACGTAGGCCATCTTCCTAAATGGCTAAAAAATCGACAATTATGCCAAAATAATTGTAAATTTCGGTCTTACACTATATGCCAAAAATGCCAAGTCCATCTGTGTTACAACGATAAACGCAATTGTTTTGCTGAATTTCATGCCTCTTAAGAAACATATGTGTTTCTTTTTCAATAAATTTTTAGAATATACTTATAGTTATAAGCATAATTAAATAATTGAGAATTAAGCCTTACTAATTATGAGATGAAGACTGTTTTGTTTACTTATTTTGTTTTGTTCGATTTCATCATAACTTTTATTTTATTTTATTATGTTTTATAAAATTATATCTTTTGGTTTCACCTTTGTTATGAATGTTCTGTTTTATTTTTATTGTTTTTTTAATTAATACATATACATAAATACATAAATCAATTGTATCATGATAATGTTATCTATGTATATATTATAAATGAAATAAATGCACTAAAATATAATCTTTATTTGTATTATTACATAATTAGTTACTACAAGAGATATAGCCGTGAATGCATAAAAAGCCATATATGATAATTTATTTTTCTTAAATTTTTGTCTTAAATGCATACGAAGCCATATATGGCTATTTTTTTCCCAAAATAAAAAAATTAAAAATTTTTTTTATATTAATCTGTCTTATATACCACCTATCAAGGCTTTTCCAGCCATCTATTATTTTTTTTAAACCGGTATCAAAAATCATGCGGTAGAGGGTTAACAATTGGTGACTTTTGTTCGAATGAGTTATACTGATTAATAGCAGAAGAAATAAACAAGTGAGCGTTATCAGTTGAAGTGAAGCTAATTAAGTGAGCCCAATCAGTTGAAGTGAAGTGAAGGAACTGATTTTAATCAGTTGGAATGAAGTGAAACAAGGGAGCTCTATTAGTTGAAGTGAAGCTAGTTAAGTCAGCCCAATCAGTTAAAGTACATGGATTACAACGATGAGGTTTTTAAAAGTAAACGCTAAGTTTTATCATTCAAAATTTTATTTATTAATTCAATATGAAAACAATTCAAATAAACTTTTAAAATAATAATTAAATGATATATAAAGCAAACTAATTAATTAAAAATCAAAACAATTCAAATAAATTTTTGAACGAATAATAATTAAATGATAAATAAAGCAAACTATTAAATTAAATTAAGGGATATAGCAAAAAAAAAACAATTAACCAAATTAAATCAAAAAACAAAGCAAGTGAAATCAAAATAAAGAAAACTAAGAAATAACTACATGTTTAATTTTCATAATAATAATCAAAAATTAATCAGACTAATAATTAAATGATAATTTTTAAAAATTAAATAATAAATTAAATTGAAAAGGATGACCAAATGATGGTATTGACTAAGATGATAAATATTCCTGTAAAGAGTAAAATATTAGTAGTTATAAGATAGTAATACTGAAACTATATCATTCAAATTTTCAACAGAATTAGTGTTCAAAATTTCAAGTAGTAGTTAACAAAGGTTAGGTAAAATTTTGACCTTATGATATGTTACAATATTTATGGCAGATTGTACCTTAACAATAGATGAATTTTGTTCGAATGAGTTATACTGATTACTAGCAAAAGAAATAAACAAGTGAGCGTTATCAGTTGAGGTGAAGCTAACTAAGTGAACCCAATCAGTTGAAGTACATGGATTAGAACGATTAGGTTTTTGAAAGAAAACGCAAAGTTTTATCATTCAAAATTTTATTTATTAATTTAATATGAAAACAATTCAAATAAACTTTCAAAATAATAATTGAATGTTAAATCAAGAAAACTAATTAATTAAAAATAAAAACAATTCAAAGAAATTTTTGAACGAATAATAATTAAATGATACATAAAGCAAACTAATTACAAAATTAAAGGATACAGCAAAAAAAAAACAATTAAGCAAATTAAATCAAAAAACAAAGCAAATTAAATCAAAAACAAAGCAAGTGAAATCAAAATAAAGAAAACTAAGAAATAACTACATGTTAAATTTTCAAAATAATAATCAAAAATAAATCAAACTAATAATTAAATGATAATTTTCAAAAATTAAATAATAAATTAAATTGAAAAGGATGACCAAATGATGGTATTGACTAAGATGATAAATATTCCTGTAAAGAGTAAAATATTAGTAGTTATAAGATAGTAATACTGAAACTATATCATTCAAATTTTGAACAGAATTAGTGTTCAAAATTTCAAGTAGTAGTTAACAAAGGTTAGGTAAAATTTTGACCTTATGATATGTTACAATATTTATGGCAGATTGTACTACAACAATGGGTGACTTTTGTTCGAATGAGTTATACTGATTACTAGCAGAAGAAATAAATAAGTGAGCGTTATCAGTTGAAGTGAAGCTAACTAATTGAGTCCAATCATTTGAAGTACATGGATTAGAACGATTAGGTTTTTGAAAGAAAACGCAAAGTTTTATCATTCAAAATTTTATTTATTAACTCAATATGAAAACAATTCAAATAAACTTTCAAAATAATAATTGAATGTTAAATCAAGCAAACTAATTAATTAAAAATAAAAACAAATTCAAAGAAATTTTTGAACGAATAATAATTAAATGATACATAAAGCAAACTAATTACAAAATTAAAGGATACAGCAAAAAAAAAAACAATTAAGCAATTAAATCAAAAAACAAAGCACGTGAAATCAAAATAAAGAAAACTAAGAAATAACGAAATGTTAAATTTTCAAAATAATAATCAAAAATAAATCAAACTAATAATTAAATGATAATTTTCAAAAATTAAATATGTTATTACATATTACAATTAATTTATTAATTAAATTGAAAAGGATGACCAAATGATGGTATTGACTAAGATGATAAATATTCCTGTAAAGAGTAAAATATTAGTAGTTATAAGATAGTAATACTGAAACTATATCATTCAAATTTTGAACAGAATTAGTCTACCGCATACGAAGCCTTATATGGATTTGTAAAGTTATCAGTTTTTTTTTTAAATTTAAAACTTGCGGGAACAAAAACGTTGTTCTCACATTGTTATGTGTTCTTTCTGTCACACCAAACTTGTTTTAGTTGGTGCATTACTTAGCAGACTGACGTTTTAAAAGTAATTTTTTTCACGTGTGTTAAGTGTTCAGACGTCAGTGAAAAGTTTATATTTTATTTTTCGATTTTAGGTAGTATAAATGTAAGTACAAATCATTTAAAAATAATTTTTGATAAATATATCTATTGTGCTTTATGTTCAATATGTTTTTTTTTTCGAAAAATTATTGTTTGTGTGAATTTGTGAACTTTTTGTCTAGAAGCCATATATGGCTTCGTGTGCATTAATGGTGTTTTTGCGTCGAAATTTTTGGTGTATATGTGGCTTCGTATGCATTCAAGGATTTTTTTAGTTGATTTCAGATATGGACTCCTCTTGCTTTTATGGAAGTTCCAAGAATGTTAATGTGATCCCTGGTGATGGTTCCATCAGCGATGACCAGCTTGCTCCTAATTCTGATGATGATAATGATTACATATTTACGCCAACTAGTAAATGCAGAGATGAAGTAAATATTATAATTCCCGAAACTGACTTGAGTTCTTCAGACAGTGAGGCTGAAGTTGAAGGTAATTTTCCTCGAACTACATTCAAACGAAAACAACCTAGTAAAGAAAAAGACAAAATTATTTGGAAGAATGGTCACATGGAACCATATAATAAGGATAATTTCGAATTTAAAGGAAATATTAATCTACCCAAATGTTTGGAAGGATTGGATACACCTGACGATTTATTTTTGTTTTTTTTCTCTCTAAAGATTTAATAAGTTTATTAGTTGAACAATCAAACATTAAGGCACTTCAAGATAATATAAACAAACCTGCCAATATAACTACAAACGAGATGGAACAATTCATTGGTATTATAATTTATATGTCCTTGGTAAAGCTGCCTTCATCAAGGTTATATTGGTCAAAAACTGTTGGTCAAAAATTGGTATTTGAAACAATGACTCTTAATAGATGGGAAACTGCTAAGCCCCATAAATGGGGTTATAAGAATCAAGTTCTTAGTGGAGCTTCAGGATTCAGCTATGATTTTGATTTATTTGCTGGACAGCAAAGTAATACTTTCCCAGAAGCGGGAATGTGGTTACAGGACTAACTTCCACAGTACCACGAAACATGAATCATAAGATATTTTTTGATAATTGGTTTAATAGCCCAAATCTTCAAGTTTACCTATTCAAAAATGGTTTATTACCCTTAGGTACAGTGAGATTAAATCGTGTTCCTAATTCTAAAATGCCAACAGAAAAAGAGTTGAAAAAACTTGGACGTGGGAACATGGTAGAAAAATTGGCTACAATTGATGGAGTGAAACTGAGTTTGGTTTCATGGTTTGACAATAAATCGGTCAACATGCTTTCAGCTTATGTTGGTAGTAAGCCAACAACAACTAAAAGCCGATTTTTTAAAAAGGACAAAAAATACAAAGAAATCTCCTCTCCTCAAGCAGTAGATGTCTACAATGAGCACATGGGTGGAGTAGATTTGCTCGATTCCATGCTAGGCTTATATAGGATTCATTTAAGGTCTAGGAAATGGTACAAAAAAATTTTTTTCCACATGATCGACCTATGTGTTGTGAATGCATGGCTTTTGTGGCGCCGCAAGAGTGAAGAATATATGCCTTTGTTTGACTTTAAATTAGCAATTGCTGAACATTTATGTAAAGCAGGTAAAGGTATTCAAAAAAACGAGGACGTCCTTCTTCCAACACTGGGTGTGGAACTCCAACAAGTAGTATTGGCACTCCAAGATACGGCACACCATCAAACCGGGATGGAACTCCTACAAGTTTAAGATCAATGAAGAAAAATTTACGAAAAAAACCTGCTAGACACCAAGATTTTCCACTAAACTCTGTGCGCGTGGATAACGTAGGCCATCTTCCTAAATGGCTAAAAAATCGACAATTATGCCAAAATAATTGTAAATTTCGGTCTTACACTATATGCCAAAAATGCCAAGTCCATCTGTGTTACAACGATAAACGCAATTGTTTTGCTGAATTTCATGCCTCTTAAGAAACATATGTGTTTCTTTTTCAATAAATTTTTAGAATATACTTATAGTTATAAGCATAATTAAATAATTGAGAATTAAGCCTTACTAATTATGAGATGAAGACTGTTTTGTTTACTTATTTTGTTTTGTTCGATTTCATCATAACTTTTATTTTATTTTATTATGTTTTATAAAATTATATCTTTTGGTTTCACCTTTGTTATGAATGTTCTGTTTTATTTTTATTGTTTTTTTAATTAATACATATACATAAATACATAAATCAATTGTATCATGATAATGTTATCTATGTATATATTATAAATGAAATAAATGCACTAAAATATAATCTTTATTTGTATTATTACATAATTAGTTACTACAAGAGATATAGCCGTGAATGCATAAAAAGCCATATATGATAATTTATTTTTCTTAAATTTTTGTCTTAAATGCATACGAAGCCATATATGGCTATTTTTTTCCCAAAATAAAAAAATTAAAAATTTTTTTTATATTAATCTGTCTTATATACCACCTATCAAGGCTTTTCCAGCCATCTATTATTTTTTTTAAACCGGTATCAAAAATCATGCGGTAGAGGGTTAACAATTGGTGACTTTTGTTCGAATGAGTTATACTGATTAATAGCAGAAGAAATAAACAAGTGAGCGTTATCAGTTGAAGTGAAGCTAATTAAGTGAGCCCAATCAGTTGAAGTGAAGTGAAGGAACTGATTTTAATCAGTTGGAATGAAGTGAAACAAGGGAGCTCTATTAGTTGAAGTGAAGCTAGTTAAGTCAGCCCAATCAGTTAAAGTACATGGATTACAACGATGAGGTTTTTAAAAGTAAACGCTAAGTTTTATCATTCAAAATTTTATTTATTAATTCAATATGAAAACAATTCAAATAAACTTTTAAAATAATAATTAAATGATATATAAAGCAAACTAATTAATTAAAAATCAAAACAATTCAAATAAATTTTTGAACGAATAATAATTAAATGATA
This sequence comes from Bombylius discolor, assembly GCA_939192795.1. Classification (NCBI taxonomy): domain Eukaryota; kingdom Metazoa; phylum Arthropoda; class Insecta; order Diptera; family Bombyliidae; genus Bombylius; species Bombylius discolor. The sequence goes on from OW584239.1 coordinate 25,592,517, forward strand.
AATAAAGCAAACTATTAAATTAAATTAAGGGATATAGCAAAAAAAAAACAATTAACCAAATTAAATCAAAAAACAAAGCAAGTGAAATCAAAATAAAGAAAACTAAGAAATAACTACATGTTTAATTTTCATAATAATAATCAAAAATTAATCAGACTAATAATTAAATGATAATTTTCAAAAATTAAATAATAAATTAAATTGAAAAGGATGACCAAATGATGGTATTGACTAAGATGATAAATATTCCTGTAAAGAGTAAAATATTAGTAGTTATAAGATAGTAATACTGAAACTATATCATTCAAATTTTGAACAGAATTAGTGTTCAACATTTCAAGTAGTAGTTTACAAAGGTTAGGTAAAATTTTGACCTTATGATATGTTACAATATTTATGGCAGATTGTACTACAACAATGGCTGAATTTTGTTCGAGTGGTTTATACTGATTACTAGCAGAAGAAATAAACAAGTGAGCGTTATCAGTTGAGTTGAAGCTAACTAAGTGAGCCCAATCAGTTGAAGTACATGGATTAGAACGATTAGGTTTTTGAAAGAAAACGCAAAGTTTTATCATTCAAAATTTTATTTATTAATTCAATATGAAAACAATTCAAATAAACTTTCAAAATAATAATTAAATGTTAAATCAAGCAAACTAATTAATTAAAAATAAAAACAATTCAAAGAAATTTTTAAACGAATAATAATTAAATGATACATAAAGCAAACTAATTACAAAATTAAAGGATACAGCAAAAAAAAAAACAATTGAGTAAATTAAATCAAAAACAAAGCAAGTGAAATCAAAATAAAGAAAACTAAGAAATAACTGCATGTTGAATTTTCAAAATAATAATCAAAAATAAATCAAACTAATAATTAAATGATAATTTTCAAAAATTAAATAATAAATTAAATTGAAAAGGATGACCAAATGATGGTATTGACTAAGATGATAAATATTCCTGTAAAGAGTCAAATATTAGTAGTTATAAGATAGTAATTCTGAAACTATATCATTCCAATTTTATACAGAATTAGTGTTCAAAATTTCAAGTAGTAGTTAACAAAGGTTAGGTAAAGTCTTGACCTTATGATATGTTACAATATTTATGGCAGATTGTACTACAACAATGGCTGAATTTTGTTCGAGTGGTTTATACTGATTACTAGCAGAAGAAATAAACAAGTGAGCGTTATCAGTTGAGTTGAAGCTAACTAAGTGAGCCCAATCAGTTGAAGTACATGGATTAGAACGATTAGGTTTTTGAAAGAAAACGCAAAGTTTTATCATTCAAAATTTTATTTATTAATTCAATATGAAAACAATTTAAATAAACTTTTAAAATAATAATTAAATGATAAATAAAGCAAACTAATTAATTAAAAATAAAAATAATTCAAATAAATTTTTGTACGAATAATAATTAAATGATACATAAAGCAAACTAAATACAAAATTAAAGGATACAGCAAAAAAAAAACAATTAGGCAAATTAAATGAAAAAACAAAGCAAGTGAAATTAAAATAAAGAAAACTAAGAAATAACTACATGTTAAATTTTCAAAATAATAATCAAAAATAAATCAAACTAATAATTAAATGATAATTTTCAAAAATTAAATAATAAATTAAATTGAAAAGGATGACCAAATGATGGTATTGACTAAGATGATAAATATTCCTGTAAAGAGTAAAATATTAGTAGTTATAAGATAGTAATACTGAAACTATATCATGCAAAATTTGAACAGAATCAGTGTTCAAAATATCAAGTAGTACTTAACAAAGGTTAGGTAAAGTCTTGACCTTATGATATGTTACAATATTTATGGCAGATTGTAGCTTAACAATGGGTGACTTTTGTTCGAATGAGTTATACTGATTAATAGCAGAAGAAATAAACAAGTGAGCGTTATCAGTTGAAGTGAAGCTAACTAAGTGAGCCCAATCAGTTGAAGTACATGGATTAGAACGATTAGGTTTTTGAAAGAAAACGCAAAATTTTAACATTCAAAATTTTATTTATTAATTCAATATGAAAACAATTCAAATAAACTTTCAAAATAATAATTAAATGATAAATAAAGCAAACTAAATAATTGAAAATTAAAACAACTCAAAAAAATTTTTAAACTGATAATATTTATATAAATGATAAATAAAGCAAACTAATTAATAAAATTAAAGGATACAGCAAAAAAAAACAATTAAGCAAATTAAATCAAAAAACAAAGCAAGTGAAATCAAAATAAAGAAAACTAAGAAATAACTACATGTTAAATTTTCAAAATAATAATCAAAAATAAATCAAACTAATAATTAAATGATAATTTTCAAAAATTAAATAATAAATTAAATTCAAAAGGATGACCAAATGATGGTATTGACTAAGATGATAAATATTCCTGTAAAGAGTAAAATATTAGTAGTTATAAGATAGTAATACTGAAACTATATCATTCAAATTTTGAACAGAATTAGTGTTCAAAATTTCAAGTAGTAGTTAACAAAGGTTAGGTAAAATTTTGACCTTATGATATGTTACAATATTTATGGCAGATTGTACTACAACAATGGGTGACTTTTGTTCGAATGAGTTATACTGATTACTAGCAGAAGAAATAAATAAGTGAGCGTTATCAGTTGAAGTGAAGCTAACTAATTGAGTCCAATCATTTGAAGTACATGGATTAGAACGATTAGGTTTTTGAAAGAAAACGCAAAGTTTTATCATTCAAAATTTTATTTATTAACTCAATATGAAAACAATTCAAATAAACTTTCAAAATAATAATTGAATGTTAAATCAAGCAAACTAATTAATTAAAAATAAAAACAAATTCAAAGAAATTTTTGAACGAATAATAATTAAATGATACATAAAGCAAACTAATTACAAAATTAAAGGATACAGCAAAAAAAAAAACAATTAAGCAAATTAAATCAAAAAACAAAGCAAGTGAAATCAAAATAAAGAAAACTAAGAAATAACGAAATGTTAAATTTTCAAAATAATAATCAAAAATAAATCAAACTAATAATTAAATGATAATTTTCAAAAATTAAATATGTTATTACATATTACAATTAATTTATTAATTAAATTGAAAAGGATGACCAAATGATGGTATTGACTAAGATGATAAATATTCCTGTAAAGAGTAAAATATTAGTAGTTATAAGATAGTAATACTGAAACTATATCATTCAAATTTTGAACAGAATTAGTCTACCGCATACGAAGCCTTATATGGATTTGTAAAGTTATCAGTTTTTTTTTTAAATTTAAAACTTGCGGGAACAAAAACGTTGTTCTCACATTGTTATGTGTTCTTTCTGTCACACCAAACTTGTTTTAGTTGGTGCATTACTTAGCAGACTGACGTTTTAAAAGTAATTTTTTTCACGTGTGTTAAGTGTTCAGACGTCAGTGAAAAGTTTATATTTTATTTTTCGATTTTAGGTAGTATAAATGTAAGTACAAATCATTTAAAAATAATTTTTGATAAATATATCTATTGTGCTTTATGTTCAATATGTTTTTTTTTTCGAAAAATTATTGTTTGTGTGAATTTGTGAACTTTTTGTCTAGAAGCCATATATGGCTTCGTGTGCATTAATGGTGTTTTTGCGTCGAAATTTTTGGTGTATATGTGGCTTCGTATGCATTCAAGGATTTTTTTAGTTGATTTCAGATATGGACTCCTCTTGCTTTTATGGAAGTTCCAAGAATGTTAATGTGATCCCTGGTGATGGTTCCATCAGCGATGACCAGCTTGCTCCTAATTCTGATGATGATAATGATTACATATTTACGCCAACTAGTAAATGCAGAGATGAAGTAAATATTATAATTCCCGAAACTGACTTGAGTTCTTCAGACAGTGAGGCTGAAGTTGAAGGTAATTTTCCTCGAACTACATTCAAACGAAAACAACCTAGTAAAGAAAAAGACAAAATTATTTGGAAGAATGGTCACATGGAACCATATAATAAGGATAATTTCGAATTTAAAGGAAATATTAATCTACCCAAATGTTTGGAAGGATTGGATACACCTGACGATTTATTTTTGTTTTTTTTCTCTCTAAAGATTTAATAAGTTTATTAGTTGAACAATCAAACATTAAGGCACTTCAAGATAATATAAACAAACCTGCCAATATAACTACAAACGAGATGGAACAATTCATTGGTATTATAATTTATATGTCCTTGGTAAAGCTGCCTTCATCAAGGTTATATTGGTCAAAAACTGTTGGTCAAAAATTGGTATTTGAAACAATGACTCTTAATAGATGGGAAACTGCTAAGCCCCATAAATGGGGTTATAAGAATCAAGTTCTTAGTGGAGCTTCAGGATTCAGCTATGATTTTGATTTATTTGCTGGACAGCAAAGTAATACTTTCCCAGAAGCGGGAATGTGGTTACAGGACTAACTTCCACAGTACCACGAAACATGAATCATAAGATATTTTTTGATAATTGGTTTAATAGCCCAAATCTTCAAGTTTACCTATTCAAAAATGGTTTATTACCCTTAGGTACAGTGAGATTAAATCGTGTTCCTAATTCTAAAATGCCAACAGAAAAAGAGTTGAAAAAACTTGGACGTGGGAACATGGTAGAAAAATTGGCTACAATTGATGGAGTGAAACTGAGTTTGGTTTCATGGTTTGACAATAAATCGGTCAACATGCTTTCAGCTTATGTTGGTAGTAAGCCAACAACAACTAAAAGCCGATTTTTTAAAAAGGACAAAAAATACAAAGAAATCTCCTCTCCTCAAGCAGTAGATGTCTACAATGAGCACATGGGTGGAGTAGATTTGCTCGATTCCATGCTAGGCTTATATAGGATTCATTTAAGGTCTAGGAAATGGTACAAAAAAATTTTTTTCCACATGATCGACCTATGTGTTGTGAATGCATGGCTTTTGTGGCGCCGCAAGAGTGAAGAATATATGCCTTTGTTTGACTTTAAATTAGCAATTGCTGAACATTTATGTAAAGCAGGTAAAGGTATTCAAAAAAACGAGGACGTCCTTCTTCCAACACTGGGTGTGGAACTCCAACAAGTAGTATTGGCACTCCAAGATACGGCACACCATCAAACCGGGATGGAACTCCTACAAGTTTAAGATCAATGAAGAAAAATTTACGAAAAAAACCTGCTAGACACCAAGATTTTCCACTAAACTCTGTGCGCGTGGATAACGTAGGCCATCTTCCTAAATGGCTAAAAAATCGACAATTATGCCAAAATAATTGTAAATTTCGGTCTTACACTATATGCCAAAAATGCCAAGTCCATCTGTGTTACAACGATAAACGCAATTGTTTTGCTGAATTTCATGCCTCTTAAGAAACATATGTGTTTCTTTTTCAATAAATTTTTAGAATATACTTATAGTTATAAGCATAATTAAATAATTGAGAATTAAGCCTTACTAATTATGAGATGAAGACTGTTTTGTTTACTTATTTTGTTTTGTTCGATTTCATCATAACTTTTATTTTATTTTATTATGTTTTATAAAATTATATCTTTTGGTTTCACCTTTGTTATGAATGTTCTGTTTTATTTTTATTGTTTTTTTAATTAATACATATACATAAATACATAAATCAATTGTATCATGATAATGTTATCTATGTATATATTATAAATGAAATAAATGCACTAAAATATAATCTTTATTTGTATTATTACATAATTAGTTACTACAAGAGATATAGCCGTGAATGCATAAAAAGCCATATATGATAATTTATTTTTCTTAAATTTTTGTCTTAAATGCATACGAAGCCATATATGGCTATTTTTTTCCCAAAATAAAAAAATTAAAAATTTTTTTTATATTAATCTGTCTTATATACCACCTATCAAGGCTTTTCCAGCCATCTATTATTTTTTTTAAACCGGTATCAAAAATCATGCGGTAGAGGGTTAACAATTGGTGACTTTTGTTCGAATGAGTTATACTGATTAATAGCAGAAGAAATAAACAAGTGAGCGTTATCAGTTGAAGTGAAGCTAATTAAGTAAGCCCAATCAGTTGAAGTGAAGTGAAGGAACTGATTTTAATCAGTTGGAATGAAGTGAAACAAGGGAGCTCTATTAGTTGAAGTGAAGCTAGTTAAGTCAGCCCAATCAGTTAAAGTACATGGATTACAACGATGAGGTTTTTAAAAGTAAACGCTAAGTTTTATCATTCAAAATTTTATTTATTAATTCAATATGAAAACAATTCAAATAAACTTTTAAAATAATAATTCAATGATATATAAAGCAAACTAATTAATTAAAAATCAAAACAATTCAAATAAATTTTTGAACGAATAATAATTAAATGATAAATAAAGCAAACTATTAAATTAAATTAAGGGATATAGCAAAAAAAAAACAATTAACCAAATTAAATCAAAAAACAAAGCAAGTGAAATCAAAATAAAGAAAACTAAGAAATAACAACATGTTTAATTTTCATAATAATAATCAAAAATTAATCAAACTAATAATTAAATGATAATTTTTAAAAATTAAATAATAAATTAAATTGAAAAGGATGACCAAATATGGTATTGACTAAGATGATAAATATTCCTGTAAAGAGTAAAATATTAGTAGTTATAAGATAGTAATACTGAAACTATATCATGCAAAATTTGAACAGAATCAGTGTTCAAAATATCAAGTAGTACTTAACAAAGGTTAGGTAAAGTCTTGACCTTATGATATGTTACAATATTTATGGCAGATTGTAGCTTAACAATGGGTGACTTTTGTTCGAATGAGTTATACTGATTAATAGCAGAAGAAATAAACAAGTGAGCGTTATCAGTTGAAGTGAAGCTAACTAAGTGAGCCCAATCAGTTGAAGTACATGGATTAGAACGATTAGGTTTTTGAAAGAAAACGCAAAATTTTAACATTCAAAATTTTATTTATTAATTCAATATGAAAACAATTCAAATAAACTTTCAAAATAATAATTAAATGATAAATAAAGCAAACTAAATAATTGAAAATTAAAACAACTCAAATAAATTTTTAAACTGATAATATTTATATAAATGATAAATAAAGCAAACTAATTAATAAAATTAAATTAAATCAAAAAACAAAGCAAGTGAAATCAAAATAAAGAAAACTAAGAAATAACTACATGTTAAATTTTCAAAATAATAATCAAAAATAAATCAAACTAATAATTAAATGATAATTTTCAAAAATTAAATAATAAATTAAATTCAAAAGGATGACCAAATGATGGTATTGACTAAGATGATAAATATTCCTGTAAAGAGTAAAATATTAGTAGTTATAAGATAGTAATACTGAAACTATATCATTCAAATTTTGAACAGAATTAGTGTTCAAAATTTCAAGTAGTACTTAACAAAGGTTAGGTAAAGTCTTGACCTTATGATATGTTACAATATTTATGGCAGATTGTAGCTTAACAATGGGTGACTTTTGTTCGAATGAGTTATACTGATTACTAGCAGAAGAAATAAATAAGTGAGCGTTATCAGTTGAAGTGAAGCTAACTAATTGAGCCCAATCAGTTGAAGTACATGGATTAGAACGATTATGTTTTTGAAAGAAAACGCAAAGTTTTATCATTCAAAATTTTATTTATTAATTCAATATGAAAACAATTCAAATAAACTTTCAAAATAATTTTTGAATGTTAAATCAAGCAAACTAATTAATTAAAAGTAAAAACAATCCAAAGAAATTTTTGAACGAATAATAATTAAATGATACATAAAGCAAACTAATAAGAAAATTAAAGGATACTGGAGAAAAAAAAAAACAATTAAGCAAATTAAATCAAAAAACAAAGCAAGTGAAATCAAAATAAAGAAAACTAAGAAATAACTACATGTTAAATTTTCAAAATAAAAATCAAACTAAATCAAACTAATAATTAAATGATAATTTTCAAAAATTAAATAATAAATTAAATTCAAACGGATGACCAAATGATGGTATTGACTAAGATGATAAATATTCCTGTAAAGAGTAAGATATTAGTAGTTATAAGATAGTAATACTGAAACTATATCATGCAAATTTTGAACAGAATTAGTGTTCAAAATTTCAAGTAGTACTTAACAAAGGTTAGGTAAAGTTTTGACTTAATGATATGTTACAATATTTATGGCAGATTGTACCTTAACAATGGATGAATTTTGTTCGAATGAGTTATACTGATTAATAGCAGAAGAAATAAACAAGTGAGCGTTATCAGTTGAAGTGAAGCTAACTAAGTGAGCCCAATCAGTTGAAGTACATGGATTAGAACGATTAGGTTTTTGAAAGAAAACGCGAAGTTTTATCATTCAAAATTTTATTTATTAATTGAATATGAAAACAATTCAAATAAACTTTCAAAATAATAATTAAATGATATATAAAGCAAACTAATTAATTAAAAATAAAAACAATTCTAAGAAATTTTTGAACGAATAATAATTAAATGATAAATAAAGCAAACTATTAAATTAAATTAAGGGATATAGCAAAAAAAAAAACAATTAAGCAAATTAAATCAAAAAACAAAGCAAGTGAAATCAAAATAAAGAAAACTAAGAAATAACTACATGTTTAATTTTCATAATAATATTCAAAAATTAATCAAACTAATAATTAAATGATAATTTTTAAAAATTAAATAATAAATTAAATTGAAAAGGATGACCAAATGATGGTATTGACTAAGATGATAAATATTCCTGTAAAGAGTAAGATATTAGTAGTTATAAGATAGTAATACTGAAACTATATCATTCAAATTTTGAACAGAATTAGTGTTCAAAATTTCAAGTAGTACTTAACAAAGGTTAGGTAAAGTTTTGACTTAATGATATGTTACAATATTTATGGCAGATTGTACCTTAACAATGGATGAATTTTGTTCGAATAAGTTATACTGATTAATAGCAGAAGAAATAAACAAGTGAGCGTTATCAGTTGAAGTGAAGCTAACTAAGTGAGCCCAATCAGTTGAAGTACATGGATTAGAACGATTAGGTTTTTGAAAGAAAACGCGAAGTTTTATCATTCAAAATTTTATTTATTAATTCAATATGAAAACAATTCAAATAAACTTTCAAAATAATAATTAAATGATATATAAAGCAAACTAATTAATTAAAAATCAAAACAATTCTAAGAAATTTTTGAACGAATAATAATTAAATGATAAATAAAGCAAACTATTAAATTAAATTAAGGGATATAGCAAAAAAAAAACAATTAAGCAAATTAAATCAAAAAACAAAGCAAGTGAAATCAGAATAAAGAAAACTAAGTAATAACTACATGGTAAATTTTCATAATAATATTCAAAAAATAATCAAACTAATAATTAAATGACAATTTTCAAAAATTAAATAATAAATTAAATTGAAAAGGATGACCAAATATGGTATTGACTAAGATGATAAATATTCCTGTAAAGAGTAAAATATTAGTAGTTATAAGATAGTAATACTGAAACTATATCATGCAAATTTTGAACAGAATTAGTGTTCAAAATTTCAAGTAGTACTTAACAAAGGTTAGGTAAAGTCTTGACCTTATGATATGTTACAATATTTATGGCAGATTGTAGCTTAACAATTGGTGACTTTTGTTCGAATGAGTTATACTGATTAATAGCAGAAGAAATAAACAAGTGAGCGTTATCAGTTGAAGTGAAGCTAACTAAGTGAGCCCAATCAGTTGAAGTACATGGATTAGAACGATTAGGTTTTTGAAAGAAAACGCGAAGTTTTATCATTCAAAATTTTATTTATTAATTGAATATGAAAACAATTCAAATAAACTTTCAAAATAATAATTAAATGATATATAAAGCAAACTAATTAATTAAAAATAAAAACAATTCTAAGAAATTTTTGAACGAATAATAATTAAATGATAAATAAAGCAAACTATTAAATTAAATTAAGGGATATAGCAAAAAAAAAAACAATTAAGCAAATTAAATCAAAAAACAAAGCAAGTGAAATCAAAATAAAGAAAACTAAGAAATAACAACATGTTTAATTTTCATAATAATAATCAAAAATTAATCAAACTAATAATTAAATGATAATTTTTAAAAATTAAATAATAAATTAAATTGAAAAGGATGACCAAATATGGTATTGACTAAGATGATAAATATTCCTGTAAAGAGTAAAATATTAGTAGTTATAAGATAGTAATACTGAAACTATATCATGCAAAATTTGAACAGAATCAGTGTTCAAAATATCAAGTAGTACTTAACAAAGGTTAGGTAAAGTTTTGACTTAATGATATGTTACAATATTTATGGCAGATTGTACCTTAACAATGGATGAATTTTGTTCGAATAAGTTATACTGATTAATAGCAGAAGAAATAAACAAGTGAGCGTTATCAGTTGAAGTGAAGCTAACTAAGTGAGCCCAATCAGTTGAAGTACATGGATTAGAACGATTAGGTTTTTGAAAGAAAACGCGAAGTTTTATCATTCAAAATTTTATTTATTAATTGAATATGAAAACAATTCAAATAAACTTTCAAAATAATAATTAAATGATATATAAAGCAAACTAATTAATTAAAAATAAAAACAATTCTAAGAAATTTTTGAACGAATAATAATTAAATGATAAATAAAGCAAACTATTAAATTAAATTAAGGGATATAGCAAAAAAAAAACAATTAAGCAAATTAAATCAAAAAACAAAGCAAGTGAAATCAAAATAAAGAAAACTAAGAAATAACTACATGTTTAATTTTCATAATAATAATCAAAAATTAATCAAACTAATAATTAAATGATAATTTTTAAAAATTAAATAATAAATTAAATTGAAAAGGATGACCAAATATGGTATTGACTAAGATGATAAATATTCCTGTAAAGAGTAAAATATTAGTAGTTATAAGATAGTAATACTGAAACTATATCATGCAAATTTTGAACAGAATTAGTGTTCAAAATTTCAAGTAGTACTTAACAAAGGTTAGGTAAAGTCTTGACCTTATGATATGTTACAATATTTATGGCAGATTGTAGCTTAACAATTGGTGACTTTTGTTCGAATGAGTTATACTGATTAATAGCAGAAGAAATAAACAAGTGAGCGTTATCAGTTGAAGTGAAGCTAACTAAGTGAGCCCAATCAGTTGAAGTACATGGATTACAACGATGAGGTTTTTAAAAGTAAACGCTAAGTTTTATCATACAAAATTTTATTTGTTAATTCAATATGAAAACAATTCAAATAAACTTTTAAAATAATAATTAAATGATATATAAAGCAAACTAATTAATTAAAAATCAAAACAATTCAAATAAATTTTTGAACGTATAATAATTAAATGATAAATAAAGCAAACTATTAAATTAAATTAAGGGATATAGCAAAAAAAAAACAATTAAGCAAATTAAATCAAAAAACAAAGCAAGTGAAATCAAAATAAAGAAAACTAAGAAATAACTACATGTTTAATTTTCATAATAATAATCAAAAATTAATCAAACTAATAATTAAATGATAATTTTTAAAAATTAAATAATAAATTAAATTGAAAAGGATGACCAAATATGGTATTGACTAAGATGATAAATATTCCTGTAAAGAGTAAAATATTAGTAGTTATAAGATAGTAATACTGAAACTATATCATGCAAAATTTGAACAGAATCAGTGTTCAAAATTTCAAGTAGTACTTAACAAAGGTTAGGTAAAGTCTTGACCTTATGATATGTTACAATATTTATGGCAGATTGTAGCTTAACAACGGGTGACTTTTGTTCGAATGAGTTATACTGATTAATAGCAGAAGAAATAAACAAGTGAGCGTTATCAGTTGAAGTGAAGCTAACTAAGTGAGCCCAATCAGTTGAAGTACATGGATTAGAACGATTAGGTTTTTGAAAGAAAACGCAAAGTTTTATCATTCAAAATTTTATTTATTAATTCAATATGAAAACAATTCAAATAAACTTTCAAAATAATTTTTGAATGTTAAATCAAGCAAACTAATTAATTAAAAGTAAAACAACTCAAATAAATTTGTAAACTGATAATATTTATATAAATGATAAATAAAGCAAACTAATTAATAAAATTAAAGGATACAGCAAAAAAAAACAATTAAGCAAATTAAATCAAAAAACAAAGCAAGTGAAATCAAAATAAAGAAAACTAAGAAATAACTACATGTTAAATTTTCAAAATAATAATCAAAAATAAATCAAACTAATAATTAAATGATAATTTTCAAAAATTAAATAATAAATTAAATTCAAAAGGATGACCAAATATGGTATTGACTAAGTGACAAATATTCCTGTAAAGAGTAAAATATTAGTAGTTATAAGATAGTAATACTGAAACTATATCATGCAAATTTTGAACAGAATTAGTGTTCAAAATTTCAAGTAGTACTTAACAAAGGTTAGGTAAAGTCTTGACCTTATGATATGTTACAATATTTATGGCAGATTGTAGCTTAACAATGGATGAATTTTGTTCGAATGAATTATACTCATTAGTAGCAGAAGAAATAAACAAGTGAGCGTTATCAGTTGAAGTGAAGGCAACTAAGTGAGCCCAATCAGTTGAAGTACATGGATTAGAACGATTAGGTTTTTGAAAGAAAACGCAAAGTTTTATCATTCAAAATTTTATTTATTAATTCAATATGAAAACAATTCAAATAAACTTTCAAAATAATTTTTGAATGTTAAATCAAGCAAACTAATTAATTAAAAGTAAAACAACTCAAATAAATTTGTAAACTGATAATATTTATATAAATGATAAATAAAGCAAACTAATTAATAAAATTAAAGGATACAGCAAAAAAAAACAATTAAGCAAATTAAATCAAAAAACAAAGCAAGTGAAATCAAAATAAAGAAAACTAAGAAATAACTACATGTTAAATTTTCAAAATAATAATCAAAAATAAATCAAACTAATAATTAAATGATAATTTTCAAAAATTAAATAATAAATTAAATTCAAAAGGATGACCAAATGATGGTATTGACTAAGATGATAAATATTCCTGTAAAGAGTAAAATATTAGTAGTTATAAGATAGTAATACTGAAACTATATCATTCCAATTTTGTACAGAATTAGTGTTCAAAATTTCAAGTATTAGTTAACAAAGGTTAGGTAAAGTTTTGACCTTATGATATGTTACAAGATTTATGGCAGATTGTAGCTTAACAATGGGTGACTTTTGTTCGAATGAGTTATACTGATTAATAGCAGAAGAAATAAACAAGTGAGCGTTATCAGTTGAAGTGAAGGCAACTAAGTGAGCCCAATCAGTTGAAGTACATGGATTAGAACGATTAGGTTTTTGAAAGAAAACGCAAAGTTTTATCATTCAAAATTTTATTTATTAATTCAATATGAAAACAATTCAAATAAACTTTCAAAATAATTTTTGAATGTTAAATCAAGCAAACTAATTAATTAAAAGTAAAACAACTCAAATAAATTTGTAAACTGATAATATTTATATAAATGATAAATAAAGCAAACTATTAAATTAAATTAAGGGATATAGCAAAAAAAAAAACAATTAAGCAAATTAAATCAAAAAACAAAGCAAGTGAAATCAAAATAAAGAAAACTAAGAAATAACTACATGTTTAATTTTCATAATAATAATCAAAAATTAATCAAACTAATAATTAAATGATAATTTTCAAAAATTAAATAATAAATTAAATTCAAACGGATGACCAAATGATGGTATTGACTAAGATGATAAATATTCCTGTAAAGAGTAAGATATTAGTAGTTATAAGATAGTAATACTGAAACTATATCATGCAAATTTTGAACAGAATTAGTGTTCAAAATTTCAAGTAGTACTTAACAAAGGTTAGGTAAAGTTTTGACTTAATGATATGTTACAATATTTATGGCAGATTGTACCTTAACAATGGATGAATTTTGTTCGAATGAGTTATACTGATTAATAGCAGAAGAAATAAACAAGTGAGCGTTATCAGTTGAAGTGAAGCTAACTAAGTGAGCCCAATCAGTTGAAGTACATGGATTAGAACGATTAGGTTTTTGAAAGAAAACGCGAAGTTTTATCATTCAAAATTTTATTTATTAATTCAATATGAAAACAATTCAAATTAACTTTCAAAATAATAATTAAATGATATATAAAGCAAACTAATTAATTAAAAATCAAAACAATTCTAAGAAATTTTTGAACGAATAATAATTAAATGATAAATAAAGCAAACTATTAAATTAAATTAAGGGATATAGCAAAAAAAAAACAATTAAGCAAATTAAATCAAAAAACAAAGCAAGTGAAATCAAAATAAACAAAACTAAGAAATAACTACATGTTTAATTTTCATAATAATAATCAAAAATTAATCAAACTAATAATTAAATGATAATTTTTAAAAATTAAATAATAAATTAAATTGAAAAGGATGACCAAATATGGTATTGACTAAGATGATAAATATTCCTGTAAAGAGTAAAATATTAGTAGTTATAAGATAGTAATACTGAAACTATATCATGCAAATTTTGAACAGAATTAGTGTTCAAAATTTCAAGTAGTACTTAACAAAGGTTAGGTAAAGTCTTGACCTTATGATATGTTACAATATTTATGGCAGATTGTAGCTTAACAATTGGTGACTTTTGTTCGAATGAGTTATACTGATTAATAGCAGAAGAAATAAACAAGTGAGCGTTATCAGTTGAAGTGAAGCTAACTAAGTGAGCCCAATCAGTTGAAGTACATGGATTACAACGATGAGGTTTTTAAAAGTAAACGCTAAGTTTTATCATTCAAAATTTTATTTATTAATTCAATATGAAAACAATTCAAATAAACTTTTAAAATAATAATTAAATGATATATAAAGCAAACTAATTAATTAAAAATCAAAACAATTCAAATAAATTTTTGAACGTATAATAATTAAATGATAAATAAAGCAAACTATTAAATTAAATTAAGGGATATAGCAAAAAAAAAACAATTAAGCAAATTAAATCAAAAAACAAAGCAAGTGAAATCAAAATAAAGAAAACTAAGAAATAACTACATGTTTAATTTTCATAATAATAATCAAAAATTAATCAAACTAATAATTAAATGATAATTTTTAAAAATTAAATAATAAATTAAATTGAAAAGGATGACCAAATATGGTATTGACTAAGATGATAAATATTCCTGTAAAGAGTAAAATATTAGTAGTTATAAGATAGTAATACTGAAACTATATCATGCAAAATTTGAACAGAATCAGTGTTCAAAATTTCAAGTAGTACTTAACAAAGGTTAGGTAAAGTCTTGACCTTATGATATGTTACAATATTTATGGCAGATTGTACCTTAACAATGGATGAATTTTGTTCGAATGAGTTATACTGATTAATAGCAGAAGAAATAAACAAGTGAGCGTTATCAGTTGAAGTGAAGCTAACTAAGTGAGCCCAATCAGTTGAAGTACATGGATTAGAACGATTAGGTTTTTGAAAGAAAACGCAAAGTTTTATCATTCAAAATTTTATTTATTAATTCAATATGAAAACAATTCAAATAAACTTTTAAAATAATAATTAAATGATAAATAAAGCAAACTAAATAATTGAAAATTAAAACAACTCAAATAAATTTTTAAACTGATAATATTTATATAAATGATAAATAAAGCAAACTAATTAATAAAATTAAAGGATATAGCAAAAAAAAAACAATTAAGCAAATTAAATCAAAAAACAAAGCAAGTGAAATCAAAATAAAGAAAACTAAGAAATAACTACATGTTTAATTTTCATAATAATAATCAAAAATTAATCAAACTAATAATTAAATGATAATTTTTAAAAATTAAATAATAAATTAAATTAAAAAGGATGACCAAATGATGGTATTGACTAAGATGATAAATATTCCTGTAAAGAGTAAAATATTAGTAGTTATAAGATAGTAATACTGAAACTATATCATGCAAATTTTGAACAGAATTAGTGTTCAAAATTTCAAGTAGTACTTAACAAAGGTTAGGTAAAGTTTTGACTTAATGATATGTTACAATATTTATGGCAGATTGTACCTTAACAATGGATGAATTTTGTTCGAATGAGTTATACTGATTAATAGCAGAAGAAATAAACAAGTGAGCGTTATCAGTTGAAGTGAAGCTAACTAAGTGAGCCCAATCAGTTGAAGTACATGGATTAGAACGATTAGGTTTTTGAAAGAAAACGCGAAGTTTTATCATTCAAAATTTTATTTATTAATTGAATATGAAAACAATTCAAATAAACTTTCAAAATAATAATTAAATGATATATAAAGCAAACTAATTAATTAAAAATAAAAACAATTCTAAGAAATTTTTGAACGAATAATAATTAAATGATAAATAAAGCAAACTATTAAATTAAATTAAGGGATATAGCAAAAAAAAAACAATTAAGCAAATTAAATCAAAAAACAAAGCAAGTGAA
This sequence comes from Bombylius discolor, assembly GCA_939192795.1. Taxonomy (NCBI): domain Eukaryota; kingdom Metazoa; phylum Arthropoda; class Insecta; order Diptera; family Bombyliidae; genus Bombylius; species Bombylius discolor. Next base: position 25,609,043 of record OW584239.1, read on the forward strand.
ATCAAAATAAAGAAAACTAAGAAATAACTACATGTTTAATTTTCATAATAATAATCAAAAATTAATCAAACTAATAATTAAATGATAATTTTCAAAAATTAAATAATAAATTAAATTAAAAAGGATGACCAAATATGGTATTGACTAAGATGATAAATATTCCTGTAAAGAGTAAAATATTAGTAGTTATAAGATAGTAATACTGAAACTATATCATGCAAATTTTGAACAGAATTAGTGTTCAAAATTTCAAGTAGTACTTAACAAAGGTTAGGTAAAGTCTTGACCTTATGATATGTTACAATATTTATGGCAGATTGTAGCTTAACAATTGGTGACTTTTGTTCGAATGAGTTATACTGATTAATAGCAGAAGAAATAAACAAGTGAGCGTTATCAGTTGAAGTGAAGGCAACTAAGTGAGCCCAATCAGTTGAAGTACATGGATTAGAACGATTAGGTTTTTAAAAGTGAACGCTAAGTTTTATCATTCAAAATTTTATTTATTAATTCAATATGAAAACAATTCAAATAAACTTTTAAAATAATAATTAAATGATATATAAAGCAAACTAATTAATTAAAAATCAAAACAATTCTAAGAAATTTTTGAACGTATAATAATTAAATGATAAATAAAGCAAACTATTAAATTAAATTAAGGGATATAGCAAAAAAAAAACAATTAAGCAAATTAAATCAAAAAACAAAGCAAGTGAAATCAAAATAAAGAAAACTAAGAAATAACTACATGTTTAATTTTCATAATAATAATCAAAAATTAATCAAACTAATAATTAAATGATAATTTTTAAAAATTAAATAATAAATTAAATTGAAAAGGATGACCAAATATGGTATTGACTAAGATGATAAATATTCCTGTAAAGAGTAAAATATTAGTAGTTATAAGATAGTAATACTGAAACTATATCATGCAAAATTTGAACAGAATCAGTGTTCAAAATTTCAAGTAGTACTTAACAAAGGTTAGGTAAAGTCTTGACCTTATGATATGTTACAATATTTATGGCAGATTGTAGCTTAACAACGGGTGACTTTTGTTCGAATGAGTTATACTGATTAATAGCAGAAGAAATAAACAAGTGAGCGTTATCAGTTGAAGTGAAGCTAACTAAGTGAGCCCAATCAGTTGAAGTACATGGATTAGAACGATTAGGTTTTTGAAAGAAAACGCAAAGTTTTATCATTCAAAATTTTATTTATTAATTCAATATGAAAACAATTCAAATAAACTTTCAAAATAATTTTTGAATGTTAAATCAAGCAAACTAATTAATTAAAAGTAAAACAACTCAAATAAATTTTTGAACGTATAATAATTAAATGATAAATAAAGCAAACTATTAAATTAAATTAAGGGATATAGCAAAAAAAAAACAATTAAGCAAATTAAATCAAAAAACAAAGCAAGTGAAATCAAAATAAAGAAAACTAAGAAATAACTACATGTTAAATTTTCAAAATAATAATCAAAAATAAATCAAACTAATAATTAAATGATAATTTTCAAAAATTAAATAATAAATTAAATTCAAAAGGATGACCAAATATGGTATTGACTAAGTGACAAATATTCCTGTAAAGAGTAAAATATTAGTAGTTATAAGATAGTAATACTGAAACTATATCATGCAAATTTTGAACAGAATTAGTGTTCAAAATTTCAAGTAGTACTTAACAAAGGTTAGGTAAAGTCTTGACCTTATGATATGTTACAATATTTATGGCAGATTGTAGCTTAACAATGGGTGACTTTTGTTCGAATGAGTTATACTGATTAATAGCAGAAGAAATAAACAAGTGAGCGTTATCAGTTGAAGTGAAGGCAACTAAGTGAGCCCAATCAGTTGAAGTACATGGATTAGAACGATTAGGTTTTTGAAAGAAAACGCAAAGTTTTATCATTCAAAATTTTATTTATTAATTCAATATGAAAACAATTCAAATAAACTTTCAAAATAATTTTTGAATGTTAAATCAAGCAAACTAATTAATTAAAAGTAAAACAACTCAAATAAATTTGTAAACTGATAATATTTATATAAATGATAAATAAAGCAAACTAATTAATAAAATTAAAGGATACAGCAAAAAAAAACAATTAAGCAAATTAAATCAAAAAACAAAGCAAGTGAAATCAAAATAAAGAAAACTAAGAAATAACTACATGTTAAATTTTCAAAATAATAATCAAAAATAAATCAAACTAATAATTAAATGATAATTTTCAAAAATTAAATAATAAATTAAATTCAAAAGGATGACCAAATGATGGTATTGACTAAGATGATAAATATTCCTGTAAAGAGTAAAATATTAGTAGTTATAAGATAGTAATACTGAAACTATATCATTCCAATTTTGTACAGAATTAGTGTTCAAAATTTCAAGTATTAGTTAACAATGGTTAGGTAAAGTTTTGACCTTATGATATGTTACAATATTTATGGCAGATTGTAGCTTAACAATGGGTGACATTTGTTCGAATGAGTTATACTGATTAATAGCAGAAGAAATAAACAAGTGAGCGTTATCAGTTGAAGTGAAGGCAACTAAGTGAGCCCAATCAGTTGAAGTACATGGATTAGAACGATTAGGTTTTTGAAAGAAAACGCAAAGTTTTATCATTCAAAATTTTATTTATTAATTCAATATGAAAACAATTCAAATAAACTTTCAAAATAATTTTTGAATGTTAAATCAAGCAAACTAATTAATTAAAAGTAAAACAACTCAAATAAATTTGTAAACTGATAATATTTATATAAATGATAAATAAAGCAAACTAATTAATAAAATTAAAGGATACAGCAAAAAAAAACAATTAAGCAAATTAAATCAAAAAACAAAGCAAGTGAAATCAAAATAAAGAAAACTAAGAAATAACTACATGTTAAATTTTCAAAATAATAATCAAAAATAAATCAAACTAATAATTAAATGATAATTTTCAAAAATTAAATAATAAATTAAATTCAAAAGGATGACCAAATGATGGTATTGACTAAGATGATAAATATTCCTGTAAAGAGTAAAATATTAGTAGTTATAAGATAGTAATACTGAAACTATATCATTCCAATTTTGTACAGAATTAGTGTTCAAAATTTCAAGTATTAGTTAACAAAGGTTAGGTAAAGTTTTGACCTTATGATATGTTACAAGATTTATGGCAGATTGTAGCTTAACAATGGGTGACTTTTGTTCGAATGAGTTATACTGATTAATAGCAGAAGAAATAAACAAGTGAGCGTTATCAGTTGAAGTGAAGGCAACTAAGTGAGCCCAATCAGTTGAAGTACATGGATTAGAACGATTAGGTTTTTGAAAGAAAACGCAAAGTTTTATCATTCAAAATTTTATTTATTAATTCAATATGAAAACAATTCAAATAAACTTTCAAAATAATTTTTGAATGTTAAATCAAGCAAACTAATTAATTAAAAGTAAAACAACTCAAATAAATTTGTAAACTGATAATATTTATATAAATGATAAATAAAGCAAACTAATTAATAAAATTAAAGGATACAGCAAAAAAAAACAATTAAGCAAATTAAATCAAAAAACAAAGCAAGTGAAATCAAAATAAAGAAAACTAAGAAATAACTACATGTTAAATTTTCAAAATAATAATCAAAAATAAATCAAACTAATAATTAAATGATAATTTTCAAAAATTAAATAATAAATTAAATTCAAAAGGATGACCAAATATGGTATTGACTAAGTGACAAATATTCCTGTAAAGAGTAAAATATTAGTAGTTAAAAGATAGTAATACTGAAACTATATCATGCAAATTTTGAACAGAATTAGTGTTCAAAATTTCAAGTAGTACTTAACAAAGCTTAGGTAAAGTCTTGACCTTATGATATGTTACAATATTTATGGCAGATTGTAGCTTAACAATGGGTGACTTTTGTTCGAATGAGTTATACTGATTAATAGCAGAAGAAATAAACAAGTGAGCGTTATCAGTTGAAGTGAAGCTAACTAAGTGAGCCCAATCAGTTGAATTGAAGTGAAGGAACTGATTTTAATCAGTTGGAATGAAGTGAAACAAGGGAGCTCTATTAGTTGAAGTGAAGCTAGTTAAGTCAGCCCAATCAGTTAAAGTACATGGATTACAACGATGAAGTTTTTAAAAGTAAACGCTAAGTTTTATCATTCAAAATTTTATTTATTAATTCAATATGAAAACAATTCAAATAAACTTTTAAAATAATAATTAAATGATATATAAAGCAAACTAATTAATTAAAAATCGAAACAATTCAAATAAATTTTTGAACGAATAATAATTAAATGATAAATAAAGCAAACTATTAAATTAAATTAAGGGATATAGCAAAAAAAAAAACAATTAAGCAAATTAAATCAAAAAACAAAGCAAGTGAAATCAGAATAAAGAAAACTAAGTAATAACTACATGGTAAATTTTCATAATAATATTCAAAAAATAATCAAACTAATAATTAAATGACAATTTTCAAAAATTAAATAATAAATTAAATTGAAAAGGATGACCAAATATGGTATTGACTAAGATGATAAATATTCCTGTAAAGAGTAAAATATTAGTAGTTATAAGATAGTAATACTGAAACTATATCATGCAAATTTTGAACAGAATTAGTGTTCAAAATTTCAAGTAGTACTTAACAAAGGTTAGGTAAAGTCTTGACCTTATGATATGTTACAATATTTATGGCAGATTGTAGCTTAACAATTGGTGACTTTTGTTCGAATGAGTTATACTGATTAATAGCAGAAGAAATAAACAAGTGAGCGTTATCAGTTGAAGTGAAGCTAACTAAGTGAGCCCAATCAGTTGAAGTACATGGATTACAACGATGAGGTTTTTAAAAGTAAACGCTAAGTTTTATCATTCAAAATTTTATTTATTAATTCAATATGAAAACAATTCAAATAAACTTTTAAAATAATAATTCAATGATATATAAAGCAAACTAATTAATTAAAAATCAAAACAATTCAAATAAATTTTTGAACGTATAATAATTAAATGATAAATAAAGCAAACTATTAAATTAAATTAAGGGATATAGCAAAAAAAAAAACAATTAAGCAAATTAAATCAAAAAACAAAGCAAGTGAAATCAAAATAAAGAAAACTAAGAAATAACTACATGTTTAATTTTCATAATAATAATCAAAAATTAATCAAACTAATAATTAAATGATAATTTTTAAAAATTAAATAATAAATTAAATTGAAAAGGATGACCAAATATGGTATTGACTAAGATGATAAATATTCCTGTAAAGAGTAAAATATTAGTAGTTATAAGATAGTAATACTGAAACTATATCATGCAAAATTTGAACAGAATCAGTGTTCAAAATTTCAAGTAGTACTTAACAAAGGTTAGGTAAAGTCTTGACCTTATGATATGTTACAATATTTATGGCAGATTGTACCTTAACAATGGATGAATTTTGTTCGAATGAGTTATACTGATTAATAGCAGAAGAAATAAACAAGTGAGCGTTATCAGTTGAAGTGAAGCTAACTAAGTGAGCCCAATCAGTTGAAGTACATGGATTGGAACGATTAGGTTTTTGAAAGAAAACGCAAAGTTTTATCATTCAAAATTTTATTTATTAATTCAATATGAAAACAATTCAAATAAACTTTTAAAATAATAATTAAATGATAAATAAAGCAAACTAAATAATTGAAAATTAAAACAACTCAAATAAATTTTTAAACTGATAATATTTATATAAATGATAAATAAAGCAAACTAATTAATAAAATTAAAGGATATAGCAAAAAAAAAACAATTAAGCAAATTAAATCAAAAAACAAAGCAAGTGAAATCAAAATAAAGAAAACTAAGAAATAACTACATGTTTAATTTTCATAATAATAATCAAAAATTAATCAAACTAATAATTAAATGATAATTTTCAAAAATTAAATAATAAATTAAATTAAAAAGGATGACCAAATGATGGTATTGACTAAGATGATAAATATTCCTGTAAAGAGTAAAATATTAGTAGTTATAAGATAGTAATACTGAAACTATATCATGCAAATTTTGAACAGAATTAGTGTTCAAAATTTCAAGTAGTACTTAACAAAGGTTAGGTAAAGTTTTGACTTAATGATATGTTACAATATTTATGGCAGATTGTACCTTAACAATGGATGAATTTTGTTCGAATGAGTTATACTGATTAATAGCAGAAGAAATAAACAAGTGAGCGTTATCAGTTGAAGTGAAGCTAACTAAGTGAGCCCAATCAGTTGAAGTACATGGATTAGAACGATTAGGTTTTTGAAAGAAAACGCGAAGTTTTATCATTCAAAATTTTATTTATTAATTGAATATGAAAACAATTCAAATAAACTTTCAAAATAATAATTAAATGATATATAAAGCAAACTAATTAATTAAAAATAAAAACAATTCTAAGAAATTTTTGAACGAATAATAATTAAATGATAAATAAAGCAAACTATTAAATTAAATTAAGGGATATAGCAAAAAAAAAACAATTAAGCAAATTAAATCAAAAAACAAAGCAAGTGAAATCAAAATAAAGAAAACTAAGAAATAACTACATGTTTAATTTTCATAATAATAATCAAAAATTAATCAAACTAATAATTAAATGATAATTTTTAAAAATTAAATAATAAATTAAATTGAAAAGGATGACCAAATATGGTATTGACTAAGATGATAAATATTCCTGTAAAGAGTAAAATATTAGTAGTTATAAGATAGTAATACTGAAACTATATCATGCAAATTTTGAACAGAATTAGTGTTCAAAATTTCAAGTAGTACTTAACAAAGGTTAGGTAAAGTCTTGACCTTATGATATGTTACAATATTTATGGCAGATTGTAGCTTAACAATTGGTGACTTTTGTTCGAATGAGTTATACTGATTAATAGCAGAAGAAATAAACAAGTGAGCGTTATCAGTTGAAGTGAAGCTAACTAAGTGAGCCCAATCAGTTGAAGTACATGGATTTCAACGATGAGGTTTTTAAAAGTAAACGCTAAGTTTTATCATACAAAATTTTATTTATTAATTCAATATGAAAACAATTCAAATAAACTTTTAAAATAATAATTAAATGATATATAAAGCAAACTAATTAATTAAAAATCAAAACAATTCAAATAAATTTTTGAACGTATAATAATTAAATGATAAATAAAGCAAACTATTAAATTAAATTAAGGGATATAGCAAAAAAAAAACAATTAAGCAAATTAAATCAAAAAACAAAGCAAGTGAAATCAAAATAAAGAAAACTAAGAAATAACTACATGTTTAATTTTCATAATAATAATCAAAAATTAATCAAACTAATAATTAAATGATAATTTTTAAAAATTAATTAATAAATTAAATTGAAAAGGATGACCAAATATGGTATTGACTAAGATGATAAATATTCCTGTAAAGAGTAAAATATTAGTAGTTATAAGATAGTAATACTGAAACTATATCATGCAAAATTTGAACAGAATCAGTGTTCAAAATTTCAAGTAGTACTTAACAAAGGTTAGGTAAAGTCTTGACCTTATGATATGTTACAATATTTATGGCAGATTGTACCTTAACAATGGATGAATTTTGTTCGAATGAGTTATACTGATTAATAGCAGAAGAAATAAACAAGTGAGCGTTATCAGTTGAAGTGAAGCTAACTAAGTGAGCCCAATCAGTTGAAGTACATGGATTAGAACGATTAGGTTTTTGAAAGAAAACGCAAAGTTTTATCATTCAAAATTTTATTTATTAATTCAATATGAAAACAATTCAAATAAACTTTCAAAATAATTTTTGAATGTTAAATCAAGCAAACTAATTAATTAAAAGTAAAACAACTCAAATAAATTTGTAAACTGATAATATTTATATAAATGATAAATAAAGCAAACTAATTAATAAAATTAAAGGATACAGCAAAAAAAAACAATTAAGCAAATTAAATCAAAAAACAAAGCAAGTGAAATCAAAATAAAGAAAACTAAGAAATAACTACATGTTAAATTTTCAAAATAATAATCAAAAATAAATCAAACTAATAATTAAATGATAATTTTCAAAAATTAAATAATAAATTAAATTCAAAAGGATGACCAAATATGGTATTGACTAAGTGACAAATATTCCTGTAAAGAGTAAAATATTAGTAGTTATAAGATAGTAATACTGAAACTATATCATGCAAATTTTGAACAGAATTAGTGTTCAAAATTTCAAGTAGTACTTAACAAAGGTTAGGTAAAGTCTTGACCTTATGATATGTTACAATATTTATGGCAGATTGTAGCTTAACAATGGATGAATTTTGTTCGAATGAATTATACTCATTAGTAGCAGAAGAAATAAACAAGTGAGCGTTATCAGTTGAAGTGAAGGCAACTAAGTGAGCCCAATCAGTTGAAGTACATGGATTAGAACGATTAGGTTTTTGAAAGAAAACGCTAAGTTTTATCATTCAAAATTTTATTTATTAATTCAATATGAAAACAATTCAAATAAACTTTCAAAATAATTTTTGAATGTTAAATCAAGCAAACTAATTAATTAAAAGTAAAACAACTCAAATAAATTTGTAAACTGATAATATTTATATAAATGATAAATAAAGCAAACTAATTAATAAAATTAAAGGATACAGCAAAAAAAAACAATTAAGCAAATTAAATCAAAAAACAAAGCAAGTGAAATCAAAATAAAGAAAACTAAGAAATAACTACATGTTAAATTTTCAAAATAATAATCAAAAATAAATCAAACTAATAATTAAATGATAATTTTCAAAAATTAAATAATAAATTAAATTCAAAAGGATGACCAAATGATGGTATTGACTAAGATGATAAATATTCCTGTAAAGAGTAAAATATTAGTAGTTATAAGATAGTAATACTGAAACTATATCATTCCAATTTTGTACAGAATTAGTGTTCAAAATTTCAAGTATTAGTTAACAAAGGTTAGGTAAAGTTTTGACCTTATGATATGTTACAAGATTTATGGCAGATTGTAGCTTAACAATGGGTGACTTTTGTTCGAATGAGTTATACTGATTAATAGCAGAAGAAATAAACAAGTGAGCGTTATCAGTTGAAGTGAAGGCAACTAAGTGAGCCCAATCAGTTGAAGTACATGGATTAGAACGATTAGGTTTTTGAAAGAAAACGCAAAGTTTTATCATTCAAAATTTTATTTATTAATTCAATATGAAAACAATTCAAATAAACTTTCAAAATAATTTTTGAATGTTAAATCAAGCAAACTAATTAATTAAAAGTAAAACAACTCAAATAAATTTGTAAACTGATAATATTTATATAAATGATAAATAAAGCAAACTATTAAATTAAATTAAGGGATATAGCAAAAAAAAAAACAATTAAGCAAATTAAATCAAAAAACAAAGCAAGTGAAATCAAAATAAAGAAAACTAAGAAATAACTACATGTTTAATTTTCATAATAATAATCAAAAATTAATCAAACTAATAATTAAATGATAATTTTCAAAAATTAAATAATAAATTAAATTCAAACGGATGACCAAATGATGGTATTGACTAAGATGATAAATATTCCTGTAAAGAGTAAGATATTAGTAGTTATAAGATAGTAATACTGAAACTATATCATGCAAATTTTGAACAGAATTAGTGTTCAAAATTTCAAGTAGTACTTAACAAAGGTTAGGTAAAGTTTTGACTTAATGATATGTTACAATATTTATGGCAGATTGTACCTTAACAATGGATGAATTTTGTTCGAATGAGTTATACTGATTAATAGCAGAAGAAATAAACAAGTGAGCGTTATCAGTTGAAGTGAAGCTAACTAAGTGAGCCCAATCAGTTGAAGTACATGGATTAGAACGATTAGGTTTTTGAAAGAAAACGCGAAGTTTTATCATTCAAAATTTTATTTATTAATTCAATATGAAAACAATTCAAATAAACTTTCAAAATAATAATTAAATGATATATAAAGCAAACTAATTAATTAAAAATCAAAACAATTCTAAGAAATTTTTGAACGAATAATAATTAAATGATAAATAAAGCAAACTATTAAATTAAATTAAGGGATATAGCAAAAAAAAAACAATTAAGCAAATTAAATCAAAAAACAAAGCAAGTGAAATCAAAATAAACAAAACTAAGAAATAACTACATGTTTAATTTTCATAATAATAATCAAAAATTAATCAAACTAATAATTAAATGATAATTTTTAAAAATTAAATAATAAATTAAATTGAAAAGGATGACCAAATATGGTATTGACTAAGATGATAAATATTCCTGTAAAGAGTAAAATATTAGTAGTTATAAGATAGTAATACTGAAACTATATCATGCAAATTTTGAACAGAATTAGTGTTCAAAATTTCAAGTAGTACTTAACAAAGGTTAGGTAAAGTCTTGACCTTATGATATGTTACAATATTTATGGCAGATTGTAGCTTAACAATTGGTGACTTTTGTTCGAATGAGTTATACTGATTAATAGCAGAAGAAATAAACAAGTGAGCGTTATCAGTTGAAGTGAAGCTAACTAAGTGAGCCCAATCAGTTGAAGTACATGGATTACAACGATGAGGTTTTTGAAAGAAAACGCGAAGTTTTATCATTCAAAATTTTATTTATTAATTCAATATGAAAACAATTCAAATAAACTTTTAAAATAATAATTAAATGATATATAAAGCAAACTAATTAATTAAAAATCAAAACAATTCAAATAAATTTTTGAACGTATAATAATTAAATGATAAATAAAGCAAACTATTAAATTAAATTAAGGGATATAGCAAAAAAAAAACAATTAAGCAAATTAAATCAAAAAACAAAGCAAGTGAAATCAAAATAAAGAAAACTAAGAAATAACTACATGTTTAATTTTCATAATAATAATCAAAAATTAATCAAACTAATAATTAAATGATAATTTTTAAAAATTAAATAATAAATTAAATTGAAAAGGATGACCAAATATGGTATTGACTAAGATGATAAATATTCCTGTAAAGAGTAAAATATTAGTAGTTATAAGATAGTAATACTGAAACTATATCATGCAAAATTTAAACAGAATCAGTGTTCAAAATTTCAAGTAGTACTTAACAAAGGTTAGGTAAAGTCTTGACCTTATGATATGTTACAATATTTATGGCAGATTGTACCTTAACAATGGATGAATTTTGTTCGAATGAGTTATACTGATTAATAGCAGAAGAAATAAACAAGTGAGCGTTATCAGTTGAAGTGAAGCTAACTAAGTGAGCCCAATCAGTTGAAGTACATGGATTAGAACGATTAGGTTTTTGAAAGAAAACGCAAAGTTTTATCATTCAAAATTTTATTTATTAATTCAATATGAAAACAATTCAAATAAACTTTTAAAATAATAATTAAATGATAAATAAAGCAAACTAAATAATTGAAAATTAAAACAACTCAAATAAATTTTTAAACTGATAATATTTATATAAATGATAAATAAAGCAAACTAATTAATAAAATTAAAGGATATAGCAAAAAAAAAACAATTAAGCAAATTAAATCAAAAAACAAAGCAAGTGAAATCAAAATAAAGAAAACTAAGAAATAACTACATGTTTAATTTTCATAATAATAATCAAAAATTAATCAAACTAATAATTAAATGATAATTTTTAAAAATTAAATAATAAATTAAATTAAAAAGGATGACCAAATGATGGTATTGACTAAGATGATAAATATTCCTGTAAAGAGTAAAATATTAGTAGTTATAAGATAGTAATACTGAAACTATATCATGCAAATTTTGAACAGAATTAGTGTTCAAAATTTCAAGTAGTACTTAACAAAGGTTAGATAAAGTTTTGACTTAATGATATGTTACAATATTTATGGCAGATTGTACCTTAACAATGGATGAATTTTGTTCGAATGAGTTATACTGATTAATAGCAGAAGAAATAAACAAGTGAGCGTTATCAGTTGAAGTGAAGCTAACTAAGTGAGCCCAATCAGTTGAAGTACATGGATTAGAACGATTAGGTTTTTGAAAGAAAACGCGAAGTTTTATCATTCAAAATTTTATTTATTAATTGAATATGAAAACAATTCAAATAAACTTTCAAAATAATAATTAAATGATATATAAAGCAAACTAATTAATTAAAAATAAAAACAATTCTAAGAAATTTTTGAACGAATAATAATTAAATGATAAATAAAGCAAACTATTAAATTAAATTAAGGGATATAGCAAAAAAAAAACAATTAAGCAAATTAAATCAAAAAACAAAGCAAGTGAAATCAAAATAAAGAAAACTGAAAAATAACAACATGTTTAATTTTCATAATAATAATCAAAAATAATCAAACTAATAATTAAATGATAATTTTTAAAAATTAAATAATAAATTAAATTGAAAAGGATGACCAAATATGGTATTGACTAAGATGATAAATATTCCTGTAAAGAGTAAAATATTAGTAGTTATAAGATAGTAATACTGAAACTATATCATGCAAATTTTGAACAGAATTAGTGTTCAAAATTTCAAGTAGTACTTAACAAAGGTTAGGTAAAGTCTTGACCTTATGATATGTTACAATATTTATGGCAGATTGTAGCTTAACAATTGGTGACTTTTGTTCGAATGAGTTATACTGATTAATAGCAGAAGAAATAAACAAGTGAGCGTTATCAGTTGAAGTGAAGGCAACTAAGTGAGCCCAATCAGTTGAAGTACATGGATTAGAACGATTAGGTTTTTAAAAGTAAACGCTAAGTTTTATCATTCAAAATTTTATTTATTAATTCAATATGAAAACAATTCAAATAAACTTTTAAAATAATAATTAAATGATATATAAAGCAAACTAATTAATTAAAAATCAAAACAATTCTAAGAAATTTTTGAACGTATAATAATTAAATGATAAATAAAGCAAACTATTAAATTAAATTAAGGGATATAGCAAAAAAAAAACAATTAAGCAAATTAAATCAAAAAACAAAGCAAGTGAAATCAAAATAAAGAAAACTAAGAAATAACTACATGTTTAATTTTCATAATAATAATCAAAAATTAATCAAACTAATAATTAAATGATAATTTTTAAAAATTAAATAATAAATTAAATTGAAAAGGATGACCAAATATGGTATTGACTAAGATGATAAATATTCCTGTAAAGAGTAAAATATTAGTAGTTATAAGATAGTAATACTGAAACTATATCATGCAAAATTTGAACAGAATCAGTGTTCAAAATTTCAAGTAGTACTTAACAAAGGTTAGGTAAAGTCTTGACCTTATGATATGTTACAATATTTATGGCAGATTGTAGCTTAACAACGGGTGACTTTTGTTCGAATGAGTTATACTGATTAATAGCAGAAGAAATAAACAAGTGAGCGTTATCAGTTGAAGTGAAGCTAACTAAGTGAGCCCAATCAGTTGAAGTACATGGATTAGAACGATTAGGTTTTTGAAAGAAAACGCAAAGTTTTATCATTCAAAATTTTATTTATTAATTCAATATGAAAACAATTCAAATAAACTTTCAAAATAATTTTTGAATGTTAAATCAAGCAAACTAATTAATTAAAAGTAAAACAACTCAAATAAATTTTTGAACGTATAATAATTAAATGATAAATAAAGCAAACTATTAAATTAAATTAAGGGATATAGCAAAAAAAAAACAATTAAGCAAATTAAATCAAAAAACAAAGCAAGTGAAATCAAAATAAAGAAAACTAAGAAATAACTACATGTTAAATTTTCAAAATAATAATCAAAAATAAATCAAACTAATAATTAAATGATAATTTTCAAAAATTAAATAATAAATTAAATTCAAAAGGATGACCAAATATGGTATTGACTAAGTGACAAATATTCCTGTAAAGAGTAAAATATTAGTAGTTATAAGATAGTAATACTGAAACTATATCATGCAAATTTTGAACAGAATTAGTGTTCAAAATTTCAAGTAGTACTTAACAAAGGTTAGGTAAAGTCTTGACCTTATGATATGTTACAATATTTATGGCAGATTGTAGCTTAACAATGGGTGACTTTTGTTCGAATGAGTTATACTGATTAATAGCAGAAGAAATAAACAAGTGAGCGTTATCAGTTGAAGTGAAGGCAACTAAGTGAGCCCAATCAGTTGAAGTACATGGATTAGAACGATTAGGTTTTTGAAAGAAAACGCAAAGTTTTATCATTCAAAATTTTATTTATTAATTCAATATGAAAACAATTCAAATAAACTTTCAAAATAATTTTTGAATGTTAAATCAAGCAAACTAATTAATTAAAAGTAAAACAACTCAAATAAATTTGTAAACTGATAATATTTATATAAATGATAAATAAAGCAAACTAATTAATAAAATTAAAGGATACAGCAAAAAAAAACAATTAAGCAAATTAAATCAAAAAACAAAGCAAGTGAAATCAAAATAAAGAAAACTAAGAAATAACTACATGTTAAATTTTCAAAATAATAATCAAAAATAAATCAAACTAATAATTAAATGATAATTTTCAAAAATTAAATAATAAATTAAATTCAAAAGGATGACCAAATGATGGTATTGACTAAGATGATAAATATTCCTGTAAAGAGTAAAATATTAGTAGTTATAAGATAGTAATACTGAAACTATATCATTCCAATTTTGTACAGAATTAGTGTTCAAAATTTCAAGTATTAGTTAACAATGGTTAGGTAAAGTTTTGACCTTATGATATGTTACAATATTTATGGCAGATTGTAGCTTAACAATGGGTGACATTTGTTCGAATGAGTTATACTGATTAATAGCAGAAGAAATAAACAAGTGAGCGTTATCAGTTGAAGTGAAGGCAACTAAGTGAGCCCAATCAGTTGAAGTACATGGATTAGAACGATTAGGTTTTTGAAAGAAAACGCAAAGTTTTATCATTCAAAATTTTATTTATTAATTCAATATGAAAACAATTCAAATAAACTTTCAAAATAATTTTTGAATGTTAAATCAAGCAAACTAATTAATTAAAAGTAAAACAACTCAAATAAATTTGTAAACTGATAATATTTATATAAATGATAAATAAAGCAAACTAATTAATAAAATTAAAGGATACAGCAAAAAAAAACAATTAAGCAAATTAAATCAAAAAACAAAGCAAGTGAAATCAAAATAAAGAAAACTAAGAAATAACTACATGTTAAATTTTCAAAATAATAATCAAAAATAAATCAAACTAATAATTAAATGATAATTTTCAAAAATTAAATAATAAATTAAATTCAAAAGGATGACCAAATGATGGTATTGACTAAGATGATAAATATTCCTGTAAAGAGTAAAATATTAGTAGTTATAAGATAGTAATACTGAAACTATATCATTCCAATTTTGTACAGAATTAGTGTTCAAAATTTCAAGTATTAGTTAACAAAGGTTAGGTAAAGTTTTGACCTTATGATATGTTACAAGATTTATGGCAGATTGTAGCTTAACAATGGGTGACTTTTGTTCGAATGAGTTATACTGATTAATAGCAGAAGAAATAAACAAGTGAGCGTTATCAGTTGAAGTGAAGGCAACTAAGTGAGCCCAATCAGTTGAAGTACATGGATTAGAACGATTAGGTTTTTGAAAGAAAACGCAAAGTTTTATCATTCAAAATTTTATTTATTAATTCAATATGAAAACAATTCAAATAAACTTTCAAAATAATTTTTGAATGTTAAATCAAGCAAACTAATTAATTAAAAGTAAAACAACTCAAATAAATTTGTAAACTGATAATATTTATATAAATGATAAATAAAGCAAACTAATTAATAAAATTAAAGGATACAGCAAAAAAAAACAATTAAGCAAATTAAATCAAAAAACAAAGCAAGTGAAATCAAAATAAAGAAAACTAAGAAATAACTACATGTTAAATTTTCAAAATAATAATCAAAAATAAATCAAACTAATAATTAAATGATAATTTTCAAAAATTAAATAATAAATTAAATTCAAAAGGATGACCAAATATGGTATTGACTAAGTGACAAATATTCCTGTAAAGAGTAAAATATTAGTAGTTAAAAGATAGTAATACTGAAACTATATCATGCAAATTTTGAACAGAATTAGTGTTCAAAATTTCAAGTAGTACTTAACAAAGCTTAGGTAAAGTCTTGACCTTATGATATGTTACAATATTTATGGCAGATTGTAGCTTAACAATGGGTGACTTTTGTTCGAATGAGTTATACTGATTAATAGCAGAAGAAATAAACAAGTGAGCGTTATCAGTTGAAGTGAAGCTAACTAAGTGAGCCCAATCAGTTGAATTGAAGTGAAGGAACTGATTTTAATCAGTTGGAATGAAGTGAAACAAGGGAGCTCTATTAGTTGAAGTGAAGCTAGTTAAGTCAGCCCAATCAGTTAAAGTACATGGATTACAACGATGAAGTTTTTAAAAGTAAACGCTAAGTTTTATCATTCAAAATTTTATTTATTAATTCAATATGAAAACAATTCAAATAAACTTTTAAAATAATAATTAAATGATATATAAAGCAAACTAATTAATTAAAAATCGAAACAATTCAAATAAATTTTTGAACGAATAATAATTAAATGATAAATAAAGCAAACTATTAAATTAAATTAAGGGATATAGCAAAAAAAAAAACAATTAAGCAAATTAAATCAAAAAACAAAGCAAGTGAAATCAAAATAAAGAAAACTAAGAAATAACTACATGTTTAATTTTCATAATAATAATCAAAAATTAATCAAACTAATAATTAAATGATAATTTTTAAAAATTAAATAATAAATTAAATTGAAAAGGATGACCAAATATGGTATTGACTAAGATGATAAATATTCCTGTAAAGAGTAGAATATTAGTAGTTATAAGATAGTAATACTGAAACTATATCATGCAAAATTTGAACAGAATCAGTGTTCAAAATTTCAAGTAGTACTTAACAAAGGTTAGGTAAAGTCTTGACCTTATGATATGTTACAATATTCATGGCAGATTGTAGCTTAACAATGGGTGACTTTTGTTCGAATGAGTTATACTGATTAATAGCAGAAGAAATAAACAAGTGAGCGTTATCAGTTGAAGTGAAGGCAACTAAGTGAGCCCAATCAGTTGAAGTACATGGATTAGAACGATTAGGTTTTTGAAAGAAAACGCAAAGTTTTATCATTCAAAATTTTATTTATTAATTCAATATGAAAACAATTCAAATAAACTTTCAAAATAATTTTTGAATGTTAAATCAAGCAAACTAATTAATTAAAAGTAAAACAACTCAAATAAATTTGTAAACTGATAATATTTATATAAATGATAAATAAAGCAAACTAATTAATAAAATTAAAGGATACAGCAAAAAAAAACAATTAAGCAAATTAAATCAAAAAACAAAGCAAGTGAAATCAAAATAAAGAAAACTAAGAAATAACTACATGTTAAATTTTCAAAATAATAATCAAAAATAAATCAAACTAATAATTAAATGATAATTTTCAAAAATTAAATAATAAATTAAATTCAAAAGGATGACCAAATATGGTATTGACTAAGTGACAAATATTCCTGTAAAGAGTAAAATATTAGTAGTTATAAGATAGTAATACTGAAACTATATCATGCAAATTTTGAACAGAATTAGTGTTCAAAATTTCAAGTAGTACTTAACAAAGGTTAGGTAAAGTCTTGACCTTATGATATGTTACAATATTTATGGCAGATTGTAGCTTAACAATGGGTGACTTTTGTTCGAATGAGTTATACTGATTAATAGCAGAAGAAATAAACAAGTGAGCGTTATCAGTTGAAGTGAAGGCAACTAAGTGAGCCCAATCAGTTGAAGTACATGGATTAGAACGATTAGGTTTTTGAAAGAAAACGCAAAGTTTTATCATTCAAAATTTTATTTATTAATTCAATATGAAAACAATTCAAATAAACTTTCAAAATAATTTTTGAATGTTAAATCAAGCAAACTAATTAATTAAAAGTAAAACAACTCAAATAAATTTGTAAACTGATAATATTTATATAAATGATAAATAAAGCAAACTAATTAATAAAATTAAAGGATACAGCAAAAAAAAACAATTAAGCAAATTAAATCAAAAAACAAAGCAAGTGAAATCAAAATAAAGAAAACTAAGAAATAACTACATGTTAAATTTTCAAAATAATAATCAAAAATAAATCAAACTAATAATTAAATGATAATTTTCAAAAATTAAATAATAAATTAAATTCAAAAGGATGACCAAATGATGGTATTGACTAAGATGATAAATATTCCTGTAAAGAGTAAAATATTAGTAGTTATAAGATAGTAATACTGAAACTATATCATTCCAATTTTGTACAGAATTAGTGTTCAAAATTTCAAGTATTAGTTAACAATGGTTAGGTAAAGTTTTGACCTTATGATATGTTACAAGATTTATGGCAGATTGTAGCTTAACAATGGGTGACTTTTGTTCGAATGAGTTATACTGATTAATAGCAGAAGAAATAAACAAGTGAGCGTTATCAGTTGAAGTGAAGGCAACTAAGTGAGCCCAATCAGTTGAAGTACATGGATTAGAACGATTAGGTTTTTGAAAGAAAACGCAAAGTTTTATCATTCAAAATTTTATTTATTAATTCAATATGAAAACAATTCAAATAAACTTTCAAAATAATTTTTGAATGTTAAATCAAGCAAACTAATTAATTAAAAGTAAAACAACTCAAATAAATTTGTAAACTGATAATATTTATATAAATGATAAATAAAGCAAACTAATTAATAAAATTAAAGGATACAGCAAAAAAAAACAATTAAGCAAATTAAATCAAAAAACAAAGCAAGTGAAATCAAAATAAAGAAAACTAAGAAATAACTACATGTTTAATTTTCATAATAATAATCAAAAATTAATCAAACTAATAATTAAATGATAATTTTTAAAAATTAAATAATAAATTAAATTGAAAAGGATGACCAAATATGGTATTGACTAAGATGATAAATATTCCTGTAAAGAGTAAAATATTAGTAGTTATAAGATAGTAATACTGAAACTATATCATGCAAAATTTGAACAGAATCAGTGTTCAAAATTTCAAGTAGTACTTAACAAAGGTTAGGTAAAGTCTTGACCTTATGATATGTTACAATATTTATGGCAGATTGTAGCTTAACAATGGGTGACATTTGTTCGAATGAGTTATACTGATTAATAGCAGAAGAAATAAACAAGTGAGCGTTATCAGTTGAAGTGAAGGCAACTAAGTGAGCCCAATCAGTTGAAGTACATGGATTAGAACGATTAGGTTTTTGAAAGAAAACGCAAAGTTTTATCATTCAAAATTTTATTTATTAATTCAATATGAAAACAATTCAAATAAACTTTCAAAATAATTTTTGAATGTTAAATCAAGCAAACTAATTAATTAAAAGTAAAACAACTCAAATAAATTTGTAAACTGATAATATTTATATAAATGATAAATAAAGCAAACTAATTAATAAAATTAAAGGATACAGCAAAAAAAAACAATTAAGCAAATTAAATCAAAAAACAAAGCAAGTGAAATCAAAATAAAGAAAACTAAGAAATAACTACATGTTAAATTTTCAAAATAATAATCAAAAATAAATCAAACTAATAATTAAATGATAATTTTCAAAAATTAAATAATAAATTAAATTCAAAAGGATGACCAAATATGGTATTGACTAAGTGACAAATATTCCTGTAAAGAGTAAAATATTAGTAGTTAAAAGATAGTAATACTGAAACTATATCATGCAAATTTTGAACAGAATTAGTGTTCAAAATTTCAAATAGTACTTAACAAAGCTTAGGTAAAGTCTTGACCTTATGATATGTTACAATATTTATGGCAGATTGTAGCTTAACAATGGGTGACTTTTGTTCGAATGAGTTATACTGATTAATAGCAGAAGAAATAAACAAGTGAGCGTTATCAGTTGAAGTGAAGCTAACTAAGTGAGCCCAATCAGTTGAATTGAAGTGAAGGAACTGATTTTAATCAGTTGGAATGAAGTGAAACAAGGGAGCTCTATTAGTTGAAGTGAAGCTAGTTAAGTCAGCCCAATCAGTTAAAGTACATGGATTACAACGATGAAGTTTTTAAAAGTAAACGCTAAGTTTTATCATTCAAAATTTTATTTATTAATTCAATATGAAAACAATTCAAATAAACTTTTAAAATAATAATTAAATGATATATAAAGCAAACTAATTAATTAAAAATCGAAACAATTCAAATAAATTTTTGAACGAATAATAATTAAATGATAAATAAAGCAAACTATTAAATTAAATTAAGGGATATAGCAAAAAAAAAAACAATTAAGCAAATTAAATCAAAAAACAAAGCAAGTGAAATCAAAATAAAGAAAACTAAGAAATAACTACATGTTTAATTTTCATAATAATAATCAAAAATTAATCAAACTAATAATTAAATGATAATTTTTAAAAATTAAATAATAAATTAAATTGAAAAGGATGACCAAATATGGTATTGACTAAGATGATAAATATTCCTGTAAAGAGTAGAATATTAGTAGTTATAAGATAGTAATACTGAAACTATATCATGCAAAATTTGAACAGAATCAGTGTTCAAAATTTCAAGTAGTACTTAACAAAGGTTAGGTAAAGTCTTGACCTTATGATATGTTACAATATTCATGGCAGATTGTAGCTTAACAATGGGTGACTTTTGTTCGAATGAGTTATACTGATTAATAGCAGAAGAAATAAACAAGTGAGCGTTATCAGTTGAAGTGAAGGCAACTAAGTGAGCCCAATCAGTTGAAGTACATGGATTAGAACGATTAGGTTTTTGAAAGAAAACGCAAAGTTTTATCATTCAAAATTTTATTTATTAATTCAATATGAAAACAATTCAAATAAACTTTTAAAATAATAATTAAATGATAAATAAAGCAAACTAAATAATTGAAAATTAAAACAACTCAAATAAATTTTTAAACTGATAATATTTATATAAATGATAAATAAAGCAAACTAATTAATAAAATTAAAGGATATAGCAAAAAAAAAACAATTAAGCAAATTAAATCAAAAAACAAAGCAAGTGAAATCAAAATAAAGAAAACTAAGAAATAACTACATGTTTAATTTTCATAATAATAATCAAAAATTAATCAAACTAATAATTAAATGATAATTTTTAAAAATTAAATAATAAATTAAATTAAAAAGGATGACCAAATATGGTATTGACTAAGATGATAAATATTCCTGTAAAGAGCAAAATATTAGTAGTTATACGATAGTAATACTGAAACTATATCATGCAAATTTTGAACAGAATTAGTGTTCAAAATTTCAAGTAGTACTTAACAAAGGTTAGGTAAAGTCTTGACCTTATGATATGTTACAATATTTATGGCAGATTGTAGCTTAACAATGGGTGACTTTTGTTCGAATGAGTTATACTGATTAAAAGCAGAAGAAATAAACAAGTGAGCGTTATCAGTTGAAGTGAAGGCAACTAAGTGAGCCCAATCAGTTGAAGTACATGGATTAGAACGATTAGGTTTTTGAAAGAAAACGCAAAGTTTTATCATTCAAAATTTTATTTATTAATTCAATATAAAAACAATTCAAATAAACTTTCAAAATAATTTTTGAATGTTAAATCAAGCAAACTAATTAATTAAAAGTAAAAACAATTCAAATAAATTTTTGAACTAATAATAATTAAATGATAAATAAAGCAAACTAATTAATAAAGTTAAAGGATACTGGAGAAAAAAAAACAATTAAGCAAATTAAATCAAAAAACAAAGCAAGTGAAATCAGAATAAAGAAAACTAAGTAATAACTACATGGTAAATTTTCATAATAATATTCAAAAAATAATCAAACTAATAATTAAATGACAATTTTCAAAAATTAAATAATAAATTAAATTGAAAAGGATGACCAAATATGGTATTGACTAAGTGACAAATATTCCTGTAAAGAGTAGAATATTAGTAGTTATAAGATAGTAATACTGAAACTATATCATGCAAAATTTGAACAGAATCAGTGTTCAAAATTTCAAGTAGTACTTAACAAAGGTTAGGTAAAGTCTTGACCTTATGATATGTTACAATATTCATGGCAGATTGTAGCTTAACAATGGGTGACTTTTGTTCGAATGAGTTATACTGATTAATAGCAGAAGAAATAAACAAGTGAGCGTTATCAGTTGAAGTGAAGGCAACTAAGTGAGCCCAATCAGTTGAAGTACATGGATTAGAACGATTAGGTTTTTGAAAGAAAACGCAAAGTTATATCATTCAAAATTTTATTTATTAATTCAATATGAAAACAATTCAAATAAACTTTTAAAATAATAATTAAATGATAAATAAAGCAAACTAAATAATTGAAAATTAAAACAACTCAAATAAATTTTTAAACTGATAATATTTATATAAATGATAAATAAAGCAAACTAATTAATCAAATTAAAGGATATAGCAAAAAAAAAACAATTAAGCAAATTGAATCAAAAAACAAAGCAAGTGAAATCAAAATAAAGAAAACTAAGAAATAACTACATGTTTAATTTTCATAATAATAATCAAAAATTAATCAAACTAATAATTAAATGATAATTTTTAAAAATTAAATAATAAATTAAATTAAAAAGGATGACCAAATATGGTATTGACTAAGATGATAAATATTCCTGTAAAGAGCAAAATATTAGTAGTTATAAGATAGTAATACTGAAACTATATCATGCAAATTTTGAACAGAATTAGTGTTCAAAATTTCAAGTAGTACTTAACAAAGGTTAGGTAAAGTCTTGACCTTATGATATGTTACAATATTTATGGCAGATTGTAGCTTAACAATGGGTGACTTTTGTTCGAATGAGTTATACTGATTAAAAGCAGAAGAAATAAACAAGTGAGCGTTATCAGTTGAAGTGAAGGCAACTAAGTGAGCCCAATCAGTTGAAGTACATGGATTAGAACGATTAGGTTTTTGAAAGAAAACGCAAAGTTTTATCATTCAAAATTTTATTTATTAATTCAATATGAAAACAATTCAAATAAACTTTCAAAATAATTTTTGAATGTTAAATCAAGCAAACTAATTAATTAAAAGTAAAAACAATTCAAATAAATTTTTGAACTAATAATAATTAAATGATAAATAAAGCAAACTAATTAATAAAGTTAAAGGATACTGGAGAAAAAAAAACAATTAAGCAAATTAAATCAAAAAACAAAGCAAGTGAAATCAGAATAAAGAAAACTAAGTAATAACTACATGATAAAATTTCATAATAATATTCAAAAAATAATCAAACTAATAATTAAATGACAATTTTCAAAAATTAAATAATAAATTAAATTGAAAAGGATGACCAAATGATGGTATTGACTAAGTGACAAATATTCCTGTAAAGAGTAGAATATTAGTAGTTATAAGATAGTAATACTGAAACTATATCATGCAAATTTTGAACAGAATTAGTGTTCAAAATTTCAAGTAGTACTTAACAAAGGTTAGGTAAAGTCTTGACCTTATGATATGTTACAATATTTATGGCAGATTGTAGCTTAACAATGGGTGACTTTTGTTCGAATGAGTTAAACTGATTAATAGCAGAAGAAAGTATCAAGTGAGCGTTATCAGTTGAAGTGAAGCTAACTAAGTGAGCCCAATCAGTTGAAGTACAGGGATTAGAACGATTGGGTTTTTGAAAGAAAACGCGAAGCTTTATCATTCAAAATTTTATTTATTAATTCAATATGAAAACAATTCAAATAAACTTTCAAAATAATAATTAAATGATATATAAAGCAAACTAATTAATTAAAAATCGAAACAATTCAAATAAATTTTTGAACGATTAATAATTAAATGATAAATAAAGTAAACTATGCAATTAAATTAAGGGATATAGCAAAAAAAAAACAATTAACCAAATTAAATCAAAAAACAAAGCAAGTGAAATCAAAATAAGGAAAACTAAGATATAACTACATGTTTAATTTTCATAATAATATTCAAAAAATAATCAAACTAATAATTAAATGACAATTTTCAAAAATTAAATAATAAATTAAATTGAAAAGGATGACCAAATGATGGTATTGACTAAGTGACAAATATTCCTGTAAAGAGTAGAATATTAGTAGTTATAAGTTAGTAATGCTGAAACTATATCATTCCAATTTTATACAGAATTAGTGTTCAAAATTTCAAGTAGTAGTTAACAAAGGTTAGGTAAAGTCTTGACCTTATGATATGTTACAATATTTATGGCAGATTGTAGCATAACAATGGGTGACTTTTGTTCGAATGAGTTCTACTGATTAAAAGCAGAAGAAATAAACAAGTGAGCGTTATCAGTTGAAGTGAAGCTAACTAAGTGAGCACAATCAGTTGAAGTGAAGTGAAGCAACTGAGCTTAATCAGTTGAAATGAATTGAAACAAGTGAGCTCTATTACTTGAAGTGAAGTCAATTAAGTGAGCCTAATCAGTTGAATTGAAGTAAAACAACTGAGATTAAGCAAATAAAGTGAAGTTAAACAATTAAACATAATAATTTTTATAATTTCAACAAGATACTGCTATTGTAACTACCAGTCGATTTGCAAAGACCATTTATGTTAAACAATGCTGCAATCGCAGTATGTATTAGAGTGGAAACTAAATTGAGGTTACAGTTAAATGAATTAAATTTTTTAATAATATTGACTTTAATTTTGAATAAATTGAAATTAAATAATTTTATTTAAAAACGAAAAAGAACTCTTTAAATTAAAAGTAGAATTGATGAAGTGTTTAAAGGAGAAAAGTAACCTTAAAATTTGAAATCAATAAAATTTCCAAGTTTTACGTTCAGTGCCCTAAAACATGGAAATTGACAACAGAATATGTTAGAGTTCTGTGTTATGGTCAATGCCCATTGAAACAGAAATTGCCAAGAAAATTTACTAAAATTTCCTATCCTATGGTCAATACCCATTAAGAAGAAAATATCAAGTGAAGAAAAAAAAAATACTTACAGATCATTACTCTTCTAAGTAGATGAGGATTCCTCCGCACTTAAGGTCAATACCATTTAAGTTTAGGAGGAGACTTCATGCTGGGTCAATTCCCAAAGCAGGACGAATGAAAATATTACCAATTAAATAATTGTCAGAAGAATCCCTTAAGCAATCAACAATATTTTGCTTAATGTACATGGATTAGAACGATTAGGTTTTTGAAAGAAAACGCAAAGTTTTATCAAACAAAATTTTATTTATTAATTCAATATGAAAACAATTCAAATAAACTTTTAAAATAATAATTAAATGATAAATAAAGCAAACTAATTAATTAAAAATAAAAACAATTCAAATACATTTTTGAACTAATAATAATTAAATGATAAATAAAGCAAACTACTTAATAAAATTAAGGGATATAGCAAAAAAAAAACCAATTAAGCAAATTAAATCAAAAAACAAAGCAAAATAATTAATAACATTAAAGGATACAGCAAAAAGAAAATCAATTAAGCAAATAAATCAAAAAACAAAGCAAATGAAATCAAAATAAAGAAAACTGAGAAATAACTACATGTTAAATTTTCATAATAATAATCAACAATTAATCAAACTAATAATTAAATGATAATTTTAAAAAATTAAATAATAAATTAAATTCAAAAGGATGACCAAATGATGGTATTGACTAAGATGATAAATATTCCTGTAAAGATTAAAATATTAGTAGTTATAAGATAGTAATACTGAAACTATATCATTCAAATTTTGAACAGAATTAGTGTTCAAAATTTCAAGTAGTAGTTACAAAGGTTAGGTAAAATTTTGACCTTATGATATATTACAATATTTATGGCAGATCGTACCTTAACAATAATTGAATTTTGTTCGAATGAATTTTACTGATTACTAGCAGAAGAAATAAACAAGTGAGCGTTATCAGTTGAAGTGAAGGTAACTAAGTGAGCCAATCAGTTGAAGAACATGGAGTAGAACGATTAGGTTTTTGAAAGAAAACACGAAGTTTTATCATTCAAAATTTTATTTATTAATTCAATATGAAAACAATTCAAATAAACTTTCAAAATAATAATTTAATGATAAATAAAGCAAACTTATTATTTAAAAATCAAAATAATTCAAAAAAAATTTTGAAAGAATAATAATTAAATGATAAATAAAGCAAGCTAGTTAATAAAATTAGGGGTATAGCAAAAAAAAAAAACAATTAAGCAAATTAAATCAAAAAACAAAGCAAGTGAAATCAAAATAAAGAAAACTAAGAAATAACTACATGTTAAATTTTCAAAATAATAATCAAAAATAAATCAAATGAAGGTATTGACTATGATGATAAATATTCCTGTAAAGAGTAAAATATTAGTAGTTATAAGATAGTAATACTGAAACTATATCATTCAAATTTTGAACAGAATTAGTGTTCAAAATTTCAAGTAGTAGTTAACAAAGGTTAGGTAAAATTTTGACCTTATGATATGTTACAATATTTATGGCAGCTTGTACTACAACAATGGCTGAATTTTGTTCGAATGGGTTATACTGATTCCTAGCAGAAGAAATAAACAAGTGAGCGTTATCAGTTGAGGTGAAACTAACTAATAAATTTTTGTACGAATAATAATTAAATGATACATAAAGTAAACTAATTACAAAATTAAAGGATACAGCAAAAAAAAAACAATTAAGCAAATTAAATCAAAAACAAAGCAAGTGAAATAAAATAAAGAAAACTGAGAAATTACTACATGTTAAATTTTCAAAATAATAATAAAAAATAAATCAAACTAATAATTAAATGATAATTTTCAAAAATTAAATAATAAATTAAATTGATAAGGATGACCAAATGATGGTTTTGACTAAGATGATAAATATTCCTGTAAAGAGTAAAATATTAGTAGTTATAAGACAGTAATACTGAAACTATATCATTCAAATTTTGAACAGAATTAGTGTTCAAAATTTCAAGTAGTAGTTAACAAAGGTTAGGTAAAGTCATGACCTTATGATATGTTACAATATTTATGGCAGATTGTAGCTTAACAATGGGTGACTTTTGATCGAATGAGTTATACTGATTAATAGCAGAAGAAATAAACAAGTGAGCGTTATCAGTTGAAGTGAAGCTAACTAAGTGAGCCCAATCAGTTGAAGTACATGGATTAGAACGATTAGGTTTTTGAAAGAAAACGCAAAGTTTTATCATTCAAAATTTTATTTATTAATTCAATATGAAAACAATTCAAATAAACTTTCAAAATAATTTTTGAATGTTAAATCAAGCAAACTAATTAATTAAAAGTAAAACAACTCAAATAAATTTGTAAACTGATAATATTTATATAAATGATAAATAAAGCAAACTAATTAATAAAATTAAAGGATACAGCAAAAAAAAACAATTAAGCAAATTAAATCAAAAAACAAAGCAAGTGAAATCAAAATAAAGAAAACTAAGAAATAACTACATGTTAAATTTTCAAAATAATAATCAAAAATAAATCAAACTAATAATTAAATGATAATTTTCAAAAATTAAATAATAAATTAAATTCAAAAGGATGACCAAATGATGGTATTGACTAAGATGATAAATATTCCTGCAAAGAGTAAAATATTAGTAGTTATAAGATAGTAATACTGAAACTATATCATTCCAATTTTGTACAGAATTAGTGTTCAAAATTTCAAGTATTAGTTAACAATGGTTAGGTAAAGTTTTGACCTTATGATATGTTACAAGATTTATGGCAGATTGTAGCTTAACAATGGGTGACTTTTGTTCGAATGAGTT
This sequence comes from Bombylius discolor, assembly GCA_939192795.1. Lineage (NCBI taxonomy): Eukaryota > Metazoa > Arthropoda > Insecta > Diptera > Bombyliidae > Bombylius > Bombylius discolor. The sequence continues at coordinate 25,637,008 of OW584239.1, forward strand.
ATACTGATTAATAGCAGAAGAAATAAACAAGTGAGCGTTATCAGTTGAAGTGAAGCTAACTAAGTGAGCCCAATCAGTTGAAGTACATGGATTAGAACGATTAGGTTTTTGAAAGAAAACGCAAAGTTTTATCATTCAAAATTTTATTTATTAATTCAATATGAAAACAATTCAAATAAACTTTCAAAATAATTTTTGAATGTTAAATCAAGCAAACTAATTAATTAAAAGTAAAACAACTCAAATAAATTTGTAAACTGATAATATTTATATAAATGATAAATAAAGCAAACTAATTAATAAAATTAAAGGATACAGCAAAAAAAAACAATTAAGCAAATTAAATCAAAAAACAAAGCAAGTGAAATCAAAATAAAGAAAACTAAGAAATAACTACATGTTAAATTTTCAAAATAATAATCAAAAATAAATCAAACTAATAATTAAATGATAATTTTCAAAAATTAAATAATAAATTAAATTCAAAAGGATGACCAAATGATGGTATTGACTAAGATGATAAATATTCCTGCAAAGAGTAAAATATTAGTAGTTATAAGATAGTAATACTGAAACTATATCATTCCAATTTTGTACAGAATTAGTGTTCAAAATTTCAAGTATTAGTTAACAATGGTTAGGTAAAGTTTTGACCTTATGATATGTTACAAGATTTATGGCAGATTGTAGCTTAACAATGGGTGACTTTTGTTCGAATGAGTTATACTGATTAATAGCAGAAGAAATAAACAAGTGAGCGTTATCAGTTGAAGTGAAGCTAACTAAGTGAGCCCAATCAGTTGAAGTACATGGATTAGAACGATTAGGTTTTTGAAAGAAAACGCAAAGTTTTATCATTCAAAATTTTATTTATTAATTCAATATGAAAACAATTCAAATAAACTTTCAAAATAATTTTTGAATGTTAAATCAAGCAAACTAATTAATTAAAAGTAAAACAACTCAAATAAATTTGTAAACTGATAATATTTATATAAATGATAAATAAAGCAAACTAATTAATAAAATTAAAGGATACAGCAAAAAAAAACAATTAAGCAAATTAAATCAAAAAACAAAGCAAGTGAAATCAAATTAAAGAAAACTAAGAAATAACTACATGTTTAATTTTCATAATAATAATCAAAAATTAATCAAACTAATAATTAAATGATAATTTTTAAAAATTAAATAATAAATTAAATTGAAAAGGATGACCAAATATGGTATTGACTAAGATGATAAATATTCCTGTAAAGAGTAAAATATTAGTAGTTATAAGATAGTAATACTGAAACTATATCATGCAAAATTTCAAAAGAATCAGTGTTCAAAATTTCAAGTAGTACTTAACAAAGGTTAGGTAAAGTCTTGACCTTATGATATGTTACAATATTTATGGCAGATTGTAGCTTAACAACGGGTGACTTTTGTTCGAATGAGTTATACTGATTAATAGCAGAAGAAATAAACAAGTGAGCGTTATCAGTTGAAGTGAAGCTAACTAAGTGAGCCCAATCAGTTGAAGTACATGGATTAGAACGATTAGGTTTTTGAAAGAAAACGCAAAGTTTTATCATTCAAAATTTTATTTATTAATTCAATATGAAAACAATTCAAATAAACTTTCAAAATAATTTTTGAATGTTAAATCAAGCAAACTAATTAATTAAAAGTAAAACAACTCAAATAAATTTGTAAACTGATAATATTTATATAAATGATAAATAAAGCAAACTAATTAATAAAATTAAAGGATACAGCAAAAAAAAACAATTAAGCAAATTAAATCAAAAAACAAAGCAAGTGAAATCAAAATAAAGAAAACTAAGAAATAACTACATGTTTAATTTTCATAATAATAATCAAAAATTAATCAAACTAATAATTAAATGATAATTTTTAAAAATTAAATAATAAATTAAATTGAAAAGGATGACCAAATATGGTATTGACTAAGATGATAAATATTCCTGTAAAGAGTAAAATATTAGTAGTTATAAGATAGTAATACTGAAACTATATCATGCAAAATTTGAACAGAATCAGTGTTCAAAATTTCAAGTAGTACTTAACAAAGGTTAGGTAAAGTCTTGACCTTATGATATGTTACAATATTTATGGCAGATTGTAGCTTAACAATGGGTGACATTTGTTCGAATGAGTTATACTGATTAATAGCAGAAGAAATAAACAAGTGAGCGTTATCAGTTGAAGTGAAGGCAACTAAGTGAGCCCAATCAGTTGAAGTACATGGATTAGAACGATTAGGTTTTTGAAAGAAAACGCAAAGTTTTATCATTCAAAATTTTATTTATTAATTCAATATGAAAACAATTCAAATAAACTTTCAAAATAATTTTTGAATGTTAAATCAAGCAAACTAATTAATTAAAAGTAAAACAACTCAAATAAATTTGTAAACTGATAATATTTATATAAATGATAAATAAAGCAAACTAATTAATAAAATTAAAGGATACAGCAAAAAAAAACAATTAAGCAAATTAAATCAAAAAACAAAGCAAGTGAAATCAAAATAAAGAAAACTAAGAAATAACTACATGTTAAATTTTCAAAATAATAATCAAAAATAAATCAAACTAATAATTAAATGATAATTTTCAAAAATTAAATAATAAATTAAATTCAAAAGGATGACCAAATATGGTATTGACTAAGTGACAAATATTCCTGTAAAGAGTAAAATATTAGTAGTTAAAAGATAGTAATACTGAAACTATATCATGCAAATTTTGAACAGAATTAGTGTTCAAAATTTCAAGTAGTACTTAACAAAGCTTAGGTAAAGTCTTGACCTTATGATATGTTACAATATTTATGGCAGATTGTAGCTTAACAATGGGTGACTTTTGTTCGAATGAGTTATACTGATTAATAGCAGAAGAAATAAACAAGTGAGCGTTATCAGTTGAAGTGAAGCTAACTAAGTGAGCCCAATCAGTTGAATTGAAGTGAAGGAACTGATTTTAATCAGTTGGAATGAAGTGAAACAAGGGAGCTCTATTAGTTGAAGTGAAGCTAGTTAAGTCGGCCCAATCAGTTAAAGTACATGGATTACAACGATGAAGTTTTTAAAAGTAAACGCTAAGTTTTATCATTCAAAATTTTATTTATTAATTCAATATGAAAACAATTCAAATAAACTTTTAAAATAATAATTAAATGATATATAAAGCAAACTAATTAATTAAAAATCGAAACAATTCAAATAAATTTTTGAACGAATAATAATTAAATGATAAATAAAGCAAACTATTAAATTAAATTAAGGGATATAGCAAAAAAAAAAACAATTAAGCAAATTAAATCAAAAAACAAGCAAGTGAAATCAAAATAAAGAAAACTAAGAAATAACTACATGTTTAATTTTCATAATAATAATCAAAAATTAATCAAACTAATAATTAAATGATAATTTTTAAAAATTAAATAATAAATTAAATTGAAAAGGATGACCAAATATGGTATTGACTAAGATGATAAATATTCCTGTAAAGAGTAGAATATTAGTAGTTATAAGATAGTAATACTGAAACTATATCATGCAAAATTTGAACAGAATCAGTGTTCAAAATTTCAAGTAGTACTTAACAAAGGTTAGGTAAAGTCTTGACCTTATGATATGTTACAATATTCATGGCAGATTGTAGCTTAACAATGGGTGACTTTTGTTCGAATGAGTTATACTGATTAATAGCAGAAGAAATAAACAAGTGAGCGTTATCAGTTGAAGTGGAGGCAACTAAGTGAGCCCAATCAGTTGAAGTACATGGATTAGAACGATTAGGTTTTTGAAAGAAAACGCAAAGTTTTATCATTCAAAATTTTATTTATTAATTCAATATGAAAACAATTCAAATAAACTTTTAAAATAATAATTAAATGATAAATAAAGCAAACTAAATAATTGAAAATTAAAACAACTCAAATAAATTTTTAAACTGATAATATTTATATAAATGATAAATAAAGCAAACTAATTAATAAAATTAAAGGATATAGCAAAAAAAAAACAATTAAGCAAATTAAATCAAAAAACAAAGCAAGTGAAATCAAAATAAAGAAAACTAAGAAATAACTACATGTTTAATTTTCATAATAATAATCAAAAATTAATCAAACTAATAATTAAATGATAATTTTTAAAAATTAAATAATAAATTAAATTAAAAAGGATGACCAAATATGGTATTGACTAAGATGATAAATATTCCTGTAAAGAGCAAAATATTAGTAGTTATAAGATAGTAATACTGAAACTATATCATGCAAATTTTGAACAGAATTAGTGTTCAAAATTTCAAGTAGTACTTAACAAAGGTTAGGTAAAGTCTTGACCTTATGATATGTTACAATATTTATGGCAGATTGTAGCTTAACAATGGGTGACTTTTGTTCGAATGAGTTATAATGATTAAAAGCAGAAGAAATAAACAAGTGAGCGTTATCAGTTGAAGTGAAGGCAACTAAGTGAGCCCAATCAGTTGAAGTACATGGATTAGAACGATTAGGTTTTTGAAAGAAAACGCAAAGTTTTATCATTCAAAATTTTATTTATTAATTCAATATGAAAACAATTCAAATAAACTTTCAAAATAATTTTTGAATGTTAAATCAAGCAAACTAATTAATTAAAAGTAAAAACAATTCAAATAAATTTTTGAACTAATAATAATTAAATGATAAATAAAGCAAACTAATTAATAAAGTTAAAGGATACTGGAGAAAAAAAAACAATTAAGCAAATTAAATCAAAAAACAAAGCAAGTGAAATCAGAATAAAGAAAACTAAGTAATAACTACATGGTAAATTTTCATAATAATATTCAAAAAATAATCAAACTAATAATTAAATGACAATTTTCAAAAATTAAATAATAAATTAAATTGAAAAGGATGACCAAATGATGGTATTGACTAAGTGACAAATATTCCTGTAAAGAGTAGAATATTAGTAGTTATAAGATAGTAATACTGAAACTATATCATGCAAATTTTGAACAGAATTAGTGTTCAAAATTTCAAGTAGTACTTAACAAAGGTTAGGTAAAGTCTTGACCTTATGATATGTTACAATATTTATGGCAGATTGTAGCTTAACAATGGGTGACTTTTGTTCGAATGAGTTAAACTGATTAATAGCAGAAGAAAGTATCAAGTGAGCGTTATCAGTTGAAGTGAAGCTAACTAAGTGAGCCCAATCAGTTGAAGTACAGGGATTAGAACGATTGGGTTTTTGAAAGAAAACGCGAAGTTTTATCATTCAAAATTTTATTTATTAATTCAATATGAAAACAATTCAAATAAACTTTCAAAATAATAATTAAATGATATATAAAGCAAACTAATTAATTAAAAATCGAAACAATTCAAATAAATTTTTTTACGATTAATAATTAAATGATAAATAAAGTAAACTATGCAATTAAATTAAGGGATATAGCAAAAAAAAAACAATTAACCAAATTAAATCAAAAAACAAAGCAAGTGAAATCAAAATAAGGAAAACTAAGATATAACTACATGTTTAATTTTCATAATAATATTCAAAAAATAATCAAACTAATAATTAAATGACAATTTTCAAAAATTAAATAATAAATTAAATTGAAAAGGATGACCAAATGATGGTATTGACTAAGTGACAAATATTCCTGTAAAGAGTAGAATATTAGTAGTTATAAGTTAGTAATGCTGAAACTATATCATTCCAATTTTATACAGAATTAGTGTTCAAAATTTCAAGTAGTAGTTAACAAAGGTTAGGTAAAGTCTTGACCTTATGATATGTTACAATATTTATGGCAGATTGTAGCATAACAATGGGTGACTTTTGATCGAATGAGTTATACTGATTAATAGCAGAAGAATTAAACAAGTGAGTGTTATCAGTTGAGGTGAAGCTAACTAAGTGAGTCCAATCAGTTGAAGTGAAGTGAAGCAACTGAGCTTAATCAGTTGAAATGAATTGAAACAAGTGAGCTCTATTACTTGAAGTGAAGTCAATTAAGTGAGCCTAATCAGTTGAATTGAAGTAAAACAACTGAGATTAAGCAAATAAAGTGAAGTTAAACAATTAAACATAATAATTTTTATAATTTCAACAAGATACTGCTATTGTAACTACCAGTCGATTTGCAAAGACCATTTATGTTAAACAATGCTGCAATCGCAGTATGTATTAGAGTGGAAACTAAATTGAGGTTACAGTTAAATGAATTAAATTTTTTAATAATATTGACTTTAATTTTGAATAAATTGAAATTAAATAATTTTATTTAAAAACGAAAAAGAACTCTTTAAATTAAAAGTAGAATTGATGAAGTGTTTAAAGGAGAAAAGTAACCTTAAAATTTGAAATCAATAAAATTTCCAAGTTTTACGTTCAGTGCCCTAAAACATGGAAATTGACAACAGAATATGTTAGAGTTCTGTGTTATGGTCAATGCCCATTGAAACAGAAATTGCCAAGAAAATTTACTAAAATTTCCTATCCTATGGTCAATACCCATTAAGAAGAAAATATCAAGTGAAGAAAAAAAAAATACTTACAGATCATTACTCTTCTAAGTAGATGAGGATTCCTCCGCACTTAAGGTCAATACCATTTAAGTTTAGGAGGAGACTTCATGCTGGGTCAATTCCCAAAGCAGGACGAATGAAAATATTACCAATTAAATAATTGTCAGAAGAATCCCTTAAGCAATCAACAATATTTTGCTTAATGTACATGGATTAGAACGATTAGGTTTTTGAAAGAAAACGCAAAGTTTTATCAAACAAAATTTTATTTATTAATTCAATATGAAAACAATTCAAATAAACTTTTAAAATAATAATTAAATGATAAATAAAGCAAACTAATTAATTAAAAATAAAAACAATTCAAATACATTTTTGAACTAATAATAATTAAATGATAAATATAGCAAACTACTTAATAAAATTAAGGGATATAGCAAAAAAAAAACCAATTAAGCAAATTAAATCAAAAAACAAAGCAAAATAATTAATAACATTAAAGGATACAGCAAAAAGAAAATCAATTAAGCAAATAAATCAAAAAACAAAGCAAATGAAATCAAAATAAAGAAAACTGAGAAATAACTACATGTTAAATTTTCATAATAATAATCAACAATTAATCAAACTAATAATTAAATGATAATTTTAAAAAATTAAATAATAAATTAAATTCAAAAGGATGACCAAATGATGGTATTGACTAAGATGATAAATATTCCTGTAAAGATTAAAATATTAGTAGTTATAAGATAGTAATACTGAAACTATATCATTCAAATTTTGAACAGAATTAGTGTTCAAAATTTCAAGTAGTAGTTACAAAGGTTAGGTAAAATTTTGACCTTATGATATATTACAATATTTATGGCAGATCGTACCTTAACAATAATTGAATTTTGTTCGAATGAATTTTACTGATTACTAGCAGAAGAAATAAACAAGTGAGCGTTATCAGTTGAAGTGAAGGTAACTAAGTGAGCCAATCCGTTGAAGAACATGGAGTAGAACGATTAGGTTTTTGAAAGAAAACGCAAAGTTTTATCATTCAAAATTTTATTTATTAATTCAATATGAAAACAATTCAAATAAACTTTCAAAATAATAATTTAATGATAAATAAAGCAAACTTATTATTTAAAAATCAAAATAATTCAAAAAAAATTTTGAAAGAATAATAATTAAATGATAAATAAAGCAAGCTAGTTAATAAAATTAGGGGTATAGCAAAAAAAAAAAACAATTAAGCAAATTAAATCAAAAAACAAAGCAAGTGAAATCAAAATAAACAAAACTAAGAAATAACTACATGTTAAATTTTCAAAATAATAATCAAAAATAAATCAAATGAAGGTATTGACTATGATGATAAATATTCCTGTAAAGAGTAAAATATTAGTAGTTATAAGATAGTAATACTGAAACTATATCATTCAAATTTTGAACAGAATTAGTGTTCAAAATTTCAAGTAGTAGTTAACAAAGGTTAGGTAAAATTTTGACCTTATGATATGTTACAATATTTATGGCAGATTGTAGCTTAACAATGGGTGACTTTTGATCGAATGAGTTATACTGATTAATAGCAGAAGAATTAAACAAGTGAGTGTTATCAGTTGAGGTGAAGCTAACTAAGTGAGTCCAATCAGTTGAAGTGAAGTGAAGCAACTGAACTTAATCAATTGAAATGAAGTGAAACAAGTGAGCTCTATTAGTTGAAGTAAAGCTAGTTAAGTCAGCCCAATCAGTTGAAGTACATGGATTAGAACGATGAGGTTTTTGAAAGTAAACGCTAAGTTTTATCATTCAAAATTTTATTTATTAATTCAATATGAAAACAATTCAAATAAACTTTCAAAATAAAAATTAAATGTTAAATCAAGCAAACTAATTAATTAAAAATTAAAACAATTCAAATAAATATTTGAACGAATAATAATTAAATGTTACATAAAGCAAACTAATTACAAAATTAAAGAATACAGCAAAAAAAAAAATCAATTAAGCAAATTAAATCAAAAAACAAAGCAAGTGAAATCAGAATAAAGAAAACTAAGTAATAACTACATGGTAAATTTTCATAATAATATTCAAAAAATAATCAAACTAATAATTAAATGACAATTTTCAAAAATTGAATAATAAATTAAATTGAAAAGGATGACCAAATGATGGTATTGACTAAGTGACAAATATTCCTGTAAAGAGTAGAATATTAGTAGTTATAAGATAGTAATGCTGAAACTATATCATTCGAATTTTATACAGAATTAGTGTTCAAAATTTCAAGTAGTAGTTAACAAAGGTTAGGTAAAGTCATGACCTTATGATATGTTACAATATTTATGGCAGATTGTAGCTTAACAATGGGTGACTTTTGTTCGAATGAGTTATACTGATTAATAGCAGAAGAAATAAACAAGTGACCGGTATCAGTTGAAGTGAAGCTAACTAAGTGAGCACAATCAGTTGAAGTGAAGTGAAGCAACTGAGCTTAATCAGTTGAAATGAAGTGAAACAAGTGAGCTCTATTACTTGAAGTGAAGTCACTTAAGTGAGCCTAAACAGTTGATGTACATGGATTAGAACGATGAGGTTTTTGAAAGTAAACGCTAAGTTTTATCATTCAAAATTTTATTTATTAATTCAATATGAAAACAATTCAAATAAACTTTCAAAATAATAATTCAATAATAAATCAAACAAACTAATTAATTAAAAATAAAAACAATTCAAATAAATTTTTGAACTAATAATAATTAAATGATAAATAAAGCAAACTAATTAATAAAGTTAAAGGATACTGGAGAAAAAAAAACAATTAAGCAAATTAAATCAAAAAACAAAGCAAGTGAAATCAGAATAAAGAAAACTAAGTAATAACTACATGGTAAATTTTCATAATAATATTCAAAAAATAATCAAACTAATAATTAAATGACAATTTTCAAAAATTAAATAATAAATTAAATTGAAAAGGATGACCAAATGATGGTATTGACTAAGTGACAAATATTCCTGTAAAGAGTAGAATATTAGTAGTTATAAGTTAGTAATGCTGAAACTATATCATTCCAATTTTATACAGAATTAGTGTTCAAAATTTCAAGTAGTAGTTAACAAAGGTTAGGTAAAGTCTTGACCTTATGATATGTTACAATATTTATGGCAGATTGTAGCATAACAATGGGTGACTTTTGTTCGAATGAGTTATACTGATTAATAGCAGAAGAAATAAACAAGTGAGCGTTATCAGTTGAAGTGAAGCTAACTAAGTGAGCACAATCAGTTGAAGTGAAGTGAAGCAACTGAGCTTAATCAGTTGAAATGAAGTGAAATAAATGAGCTCTATTAGTTGAAGTGAAGTCAATTAAGTGAGCCTTATCAGTTGAAGTACATGGATTAGAACGATGAGGTTTTTGAAAGTAAACGCTAAGTTTTATCATTCAAAATTTTATTTATTAATTCAATATGAAAACAATTCAAATAAACTTTTAAAATAATAATTAAATGATAAATATAGCAAACTAATTACAAAATTAAGGGATATAGCAAAAAAAAAAAACCAATTAAGCAAATTTAATCAGAAAACAAAGCAAGTGAAATCAAAATAAAGAAAACTAAGAAATAACTACATGTTAAATTTTCAAAATAAAAATCAAACTAAATCAAACTAATAATTAAATGATAATTTTCAAAAATTAAATAATAAATTAAATTCAAAAGGATGACCAAATGATGGAATTGACTAAGATGATAAATATTCCTGTAAAGAGTAAAATATTAGTAGTTATAAGATAGTAATGCTGAAACTATATCATTCAAATTTTGAACAGAATTAGTGTTCAAAATTTCAAGTAGTACTTAACAAAGGTTAGGTAAAGTTTTGACCTTATGATATGTTACAATATTTATGGCAGATTGTAGCTTAACAATGGGTGACTTTTGTTCGAATGAGTTAAACTGATTAATAGCAAAAGAAATTATCAAGTGAGCGTTATCAGTTGAAGTGAAGCTAACTAAGTGAGCCTAAACAGTTTAAGTACATGTATTAGAACGATGAGGTTTTTGAAAGAAAACGCAAAGTTTTATCATTCAAAATTTTATTTATTAATTCAATATGAAAACAATTCAAATAAACTTCTAAAATAATAATTAAATGATATATACAGCAAACTAATTATTTAAAAATCAAAACAATTCAAATACATTTTTGAACTAATAATAATTAAATAATAAATAAAGTAAACTAATTAATTAAATTAAGAATATAGCAAAAAAAAAAAACCAATTAAGCAAATTAAATCAAAAAACAAAGCAAGTGAAATCAAAATAAAGAAAACTAAGAAATAGCTACATGTTAAATTTTCAAAATAATAATCAAACTAAATCAAACTAATAATTAAATGATAATTTTCAAAAATTATCTAATAAATAAAATTCAAAAGGATGACCAAATGATGGTATCAACTAAGATGATAAATATTCCTGGAGAGAGTAAAATATTAGTAGTTATAAGATAGTAATGCTGAAACTATATCATTCCAATTTTCTACAGAATTAGTATTCAAAATTTCAAGTAGTAGTTAACAAAGGTTAGGTAAAGTTTTTACCTTATGATATGTTACAATATTTATGGCAGGTCGTACCTTAACAGTGGTTGAATTTTGTTCGAATGGGTTATATTGATTACTACAGAAGAAATAAACAAGTGAGCGTTATCAGTTGAAGTGATGCTAACTAAGTTAGCCCTATAAGTTGAAGTGAAGTGAAGCAACTGAGCTTAATCAGTTGAAATTAATTGAAACAAGTGAGCTCTATTACTTGAAGTGAAGTCAATTAAGTGAGCCTAATCAGTTGAATTGAAGTAAAACAACTGAGATTAAGCAAATAAAGTGAAGTTAAACAATTAAACATAATAATTTTTATAATTTCAACAAGATACTGCTATTGTAACTACCAGTCGATTTGCAAAGACCATTTATGTTAAACAATGCTGCAATCGCATTATGTATTAGAGTGGAAACTAAATTGAGGTTACAGTTAAATGAATTAAATTTTTTAATAATATTGACTTTAATTTTGAATAAATTGAAATTAAATAATTTTATTTAAAAACGAAAAAGAACTCTTTAAATTAAAAGTAGAATTGATGAAGTGTTTAAAGGAGAAAAGTAACCTTAAAATTTGAAATCAATAAAATTTCCAAGTTTTACGTTCAGTGCCCTAAAACATGGAAATTGACAACAGAATATGTTAGAGTTCTGTGTTATGGTCAATGCCCATTGAAACAGAAATTGCCAAGAAAATTTACTAAAATTTCCTATCCTATGGTCAATACCCATTAAGAAGAAAATATCAAGTGAAGAAAAAAAAAATACTTACAGATCATTACTCTTCTAAGTAGATGAGGATTCCTCCGCACTTAAGGTCAATACCATTTAAGTTTAGGAGGAGACTTCATGCTAGGTCAATTCCCAAAGCAGGACGAATGAAAATATTACCAATTAAATAATTGTCAGAAGAATCCCTTAAGCAATCAACAATATTTTGCTTAATGTACATGGATTAGAACGATTAGGTTTTTGAAAGAAAACGCAAAGTTTTATCATTCAAAATTTTATTTATTAATTCAATATGAAAACAATTCAAATAAACTTTTAAAATAATAATTAAATGATAAATAAAGCAAACTAATTAATTAAAAATAAAAACAATTCAAATACATTTTTGAACTAATAATAATTAAATGATAAATAAAGCAAACTACTTAATAAAATTAAGGGATATAGCAAAAAAAAAACCAATTAAGCAAATTAAATCAAAAAACAAAGCAAAATAATTAATAACATTAAAGGATACAGCAAAAAGAAAATCAATTAAGCAAATAAATCAAAAAACAAAGCAAATGAAATCAAAATAAAGAAAACTGAGAAATAAGTAACTACACTGCTCGACACTTGATTAGCAACTTTTGTTTTTTGCCTGTATTTCTACCTGTATAGGGTGATCCTAAAAATTATTGATAAGAAATAGTTTTGTTTAGGGTCTTCAATTAAAAAATAAGGTAACTATGGAAATTCCCTCAATTAGCAAAAATTTTAGGATACTTTTCTCAAAAAAGGGTATGTTGAATTTTCATAATAATAATCAACAATTAATCAAACTAATAATTAAATGATAATTTTAAAAAATTAAATAATAAATTAAATTCAAAAGGATGACCAAATGATGGTATTGACTAAGATGATAAATATTCCTGTAAAGATTAAAATATTAGTAGTTATAAGATAGTAATACTGAAACTATATCATTCAAATTTTGAACTGAATTAGTGTTCAAAATTTCAAGTAGTAGTTAACAAAGGTTAGGTAAAATTTTGACCTTATGATATGTTACAATATTTATGGCAGATTGTACTACAACAATGGCTGAATTTTGTTCGAATGAGTTATACTTATTACTAGCAGAAGCAATAGACATGTGAGCGTTATCAGTTGAAGTAAAGGTAACTAAGTGAGCCAATCAGTTGAAGAACATGGAGTAGAACGATTAGGTTTTCGAAAGAAAACGCAAAGTTTTATCATTCAAAATTTTATTTATTAATTCAACATGAAAACAATTCAAATAAACTTTCAAAATAATAATTAAATGATAAATAAAGCAAACTAAATAATTGAAAATCAAAACAATTCAAAAAAAATTTTGAACTAATAATAATTAAATGATAAATAAAGCAAATTATTTAATAAAATTAAAGGATACAGCAAAAAAAAACAATTAAGCAAATTAAATCAAAAAACAAAGCAAGTGAAATCAAAATAAACAAAACTAAGAAATAACTACATGTTAAATTTTCAAAATAATAATCAAAAATAAATCAAATGATGGTATTGACTAAGATGATAAATATTCCTGTAAAGAGTAAAATATTAGTAGTTATAAGATAGTAATACTGAAACTATATCATTCAAATTTTGAACAGAATTAGTGTTCAAAATTTCAAGTAGTAGTTAACAAAGGTTAGGTAAAGTCATAACCTTATGATATGTTACAATATTTATGGCAGATTGTAGCTTAACAATGGGTGACTTTTGTTCGAATGAGTTATACTGATTAATAGCAGAAGAATTAAACAAGTGAGCGTTATCAGTTGAAGTGAAGCTAACTAAGTGAGCACAATCAGTTGAAGTGAAGTGAAGCAACTAAGCTTAATCAGTTGAAATGAAGTGAAACAAGTGAGCTCTATTACTTGAAGTGAGGTCAATTAAGTGAGCTTAAACACTTGAAGTACATGGATTAGAACGATGAGGTTTTTGAAAGTAAACGCTAAGTTTTATCATTCAAAATTTTATTTATTAATTCAATATGAAAACAATTCAAATAAACTTTCAAAATAATAATTTAATGATAAATCAAGCAAACTAATTAATTAAAAATAAAAACAATTCAAATAAATTTTTGAACTAATAATAATTAAATGATAAATAAAGCAAACTAATTAATAAAGTTAAAGGATACTGGAGAAAAAAAAAACAATTAAGCAAATTTAATCAAAAAACAAAGCAAGTGAAATCAAAATAAAGAAAACTAAGAAATAACTACATGTTAAATTTTCAAAATAAAAATCAAACTAAACCAAACTAATAATTAAATGATAATTTTCAAAAATTAAATAATAAATTAAATTGAAAAGGATGACCAAATGATTTTATCAACTAAGATGATAAATATTCCTGTAAAGAGTAAAATATTAGTAGTTATAAGATAGTAATGCTGAAACTATATCATTCCAATTTTCTACAGAATTAGTATTCAAAATTTCAAGTAGTAGTTAACAAAGGTTAGGTAAAGTTTTGACCTTATGATATGTTACAATATTTATGGCAGGTCGTACCTTAACAGTGGTTGAATTTTGTTCGAATGGGTTATATTGATTACTAGCAGAAGAAATAAACAAGTGAGCGTTATCAGTTGAAGTGATGCTAACTAAGTTAGCCCAATCAGTTGAAGTGAAGTGTAGCAACTGAGCTTAATCAGTTGAAATGAATTGAAACAAGTGAGCTCTATTACTTGAAGTGAAGTCAATTAAGTGAGCCTAATCAGTTGAATTGAAGTAAAACAACTGAGATTAAGCAAATAAAGTGAAGTTAAACAATTAAACATAATAATTTTTATAATTTCAACAAGATACTGCTATTGTAACTACCAGTCGATTTGCAAAGACCATTTATGTTAAACAATGCTGCAATCGCAGTATGTATTAGAGTGGAAACTAAATTGAGGTTACAGTTAAATGAATTAAATTTTTTAATAATATTGACTTTAATTTTGAATAAATTGAAATTAAATAATTTTATTTAAAAACGAAAAAGAACTCTTTAAATTAAAAGTAGAATTGATGAAGTGTTTAAAGGAGAAAAGTAACCTTAAAATTTGAAATCAATAAAATTTCCAAGTTTTACGTTCAGTGCCCTAAAACATGGAAATTGACAACAGAATATGTTAGAGTTCTGTGTTATGGTCAATGCCCATTGAAACAGAAATTGCCAAGAAAATTTACTAAAATTTCCTATCCTATGGTCAATACCCATTAAGAAGAAAATATCAAGTGAAGAAAAAAAAAATACTTACAGATCATTACTCTTCTAAGTAGATGAGGATTCCTCCGCACTTAAGGTCAATACCATTTAAGTTTAGGAGGAGACTTCATGCTAGGTCAATTCCCAAAGCAGGACGAATGAAAATATTACCAATTAAATAATTGTCAGAAGAATCCCTTAAGCAATCAACAATATTTTGCTTAATGTACATGGATTAGAACGATTAGGTTTTTGAAAGAAAACGCAAAGTTTTATCATTCAAAATTTTATTTATTAATTCAATATGAAAACAATTCAAATAAACTTTCAAAATAATAATTTAATGATAAATAAAGCAAACTAATTAATTAAAAATAAAAATAATTCAAAAAAAATTTTGAAAGAATAATAATTAAATGATAAATAAAGCAAGCTAGTTAATAAAATTAGGGATATAGCAAAAAAAAAAACAATTAAGCAAATTAAATCAAAAAACAAAGCAAGTGAAATCAAAATAAACAAAACTAAGAAATAACTACATGTTAAATTTTCAAAATAATAATCAAAAATAAATCAAATGAAGGTATTGACTATGATGATAAATATTCCTGTAAAGAGTAAAATATTAGTAGTTATAAGATAGTAATACTGAAACTATATCATTCAAATTTTGAACAGAATTAGTGTTCAAAATTTCAAGTAGTAGTTAACAAAGGTTAGGTAAAATTTTGACCTTATGATATGTTACAATATTTATGGCAGCTTGTACTACAACAATGGCTGAATTTAGTTCGAATGGGTTATACTGATTACTAGGAGAAGAAATAAACAAGTGAGCGTTATCAGTTGAGGTGAAGCTAACTAAGTGAGTCCAATCAGTTGAAGTGAAGTGAAGCAACTGAGCTTAATCAATTGAAATGAAGTGAAACAAGTGAGCTCTATTACTTGAAGTGAAGTCAATTAAGTGAGCCTAAACAGTTGAAGTACATGGATTAGAACGATGAGGTTTTTGAAAGTAAACGCTAAGTTTTATCATTCAAAATTTTATTTATTAATTCAATATGAAAACAATTCAAATAAACTTTCAAAATAATAATTTAATAATAAATCAAGCAAACTAATTAATTAAAAATAAAAACAATTCAAATAAATTTTTGAGCTAATAATAATTAAATGATAAATAAAGCAAACTAATTAATAAAGATAAAGGATACTGGAGAAAAAAAACAATTAAGCAAATTAAATCAAAAAACAAAGCAAGTGAAATCAGAATAAAGAAAACTGAGAAATAACTACATGTTAAATTTTCAAAATATTAATAAAAAATAAATCAAACTAATAATTAAATGATAATTTTCAAAAATTAAATAATAAATTAAATTGATAAGGATGACCAAATGATGGTTTTGACTAAGATGATAAATATTCCTGTTAAGAGTTAAATATAAGTAGTTATAAGATAGTAATGCTGAAACTATATCATTCCAATTTTATACATTATTAATGTTCAAATTTTCAAATATTAGTTAATAAAAGTTAGGAAAAGTTTTGACCTTATGATATGTCACAATATTAATGGCAGATTGTACCTTAAAAATGGGTGCCTTTTGTTCGAATGAGTTGTACTGATTAATAGCAGAAGAATTAAACAAGTGAGTGTTATCAGTTGAGGTGAAGCTAACTAAGTGAGTCCAATCAGTTGAAATGAAGTGAAGCAACTGAGCTTAATCAATTGAAATGAAGTGAAACCAGTGAGCTCTATTAGTTGAAGTAAAGCTAGTTAAGTCAGCCCAATCAGTTGAAGTACATGGATTAGAACGATGAGGTTTTTGAAAGTAAACGCTAAGTTTTATCATTCAAAATTTTATTTATTAATTCAATATGAAAACAATTCAAATAAACTTTCAAAATAAAAATTAAATGTTAAATCAAGCAAACTAATTAATTAAAAATTAAAACAATTCAAATAAATATTTGAACGAATAATAATTAAATGTTACATAAAGCAAACTAATTACAAAATTAAAGGATACAGCAAAAAAAAAAAACCAATTAAGCAAATTAAATCAAAAAACAAAGCAAGTGAAATCAGAATAAAGAAAACTAAGTAATAACTACATGGTAAATTTTCATAATAATATTCAAAAAATAATCAAACTAATAATTAAATGACAATTTTCAAAAATTAAATAATAAATTAAATTGAAAAGGATGACCAAATGATGGTATTGACTAAGTGACAAATATTCCTGTAAAGAGTAGAATATTAGTAGTTATAAGATAGTAATGCTGAAACTATATCATTCCAATTTTATACAGAATTAGTGTTCAAAATTTCAAGTAGTAGTTAACAAAGGTTAGGTAAAGTCTTGACCTTATGATATGTTACAATATTTATGGCAGATTGTAGCTTAACAATGGGTGACTTTTGTTCGAATGAGTTATACTGATTAATAGCAGAAGAAATAAACAAGTGAGCGTTATCAGTTGAAGTGAAGCTAACTAAGTGAGCACAATCAGTTGAAGTGAAGTGAAGCAACTGAGCTTAATCAGTTGAAATGAAGTGAAACAAGTGAGCTCTATTACTTGAAGTGAAGTCAATTAAGTGAGCCTAAACAGTTGAAGTACATGGATTAGAACGATGAGGTTTTTGAAAGTAAACGCTAAGTTTTATCATTCAAAATTTTATTTATTAATTCAATATGAAAACAATTCAAATAAACTTTCAAAATAATAATTTAATAATAAATCAAGCAAACTAATTAATTAAAAATAAAAACAATTCAAATAAATTTTTGAGCTAATAATAATTAAATGATAAATAAAGCAAACTAATTAATAAAGATAAAGGATACTGGAGAAAAAAAAACAATTAAGCAAATTAAATCAAAAAACAAAGCAAGTGAAATCAGAATAAAGAAAACTAAGTAATAACTACATGGTAAATTTTCATAATAATATTCAAAAAATAATAAAACTAATAATTAAATGACAATTTTCAAAAATTAAATAATAAATTAAATTGAAAAGGATGACCAAATGATGGTATTGACTAAGTGACAAATATTCCTGTAAAGAGTAGAATATATCATTCAAATTTTGAACAGAATTAGTGTTCAAAATTTTAAGTAGTACTTAACAAAGGTTAGGTAAAGTCTTGACCTTATTATATGTTACAATATTTATGGCAGATTGTAGCTTAACAATGGGTGACTTTTGTTCGAATGAGTTAAACTGATTAATAGCAAAAGAAATTATCAAGTGAGCGTTATCAGTTGAAGTGAAGCTAACTAAGTGAGCCCAATCAGTTGAAGTACAGGGATTAGAACGATTGGGTTTTTGAAAGAAAACGCGAAGTTTTATCATTCAAAATTTTATTTATTAATTCAATATGAAAACAATTCAAATAAACTTTCAAAATAATAATTTAATGATAAATCAAGCAAACTAATTAATTAAAAATAAAAACAATTCAAATAAATTTTTGAACTAATAATAATTAAATGATAATTAAAGCAAACTAATTAATAAAGTTAAAGGATACTGGAGAAATAAAAACAATTAAGCAAATTAAATCAAAAAACAAAGCAAGTGAAATCAGAATAAAGAAAACTAAGTAATAACTACATGGTAAATTTTCATAATAATATTCAAAAAATAATAAAACTAATAATTAAATGACAATTTTCAAAAATTAAATAATAAATTAAATTGAAAAGGATGACCAAATGATGGTATTGACTAAGTGACAAATATTCCTGTAAAGAGTAGAATATATCATTCAAATTTTGAACAGAATTAGTGTTCAAAATTTTAAGTAGTACTTAACAAAGGTTAGGTAAAGTCTTGACCTTATTATATGTTACAATATTTATGGCAGATTGTAGCTTAACAATGGGTGACTTTTGTTCGAATGAGTTAAACTGATTAATAGCAAAAGAAATTATCAAGTGAGCTCTATTACTTGAAGTGAAGTCAATTAAGTGAGCCTAAACAGTTGAAGTACATGGATTAGAACGATGAGGTTTTTGAAAGTAAACGCTAAGTTTTATCATTCAAAATTTTATTTATTAATTCAATATGAAAACAATTCAAATAAACTTTCAAAATAATAATTTAATAATAAATCAAGCAAACTAATTAATTAAAAACCAAAACAATTCAAAGAAATTTTTGAACGAATAATAATTAAATGTTACATAAAGCAAACTAATTACAAAATTAAAGGATACAGCAAAAAAAAAAAACCAATTAAGCAAATTAAATCAGAAAACAAAGCAAGTGAAATCAAAATAAAGAAAACTAAGAAATAACTACATGTTAAATTTTCAAAATAAAAATCAAACTAAATCAAACTAATAATTAAATGATAATTTTCAAAAATTAAATAATAAATTAAATTCAAAAGGATGACCAAATGATGGTATTGACTAAGATGATAAATATTCCTGTAAAGAGTAAAATATTAGTAGTTATAAGATAGTAATACTGAAACTATATCATTCAAATTTTGAACAGAATTAGTGTTCAAAATTTCAAGTAGTACTTAACAAAGGTTAGGTAAAGTTTTGACCTTATGATATGTTACAATATTTATGGCAGATTGTAGCTTAACAATGGGTGACTTTTGTTTGAATGAATTGTACTGATTAATAGCAGAAGAAATAAACAAGTGAGCGTTATCAGTTGAATTGAAGCTAACTAAGTGAGCCCAATCAGTTGAAGTACATGGATTAGAACGATTAGGTTTTTGAAAGAAAACGCAAAGTTTTATCATTCAAAATTTTATTTATTAATTCAATATGAAAACAATTCAAATAAACTTCTAAAACAATAATTAAATGATAAATAAAGCAAACTAATTACAAAATTAAGGGATATAGCAAAAAAAAAGAACCAATTAAGCAAATTTAATCAGAAAACAAAGCAAGTGAAATCAAAATAAAGAAAACTAAGAAATAACTACATGTTAAATTTTCAAAATAAAAATCAAACTAAATCAAACTAATAATTAAATGATAATTTTCAAAAATTAAATAATAAATTAAATTCAAAAGGATGACCAAATGATGGTATTGACTAAGATGATAAATATTCCTGTAAAGAGTAAAATATTAGTAGTTATAAGATAGTAATACTGAAACTATATCATTCAAATTTTGAACAGAATTAGTGTTCAAAATTTCAAGTAGTACTTAACAAAGGTTAGGTAAAGTTTTGACCTTATGATATGTTACAATATTTATGGCAGATTGTAGCTTAACAATGGGTGACTTTTGTTTGAATGAATTGTACTGATTAATAGCAGAAGAAATAAACAAGTGAGCGTTATCAGTTGAATTGAAGCTAACTAAGTGAGCCCAATCAGTTGAAGTACATGGATTAGAACGATTAGGTTTTTGAAAGAAAACGCGAAGTTTTATCATTCAAAATTTTATTTATTAATTCAATATGAAAACAATTCAAATAAACTTCTAAAACAATAATTAAATGATATATACAGCAAACTAATTAATTAAAAATCAAAACAATTCAAATACATTTTTGAACTAATAATAATTAAATAATAAATAAAGTAAACTAATTAATTAAATTAAGAATATAGCAAAAAAAAAAACCAATTAAGCAAATTAAATCAAAAAACAAAGCAAGTGAAATCAAAATAAAGAAAACTAAGAAATAGCTACATGTTTAATTTTCATAATAATATTCAAAAAATAATAAAACTAATAATTAAATGACAATTTTCAAAAATTAAATAATAAATTAAATTGAAAAGGATGACCAAATGATGGTATTGACTAAGTGACAAATATTCCTGTAAAGAGTAGAATATTAGTAGTTATAAGTTAGTAATGCTGAAACTATATCATTCCAATTTTATACAGAATTAGTGTTCAAAATTTCAAGTAGTAGTTAACAAAGGTTAGGTAAAGTTTTGACCTTATGATATGTTACAATATTTATGGCAGATTGTAGCTTAACAATGGGTGACTTTTGTTCGAATGAGTTATACTGATTAATAGCAGAAGAAATAAACAAGTGAGCGTTATCAGTTGAAGTGAAGCTAACTAAGTGAGCACAATCAGTTGAAGTGAAGTGAAGCAACTGAGCTTAATCAGTTGAAATGAAGTGAAATAAATGAGCTCTATTAGTTGAAGTGAAGTCAATTAAGTGAGCCTTATCAGTTGAAGTACATGGATTAGAACGATGAGGTTTTTCAAAGTAAACGCTAAGTTTTATCATTCAAAATTTTATTTATTAATTCAATATGAAAACAATTCAAATAAACTTTTAAAATAATAATTAAATGATAAATAAAGCAAACTAATTACAAAATTAAGGGATATAGCAAAAAAAAAAAACCAATTAAGCAAATTTAATCAGAAAACAAAGCAAGTGAAATCAAAATAATATACAGCAAACTAATTAATTAAAAATCAAAACAATTCAAATACATTTTTGAACTAATAATAATTAAATAATAAATAAAGTAAACTAATTAATTAAATTAAGAATATAGCAAAAAAAAA
Organism: Bombylius discolor; assembly: GCA_939192795.1. Classification (NCBI taxonomy): domain Eukaryota; kingdom Metazoa; phylum Arthropoda; class Insecta; order Diptera; family Bombyliidae; genus Bombylius; species Bombylius discolor. Next base: position 25,658,669 of record OW584239.1, read on the forward strand.
AACCAATTAAGCAAATTAAATCAAAAAACAAAGCAAGTGAAATCAAAATAAAGAAAACTAAGAAATAGCTACATGTTTAATTTTCATAATAATATTCAAAAAATAATAAAACTAATAATTAAATGACAATTTTCAAAAATTAAATAATAAATTAAATTGAAAAGGATGACCAAATGATGGTATTGACTAAGTGACAAATATTCCTGTAAAGAGTAGAATATTAGTAGTTATAAGTTAGTAATGCTGAAACTATATCATTCCAATTTTATACAGAATTAGTGTTCAAAATTTCAAGTAGTAGTTAACAAAGGTTAGGTAAAGTTTTGACCTTATGATATGTTACAATATTTATGGCAGATTGTAGCTTAACAATGGGTGACTTTTGTTCGAATGAGTTATACTGATTAATAGCAGAAGAAATAAACAAGTGAGCGTTATCAGTTGAAGTGAAGCTAACTAAGTGAGCACAATCAGTTGAAGTGAAGTGAAGCAACTGAGCTTAATCAGTTGAAATGAAGTGAAATAAATGAGCTCTATTAGTTGAAGTGAAGTCAATTAAGTGAGCCTTATCAGTTGAAGTACATGGATTAGAACGATGAGGTTTTTGAAAGTAAACGCTAAGTTTTATCATTCAAAATTTTATTTATTAATTCAATATGAAAACAATTCAAATAAACTTTTAAAATAATAATTAAATGATAAATAAAGCAAACTAATTACAAAATTAAGGGATATAGCAAAAAAAAAGAACCAATTAAGCAAATTTAATCAGAAAACAAAGCAAGTGAAATCAAAATAAAGAAAACTAAGAAATAACTACATGTTAAATTTTCAAAATAAAAATCAAACTAAATCAAACTAATAATTAAATGATAATTTTCAAAAATTAAATAATAAATTAAATTCAAAAGGATGACCAAATGATGGTATTGACTAAGATGATAAATATTCCTGTAAAGAGTAAAATATTAGTAGTTATAAGATAGTAATACTGAAACTATATCATTCAAATTTTGAACAGAATTAGTGTTCAAAATTTCAAGTAGTACTTAACAAAGGTTAGGTAAAGTTTTGACCTTATGATATGTTACAATATTTATGGCAGATTGTAGCTTAACAATGGGTGACTTTTGTTTGAATGAATTGTACTGATTAATAGCAGAAGAAATAAACAAGTGAGCGTTATCAGTTGAAGTGAAGCTAACTAAGTGAGCCCAATCAGTTGAAGTACATGGATTAGAACGATTAGGTTTTTCAAAGTAAACGCTAAGTTTTATCATTCAAAATTTTATTTATTAATTCAATATGAAAACAATTCAAATAAACTTCCAAAATAATAATTAAATGATATATACAGCAAACTAATTAATTAAAAATCAGAACAATTCAAATACATTTTTGAACTAATAATAATTAAATAATAAATAAAGTAAACTAATTAATTAAATTAAGAATATAGCAAAAAAAAAAAACCAATTAAGCAAATTAAATCAAAAAACAAAGCAAGTGAAATCAAAATAAAGAAAACTAAGAAATAGCTACATGTTTAAGTTTCATAATAATATTCAAAAAATAATCAAACTAATAATTAAATGACAATTTTCAAAAATTAAATAATAAATTAAATTGAAAAGGATGACCAAATGATGGTATTGACTAAGTGACAAATATTCCTGTAAAGAGTAGAATATTAGTAGTTATAAGTTAGTAATGCTGAAACTATATCATTCCAATTTTATACAGAATTAGTGTTCAAAATTTCAAGTAGTAGTTAACAAAGGTTAGGTAAAGTTTTGACCTTATGATATGTTACAATATTTATGGCAGATTGTAGCTTAACAATGGGTGACTTTTGTTCGAATGAGTTATACTGATTAATAGCAGAAGAAATAAACAAGTGAGCGTTATCAGTTGAAGTGAAGCTAACTAAGTGAGCACAATCAGTTGAAGTGAAGTGAAGCAACTGAGCTTAATCAGTTGAAATGAAGTGAAATAAATGAGCTCTATTAGTTGAAGTGAAGTCAATTAAGTGAGCCTTATCAGTTGAAGTACATGGATTAGAACGATTAGGTTTTTGAAAGAAAACGCAAAGTTTTATCATTAAAAATTTTATTTATTAATTCAATATGAAAACAATTCAAATAAACTTCTAAAATAATAATTAAATGATATATAGAGCAAACTAATTAATTAAAAATCAAAACAATTCAAATACATTTTTGAACTAATAATAATTAAATAATAAATAAAGTAAACTAATTAATTAATTTAAGAATATAGCAAAAAAAAAAACCAATTAAGCAAATTAAATCAAAAAACAAAGCAAGTGAAATCAAAATAAAGAAAACTAAGAAATAGCTACATGTTAAATTTTCAAAATAATAATCAAACTAAATCAAACTAATAATTAAATGATAATTTTCAAAAATTATCTAATAAATAAAATTCAAAAGGATGACCAAATGATTTTATCAACTAAGATGATAAATATTCCTGTAAAGAGTAAAATATTAGTAGTTATAAGATAGTAATGCTGAAACTATATCATTCCAATTTTCTACAGAATTAGTATTCAAAATTTCAAGTAGTAGTTAACAAAGGTTAGGTAAAGTTTTGACCTTATGATATGTTACAATATTTATGGCAGGTCGTACCTTAACAGTGGTTGAATTTTGTTCGAATGGGTTATATTGATTACTAGCAGAAGAAATAAACAAGTGAGCGTTATCAGTTGAAGTGATGCTAACTAAGTTAGCCCAATCAGTTGAAGTGAAGTGAAGCAACTGAGCTTAATCAGTTGAAATGAATTGAAACAAGTGAGCTCTATTACTTGAAGTGAAGTCAATTAAGTGAGCCTAATCAGTTGAATTGAAGTAAAACAACTGAGATTAAGCAAATAAAGTGAAGTTAAACAATTAAACATAATAATTTTTATAATTTCAACAAGATACTGCTATTGTAACTACCAGTCGATTTGCAAAGACCATTTATGTTAAACAATGCTGCAATCGCAGTATGTATTAGAGTGGAAACTAAATTGAGGTTACAGTTAAATGAATTAAATTTTTTAATAATATTGACTTTAATTTTGAATAAATTGAAATTAAATAATTTTATTTAAAAACGAAAAAGAACTCTTTAAATTAAAAGTAGAATTGATGAAGTGTTTAAAGGAGAAAAGTAACCTTAAAATTTGAAATCAATAAAATTTCCAAGTTTTACGTTCAGTGCCCTAAAACATGGAAATTGACAACAGAATATGTTAGAGTTCTGTGTTATGGTCAATGCCCATTGAAACAGAAATTGCCAAGAAAATTTACTAAAATTTCCTATCCTATGGTCAATACCCATTAAGAAGAAAATATCAAGTGAAGAAAAAAAAAATACTTACAGATCATTACTCTTCTAAGTAGATGAGGATTCCTCCGCACTTAAGGTCAATACCATTTAAGTTTAGGAGGAGACTTCATGCTAGGTCAATTCCCAAAGCAGGACGAATGAAAATATTACCAATTAAATAATTGTCAGAAGAATCCCTTAAGCAATCAACAATATTTTGCTTAATGTTTATGGATTAGAACGATTAGGTTTTTGAAAGAAAACGCAAAGCTTTATCATTCAAAATTTTATTTATTAATTCAATATGAAAACAATTCAAATAAACTTTTAAAATAATAATTGAATGATAAATAAAGCAAACTAATTAATTAAAAATAAAAACAATTCAAATACATTTTTGAACTAATAATAATTAAATGATAAATAAAGCAAACTACTTAATAAAATTAAAGGATATAGCAAAAAAAAAACCAATTAAGCAAATTAAATCAAAAAACAAAGCAAAATAATTAATAACATTAAAGGATACAGCAAAAAGAAAATCAATTAAGCAAATAAATCAAAAAACAAAGCAAATGAAATCAAAATAAAGAAAACTGAGAAATAAGTAACTACACTGCTCGACACTTGATTAGCAACTTTTGTTTTTTGCCTGTATTTCTACCTGTATAGGGTGATCCTAAAAATTATTGATAAGAAATAGTTTTGTTTAGTGTCTTCAATAAGAAAATAAGGTAACTATGGAAATTCCCTCAATTAGCAAAAATTTTAGGATACTTTTCTCAAAAAAGGGTATGTTGAATTTTCATAATAATAATCAACAATTAATCAAACTAATAATTGAATGATAATTTTAAAAAATTAAATAATAAATTAAATTCAAAAGGATGACCAAATGATGGTATTGACTAAGATGATAAATATTCCTGTAAAGATTAAAATATTAGTAGTTATAAGATAGTAATACTGAAACTATATCATTCAAATTTTGAACAGAATTAGTGTTCAAAATTTCAAGTAGTAGTTAACAAAGGTTAGGTAAAATTTTGACCTTATGATATGTTACAATATTTATGGCAGATTGTACTACAACAATGGCTGAATTTTGTTCGAATGAGTTATACTTATTACTAGAAGAAGAAATAAACAAGTGAGCGTTATCAGTTGAAGTAAAGGTAACTAAGTGAGCCAATCAGTTGAAGAACATGGAGTAGAACGATTAGGTTTTCGAAAGAAAACGCAAAGTTTTATCATTCAAAATTTTATTTATTAATTCAATATGAAAACAATTCAAATAAACTTTTAAAATAATAATTAAATGATAAATAAAGCAAACTAAATAATTGAAAATCAAAACAATTCAAAAAAAATTTTGAACTAATAATAATTAAATGATAAATAAAGCCAACTATTTAATAAAATTAAAGGATACTGGAGAAAAAAAAACAATTAAGCAAATTTAATCAAAAAACAAAGCAAGTGAAATCAAAATAAAGAAAACTAAGAAATAACTACATGTTAAATTTTCAAAATAAAAATCAAACTAAATCAAACTAATAATTAAATGATAATTTTCAAAAATTAAATAATAAATTAAATTCAAAAGGATGACCAAATGATGGTATTGACTAAGATGATAAATATTCCTGTAGAGAGTAAAATATTAGTAGTTATAAGATAGTAATACTGAAACTATATCATTCAAATTTTGAACAGAATTAGTGTTCAAAATTTCAAGTAGTAGTTAACAAAGGTTAGGTAAAGTCATAACCTTATGATATGTTACAATATTTATGGCAGATTGTAGCTTAACAATGGGTGACTTTTGTTCGAATGAGTTATACTGATTACTAGTAGAAGAATTAAACAAGTGAGCGTTATCAGTTGAAGTGAAGCTAACTAAGTGAGCACAATCAGTTGAAGTGAAGTGAAGCAACTAAGCTTAATCAGTTGAAATGAAGTGAAACAAGTGAGCTCTATTACTTGAAGTGAAGTCAATTAAGTGAGCCTAAACAGTTGATGTACATGGATTAGAACGATGAGGTTTTTGAAAGTAAACGCTAAGTTTTATCATTCAAAATTTTATTTATTAATTCAATATGAAAACAATTCAAATAAACTTTCAAAATAATAATTTAATGATAAATCAAGCAAACTAATTAATTAAAAATAAAAACAATTCAAATAAATTTTTGAACTAATAATAATTAAATGATAAATAAAGCAAACTTATTAATAAAGTTAAAGGATACTGGAGAAAAAAAAACAATTAAGCAAATTTAATCAAAAAACAAAGCAAGTGAAATCAAAATAAAGAAAACTAAGAAATAACTACATGTTAAATTTTCAAAATAAAAATCAAACTAAACCAAACTAATAATTAAATGATAATTTTCAAAAATTAAATAATAAATTAAATTGAAAAGGATGACCAAATGATGGTATTGACTAAGATGATAAATATTCCTGTAAAGAGTAAAATATTAGTAGTTATAAGATAGTAATACTGAAACTATATCATTCAAATTTTGAACAGAATTAGTGTTCAAAATTTCAAGTAGTAGTTAACAAAGGTTAGGTAAAGTCATGACCTTATGATATGCTACAATATTTATGGCAGATTGTAGCTTAACAATGGGTGACTTTTGTTCGAATGAGTTATACTGATTAATAGCAGAAGAAATAAACAAGTGAGCGTTATCAGTTGAAGTGAAGCTAACTAAGTGAGCCCAATCAGTTGAAGTACATGGATTAGAACGATTAGGTTTTTGAAAGAAAACGCAAAGTTTTATCATTCAAAATTTTATTTATTAATTCAATATGAAAACAATTCAAATAAACATTTAAAATAATAATTAAATGATAAATAAAGCAAACTAATTAATTAAAAATAAAAACAATTCAAATACATTTTTGAACTAATAATAATTAAATAATAAATAAAGTAAACTAATTAATTAAATTAAGAATATAGCAAAAAAAAAACCAATTAAGCAAATTAAATCAAAAAACAAAGCAAGTGAAATCAAAATAAAGAAAACTAAGAAATAGCTACATGTTAAATTTTCAAAATAATAATCAAACTAAATCAAACTAATAATTAAATGATAATTTTCAAAAATTATCTAATGAATAAAATTCAAAAGGATGACCAAATGATGGTATCAACTAAGATGATAAATATTCCTGTAAAGAGTAAAATATTAGTAGTTATAAGATAGTAATGCTGAAACTATATCATTCCAATTTTCTACAGAATTAGTATTCAAAATTTCAAGTAGTAGTTAACAAAGGTTAGGTAAAGTTTTGACCTTATGATATGTTACAATATTTATGGCAGGTCGTACCTTAACAGTGGTTGAATTTTGTTCGAATGGGTTATATTGATTACTAGCAGAAGAAATAAACAAGTGAGCGTTATCAGTTGAAGTGATGCTAACTAAGTTAGCGCAATCAGTTGAAGTGAAGTGAAGCAGCTGAGCTTAATCAGTTGAAATGAATTGAAACAAGTGAGCTCTATTACTTGAAGTGAAGTCAATTAAGTGAGCCTAATCAGTTGAATTAAAGTAAAACAACTGAGATTAAGCAAATAAAGTGAAGTTAAACAATTAAACATAATAATTTTTATAATTTCAACAAGATACTGCTATTGTAACTACCAGTCGATTTGCAAAGACCATTTATGTTAAACAATGCTGCAATCGCAGTATGTATTAGAGTGGAAACTAAATTGAGGTTACAGTTAAATGAATTAAATTTTTTAATAATATTGACTTTAATTTTGAATAAATTGAAATTAAATAATTTTATTTAAAAACGAAAAAGAACTCTTTAAATTAAAAGTAGAATTGATGAAGTGTTTAAAGGAGAAAAGTAACCTTAAAATTTGAAATCAATAAAATTTCCAAGTTTTACGTTCAGTGCCCTAAAACATGGAAATTGACAACAGAATATGTTAGAGTTCTGTGTTATGGTCAATGCCCATTGAAACAGAAATTGCCAAGAAAATTTACTAAAATTTCCTATCCTATGGTCAATACCCATTAAGAAGAAAATATCAAGTGAAGAAAAAAAAATACTTACATTCCTCCGCACTTAAGGTCAATACCATTTAAGTTTAGGAGGAGACTTCATGCTAGGTCAATTCCCAAAGCAGGACGAATGAAAATATTACCAATTAAATAATTGTCAGAAGAATCCCTTAAGCAATCAACAATATTTTGCTTAATGTACATGGATTAGAACGATTAGGTTTTTGAAAGAAAACGCAAAGTTTTATCATTCAAAATTTTATTTATTAATTCAATATGAAAACAATTCAAATAAACTTTCCAAATAATAATTTAATGATAAATAAAGCAAACTTATTATTTAAAAATCAAAATAATTCAAAAAAAATTTTGAAAGAATAATAATTAAATGATAAATAAAGCAAGCTAGTTAATAAAATTAGGGGTATAGCAAAAAAAAAAAAACAATTAAGCAAATTAAATCAAAAAACAAAGCAAAATAATTAATAACATTAAAGGATACAGCAAAAAGAAAATCAATTAAGCAAATAAATCAAAAAACAAAGCAAATGAAATCAAAATAAAGAAAACTGAGAAATAAGTAACTACACTGCTCGACACTTGATTAGCAACTTTTGTTTTTTGCCTGTATTTCTACCTGTATAGGGTGATCCTAAAAATTATTGATAAGAAATAGTTTTGTTTAGGGTCTTCAATAAGAAAATAAGGTAACTATGGAAATTCCCTCAATTAGCAAAAATTTTATTATTTAAAAATCAAAACAATTCAAAAAAAATTTTGAAAGAATAATAATTAAATGATAAATAAAGCAAGCTAGTTAATAAAATTAGGGGTAAAGCAAAAAAAAAAACAATTAAGCAAATTAAATCAAAAAACAAAACAAGTGAAATCAAAATAAAGAAAACTAAGAAATAACTACATGTTAAATTTTCAAAATAATAATCAAAAATAAATCAAATGAAGGTATTGACTATGATGATAAATATTCCTGTAAAGAGTAAAATATTAGTAGTTATAAGATAGTAATACTGAAACTATATCATTCAAATATTGAACAGAATTAGTGTTCAAAATTTCAAGTAGTAGTTAACAAAGGTTAGGTAAAATTTTGACCTTATGATATATTACAATATTTATGGCAGATCGTACCTTAACAATGGATGAATTTTGTTCGAATGAATTTTACTGATTACTAGCAGAAGAAATAAACAAGTGAGCGTTATCAGTTGAAGTGAAGGTAACTAAGTGAGTCCAATCATTTGAAGTACATGGATTAGAACGATTAGGTTTTTGAAAGAAAACGCAAAGTTTTATCATTCAAAATTTTATTTATTAATTCAATATGAAAACAATTCAAATAAACTTTCAAAATAATTTTTGAATGTTAAATCAAGCAAACTAATTAATTAAAAGTAAAAACAATCCAAAGAAATTTTTGAACGAATAATAATTAAATGATACATAAAGCAAACTAATTAGAAAGTTAAAGGATACTGGAGAAATAAAAACAATTAAGCAAATTTAATCAAAAAACAAAGCAAGTGAAATCAAAATAAACAAAACTAAGAAATAACTACATGTTGAATTTTCAAAATAAAAATCAAACTAAACCAAACTAATAATTAAATGATAATTTTCAAAAATTAAATAATAAATTAAATTGAAAAGGATGACCAAATGATGGTATTGACTAAGATGATAAATATTCCTGTAAAGAGTAAAATATTAGTAGTTATAAGATAGTAATACTGAAACTATATCATTCAAATTTTGAACAGAATTAGTGTTCAAAATTTCAAGTAGTAGTTAACAAAGGTTAGGTAAAGTCATGACCTTATGATATGTTACAATATTTATGGCAGATTGTAGCTTAACAATGGGTGACTTTTGTTCGAATGAGTTATACTGATTAATAGCAGAAGAATTAAACAAGTGAGCGTTATCAGTTGAAGTGAAGCTAACTAAGTGAGCACAATCAGTTGAAGTGAAGTGAAGGAACTGAGCTTAATCAGTTGAAATGAAGTGAAACAAGTGAGCTCTATTACTTGAAGTGAAGTCAATTAAGTGAGCCTTATCAGTTGAAGTACATGGATTAGAACGATGAGGTTTTTCAAAGTAAACGCTAAGTTTTATCATTCAAAATTTTATTTATTAATTCAATATGAAAACAATTCAAATAAACTTTCAAAATAATTTTTGAATGTTAAATCAAGCAAACTAATTAATTAAAAGTAAAAACAATCCAAAGAAATTTTTGAACGAATAATAATTAAATGATACATAAAGCAAACTAATTAGAAAGTTAAAGGATACTGGAGAAATAAAAACAATTAAGCAAATTTAATCAAAAAACAAAGCAAGTGAAATCAAAATAAACAAAACTAAGAAATAACTACATGTTAAATTTTCAAAATAAAAATCAAACTAAACCAAACTAATAATTAAATGATAATTTTCAAAAATTAAATAATAAATTAAATTGAAAAGGATGACCAAATGATGGTATTGACTAAGATGATAAATATTCCTGTAAAGAGTAAAATATTAGTAGTTATAAGATAGTAATACTGAAACTATATCATTCAAATTTTGAACAGAATTAGTGTTCAAAATTTCAAGTAGTAGTTAACAAAGGTTAGGTAAAGTCATGACCTTATGATATGTTACAATATTTATGGCAGATTGTAGCTTAACAATGGGTGACTTTTGTTCGAATGAGTTATACTGATTAATAGCAGAAGAATTAAACAAGTGAGCGTTATCAGTTGAAGTGAAGCTAACTAAGTGAGCACAATCAGTTGAAGTGAAGTGAAGGAACTGAGCTTAATCAGTTGAAATGAATTGAAACAAGTGAGCTCTATTACTTGAAGTGAAGTCAATTAAGTGAGCCTAATCAGTTGAATTAAAGTAAAACAACTGAGATTAAGCAAATAAAGTGAAGTTAAACAATTAAACATAATAATTTTTATAATTTCAACAAGATACTGCTATTGTAACTACCAGTCGATTTGCAAAGACCATTTATGTTAAACAATGCTGCAATCGCAGTATGTATTAGAGTGGAAACTAAATTGAGGTTACAGTTAAATGAATTAAATTTTTTAATAATATTGACTTTAATTTTGAATAAATTGAAATTAAATAATTTTATTTAAAAACGAAAAAGAACTCTTTAAATTAAAAGTAGAATTGATGAAGTGTTTAAAGGAGAAAAGTAACCTTAAAATTTGAAATCAATAAAATTTCCAAGTTTTACGTTCAGTGCCCTAAAACATGGAAATTGACAACAGAATATGTTAGAGTTCTGTGTTATGGTCAATGCCCATTGAAACAGAAATTGCCAAGAAAATTTACTAAAATTTCCTATCCTATGGTCAATACCCATTAAGAAGAAAATATCAAGTGAAGAAAAAAAAATACTTACATTCCTCCGCACTTAAGGTCAATACCATTTAAGTTTAGGAGGAGACTTCATGCTAGGTCAATTCCCAAAGCAGGACGAATGAAAATATTACCAATTAAATAATTGTCAGAAGAATCCCTTAAGCAATCAACAATATTTTGCTTAATGTACATGGATTAGAACGATTAGGTTTTTGAAAGAAAACGCAAAGTTTTATCATTCAAAATTTTATTTATTAATTCAATATGAAAACAATTCAAATAAACTTTCCAAATAATAATTTAATGATAAATAAAGCAAACTTATTATTTAAAAATCAAAATAATTCAAAAAAAATTTTGAAAGAATAATAATTAAATGATAAATAAAGCAAGCTAGTTAATAAAATTAGGGGTATAGCAAAAAAAAAAAAACAATTAAGCAAATTAAATCAAAAAACAAAGCAAAATAATTAATAACATTAAAGGATACAGCAAAAAGAAAATCAATTAAGCAAATAAATCAAAAAACAAAGCAAATGAAATCAAAATAAAGAAAACTGAGAAATAAGTAACTACACTGCTCGACACTTGATTAGCAACTTTTGTTTTTTGCCTGTATTTCTACCTGTATAGGGTGATCCTAAAAATTATTGATAAGAAATAGTTTTGTTTAGGGTCTTCAATAAGAAAATAAGGTAACTATGGAAATTCCCTCAATTAGCAAAAATTTTATTATTTAAAAATCAAAACAATTCAAAAAAAATTTTGAAAGAATAATAATTAAATGATAAATAAAGCAAGCTAGTTAATAAAATTAGGGGTAAAGCAAAAAAAAAAACAATTAAGCAAATTAAATCAAAAAACAAAACAAGTGAAATCAAAATAAAGAAAACTAAGAAATAACTACATGTTAAATTTTCAAAATAATAATCAAAAATAAATCAAATGAAGGTATTGACTAAGATGATAAATATTCCTGTAAAGAGTAAAATATTAGTAGTTATAAGATAGTAATGCTGAAACTATATCAGTCCAATTTTCTACAGAATTAGTATTCAAAATTTCAAGTAGTAGTTAACAAAGGTTAGGTAAAGTTTTGACCTTATGATATGTTACAATATTTATGGCAGGTCGTACCTTAACAGTGGTTGAATTTTGTTCGAATGGGTTATATTGATTACTAGCAGAAGAAATAAACAAGTGAGCGTTATCAGTTGAAGTGATGCTAACTAAGTGAGCCCAATCAGTTGAAGTGAAGTGAAGCAACTGAGCTTAATCAGTTGAAATGAATTGAAACAAGTGAGCTCTATTACTTGAAGTGAAGTCAATTAAGTGAGCCTAATCAGTTGAATTGAAGTAAAACAACTGAGATTAAGCAAATAAAGTGAAGTTAAACAATTAAACATAATAATTTTTACAATTTCAACAAGATACTGCTATTGTAACTACCAGTCGATTTGCAAAGACCATTTATGTTAAACAATGCTGCAATCGCAGTATGTATTAGAGTGGAAACTAAATTGAGGTTACAGTTAAATGAATTAAATTTTTTAATAATATTGACTTTAATTTTGAATAAATTGAAATTAAATAATTTTATTTAAAAACGAAAAAGAACTCTTTAAATTAAAAGTAGAATTGATGAAGTGTTTAAAGGAGAAAAGTAACCTTAAAATTTGAAATCAATAAAATTTCCAAGTTTTACGTTCAGTGCCCTAAAACATGGAAATTGACAACAGAATATGTTAGAGTTCTGTGTTATGGTCAATGCCCATTGAAACAGAAATTGCCAAGAAAATTTACTAAAATTTCCTATCCTATGGGCAATACCCATTAAGAAGAAAATATCAAGTGAAGAAAAAAAAAATACTTACAGATCATTACTCTTCTAAGTAGATGAGGATTCCTCCGCACTTAAGGTCAATACCATTTAAGTTTAGGAGGAGACTTCATGCTAGGTCAATTCCCAAAGCAGGACGAATGAAAATATTACCAATTAAATAATTGTCAGAAGAATCCCTTAAGCAATCAACAATATTTTGCTTAATGTACATGGATTAGAACGATTAGGTTTTTGAAAGAAAACGCAAAGTTTTATCATTCAAAATTTTATTTATTAATTCAATATGAAAACAATTCAAATAAACTTTCCAAATAATAATTTAATGATAAATAAAGCAAACTTATTATTTAAAAATCAAAATAATTCAAAAAAAATTTTGAACTAATAATAATTAAATGATAAATAAAGCAAACTACTTAATAAAATTAAGGGATATAGCAAAAAAAAACCAATTAAGCAAATTAAATCAAAAAACAAAGCAAAATAATTAATAACATTAAAGGATACAGCAAAAAGAAAATCAATTAAGCAAATAAATCAAAAAACAAAGCAAATGAAATCAAAATAAAGAAAACTGAGAAATAAGTAACTACACTGCTCGACACTTGATTAGCAACTTTTGTTTTTTGCCTGTATTTCTACCTGTATAGGGTGATCCTAAAAATTATTGATAAGAAATAGTTTTGTTTAGGGTCTTCAATAAGAAAATAAGGTAACTATGGAAATTCCCTCAATTAGCAAAAATTTTATTATTTAAAAATCAAAACAATTCAAAAAAAATTTTGAAAGAATAATAATTAAATGATAAATAAAGCAAGCTAGTTAATAAAATTAGGGGTAAAGCAAAAAAAAAAACAATTAAGCAAATTAAATCAAAAAACAAAACAAGTGAAATCAAAATAAAGAAAACTAAGAAATAACTACATGTTAAATTTTCAAAATAATAATCAAAAATAAATCAAATGAAGGTATTGACTATGATGATAAATATTCCTGTAAAGAGTAAAATATTAGTAGTTATAAGATAGTAATACTGAAACTATATCATTCAAATATTGAACAGAATTAGTGTTCAAAATTTCAAGTAGTAGTTAACAAAGGTTAGGTAAAATTTTGACCTTATGATATATTACAATATTTATGGCAGATCGTACCTTAACAATGGATGAATTTTGTTCGAATGAATTTTACTGATTACTAGCAGAAGAAATAAACAAGTGAGCGTTATCAGTTGAAGTGAAGGTAACTAAGTGAGTCCAATCATTTGAAGTACATGGATTAGAACGATTAGGTTTTTGAAAGAAAACGCAAAGTTTTATCATTCAAAATTTTATTTATTAATTCAATATGAAAACAATTCAAATAAACTTTCAAAATAATTTTTGAATGTTAAATCAAGCAAACTAATTAATTAAAAGTAAAAACAATCCAAAGAAATTTTTGAACGAATAATAATTAAATGATACATAAAGCAAACTAATTAGAAAGTTAAAGGATACTGGAGAAATAAAAACAATTAAGCAAATTTAATCAAAAAACAAAGCAAGTGAAATCAAAATAAACAAAACTAAGAAATAACTACATGTTGAATTTTCAAAATAAAAATCAAACTAAACCAAACTAATAATTAAATGATAATTTTCAAAAATTAAATAATAAATTAAATTGAAAAGGATGACCAAATGATGGTATTGACTAAGATGATAAATATTCCTGTAAAGAGTAAAATATTAGTAGTTATAAGATAGTAATACTGAAACTATATCATTCAAATTTTGAACAGAATTAGTGTTCAAAATTTCAAGTAGTAGTTAACAAAGGTTAGGTAAAGTCATGACCTTATGATATGTTACAATATTTATGGCAGATTGTAGCTTAACAATGGGTGACTTTTGTTCGAATGAGTTATACTGATTAATAGCAGAAGAATTAAACAAGTGAGCGTTATCAGTTGAAGTGAAGCTAACTAAGTGAGCACAATCAGTTGAAGTGAAGTGAAGGAACTGAGCTTAATCAGTTGAAATGAATTGAAACAAGTGAGCTCTATTACTTGAAGTGAAGTCAATTAAGTGAGCCTAATCAGTTGAATTAAAGTAAAACAACTGAGATTAAGCAAATAAAGTGAAGTTAAACAATTAAACATAATAATTTTTATAATTTCAACAAGATACTGCTATTGTAACTACCAGTCGATTTGCAAAGACCATTTATGTTAAACAATGCTGCAATCGCAGTATGTATTAGAGTGGAAACTAAATTGAGGTTACAGTTAAATGAATTAAATTTTTTAATAATATTGACTTTAATTTTGAATAAATTGAAATTAAATAATTTTATTTAAAAACGAAAAAGAACTCTTTAAATTAAAAGTAGAATTGATGAAGTGTTTAAAGGAGAAAAGTAACCTTAAAATTTGAAATCAATAAAATTTCCAAGTTTTACGTTCAGTGCCCTAAAACATGGAAATTGACAACAGAATATGTTAGAGTTCTGTGTTATGGTCAATGCCCATTGAAACAGAAATTGCCAAGAAAATTTACTAAAATTTCCTATCCTATGGTCAATACCCATTAAGAAGAACATATCAAGTGAAGAAAAAAAAATACTTACATTCCTCCGCACTTAAGGTCAATACCATTTAAGTTTAGGAGGAGACTTCATGCTAGGTCAATTCCCAAAGCAGGACGAATGAAAATATTACCAATTAAATAATTGTCAGAAGAATCCCTTAAGCAATCAACAATATTTTGCTTAATGTACATGGATTAGAACGATTAGGTTTTTGAAAGAAAACGCAAAGTTTTATCATTCAAAATTTTATTTATTAATTCAATATGAAAACAATTCAAATAAACTTTCCAAATAATAATTTAATGATAAATAAAGCAAACTTATTATTTAAAAATCAAAATAATTCAAAAAAAATTTTGAAAGAATAATAATTAAATGATAAATAAAGCAAGCAGTTAATAAAATTAGGGGTATAGCAAAAAAAAAAAAACAATTAAGCAAATTAAATCAAAAAACAAAGCAAAATAATTAATAACATTAAAGGATACAGCAAAAAGAAAATCAATTAAGCAAATAAATCAAAAAACAAAGCAAATGAAATCAAAATAAAGAAAACTGAGAAATAAGTAACTACACTGCTCGACACTTGATTAGCAACTTTTGTTTTTTGCCTGTATTTCTACCTGTATAGGGTGATCCTAAAAATTATTGATAAGAAATAGTTTTGTTTAGGGTCTTCAATAAGAAAATAAGGTAACTATGGAAATTCCCTCAATTAGCAAAAATTTTATTATTTAAAAATCAAAACAATTCAAAAAAAATTTTGAAAGAATAATAATTAAATGATAAATAAAGCAAGCTAGTTAATAAAATTAGGGGTAAAGCAAAAAAAAAAACAATTAAGCAAATTAAATCAAAAAACAAAACAAGTGAAATCAAAATAAAGAAAACTAAGAAATAACTACATGTTAAATTTTCAAAATAATAATCAAAAATAAATCAAATGAAGGTATTGACTAAGATGATAAATATTCCTGTAAAGAGTAAAATATTAGTAGTTATAAGATAGTAATGCTGAAACTATATCAGTCCAATTTTCTACAGAATTAGTATTCAAAATTTCAAGTAGTAGTTAACAAAGGTTAGGTAAAGTTTTGACCTTATGATATGTTACAATATTTATGGCAGGTCGTACCTTAACAGTGGTTGAATTTTGTTCGAATGGGTTATATTGATTACTAGCAGAAGAAATAAACAAGTGAGCGTTATCAGTTGAAGTGATGCTAACTAAGTGAGCCCAATCAGTTGAAGTGAAGTGAAGCAACTGAGCTTAATCAGTTGAAATGAATTGAAACAAGTGAGCTCTATTACTTGAAGTGAAGTCAATTAAGTGAGCCTAATCAGTTGAATTGAAGTAAAACAACTGAGATTAAGCAAATAAAGTGAAGTTAAACAATTAAACATAATAATTTTTATAATTTCAACAAGATACTGCTATTGTAACTACCAGTCGATTTGCAAAGACCATTTATGTTAAACAATGCTGCAATCGCAGTATGTATTAGAGTGGAAACTAAATTGAGGTTACAGTTAAATGAATTAAATTTTTTAATAATATTGACTTTAATTTTGAATAAATTGAAATTAAATAATTTTATTTAAAAACGAAAAAGAACTCTTTAAATTAAAAGTAGAATTGATGAAGTGTTTAAAGGAGAAAAGTAACCTTAAAATTTGAAATCAATAAAATTTCCAAGTTTTACGTTCAGTGCCCTAAAACATGGAAATTGACAACAGAATATGTTAGAGTTCTGTGTTATGGTCAATGCCCATTGAAACAGAAATTGCCAAGAAAATTTACTAAAATTTCCTATCCTATGGGCAATACCCATTAAGAAGAAAATATCAAGTGAAGAAAAAAAAAATACTTACAGATCATTACTCTTCTAAGTAGATGAGGATTCCTCCGCACTTAAGGTCAATACCATTTAAGTTTAGGAGGAGACTTCATGCTAGGTCAATTCCCAAAGCAGGACGAATGAAAATATTACCAATTAAATAATTGTCAGAAGAATCCCTTAAGCAATCAACAATATTTTGCTTAATGTACATGGATTAGAACGATTAGGTTTTTGAAAGAAAACGCAAAGTTTTATCATTCAAAATTTTATTTATTAATTCAATATGAAAACAATTCAAATAAACTTTCCAAATAATAATTTAATGATAAATAAAGCAAACTTATTATTTAAAAATCAAAATAATTCAAAAAAAATTTTGAACTAATAATAATTAAATGATAAATAAAGCAAACTACTTAATAAAATTAAGGGATATAGCAAAAAAAAACCAATTAAGCAAATTAAATCAAAAAACAAAGCAAAATAATTAATAACATTAAAGGATACAGCAAAAAGAAAATCAATTAAGCAAATAAATCAAAAAACAAAGCAAATGAAATCAAAATAAAGAAAACTGAGAAATAAGTAACTACACTGCTCGACACTTGATTAGCAACTTTTGTTTTTTGCCTGTATTTCTACCTGTATAGGGTGATCCTAAAAATTATTGATAAGAAATAGTTTTGTTTAGGGTCTTCAATAAGAAAATAAGGTAACTATGGAAATTCCCTCAATTAGCAAAAATTTTATTATTTAAAAATCAAAACAATTCAAAAAAAATTTTGAAAGAATAATAATTAAATGATAAATAAAGCAAGCTAGTTAATAAAATTAGGGGTAAAGCAAAAAAAAAAACAATTAAGCAAATTAAATCAAAAAACAAAACAAGTGAAATCAAAATAAAGAAAACTAAGAAATAACTACATGTTAAATTTTCAAAATAATAATCAAAAATAAATCAAATGAAGGTATTGACTATGATGATAAATATTCCTGTAAAGAGTAAAATATTAGTAGTTATAAGATAGTAATACTGAAACTATATCATTCAAATATTGAACAGAATTAGTGTTCAAAATTTCAAGTAGTAGTTAACAAAGGTTAGGTAAAATTTTGACCTTATGATATATTACAATATTTATGGCAGATCGTACCTTAACAATGGATGAATTTTGTTCGAATGAATTTTACTGATTACTAGCAGAAGAAATAAACAAGTGAGCGTTATCAGTTGAAGTGAAGGTAACTAAGTGAGTCCAATCATTTGAAGTACATGGATTAGAACGATTAGGTTTTTGAAAGAAAACGCAAAGTTTTATCATTCAAAATTTTATTTATTAATTCAATATGAAAACAATTCAAATAAACTTTCAAAATAATTTTTGAATGTTAAATCAAGCAAACTAATTAATTAAAAGTAAAAACAATCCAAAGAAATTTTTGAACGAATAATAATTAAATGATACATAAAGCAAACTAATTAGAAAGTTAAAGGATACTGGAGAAATAAAAACAATTAAGCAAATTTAATCAAAAAACAAAGCAAGTGAAATCAAAATAAACAAAACTAAGAAATAACTACATGTTGAATTTTCAAAATAAAAATCAAACTAAACCAAACTAATAATTAAATGATAATTTTCAAAAATTAAATAATAAATTAAATTGAAAAGGATGACCAAATGATGGTATTGACTAAGATGATAAATATTCCTGTAAAGAGTAAAATATTAGTAGTTATAAGATAGTAATACTGAAACTATATCATTCAAATTTTGAACAGAATTAGTGTTCAAAATTTCAAGTAGTAGTTAACAAAGGTTAGGTAAAGTCATGACCTTATGATAT
This sequence comes from Bombylius discolor, assembly GCA_939192795.1. Classification (NCBI taxonomy): domain Eukaryota; kingdom Metazoa; phylum Arthropoda; class Insecta; order Diptera; family Bombyliidae; genus Bombylius; species Bombylius discolor. The sequence continues at coordinate 25,677,526 of OW584239.1, forward strand.
GTTACAATATTTATGGCAGATTGTAGCTTAACAATGGGTGACTTTTGTTCGAATGAGTTATACTGATTAATAGCAGAAGAATTAAACAAGTGAGCGTTATCAGTTGAAGTGAAGCTAACTAAGTGAGCACAATCAGTTGAAGTGAAGTGAAGGAACTGAGCTTAATCAGTTGAAATGAAGTGAAACAAGTGAGCTCTATTACTTGAAGTGAAGTCAATTAAGTGAGCCTAAACAGTTGAAGTACATGGATTAGAACGATGAGGTTTTTGAAAGTAAACGCAAAGTTTTATCATTCAAAATTTTATTTATTAATTCAATATGAAAACAATTCAAATAAACATTTAAAATAATAATTAAATGATAAATACAGCAAACTAATTAATTAAAAATAAAAACAATTCAAATACATTTTTGAACTAATAATAATTAAATAATAAATAAAGTAAACTAATTAATTAAATTAAGAATATAGCAAAAAAAAAAACCAATTAAGCAAATTAAATCAAAAAACAAAGCAAGTGAAATCAAAATAAAGAAAACTAAGAAATAGCTACATGTTAAATTTTCAAAATAATAATCAAACTAAATCAAACTAATAATTAAATGATAATTTTCAAAAATTATCTAATAAATAAAATTCAAAAGGATGACCAAATGATGGTATCAACTAAGATGATAAATATTCCTGTAAAGAGTAAAATATTAGTAGTTATAAGATAGTAATGCTGAAACTATATCAGTCCAATTTTCTACAGAATTAGTATTCAAAATTTCAAGTAGTAGTTAACAAAGGTTAGGTAAAGTTTTGACCTTATGATATGTTACAATATTTATGGCAGGTCGTACCTTAACAGTGGTTGAATTTTGTTCGAATGGGTTATATTGATTACTAGCAGAAGAAATAAACAAGTGAGCGTTATCAGTTGAAGTGATGCTAACTAAGTGAGCCCAATCAGTTGAAGTGAAGTGAAGCAACTGAGCTTAATCAGTTGAAATGAATTGAAACAAGTGAGCTCTATTACTTGAAGTGAAGTCAATTAAGTGAGCCTAATCAGTTGAATTGAAGTAAAACAACTGAGATTAAGCAAATAAAGTGAAGTTAAACAATTAAACATAATAATTTTTATAATTTCAACAAGATACTGCTATTGTAACTACCAGTCGATTTGCAAAGACCATTTATGTTAAACAATGCTGCAATCGCAGTATGTATTAGAGTGGAAACTAAATTGAGGTTACAGTTAAATGAATTAAATTTTTTAATAATATTGACTTTAATTTTGAATAAATTGAAATTAAATAATTTTATTTAAAAACGAAAAAGAACTCTTTAAATTAAAAGTAGAATTGATGAAGTGTTTAAAGGAGAAAAGTAACCTTAAAATTTGAAATCAATAAAATTTCCAAGTTTTACGTTCAGTGCCCTAAAACATGGAAATTGACAACAGAATATGTTAGAGTTCTGTGTTATGGTCAATGCCCATTGAAACAGAAATTGCCAAGAAAATTTACTAAAATTTCCTATCCTATGGGCAATACCCATTAAGAAGAAAATATCAAGTGAAGAAAAAAAAAATACTTACAGATCATTACTCTTCTAAGTAGATGAGGATTCCTCCGCACTTAAGGTCAATACCATTTAAGTTTAGGAGGAGACTTCATGCTAGGTCAATTCCCAAAGCAGGACGAATGAAAATATTACCAATTAAATAATTGTCAGAAGAATCCCTTAAGCAATCAACAATATTTTGCTTAATGTACATGGATTAGAACGATTAGGTTTTTGAAAGAAAACGCAAAGTTTTATCATTCAAAATTTTATTTATTAATTCAATATGAAAACAATTCAAATAAACTTTCCAAATAATAATTTAATGATAAATAAAGCAAACTTATTATTTAAAAATCAAAATAATTCAAAAAAAATTTTGAACTAATAATAATTAAATGATAAATAAAGCAAACTACTTAATAAAATTAAGGGATATAGCAAAAAAAAACCAATTAAGCAAATTAAATCAAAAAACAAAGCAAAATAATTAATAACATTAAAGGATACAGCAAAAAGAAAATCAATTAAGCAAATAAATCAAAAAACAAAGCAAATGAAATCAAAATAAAGAAAACTGAGAAATAAGTAACTACACTGCTCGACACTTGATTAGCAACTTTTGTTTTTTGCCTGTATTTCTACCTGTATAGGGTGATCCTAAAAATTATTGATAAGAAATAGTTTTGTTTAGGGTCTTCAATAAGAAAATAAGGTAACTATGGAAATTCCCTCAATTAGCAAAAATTTTAGGATACTTTTCTCAAAAAAGGGTATGTTAAATTTTCATAATAATAATCAACAATTAATCAAACTAATAATTAAATGATAATTTTCAAAAATTAAATAATAAATTAAATTCAAAAGGATGACCAAATGATGGTATTGACTAAGATGATAAATATTCCTGTAAAGAGTAAAACATTAGTAGTTATAAGATAGTAATACTGAAACTATATCATTCAAATTTTGAACAGAATTAGTGTTCAAAATTTCAAGTAGTAGTTAACAAAGGTTAGGTAAAGTTTTGACCTTATGATATGTTACAATATTTAAGGCAGATTGTACTAAAACAATGGCTGAATTTTGTTCGAATGAGTTATATTTATTACTAGCAGAAGAAATAAACAAGTGAGCGTTATCAGTTGAAGTGAAGCTAACTAAGTGAGCCCAATCAGTTGAAGTACATGGATTAGAACGATTAGGTTTTTGAAAGAAAACGCAAAGTTTTATCATTCAAAATTTTATTTATTAATTCAATATGAAAACAATTCAAATAAACATTTAAAATAATAATTAAATGATAAATACAGCAAACTAATTAATTAAAAATCAAAACAATTCAAATACATTTTTGAACTAATAATAATTAAATAATAAATAAAGTAAACTAATTAATTAAATTAAGAATATAGCAAAAAAAAAAACCAATTAAGCAAATTAAATCAAAAAACAAAGCAAGTGAAATCAAAATAAAGAAAACTAAGAAATAGCTACATGTTAAATTTTCAAAATAATAATCAAACTAAATCAAACTAATAATTAAATGATAATTTTCAAAAATTATCTAATAAATAAAATTCAAAAGGATGACCAAATGATGGTATCAACTAAGATGATAAATATTCCTGTAAAGAGTAAAATATTAGTAGTTATAAGATAGTAATGCTGAAACTATATCATTCCAATTTTCTACAGAATTAGTATTCAAAATTTCAAGTAGTAGTTAACAAAGGTTAGGTAAAGTTTTGACCTTATGATATGTTACAATATTTATGGCAGGTCGTACCTTAACAGTGGTTGAATTTTGTTCGAATGGGTTATATTGATTACTAGCAGAAGAAATAAACAAGTGAGCGTTATCAGTTGAAGTGATGCTAACTAAGTTAGCCCAATCAGTTGAAGTGAAGTGAAGCAACTGAGCTTAATCAGTTGAAATGAATTGAAACAAGTGAGCTCTATTACTTGAAGTGAAGTCAATTAAGTGAGCCTAATCAGTTGAATTGAAGTAAAACAACTGAGATTAAGCAAATAAAGTGAAGTTAAACAATTAAACATAATAATTTTTATAATTTCAACAAGATACTGCTATTGTAACTACCAGTCGATTTGCAAAGACCATTTATGTTAAACAATGCTGCAATCGCAGTATGTATTAGAGTGGAAACTAAATTGAGGTTACAGTTAAATGAATTAAATTTTTTAATAATATTGACTTTAATTTTGAATAAATTGAAATTAAATAATTTTATTTAAAAACGAAAAAGAACTCTTTAAATTAAAAGTAGAATTGATGAAGTGTTTAAAGGAGAAAAGTAACCTTAAAATTTGAAATCAATAAAATTTCCAAGTTTTACGTTCAGTGCCCTAAAACATGGAAATTGACAACAGAATATGTTAGAGTTCTGTGTTATGGTCAATGCCCATTGAAACAGAAATTGCCAAGAAAATTTACTAAAATTTCCTATCCTATGGGCAATACCCATTAAGAAGAAAATATCAAAAGAAGAAAAAAAAAATACTTACAGATCATTACTCTTCTAAGTAGATGAGGATTCCTCCGCACTTAAGGTCAATACCATTTAAGTTTAGGAGGAGACTTCATGCTAGGTCAATTCCCAAAGCAGGACGAATGAAAATATTACCAATTAAATAATTGTCAGAAGAATCCCTTAAGCAATCAACAATATTTTGCTTAATGTACATGGATTAGAACGATTAGGTTTTTGAAAGAAAACGCAAAGTTTTATCATTCAAAATTTTATTTATTAATTCAATATGAAAACAATTCAAATAAACTTTCCAAATAATAATTTAATGATAAATAAAGCAAACTTATTATTTAAAAATCAAAATAATTCAAAAAAAATTTTGAACTAATAATAATTAAATGATAAATAAAGCAAACTACTTAATAAAATTAAGGGATATAGCAAAAAAAAAACCAATTAAGCAAATTAAATCAAAAAACAAAGCAAAATAATTAATAACATTAAAGGATACAGCAAAAAGAAAATCAATTAAGCAAATAAATCAAAAAACAAAGCAAATGAAATCAAAATAAAGAAAACTGAGAAATAAGTAACTACACTGCTCGACACTTGATTAGCAACTTTTGTTTTTTGCCTGTATTTCTACCTGTATAGGGTGATCCTAAAAATTATTGATAAGAAATAGTTTTGTTTAGGGTCTTCAATAAGAAAATAAGGTAACTATGGAAATTCCCTCAATTAGCAAAAATTTTAGGATACTTTTCTCAAAAAAGGGTATGTTAAATTTTCATAATAATAATCAACAATTAATCAAACTAATAATTAAATGATAATTTTCAAAAATTAAATAATAAATTAAATTCAAAAGGATGACCAAATGATGGTATTGACTAAGATGATGAATATTCCTGTAAAGAGTAAAATATTAGTAGTTATAAGATAGTAATACTGAAACTATATCATTCAAATTTTGAACAGAATTAGTGTTCAAAATTTCAAGTAGTAGTTAACAAAGGTTAGGTAAAGTTTTGACCTTATGATATGTTACAATATTTAAGGCAGATTGTACTAAAACAATGGCTGAATTTTGTTCGAATGAATTATATTTATTACTAGCAGAAGAAATAAACAAGTGAGCGTTATCAGTTGAAGTGAAGCTAACTAAGTGAGCCCAATCAGTTGAAGTACATGGATTAGAACGATTAGGTTTTTGAAAGAAAACGCAAAGTTTTATCATTCAAAATTTTATTTATTAATTCAATATGAAAACAATTCAAATAAACTTTCAAAATAAAAATTAAATGTTAAATCAAGCAAACTAATTAATTAAAAATTAAAACAATTCAAATAAATTTTTGAACGAATAATAATTAAATGATACATAAAGTAAACTAATTAATTAAATTAAGAATATAGCAAAAAAAAAAACCAATTAAGCAAATTAAATCAAAAAACAAAGCAAGTGAAATCAAAATAAAGAAAACTAAGAAATAGCTACATGTTAAATTTTCAAAATAATAATCAAACTAAATCAAACTAATAATTAAATGATAATTTTCAAAAATTATCTAATAAATAAAATTCAAAAGGATGACCAAATGATGGTATCAACTAAGATGATAAATATTCCTGTAAAGAGTAAAATATTAGTAGTTATAAGATAGTAATGCTGAAACTATATCATTCCAATTTTCTACAGAATTAGTATTCAAAATTTCAAGTAGTAGTTAACAAAGGTTAGGTAAAATTTTGACCTTATGATATGTTACAATATTTATGGCAGATTGTAGCTTAACAATGGGTGACTTTTGTTCGAATGAGTTATACTGATTAATAGCAGAAGAATTAAACAAGTGAGCACAATCAGTTGATGTGAAGTGAAGCAACTAAGCTTAATCAGTTGAAATGAAGTGAAACAAGTGAGCTCTATTACTTGAAGTGAGGTCAATTAAGTGAGCCTAAACAGTTGAAGTACATGGATTAGAACGATGAGGTTTTTGAAAGTAAACGCAAAGTTTTATCATTCAAAATTTTATTTATTAATTCAATATGAAAACAATTCAAATAAACTTTCAAAATAAAAATTAAATGTTAAATCAAGCAAACTAATTAATTAAAAATTAAAACAATTCAAATAAATTTTTGAACGAATAATAATTAAATGATAAATAAAGCAAGCTAGTTAATAAAATTAGGGGTATAGCAAAAAAAAAAAACAATTAAGCAAATTAAATCAAAAAACAAAACAAGTGAAATCAAAATAAAGAAAACTAAGAAATAACTACATGTTAAATTTTCAAAATAATAATCAAAAATAAATCAAATAAAGGTATTGACTATGATGATAAATATTCCTGTAAAGAGTAAAATATTAGTAGTTATAAGATAGTAATACTGAAACTATATCATTCAAATTTTGAACAGAATTAGTGTTCAAAATTTCAAGTAGTACTTAACAGAAGTTAGGTAAAATTTTGACCTTATGATATGTTACAATATTTATGGCAGATTGTAGCTTAACAATGGGTGACTTTTGTTCGAATGAGTTATACTGATTAATAGCAGAAGAATTAAACAAGTGAGCACAATCAGTTGATGTGAAGTGAAGCAACTAAGCTTAATCAGTTGAAATGAAGTGAAACAAGTGAGCTCTATTACTTGAAGTGAGGTCAATTAAGTGAGCCTAAACAGTTGAAGTACATGGATTAGAACGATGAGGTTTTTGAAAGTAAACGCAAAGTTTTATCATTCAAAATTTTATTTATTAATTCAATATGAAAACAATTCAAATAAACTTTCAAAATAATAATTTAATGATAAATCAAGCAAACTAATTAATTAAAAATAAAAACAATTCAAATAAATTTTTGAACTAATAATAATTAAATGATAAATAAAGCAAACTAATTAATAAAGTTAAAGGATACTGGAGAAAAAAAAACAATTAAGCAAATTTAATCAAAAAACAAAGCAAGTGAAATCAAAATAAAGAAAACTAAGAAATAACTACATGTTAAATTTTCAAAATAAAAATCAAACTAAACCAAACTAATAATTAAATGATAATTTTCAAAAATTAAATAATAAATTAAATTGAAAAGGATGACCAAATGATGGTATTGACTAAGATGATAAATATTCCTGTAAAGAGTAAAATATTAGTAGTTATAAGATAGTAATACTGAAACTATATCATTCAAATTTTGAACAGAATTAGTGTTCAAAATTCAAGTAGTAGTTAACAAAGGTTAGGTAAAGTCATGACCTTATGATATGTTACAATATTTATGGCAGATTGTAGCTTAACAATGGGTGACTTTTGGTCGAATGAGTTATACTGATTAATAGCAGAAGAATTAAACAAGTGAGCGTTATCAGTTGAAGTGAAGCTAACTAAGTGAGCACAATCAGTTGAAGTGAAGTGAAGGAACTGAGCTTAATCAGTTGAAATGAAGTGAAACAAGTGAGCTCTATTACTTGAAGTGAAGTCAATTAAGTGAGCCTAAACAGTTGAAGTACATGGATTAGAACGATGAGGTTTTTGAAAGTAAACGCAAAGTTTTATCATTCAAAATTTTATTTATTAATTCAATATGAAAACAATTCAAGTAAACATTTAAAATAATAATTAAATGATAAATCAAGCAATCTAATTAATTAAAAATAAAAACAATTCAAATACATTTTTGAACTAATAATAATTAAATAATAAATAAAGTAAACTAATTAATTAAATTAAGAATATAGCAAAAAAAAAAACCAATTAAGCAAATTAAATCAAAAAACAAAGCAAGTGAAATCAAAATAAAGAAAACTAAGAAATAGCTACATGTTAAATTTTCAAAATAATAATCAAACTAAATCAAACTAATAATTAAATGATAATTTTCAAAAATTATCTAATAAATAAAATTCAAAAGGATGACCAAATGATGGTATCAACTAAGATGATAAATATTCCTGTAAAGAGTAAAATATTAGTAGTTATAAGATAGTAATGCTGAAACTATATCATTCCAATTTTCTACAGAATTAGTATTCAAAATTTCAAGTAGTAGTTAACAAAGGTTAGGTAAAGTTTTGACCTTATGATATGTTACAATATTTATGGCAGGTCGTACCTTAACAGTGGTTGAATTTTGTTCGAATGGGTTATATTGATCACTAGCAGAAGAAATAAACAAGTGAGCGTTATCAGTTGAAGTGATGCTAACTAAGTTAGCCCAATCAGTTGAAGTGAAGTGAAGGAACTGAGCTTAATCAGTTGAAATGAAGTGAAACAAGTGAGCTCTATTACTTGAAGTGAAGTCAATTAAGTGAGCCTAAACAGTTGAAGTACATGGATTAGAACGATGAGGTTTTTGAAAGTAAACGCAAAGTTTTATCATTCAAAATTTTATTTATTAATTCAATATGAAAACAATTCAAATAAACATTTAAAATAATAATTAAATGATAAATCAAGCAATCTAATTAATTAAAAATAAAAACAAATCAAATACATTTTTGAACTAATAATAATTAAATAATAAATAAAGTAAACTAATTAATTAAATTAAGAATATAGCAAAAAAAAAAACCAATTAAGCAAATTAAATCAAAAAACAAAGCAAGTAAAATCAAAATAAAGAAAACTAAGAAATAGCTACATGTTAAATTTTCAAAATAAAAATCAAACTAAACCAAACTAATAATTAAATGATAATTTTCAAAAATTAAATAATAAATTAAATTGAAAAGGATGACCAAATGATGGTATTGACTAAGATGATAAATATTCCTGTAAAGAGTAAAATATTAGTAGTTATAAGATAGTAATACTGAAACTATATCATTCAAATTTTGAACAGAATTAGTGTTCAAAATTCAAGTAGTAGTTAACAAAGGTTAGGTAAAGTCATGACCTTATGATATGTTACAATATTTATGGCAGATTGTAGCTTAACAATGGGTGACTTTTGTTCGAATGGGTTATATTGATTACTAGCAGAAGAAATAAACAACTGAGCGTTATCAGTAGAAGTGATGCTAACTAAGTTAGCCCAATCAGTTGAAGTGAAGTGAAGGAACTGAGCTTAATCAGTTGAAATGAAGTGAAACAAGTGAGCTCTATTACTTCAAGTGAAGTCAATTAAGTGAGCCTAAACAGTTGAAGTACATGGATTAGAACGATGAGGTTTTTGAAAGTAAACGCAAAGTTTTATCATTCAAAATTTTATTTATTAATTCAATATGAAAACAATTCAAATAAACATTTAAAATAATAATTAAATGATAAATCAAGCAATCTAATTAATTAAAAATAAAAACAATTCAAATACATTTTTGAACTAATAATAATTAAATAATAAATAAAGTAAACTAATTAATTAAATTAAGAATATAGCAAAAAAAAAAACCAATTAAGCAAATTAAATCAAAAAACAAAGCAAAGGAAATCAAAATAAAGAAAACTAAGAAATAGCTACATGTTAAATTTTCAAAATAAAAATCAAACTAAACCAAACTAATAATTAAATGATAATTTTCAAAAATTAAATAATAAATTAAATTGAAAAGGATGACCAAATGATGGTATCAACTAAGATGATAAATATTCCTGTAAAGAGTAAAATATTAGTAGTTATAAGATAGTAATGCTGAAACTATATCATTCCAATTTTCTACAGAATTAGTATTCAAAATTTCAAGTAGTAGTTAACAAAGGTTAGGTAAAGTTTTGACCTTATGATATGTTACAATATTTATGGCAGGTCGTACCTTAACAGTGGTTGAATTTTGTTCGAATGGGTTATATTGATTACTAGCAGAAGAAATAAACAAGTGGGCGTTATCAGTTGAAGTGAAGCTAACTAAGTGAGCACAATCAGTTGAAGTGAAGTGAAGCAACTAAGCTTAATCAGTTGAAATGAAGTGAAACAAGTGAGCTCTATTACTTGAAGTGAGGTCAATTAAGTGAGCCTAAACAGTTGAAGTACATGGATTAGAACGATGAGGTTTTTGAAAGAAAACGCAAAGTTTTATCATTCAAAATTTTATTTATTAATTCAATATGACAACAATTCAAATAAACTTTCAAAATAATAAAATTAATGATAAATCAAGCAAACTAATTAATTAAAAATAAAAACAATTCAAATAAATTTTTGAACTAATAATAATTAAATGATAATTAAAGCAAACTAATTAATAAAGTTAAAGGATACTGGAGAAATAAAAACAATTAAGCAAATTTAATCAAAAAACAAAGCAAGTGAAATCAAAATAAAGAAAACTAAGAAATAACTACATGTTAAATTTTCAAAATAAAAATCAAACTAAACCAAACTAATAATTAAATGATAATTTTCAAAAATTAAATAATAAATTAAATTGAAAAGGATGACCAAATGATGGTATTGACTAAGATGATAAATATTCCTGTAAAGAGTAAAATATTAGTAGTTATAAGATAGTAATACTGAAACTATATCATTCAAATTTTGAACAGAATTAGTGTTCAAAATTTCAAGTAGTACTTAACAAAGGTTAGGTAAAGTCTTGACCTTATGATATGTTACAATATTTATGGCAGATTGTACCTTAACAATGGATGAATTTTGTTCGAATGAGTTATACTGATTAATAGCAGAAGAAATAAACAAGTGAGCGTTATCAGTTGAAGTGAAGCTAACTGAGTGAGCACAATCAGTTGAAGTGAAGTGAAGCAACTAAGCTTAATCAGTTGAAATGAAGTGAAACAAGTGAGCTCTATTACTTGAAGTGAGGTCAATTAAGTGAGCCTAAACAGTTGAAGTACATGGATTAGAACGATGAGGTTTTTGAAAGAAAACGCAAAGTTTTATCATTCAAAATTTTATTTATTAATTCAATATGAAAACAATTCAAATAAACTTTCAAAATAATAATTTAATGATAAATAAAGCAAACTTATTATTTAAAAATCAAAACAATTCAAAAAAAATTTTGAAAGAATAATAATTAAATGATAAATAAAGCAAGCTAGTTAATAAAATTAGGGGTATAGCAAAAAAAAAAACAATTAAGCAAATTAAATCAAAAAACAAAACAAGTGAAATCAAAATAAAGAAAACTAAGAAATAACTACATGTTAAATTTTCAAAATAATAATCAAAAATAAATCAAATGAAGGTATTGACTATGATGATAAATATTCCTGTAAAGAGTAAAATATTAGTAGTTATAAGATAGTAATACTGAAACTATATCATTCAAATTTTGAACAGAATTAGTGTTCAAAATTTCAAGTAGTACTTAACAAAGGTTAGGTAAAATTTTGACCTTATGATATGTTACAATATTTATGGCAGATTGTAGCTTAACAATGGGTGACTTTTGTTCGAATGAATTATACTGATTACTAGCAGAAGAATTAAACAAGTGAGCGTTATCAGTTGAAGTGAAGCTAACTAAGTGAGCACAATCAGTTGAAGTGAAGTGAAGCAACTAAGCTTAATCAGTTGAAATGAAGTGAAACAAGTGAGCTCTATTACTTGAAGTGAGGTCAATTAAGTGAGCCTAAACAGTTGAAGTACATGGATTAGAACGATGAGGTTTTTGAAAGAAAACGCAAAGTTTTATCATTCAAAATTTTATTTATTAATTCAATATGACAACAATTCAAATAAACTTTCAAAATAATAAAATTAATGATAAATCAAGCAAACTAATTAATTAAAAATAAAAACAATTCAAATAAATTTTTGAACTAATAATAATTAAATGATAATTAAAGCAAACTAATTAATAAAGTTAAAGGATACTGGAGAAATAAAAACAATTAAGCAAATTTAATCAAAAAACAAAGCAAGTGAAATCAAAATAAAGAAAACTAAGAAATAACTACATGTTAAATTTTCAAAATAAAAATCAAACTAAACCAAACTAATAATTAAATGATAATTTTCAAAAATTAAATAATAAATTAAATTGAAAAGGATGACCAAATGATGGTATTGACTAAGATGATAAATATTCCTGTAAAGAGTAAAATATTAGTAGTTATAAGATAGTAATACTGAAACTATATCATTCAAATTTTGAACAGAATTAGTGTTCAAAATTTCAAGTAGTACTTAACAAAGGTTAGGTAAAGTCTTGACCTTATGATATGTTACAATATTTATGGCAGATTGTACCTTAACAATGGATGAATTTTGTTCGAATGAGTTATACTGATTAATAGCAGAAGAAATAAACAAGTGAGCGTTATCAGTTGAAGTGAAGCTAACTGAGTGAGCACAATCAGTTGAAGTGAAGTGAAGGAACTGAGCTTAATCAGTTGAATTGAAGTGAAACAAGTGAGCTCTATTACTTGAAGTGAAGTCAATTAAGTGAGCCTAAACAGTTGAAGTACATGGATTAGAACGATGAGGTTTTTGAAAGTAAACGCAAAGTTTTATCATTCAAAATTTTATTTATTAATTCAATATGAAAACAATTCAAATAAACATTTAAAATAATAATTAAATGATAAATAAAGCAAACTAATTAATTAAAAATAAAAACAATTCAAATACATTTTTGAACTAATAATAATTATATAATAAATAAAGTAAACTAATTAATTAAATTAAGAATATAGCAAAAAAAAAAACCAATTAAGCAAATTAAATCAAAAAACAAAGCAAGTGAAATCAAAATAAAGAAAACTAAGAAATAGCTACATGTTAAATTTTCAAAATAATAATCAAACTAAATCAAACTAATAATTAAATGATAATTTTCAAAAATTATCTAATAAATAAAATTCAAAAGGATGACCAAATGATGGTATCAACTAAGATGATAAATATTCCTGTAAAGAGTAAAATATTAGTAGTTATAAGATAGTAATGCTGAAACTATATCATTCCAATTTTCTACAGAATTAGTATTCAAAATTTCAAGTAGTAGTTAACAAAGGTTAGGTAAAGTTTTGACCTTATGATATGTTACAATATTTATGGCAGGTCGTACCTTAACAGTGGTTGAATTTTGGTCGAATGGGTTATATTGATTACTAGCAGAAGAAATAAACAAGTGAGCGTTATCAGTTGAAGTGATGCTAACTAAGTGAGCCCAATCAGTTGAAGTGAAGTGAAGCAACTGAGCTTAATCAGTTGAAATGAATTGAAACAAGTGAGCTCTATTACTTGAAGTGAAGTCAATTAAGTGAGCCTAATCAGTTGAATTGAAGTAAAACAACTGAGATTAAGCAAATAAAGTGAAGTTAAACAATTAAACATAATAATTTTTATAATTTCAACAAGATACTGCTATTGTAACTACCAGTCGATTTGCAAAGACCATTTATGTTAAACAATGCTGCAATCGCAGTATGTATTAGAGTGGAAACTAAATTGAGGTTACAGTTAAATGAATTAAATTTTTTAATAATATTGACTTTAATTTTGAATAAATTGAAATTAAATAATTTTATTTAAAAACGAAAAAGAACTCTTTAAATTAAAAGTAGAATTGATGAAGTGTTTAAAGGAGAAAAGTAACTTTAAAATTTGAAATCAATAAAATTTCCAAGTTTTACGTTCAGTGCCCTAAAACATGGAAATTGACAACAGAATATGTTAGAGTTCTGTGTTATGGTCAATGCCCATTGAAACAGAAATTGCCAAGAAAATTTACTAAAATTTCCTATCCTATGGTCAATACCCATTAAGAAGAAAATATCAAGTGAAGAAAAAAAAATACTTACAGATCATTACTCTTCTAAGTAGATGAGGATTCCTCCGCACTTAAGGTCAATACCATTTAAGTTTAGGAGGAGACTTCATGCTAGGTCAATTCCCAAAGCAGGACGAATGAAAATATTACCAATTAAATAATTGTCAGAAGAATCCCTTAAGCAATCAACAATATTTTGCTTAATGTACATGGATTAGAACGATTAGGTTTTTGAAAGAAAACGCAAAGTTTTATCATTCAAAATTTTATTTATTAATTCAATATGAAAACAATTCAAATAAACTTTTAAAATAATAATTAAATGATAAATAAAGCAAACTAATTAATTAAAAATAAAAACAATTCAAATACATTTTTGAACTAATAATAATTAAATGATAAATAAAACAAACTACTTAATAAAATTAAAGGATATAGCAAAAAAAAAACCAATTAAGCAAATTAAATCAAAAAACAAAGCAAAATAATTAATAACATTAAAGGATACAGCAAAAAGAAAATCAATTAAGCAAATAAATCAAAAAACAAAGCAAATGAAATCAAAATAAAGAAAACTGAGAAATAAGTAACTGCACTGCTTGACACTTGATTAGCAACTTTTGTTTTTTGCCTGTATTTCTACCTGTATAGGGTGATCCTAAAAATTATTGATAAGAAATAGTTTTGTTTAGGGTCTTCAATAAGAAAATAAGGTAACTATGGAAATTCCCTCAATTAGCAAAAATTTTAGGATACTTTTCTCAAAAAAGGGTATGTTAAATTTTCATAATAATAATCAACAATTAATCAAACTAATAATTAAATGATAATTTTCAAAAATTAAATAATAAATTAAATTCAAAAGGATGACCAAATGATGGTATTGACTAAGATGATAAATATTCCTGTAAAGAGTAAAATATTAGTAGTTATAAGATAGTAATACTGAAACTATATCATTCAAATTTTGAACAGAATTAGTGTTCAAAATTTCAAGTAGTAGTTAACAAAGGTTAGGTAAAGTTTTGACCTTATGATATGTTACAATATTTGAGGCAGATTGTACTACAACAATGGCTGAATTTTGTTCGAATGAGTTATACTTATTACTAGCAGAAGAAATAAACAAGTGGGCGTTATCAGTTGAAGTGAAGCTATCTAAGTGAGCCCAATCAGTTGAAGTACATGGATTAGAACGATTAGGTTTTTGAAAGAAAACGCAAAGTTTTATCATTCAAAATTTTATTTATTAATTCAATATGAAAACAATTCAAATAAACTTTCAAAATAATAATTTAATGATAAATAAAGCAAACTACTTAATAAAATTAAGGGATATAGCAAAAAAAAAATCAATTAAGCAAATTAAATCAAAAAACAAAGCAAAATAATTAATTAAATTAAGAATACAGCAAAAAGAAAATCAATTAAGCAAATAAATCAAAAAACAAAGCAAATGAAATCAAAATAAAGAAAACTGAGAAATAAGTAACTACACTGCTCGACACTTGATTAGCAACTTTTGTTTTTTGCCTGTATTTCTACCTGTATAGGGTGATCACAAATATTATTGATAAGAAATAGTTTTGTTTAGGGTCTTCAATAAGAAAATAAGGTAACTATGGAAATTCCCTCAATTAGCAAAAATTTTAGGATACTTTTCTCAAAAAAGGGTATGTTAAATTTTCATAATAATAATCAACAATTAATCAAACTAATAATTAAATGATAATTTTCAAAAATTAAATAATAAATTAAATTCAAAAGGATGACCAAATGATGGTATCAACTAAGATGATAAATATTCCTGTAAAGAGTAAAATATTAGTAGTTATAAGATAGTAATACTGAAACTATATCATTCAAATTTTGAACAGAATTAGTGTTCAAAATTTCAAGTTTTAGTTAACAAAGGTTAGGTAAAGTTTTGACCTTATGATATGTTACAATATTTATGGCAGATTGTAGCTTAACAATGGGTGACTTTTGTTCGAATGAGTTATACTGATTAATAGCAGAAGAATTAAACAAGTGAGCGTTATCAGTTGCAGTGAAGCTAACTAAGTGAGCACAATCAGTTGAAGTGAAGTGAAGGAACTGAGCTTAATCAGTTGAAATGAAGTGAAACAAGTGAGCTCTATTACTTGAAGTGAAGTCAATTAAGTGAGCCTAAACAGTTGAAGTACATGGATTAGAACGATGAGGTTTTTGAAAGTAAACGCAAAGTTTTATCATTCAAAATTTTATTTATTAATTCAATATGAAAACAATTCAAATAAACATTTAAAATAATAATTAAATGATAAATCAAGCAATCTAATTAATTAAAAATAAAAACAATTCAAATACATTTTTGAACTAATAATAATTAAATAATAAATAAAGTAAACTAATTAATTAAATTAAGAATATAGCAAAAAAAAAAAACCAATTAAGGAAATTAAATCAAAAAACAAAGCAAGTGAAATCAAAATAAAGAAAACTAAGAAATAGCTACATGTTAAATTTTCAAAATAATAATCAAACTAAATCAAACTAATAATTAAATGATAATCTTCAAAAATTATCTAATAAATAAAATTCAAAAGGATGACCAAATGATGGTATCAACTAAGATGATAAATATTCCTGTAAAGAGTAAAATATTAGTAGTTATAAGATAGTAATGCTGAAACTATATCATTCCAATTTTCTACAGAATTAGTATTCAAAATTTCAAGTAGTAGTTAACAAAGGTTAGGTAAAGTTTTGACCTTATGATATGTTACAATATTTATGGCAGGTCGTACCTTAACAGTGGTTGAATTTTGTTCGAATGAATTTTACTGATTACTAGCAGAAGAAATAAACAAGTGAGCGTTATCAGTTGAAGTGAAGGTAACTAAGTGAGTCCAATCATTTGAAGTACATGGATTAGAACGATTAGGTTTTTGAAAGAAAACGCAAAGTTTTATCATTCAAAATTTTATTTATTAATTCAATATGAAAACAATTCAAATAAACTTTCAAAATAATAATTTAATGATAAATAAAGCAAACTAAATAATTGAAAATCAAAACAATTCAAAAAAAATTTTGAACTAATAATAATTAAATGATAAATAAAGCAAACTAATTAATAAAATTAAAGGATACTGGAGAAAAAAAAACAATTAAGCAAATTTAATCAAAAAATAAAGCAAGTGAAATCAAAATAAAGAAAACTAAGAAATAGCTACATGTTAAATTTTCAAAATAATAATCAAACTAAATCAAACTAATAATTAAATGATAATTTTCAAAAATTATCTAATAAATAAAATTCAAAAGGATGACCAAATGATGGTATCAACTAAGATGATAAATATTCCTGTAAAGAGTAAAATATTAGTAGTTTTAAGATAGTAATGCTGAAACTATATCATTCCAATTTTCTACAGAATTAGTATTCAAAATTTCAAGTAGTACTTAACAAAGGTTAGGTAAAATTTTGACCTTATGATAAATTACAATATTTATGGCAGATCGTACCTCAACAATAATTGAATTTTGTTCGAATGAATTTTACTGATTAATAGCAGAAGAATTAAACAAGTGAGCGTTATCAGTTGAAGTGAAGCTAACTAAGTGAGCACAATCAGTTGAAGTGAAGTGAAGGAACTGAGCTTAATCAGTTGAAATGAAGTGAAACAAGTGAGCTCTATTACTTGAAGTGAAGTCAATTAAGTGAGCCTAAACAGTTTAAGTACATGGATTAGAACGATGAGGTTTTTGAAAGTAAACGCAAAGTTTTATCATTCAAAATTTTATTTATTAATTCAATATGAAAACAATTCAAATAAACATTTAAAATAATAATTAAATGATAAATAAAGCAAACTAATTAATTAAAAATAAAAACAATTCAAATACATTTTTGAACTAATAATAATTAAATAATAAATAAAGTAAACTAAATAATTAAATTAGGGGTATAGCAAAAAAAAAACAATTAAGCAAATTAAATCAAAAAACAAAACAAGTGAAATCAAAATAAAGAAAACTAAGAAATAACTACATGTTAAATTTTCAAAATAATAATCAAAAATAAATCAAATGAAGGTATTGACTATGATGATAAATATTCCTGTAAAGAGTAAAATATTAGTAGTTATAAGATAGTAATACTGAAACCATATCATTCAAATTTTGAACAGAATTAGTGTTCAAAATTTCAGGTAGTACCTAACAAAGGTTAGGTAAAATTTTGACCTTATGATATGTTACAATATTTATGGCAGATTGTAGCTTAAAAATGGGTGACTTTAGTACGAATGAGTTATACTGATTAATAGCAGAAGAATTAAACAAGTGAGCGTTATCAGTTGAACTGAAGCTAACTAAGTGAGCACAATCAGTTGAAGTGAAGTGAAGCAACTAAGCTTAATCAGTTGAAATGAAGTGAAACAAGTGAGCTCTATTACTTGAAGTGAGGTCAATTAAGTGAGCCTAAACAGTTGAAGTACATGGATTAGAACGATTAGGTTTTTGAAAGTAAACGCTAAGTTTTATCATTCAAAATTTTATTTATTAATTCAATATGAAAACAATTTAAATAAACTTACAAAATAATAATTTAATGATAAATCAAGCAAACTAAATAATTAAAAATAAAAACAATTCAAATAAATTTTTGAACTTATAATAATTAAATGATAAATAAAGCAAACTAATTAATAAAGTTAAAGGATACTGGAGAAAAAAAAACAATTAAGCAAATTTAATCAAAAAACAAAGCAAGTGAAATCAAAATAAAGAAAACTAAGAAATAACTACATGTTAAATTTTCAAAATAATAATCAAAAATAAATCAAATGAAGGTATTGACTATGATGATAAATATTCCTGTAAAGAGTAAAATATTAGTAGTTATAAGATAGTAATACTGAAACTATATCATTCAAATTTTGAACAGAATTAGTGTTCAAAATTTCAAGTTTTAGTTAACAAAGGTTAGGTAAAGTTTTGACCTTATGATATGTTACAATATTTATGGCAGATTGTAGCTTAAAATGGGTGACTTTTGTTCGAATGAGTTATACTGATTAATAGCAGAAGAATTACAAGTGAGCGTTATCAGTTGAAGTGAAGCTAACTAAGTGAGCACAATCAGTTGAAGTGAAGTGAAGGAACTGAGCTTAATCAGTTGAAATGAAGTGAAACAAGTGAGCTCTATTACTTGAAGTGAAGTCAATTAAGTGAGCCTAAACAGTTGAAGTACATGGATTAGAACGATGAGGTTTTTGAAAGTAAACGCTAAGTTTTATCATTCAAAATTTTATTTATTAATTCAATATGAAAACAATTCAAATAAACTTTCAAAATAATAATTTAATGATAAATCAAGCAAACTAATAAATTAAAAATAAAAACAAATCAAATAAATTTTTGAACTAATAATAATTAAATGATAAATAAAGCAAACTAATTAATAAAGTTAAAGGATACTGGAGAAAAAAAAACAATTAAGCAAATTAAATCGAAAAACAAAACAAGTGATATCAAAATAAAGAAAACTAAGAAATAACTACATGTTAAATTTCAAAATAATAATCAAAAATAAATCAAATGAAGGTATTGACTATGATGATAAATATTCCTGTAAAGAGTAAAATATTAGTAGTTATAAGATAGTAATACTGAAACTATATCATTCCAATTTTCTACAGAATTAGTATTCAAAATTTCAAGTAGTAGTTAACAAAGGTTAGGTAAAGTTTTGACCTTATGATATGTTACAATATTTATGGCAGGTCGTACCTTAACAGTGGTTGAATTTTGTTCGAATGGGTTATATTGATTACTAGCAGAAGAAATAAACAAGTGATTGTTATCAGTTGAAGTAAAGGTAACTAAGTGAGCCAATCAGTTGAAGAACATGGAGTAGAACGATTAGGTTTTCGAAAGAAAACGCAAAGTTTTATCATTCAAAATTTTATTTATTAATTCAATATGAAAACAATTCAAATAAACTTTTAAAATAATAATTAAATGATAAATTAAGCAAACTAAATAATTGAAAATCAAAACAATTCAAAAAAAATTTTGAACTATTAATAATTAAATGATAAAT
This sequence comes from Bombylius discolor, assembly GCA_939192795.1. Taxonomy (NCBI): domain Eukaryota; kingdom Metazoa; phylum Arthropoda; class Insecta; order Diptera; family Bombyliidae; genus Bombylius; species Bombylius discolor. The sequence goes on from OW584239.1 coordinate 25,697,342, forward strand.
AAAGCAAACTAATTAATAAAATTAAAGGATACTGGAAAAAAAAAAAACAATTAAGCAAATTTAATCAAAAAACAAAGCAAGTGAAATCAAAATAAAGAAAACTAAGAAATAAATACATGTTAAATTTTCAAAATAATAATCAAACTAAATCAAACTAATAATTAAATGATAATCTTCAAAAATTATCTAATAAATAAAATTCAAAAGGATGACCAAATGATGGTATCAACTAAGATGATAAATATTCCTGTAAAGAGTAAAATATTAGTAGTTATAAGATAGTAATGCTGAAACTATATCATTCCAATTTTCTACAGAATTAGTGTTCAAAATTTCAAGTAGTACTTAACAAAGGTTAGGTAAAATTTTGACCTTATGATATGTTACAATATTTATGGCAGATTGTAGCTTAACAATGGGTGACTTTTGTTCGAATGAATTATACTGATTACTAGCAGAAGAATTAAACAAGTGAGCGTTATCAGTTGAAGTGAAGCTAACTAAGTGAGCACAATCAGTTGAAGTGAAGTGAAGGAACTGAGCTTAATCAGTTGAATTGAAGTGAAACAAGTGAGCTCTATTACTTGAAGTGAAGTGAATTAAGTGAGCCTAAACAGTTGAAGTACATGGATTAGAACGATGAGGTTTTTGAAAGAAAACGCAAAGTTTTATCATTCAAAATTTTATTTATTAATTCAATATGACAACAATTCAAATAAACTTTCAAAATAATAATTTAATAATAAATCAAGCAAACTAATTAATTAAAAATAAAAACAATTCAAATAAATTTTTGAGCTAATAATAATTAAATGATAAATAAAGCAAACTAATTAATAAAGATAAAGGATACTGGAGAAAAAAAAACAATTAAGCAAATTAAATCAAAAAACAAAGCAAGTGAAATCAGAATAAAGAAAACTAAGAAATAAATACATGTTAAATTTTCAAAATAATAATCAAACTAAATCAAACTAATAATTAAATGATAATCTTCAAAAATTATCTAATAAATAAAATTCAAAAGGATGACCAAATGATGGTATCAACTAAGATGATAAATATTCCTGTAAAGAGTAAAATATTAGTAGTTATAAGATAGTAATGCTGAAACTATATCATTCCAATTTTCTACAGAATTAGTATTCAAAATTTCAAGTAGTACTTAACAAAGGTTAGGTAAAATTTTGACCTTATGATAAATTACAATATTTATGGCAGATCGTACCTCAACAATAATTGAATTTTGTTCGAATGAATTTTACTGATTAATAGCAGAAGAATTAAACAAGTGAGCGTTATCAGTTGAAGTGAAGCTAACTAAGTGAGCACAATCAGTTGAAGTGAAGTGAAGGAACTGAGCTTAATCAGTTGAAATGAAGTGAAACAAGTGAGCTCTATTACTTGAAGTGAAGTCAATTAAGTGAGCCTAAACAGTTTAAGTACATGGATTAGAACGATGAGGTTTTTGAAAGTAAACGCAAAGTTTTATCATTCAAAATTTTATTTATTAATTCAATATGAAAACAATTCAAATAAACATTTAAAATAATAATTAAATGATAAATAAAGCAAACTAATTAATTAAAAATAAAAACAATTCAAATACATTTTTGAACTAATAATAATTAAATAATAAATAAAGTAAACTAAATAATTAAATTAGGGGTATAGCAAAAAAAAAACAATTAAGCAAATTAAATCAAAAAACAAAACAAGTGAAATCAAAATAAAGAAAACTAAGAAATAACTACATGTTAAATTTTCAAAATAATAATCAAAAATAAATCAAATGAAGGTATTGACTATGATGATAAATATTCCTGTAAAGAGTAAAATATTAGTAGTTATAAGATAGTAATACTGAAACCATATCATTCAAATTTTGAACAGAATTAGTGTTCAAAATTTCAGGTAGTACCTAACAAAGGTTAGGTAAAATTTTGACCTTATGATATGTTACAATATTTATGGCAGATTGTAGCTTAAAAATGGGTGACTTTAGTACGAATGAGTTATACTGATTAATAGCAGAAGAATTAAACAAGTGAGCGTTATCAGTTGAACTGAAGCTAACTAAGTGAGCACAATCAGTTGAAGTGAAGTGAAGCAACTAAGCTTAATCAGTTGAAATGAAGTGAAACAAGTGAGCTCTATTACTTGAAGTGAGGTCAATTAAGTGAGCCTAAACAGTTGAAGTACATGGATTAGAACGATTAGGTTTTTGAAAGTAAACGCTAAGTTTTATCATTCAAAATTTTATTTATTAATTCAATATGAAAACAATTTAAATAAACTTACAAAATAATAATTTAATGATAAATCAAGCAAACTAAATAATTAAAAATAAAAACAATTCAAATAAATTTTTGAACTTATAATAATTAAATGATAAATAAAGCAAACTAATTAATAAAGTTAAAGGATACTGGAGAAAAAAAAACAATTAAGCAAATTTAATCAAAAAACAAAGCAAGTGAAATCAAAATAAAGAAAACTAAGAAATAACTACATGTTAAATTTTCAAAATAATAATCAAAAATAAATCAAATGAAGGTATTGACTATGATGATAAATATTCCTGTAAAGAGTAAAATATTAGTAGTTATAAGATAGTAATACTGAAACTATATCATTCAAATTTTGAACAGAATTAGTGTTCAAAATTTCAAGTTTTAGTTAACAAAGGTTAGGTAAAGTTTTGACCTTATGATATGTTACAATATTTATGGCAGATTGTAGCTTAAAATGGGTGACTTTTGTTCGAATGAGTTATACTGATTAATAGCAGAAGAATTACAAGTGAGCGTTATCAGTTGAAGTGAAGCTAACTAAGTGAGCACAATCAGTTGAAGTGAAGTGAAGGAACTGAGCTTAATCAGTTGAAATGAAGTGAAACAAGTGAGCTCTATTACTTGAAGTGAAGTCAATTAAGTGAGCCTAAACAGTTGAAGTACATGGATTAGAACGATGAGGTTTTTGAAAGTAAACGCTAAGTTTTATCATTCAAAATTTTATTTATTAATTCAATATGAAAACAATTCAAATAAACTTTCAAAATAATAATTTAATGATAAATCAAGCAAACTAATAAATTAAAAATAAAAACAAATCAAATAAATTTTTGAACTAATAATAATTAAATGATAAATAAAGCAAACTAATTAATAAAGTTAAAGGATACTGGAGAAAAAAAAACAATTAAGCAAATTAAATCGAAAAACAAAACAAGTGATATCAAAATAAAGAAAACTAAGAAATAACTACATGTTAAATTTCAAAATAATAATCAAAAATAAATCAAATGAAGGTATTGACTATGATGATAAATATTCCTGTAAAGAGTAAAATATTAGTAGTTATAAGATAGTAATACTGAAACTATATCATTCCAATTTTCTACAGAATTAGTATTCAAAATTTCAAGTAGTAGTTAACAAAGGTTAGGTAAAGTTTTGACCTTATGATATGTTACAATATTTATGGCAGGTCGTACCTTAACAGTGGTTGAATTTTGTTCGAATGGGTTATATTGATTACTAGCAGAAGAAATAAACAAGTGATTGTTATCAGTTGAAGTAAAGGTAACTAAGTGAGCCAATCAGTTGAAGAACATGGAGTAGAACGATTAGGTTTTCGAAAGAAAACGCAAAGTTTTATCATTCAAAATTTTATTTATTAATTCAATATGAAAACAATTCAAATAAACTTTTAAAATAATAATTAAATGATAAATTAAGCAAACTAAATAATTGAAAATCAAAACAATTCAAAAAAAATTTTGAACTATTAATAATTAAATGATAAATAAAGCAAACTAATTAATAAAATTAAAGGATACTGGAAAAAAAAAAAACAATTAAGCAAATTTAATCAAAAAACAAAGCAAGTGAAATCAAAATAAAGAAAACTAAGAAATAAATACATGTTAAATTTTCAAAATAATAATCAAACTAAATCAAACTAATAATTAAATGATAATCTTCAAAAATTATCTAATAAATAAAATTCAAAAGGATGACCAAATGATGGTATCAACTAAGATGATAAATATTCCTGTAAAGAGTAAAATATTAGTAGTTATAAGATAGTAATGCTGAAACTATATCATTCCAATTTTCTACAGAATTAGTGTTCAAAATTTCAAGTAGTACTTAACAAAGGTTAGGTAAAATTTTGACCTTATGATATGTTACAATATTTATGGCAGATTGTAGCTTAACAATGGGTGACTTTTGTTCGAATGAATTATACTGATTACTAGCAGAAGAATTAAACAAGTGAGCGTTATCAGTTGAAGTGAAGCTAACTAAGTGAGCACAATCAGTTGAAGTGAAGTGAAGGAACTGAGCTTAATCAGTTGAATTGAAGTGAAACAAGTGAGCTCTATTACTTGAAGTGAAGTGAATTAAGTGAGCCTAAACAGTTGAAGTACATGGATTAGAACGATGAGGTTTTTGAAAGAAAACGCAAAGTTTTATCATTCAAAATTTTATTTATTAATTCAATATGACAACAATTCAAATAAACTTTCAAAATAATAATTTAATAATAAATCAAGCAAACTAATTAATTAAAAATAAAAACAATTCAAATAAATTTTTGAGCTAATAATAATTAAATGATAAATAAAGCAAACTAATTAATAAAGATAAAGGATACTGGAGAAAAAAAAACAATTAAGCAAATTAAATCAAAAAACAAAGCAAGTGAAATCAGAATAAAGAAAACTAAGTAATAACTACATGGTAAATTTTCATAATAATATTCAAAAAATAATAAAACTAATAATTAAATGACAATTTTCAAAAATTAAATAATAAATTAAATTGAAAAGGATGACCAAATGATGGTATTGACTAAGTGACAAATATTCCTGTAAAGAGTAGAATATATCATTCAAATTTTGAACAGAATTAGTGTTCAAAATTTTAAGTAGTACTTAACAAAGGTTAGGTAAAGTCTTGACCTTATTATATGTTACAATATTTATGGCAGATTGTAGCTTAACAATGGGTGACTTTTGTTCGAATGAGTTAAACTGATTAATAGCAAAAGAAATTATCAAGTGAGCGTTATCAGTTGAAGTGAAGCTAACTAAGTGAGCCCAATCAGTTGAAGTACAGGGATTAGAACGATTGGGTTTTTGAAAGAAAACGCGAAGTTTTATCATTCAAAATTTTATTTATTAATTCAATATGAAAACAATTCAAATAAACTTTCAAAATAATAATTTAATGATAAATCAAGCAAACTAATTAATTAAAAATAAAAACAATTCAAATAAATTTTTGAACTACTAATAATTAAATGATAATTAAAGCAAACTAATTAATAAAGTTAAAGGATACTGGAGAAATAAAAACAATTAAGCAAATTAAATCAAAAAACAAAGCAAGTGAAATCAGAATAAAGAAAACTAAGTAATAACTACATGGTAAATTTTCATAATAATATTCAAAAAATAATAAAACTAATAATTAAATGACAATTTTCAAAAATTAAATAATAAATTAAATTGAAAAGGATGACCAAATGATGGTATTGACTAAGTGACAAATATTCCTGTAAAGAGTAGAATATATCATTCAAATTTTGAACAGAATTAGTGTTCAAAATTTTAAGTAGTACTTAACAAAGGTTAGGTAAAGTCTTGACCTTATTATATGTTACAATATTTATGGCAGATTGTAGCTTAACAATGGGTGACTTTTGTTCGAATGAGTTAAACTGATTAATAGCAAAAGAAATTATCAAGTGAGCTCTATTACTTGAAGTGAAGTCAATTAAGTGAGCCTAAACAGTTGAAGTACATGGATTAGAACGATGAGGTTTTTGAAAGTAAACGCTAAGTTTTATCATTCAAAATTTTATTTATTAATTCAATATGAAAACAATTCAAATAAACTTTCAAAATAATAATTTAATAATAAATCAAGCAAACTAATTAATTAAAAACCAAAACAATTCAAAGAAATTTTTGAACGAATAATAATTAAATGTTACATAAAGCAAACTAATTACAAAATTAAAGGATACAGCAAAAAAAAAAACCAATTAAGCAAATTAAATCAGAAAACAAAGCAAGTGAAATCAAAATAAAGAAAACTAAGAAATAACTACATGTTAAATTTTCAAAATAAAAATCAAACTAAATCAAACTAATAATTAAATGATAATTTTCAAAAATTAAATAATAAATTAAATTCAAAAGGATGACCAAATGATGGTATTGACTAAGATGATAAATATTCCTGTAAAGAGTAAAATATTAGTAGTTATAAGATAGTAATACTGAAACTATATCATTCAAATTTTGAACAGAATTAGTGTTCAAAATTTCAAGTAGTACTTAACAAAGGTTAGGTAAAGTTTTGACCTTATGATATGTTACAATATTTATGGCAGATTGTAGCTTAACAATGGGTGACTTTTGTTTGAATGAATTGTACTGATTAATAGCAGAAGAAATAAACAAGTGAGCGTTATCAGTTGAATTGAAGCTAACTAAGTGAGCCCAATCAGTTGAAGTACATGGATTAGAACGATTAGGTTTTTGAAAGAAAACGCAAAGTTTTATCATTCAAAATTTTATTTATTAATTCAATATGAAAACAATTCAAATAAACTTCTAAAACAATAATTAAATGATAAATAAAGCAAACTAATTACAAAATTAAGGGATATAGCAAAAAAAAAGAACCAATTAAGCAAATTTAATCAGAAAACAAAGCAAGTGAAATCAAAATAAAGAAAACTAAGAAATAACTACATGTTAAATTTTCAAAATAAAAATCAAACTAAATCAAACTAATAATTAAATGATAATTTTCAAAAATTAAATAATAAATTAAATTCAAAAGGATGACCAAATGATGGTATTGACTAAGATGATAAATATTCCTGTAAAGAGTAAAATATTAGTAGTTATAAGATAGTAATACTGAAACTATATCATTCAAATTTTGAACAGAATTAGTGTTCAAAATTTCAAGTAGTACTTAACAAAGGTTAGGTAAAGTTTTGACCTTATGATATGTTACAATATTTATGGCAGATTGTAGCTTAACAATGGGTGACTTTTGTTTGAATGAATTGTACTGATTAATAGCAGAAGAAATAAACAAGTGAGCGTTATCAGTTGAATTGAAGCTAACTAAGTGAGCCCAATCAGTTGAAGTACATGGATTAGAACGATTAGGTTTTTGAAAGAAAACGCGAAGTTTTATCATTCAAAATTTTATTTATTAATTCAATATGAAAACAATTCAAATAAACTTCTAAAACAATAATTAAATGATATATACAGCAAACTAATTAATTAAAAATCAAAACAATTCAAATACATTTTTGAACTAATAATAATTAAATAATAAATAAAGTAAACTAATTAATTAAATTAAGAATATAGCAAAAAAAAAAACCAATTAAGCAAATTAAATCAAAAAACAAAGCAAGTGAAATCAAAATAAAGAAAACTAAGAAATAGCTACATGTTTAATTTTCATAATAATATTCAAAAAATAATAAAACTAATAATTAAATGACAATTTTCAAAAATTAAATAATAAATTAAATTGAAAAGGATGACCAAATGATGGTATTGACTAAGTGACAAATATTCCTGTAAAGAGTAGAATATTAGTAGTTATAAGTTAGTAATGCTGAAACTATATCATTCCAATTTTATACAGAATTAGTGTTCAAAATTTCAAGTAGTAGTTAACAAAGGTTAGGTAAAGTTTTGACCTTATGATATGTTACAATATTTATGGCAGATTGTAGCTTAACAATGGGTGACTTTTGTTCGAATGAGTTATACTGATTAATAGCAGAAGAAATAAACAAGTGAGCGTTATCAGTTGAAGTGAAGCTAACTAAGTGAGCACAATCAGTTGAAGTGAAGTGAAGCAACTGAGCTTAATCAGTTGAAATGAAGTGAAATAAATGAGCTCTATTAGTTGAAGTGAAGTCAATTAAGTGAGCCTTATCAGTTGAAGTACATGGATTAGAACGATGAGGTTTTTCAAAGTAAACGCTAAGTTTTATCATTCAAAATTTTATTTATTAATTCAATATGAAAACAATTCAAATAAACTTTTAAAATAATAATTAAATGATAAATAAAGCAAACTAATTACAAAATTAAGGGTTATAGCAAAAAAAAAAAACCAATTAAGCAAATTTAATCAGAAAACAAAGCAAGTGAAATCAAAATAATATACAGCAAACTAATTAATTAAAAATCAAAACAATTCAAATACATTTTTGAACTAATAATAATTAAATAATAAATAAAGTAAACTAATTAATTAAATTAAGAATATAGCAAAAAAAAAAACCAATTAAGCAAATTAAATCAAAAAACAAAGCAAGTGAAATCAAAATAAAGAAAACTAAGAAATAGCTACATGTTTAATTTTCATAATAATATTCAAAAAATAATAAAACTAATAATTAAATGACAATTTTCAAAAATTAAATAATAAATTAAATTGAAAAGGATGACCAAATGATGGTATTGACTAAGTGACAAATATTCCTGTAAAGAGTAGAATATTAGTAGTTATAAGTTAGTAATGCTGAAACTATATCATTCCAATTTTATACAGAATTAGTGTTCAAAATTTCAAGTAGTAGTTAACAAAGGTTAGGTAAAGTTTTGACCTTATGATATGTTACAATATTAATGGCAGATTGTAGCTTAACAATGGGTGACTTTTGTTCGAATGAGTTATACTGATTAATAGCAGAAGAAATAAACAAGTGAGCGTTATCAGTTGAAGTGAAGCTAACTAAGTGAGCACAATCAGTTGAAGTGAAGTGAAGCAACTGAGCTTAATCAGTTGAAATGAAGTGAAATAAATGAGCTCTATTAGTTGAAGTGAAGTCAATTAAGTGAGCCTTATCAGTTGAAGTACATGGATTAGAACGATGAGGTTTTTGAAAGTAAACGCTAAGTTTTATCATTCAAAATTTTATTTATTAATTCAATATGAAAACAATTCAAATAAACTTTTAAAATAATAATTAAATGATAAATAAAGCAAACTAATTACAAAATTAAGGGATATAGCAAAAAAAAAGAACCAATTAAGCAAATTTAATCAGAAAACAAAGCAAGTGAAATCAAAATAAAGAAAACTAAGAAATAACTACATGTTAAATTTTCAAAATAAAAATCAAACTAAATCAAACTAATAATTAAATGATAATTTTCAAAAATTAAATAATAAATTAAATTCAAAAGGATGACCAAATGATGGTATTGACTAAGATGATAAATATTCCTGTAAAGAGTAAAATATTAGTAGTTATAAGATAGTAATACTGAAACTATATCATTCAAATTTTGAACAGAATTAGTGTTCAAAATTTCAAGTAGTACTTAACAAAGGTTAGGTAAAGTTTTGACCTTATGATATGTTACAATATTTATGGCAGATTGTAGCTTAACAATGGGTGACTTTTGTTTGAATGAAATGTACTGATTAATAGCAGAAGAAATAAACAAGTGAGCGTTATCAGTTGAAGTGAAGCTAACTAAGTGAGCCCAATCAGTTGAAGTACATGGATTAGAACGATTAGGTTTTTCAAAGTAAACGCTAAGTTTTATCATTCAAAATTTTATTTATTAATTCAATATGAAAACAATTCAAATAAACTTCCAAAATAATAATTAAATGATATATACAGCAAACTAATTAATTAAAAATCAGAACAATTCAAATACATTTTTGAACTAATAATAATTAAATAATAAATAAAGTAAACTAATTAATTAAATTAAGAATATAGCAAAAAAAAAAACCAATTAAGCAAATTAAATCAAAAAACAAAGCAAGTGAAATCAAAATAAAGAAAACTAAGAAATAGCTACATGTTTAAGTTTCATAATAATATTCAAAAAATAATCAAACTAATAATTAAATGACAATTTTCAAAAATTAAATAATAAATTAAATTGAAAAGGATGACCAAATGATGGTATTGACTAAGTGACAAATATTCCTGTAAAGAGTAGAATATTAGTAGTTATAAGTTAGTAATGCTGAAACTATATCATTCCAATTTTATACAGAATTAGTGTTCAAAATTTCAAGTAGTAGTTAACAAAGGTTAGGTAAAGTTTTGACCTTATGATATGTTACAATATTTATGGCAGATTGTAGCTTAACAATGGGTGACTTTTGTTCGAATGAGTTATACTGATTAATAGCAGAAGAAATAAACAAGTGAGCGTTATCAGTTGAAGTGAAGCTAACTAAGTGAGCACAATCAGTTGAAGTGAAGTGAAGCAACTGAGCTTAATCAGTTGAAATGAAGTGAAATAAATGAGCTCTATTAGTTGAAGTGAAGTCAATTAAGTGAGCCTTATCAGTTGAAGTACATGGATTAGAACGATTAGGTTTTTGAAAGAAAACGCAAAGTTTTATCATTAAAAATTTTATTTATTAATTCAATATGAAAACAATTCAAATAAACTTCTAAAATAATAATTAAATGATATATAGAGCAAACTAATTAATTAAAAATCAAAACAATTCAAATACATTTTTGAACTAATAATAATTAAATAATAAATAAAGTAAACTAATTAATTAAATTAAGAATATAGCAAAAAAAAAAACCAATTAAGCAAATTAAATCAAAAAACAAAGCAAGTGAAATCAAAATAAAGAAAACTAAGAAATAGCTACATGTTAAATTTTCAAAATAATAATCAAACTAAATCAAACTAATAATTAAATGATAATTTTCAAAAATTATCTAATAAATAAAATTCAAAAGGATGACCAAATGATTTTATCAACTAAGATGATAAATATTCCTGTAAAGAGTAAAATATTAGTAGTTATAAGATAGTAATGCTGAAACTATATCATTCCAATTTTCTACAGAATTAGTATTCAAAATTTCAAGTAGTAGTTAACAAAGGTTAGGTAAAGTTTTGACCTTATGATATGTTACAATATTTATGGCAGGTCGTACCTTAACAGTGGTTGAATTTTGTTCGAATGGGTTATATTGATTACTAGCAGAAGAAATAAACAAGTGAGCGTTATCAGTTGAAGTGATGCTAACTAAGTTAGCCCAATCAGTTGAAGTGAAGTGAAGCAACTGAGCTTAATCAGTTGAAATGAATTGAAACAAGTGAGCTCTATTACTTGAAGTGAAGTCAATTAAGTGAGCCTAATCAGTTGAATTGAAGTAAAACAACTGAGATTAAGCAAATAAAGTGAAGTTAAACAATTAAACATAATAATTTTTATAATTTCAACAAGATACTGCTATTGTAACTACCAGTCGATTTGCAAAGACCATTTATGTTAAACAATGCTGCAATCGCAGTATGTATTAGAGTGGAAACTAAATTGAGGTTACAGTTAAATGAATTAAATTTTTTAATAATATTGACTTTAATTTTGAATAAATTGAAATTAAATAATTTTATTTAAAAACGAAAAAGAACTCTTTAAATTAAAAGTAGAATTGATGAAGTGTTTAAAGGAGAAAAGTAACCTTAAAATTTGAAATCAATAAAATTTCCAAGTTTTACGTTCAGTGCCCTAAAACATGGAAATTGACAACAGAATATGTTAGAGTTCTGTGTTATGGTCAATGCCCATTGAAACAGAAATTGCCAAGAAAATTTACTAAAATTTCCTATCCTATGGTCAATACCCATTAAGAAGAAAATATCAAGTGAAGAAAAAAAAAATACTTACAGATCATTACTCTTCTAAGTAGATGAGGATTCCTCCGCACTTAAGGTCAATACCATTTAAGTTTAGGAGGAGACTTCATGCTAGGTCAATTCCCAAAGCAGGACGAATGAAAATATTACCAATTAAATAATTGTCAGAAGAATCCCTTAAGCAATCAACAATATTTTGCTTAATGTTTATGGATTAGAACGATTAGGTTTTTGAAAGAAAACGCAAAGCTTTATCATTCAAAATTTTATTTATTAATTCAATATGAAAACAATTCAAATAAACTTTTAAAATAATAATTGAATGATAAATAAAGCAAACTAATTAATTAAAAATAAAAACAATTCAAATACATTTTTGAACTAATAATAATTAAATGATAAATAAAGCAAACTACTTAATAAAATTAAAGGATATAGCAAAAAAAAAACCAATTAAGCAAATTAAATCAAAAAACAAAGCAAAATAATTAATAACATTAAAGGATACAGCAAAAAGAAAATCAATTAAGCAAATAAATCAAAAAACAAAGCAAATGAAATCAAAATAAAGAAAACTGAGAAATAAGTAACTACACTGCTCGACACTTGATTAGCAACTTTTGTTTTTTGCCTGTATTTCTACCTGTATAGGGTGATCCTAAAAATTATTGATAAGAAATAGTTTTGTTTAGTGTCTTCAATAAGAAAATAAGGTAACTATGGAAATTCCCTCAATTAGCAAAAATTTTAGGATACTTTTCTCAAAAAAGGGTATGTTGAATTTTCATAATAATAATCAACAATTAATCAAACTAATAATTGAATGATAATTTTAAAAAATTAAATAATAAATTAAATTCAAAAGGATGACCAAATGATGGTATTGACTAAGATGATAAATATTCCTGTAAAGATTAAAATATTAGTAGTTATAAGATAGTAATACTGAAACTATATCATTCAAATTTTGAACAGAATTAGTGTTCAAAATTTCAAGTAGTAGTTAACAAAGGTTAGGTAAAATTTTGACCTTATGATATGTTACAATATTTATGGCAGATTGTACTACAACAATGGCTGAATTTTGTTCGAATGAGTTATACTTATTACTAGAAGAAGAAATAAACAAGTGAGCGTTATCAGTTGAAGTAAAGGTAACTAAGTGAGCCAATCAGTTGAAGAACATGGAGTAGAACGATTAGGTTTTCGAAAGAAAACGCAAAGTTTTATCATTCAAAATTTTATTTATTAATTCAATATGAAAACAATTCAAATAAACTTTTAAAATAATAATTAAATGATAAATAAAGCAAACTAAATAATTGAAAATCAAAACAATTCAAAAAAAATTTTGAACTAATAATAATTAAATGATAAATAAAGCCAACTATTTAATAAAATTAAAGGATACTGGAGAAAAAAAAACAATTAAGCAAATTTAATCAAAAAACAAAGCAAGTGAAATCAAAATAAAGAAAACTAAGAAATAACTACATGTTAAATTTTCAAAATAAAAATCAAACTAAATCAAACTAATAATTAAATGATAATTTTCAAAAATTAAATAATAAATTAAATTCAAAAGGATGACCAAATGATGGTATTGACTAAGATGATAAATATTCCTGTAAAGAGTAAAATATTAGTAGTTATAAGATAGTAATACTGAAACTATATCATTCAAATTTTGAACAGAATTAGTGTTCAAAATTTCAAGTAGTAGTTAACAAAGGTTAGGTAAAGTCATAACCTTATGATATGTTACAATATTTATGGCAGATTGTAGCTTAACAATGGGTGACTTTTGTTCGAATGAGTTATACTGATTACTAGCAGAAGAATTAAACAAGTGAGCGTTATCAGTTGAAGTGAAGCTAACTAAGTGAGCACAATCAGTTGAAGTGAAGTGAAGCAACTAAGCTTAATCAGTTGAAATGAAGTGAAACAAGTGAGCTCTATTACTTGAAGTGAAGTCAATTAAGTGAGCCTAAACAGTTGATGTACATGGATTAGAACGATGAGGTTTTTGAAAGTAAACGCTAAGTTTTATCATTCAAAATTTTATTTATTAATTCAATATGAAAACAATTCAAATAAACTTTCAAAATAATAATTTAATGATAAATCAAGCAAACTAATTAATTAAAAATAAAAACAATTCAAATAAATTTTTGAACTAATAATAATTAAATGATAAATAAAGCAAACTAATTAATAAAGTTAAAGGATACTGGAGAAAAAAAAACAATTAAGCAAATTTAATCAAAAAACAAAGCAAGTGAAATCAAAATAAAGAAAACTAAGAAATAACTACATGTTAAATTTTCAAAATAAAAATCAAACTAAACCAAACTAATAATTAAATGATAATTTTCAAAAATTAAATAATAAATTAAATTGAAAAGGATGACCAAATGATGGTATTGACTAAGATGATAAATATTCCTGTAAAGAGTAAAATATTAGTAGTTATAAGATAGTAATACTGAAACTATATCATTCAAATTTTGAACAGAATTAGTGTTCAAAATTTCAAGTAGTAGTTAACAAAGGTTAGGTAAAGTCATGACCTTATGATATGTTACAATATTTATGGCAGATTGTAGCTTAACAATGGGTGACTTTTGTTCGAATGAGTTATACTGATTAATAGCAGAAGAAATAAACAAGTGAGCGTTATCAGTTGAAGTGAAGCTAACTAAGTGAGCCCAATCAGTTGAAGTACATGGATTAGAACGATTAGGTTTTTGAAAGAAAACGCAAAGTTTTATCATTCAAAATTTTATTTATTAATTCAATATGAAAACAATTCAAATAAACATTTAAAATAATAATTAAATGATAAATAAAGCAAACTAATTAATTAAAAATAAAAACAATTCAAATACATTTTTGAACTAATAATAATTAAATAATAAATAAAGTAAACTAATTAATTAAATTAAGAATATAGCAAAAAAAAAACCAATTAAGCAAATTAAATCAAAAAACAAAGCAAGTGAAATCAAAATAAAGAAAACTAAGAAATAGCTACATGTTAAATTTTCAAAATAATAATCAAACTAAATCAAACTAATAATTAAATGATAATTTTCAAAAATTATCTAATAAATAAAATTCAAAAGGATGACCAAATGATGGTATCAACTAAGATGATAAATATTCCTGTAAAGAGTAAAATATTAGTAGTTATAAGATAGTAATGCTAAAACTATATCATTCCAATTTTCTACAGAATTAGTATTCAAAATTTCAAGTAGTAGTTAACAAAGGTTAGGTAAAGTTTTGACCTTATGATATGTTACAATATTTATGGTAGGTCGTACCTTAACAGTGGTTGAATTTTGTTCGAATGGGTTATATTGATTACTAGCAGAAGAAATAAACAAGTAAGCGTTATCAGTTGAAGTGATGCTAACTAAGTTAGCCCAATCAGTTGAAGTGAAGTGAAGCAACTGAGCTTAATCAGTTGAAATGAATTGAAACAAGTGAGCTCTATTACTTGAAGTGAAGTCAATTAAGTGAGCCTAATCAGTTGAATTAAAGTAAAACAACTGAGATTAAGCAAATAAAGTGAAGTTAAACAATTAAACATAATAATTTTTATAATTTCAACAAGATACTGCTATTGTAACTACCAGTCGATTTGCAAAGACCATTTATGTTAAACAATGCTGCAATCGCAGTATGTATTAGAGTGGAAACTAAATTGAGGTTACAGTTAAATGAATTAAATTTTTTAATAATATTGACTTTAATTTTGAATAAATTGAAATTAAATAATTTTATTTAAAAACGAAAAAGAACTCTTTAAATTAAAAGTAGAATTGATGAAGTGTTTAAAGGAGAAAAGTAACCTTAAAATTTGAAATCAATAAAATTTCCAAGTTTTACGTTCAGTGCCCTAAAACATGGAAATTGACAACAGAATATGTTAGAGTTCTGTGTTATGGTCAATGCCCATTGAAACAGAAATTGCCAAGAAAATTTACTAAAATTTCCTATCCTATGGTCAATACCCATTAAGAAGAAAATATCAAGTGAAGAAAAAAAAATACTTACATTCCTCCGCACTTAAGGTCAATACCATTTAAGTTTAGGAGGAGACTTCATGCTAGGTCAATTCCCAAAGCAGGACGAATGAAAATATTACCAATTAAATAATTGTCAGAAGAATCCCTTAAGCAATCAACAATATTTTGCTTAATGTACATGGATTAGAACGATTA
Organism: Bombylius discolor; assembly: GCA_939192795.1. Lineage (NCBI taxonomy): Eukaryota > Metazoa > Arthropoda > Insecta > Diptera > Bombyliidae > Bombylius > Bombylius discolor. The sequence continues at coordinate 25,713,269 of OW584239.1, forward strand.
GGTTTTTGAAAGAAAACGCAAAGTTTTATCATTCAAAATTTTATTTATTAATTCAATATGAAAACAATTCAAATAAACTTTCCAAATAATAATTTAATGATAAATAAAGCAAACTTATTATTTAAAAATCAAAATAATTCAAAAAAAATTTTGAAAGAATAATAATTAAATGATAAATAAAGCAAGCTAGTTAATAAAATTAGGGGTATAGCAAAAAAAAAAAAACAATTAAGCAAATTAAATCAAAAAACAAAGCAAAATAATTAATAACATTAAAGGATACAGCAAAAAGAAAATCAATTAAGCAAATAAATCAAAAAACAAAGCAAATGAAATCAAAATAAAGAAAACTGAGAAATAAGTAACTACACTGCTCGACACTTGATTAGCAACTTTTGTTTTTTGCCTGTATTTCTACCTGTATAGGGTGATCCTAAAAATTATTGATAAGAAATAGTTTTGTTTAGGGTCTTCAATAAGAAAATAAGGTAACTATGGAAATTCCCTCAATTAGCAAAAATTTTATTATTTAAAAATCAAAACAATTCAAAAAAAATTTTGAAAGAATAATAATTAAATGATAAATAAAGCAAGCTAGTTAATAAAATTAGGGGTAAAGCAAAAAAAAAAACAATTAAGCAAATTAAATCAAAAAACAAAACAAGTGAAATCAAAATAAAGAAAACTAAGAAATAACTACATGTTAAATTTTCAAAATAATAATCAAAAATAAATCAAATGAAGGTATTGACTATGATGATAAATATTCCTGTAAAGAGTAAAATATTAGTAGTTATAAGATAGTAATACTGAAACTATATCATTCAAATATTGAACAGAATTAGTGTTCAAAATTTCAAGTAGTAGTTAACAAAGGTTAGGTAAAATTTTGACCTTATGATATATTACAATATTTATGGCAGATCGTACCTTAACAATGGATGAATTTTGTTCGAATGAATTTTACTGATTACTAGCAGAAGAAATAAACAAGTGAGCGTTATCAGTTGAAGTGAAGGTAACTAAGTGAGTCCAATCATTTGAAGTACATGGATTAGAACGATTAGGTTTTTGAAAGAAAACGCAAAGTTTTATCATTCAAAATTTTATTTATTAATTCAATATGAAAACAATTCAAATAAACTTTCAAAATAATTTTTGAATGTTAAATCAAGCAAACTAATTAATTAAAAGTAAAAACAATCCAAAGAAATTTTTGAACGAATAATAATTAAATGATACATAAAGCAAACTAATTAGAAAGTTAAAGGATACTGGAGAAATAAAAACAATTAAGCAAATTTAATCAAAAAACAAAGCAAGTGAAATCAAAATAAACAAAATTAAGAAATAACTACATGTTGAATTTTCAAAATAAAAATCAAACTAAACCAAACTAATAATTAAATGATAATTTTCAAAAATTAAATAATAAATTAAATTGAAAAGGATGACCAAATGATGGTATTGACTAAGATGATAAATATTCCTGTAAAGAGTAAAATATTAGTAGTTATAAGATAGTAATACTGAAACTATATCATTCAAATTTTGAACAGAATTAGTGTTCAAAATTTCAAGTAGTAGTTAACAAAGGTTAGGTAAAGTCATGACCTTATGATATGTTACAATATTTATGGCAGATTGTAGCTTAACAATGGGTGACTTTTGTTCGAATGAGTTATACTGATTAATAGCAGAAGAATTAAACAAGTGAGCGTTATCAGTTGAAGTGAAGCTAACTAAGTGAGCACAATCAGTTGAAGTGAAGTGAAGGAACTGAGCTTAATCAGTTGAAATGAAGTGAAACAAGTGAGCTCTATTACTTGAAGTGAAGTCAATTAAGTGAGCCTTATCAGTTGAAGTACATGGATTAGAACGATGAGGTTTTTCAAAGTAAACGCTAAGTTTTATCATTCAAAATTTTATTTATTAATTCAATATGAAAACAATTCAAATAAACTTTCAAAATAATTTTTGAATGTTAAATCAAGCAAACTAATTAATTAAAAGTAAAAACAATCCAAAGAAATTTTTGAACGAATAATAATTAAATGATACATAAAGCAAACTAATTAGAAAGTTAAAGGATACTGGAGAAATAAAAACAATTAAGCAAATTTAATCAAAAAACAAAGCAAGTGAAATCAAAATAAACAAAACTAAGAAATAACTACATGTTAAATTTTCAAAATAAAAATCAAACTAAACCAAACTAATAATTAAATGATAATTTTCAAAAATTAAATAATAAATTAAATTGAAAAGGATGACCAAATGATGGTATTGACTAAGATGATAAATATTCCTGTAAAGAGTAAAATATTAGTAGTTATAAGATAGTAATACTGAAACTATATCATTCAAATTTTGAACAGAATTAGTGTTCAAAATTTCAAGTAGTAGTTAACAAAGGTTAGGTAAAGTCATGACCTTATGATATGTTACAATATTTATGGCAGATTGTAGCTTAACAATGGGTGACTTTTGTTCGAATGAGTTATACTGATTAATAGCAGAAGAATTAAACAAGTGAGCGTTATCAGTTGAAGTGAAGCTAACTAAGTGAGCACAATCAGTTGAAGTGAAGTGAAGGAACTGAGCTTAATCAGTTGAAATGAATTGAAACAAGTGAGCTCTATTACTTGAAGTGAAGTCAATTAAGTGAGCCTAATCAGTTGAATTAAAGTAAAACAACTGAGATTAAGCAAATAAAGTGAAGTTAAACAATTAAACATAATAATTTTTATAATTTCAACAAGATACTGCTATTGTAACTACCAGTCGATTTGCAAAGACCATTTATGTTAAACAATGCTGCAATCGCAGTATGTATTAGAGTGGAAACTAAATTGAGGTTACAGTTAAATGAATTAAATTTTTTAATAATATTGACTTTAATTTTGAATAAATTGAAATTAAATAATTTTATTTAAAAACGAAAAAGAACTCTTTAAATTAAAAGTAGAATTGATGAAGTGTTTAAAGGAGAAAAGTAACCTTAAAATTTGAAATCAATAAAATTTCCAAGTTTTACGTTCAGTGCCCTAAAACATGGAAATTGACAACAGAATATGTTAGAGTTCTGTGTTATGGTCAATGCCCATTGAAACAGAAATTGCCAAGAAAATTTACTAAAATTTCCTATCCTATGGTCAATACCCATTAAGAAGAAAATATCAAGTGAAGAAAAAAAAATACTTACATTCCTCCGCACTTAAGGTCAATACCATTTAAGTTTAGGAGGAGACTTCATGCTAGGTCAATTCCCAAAGCAGGACGAATGAAAATATTACCAATTAAATAATTGTCAGAAGAATCCCTTAAGCAATCAACAATATTTTGCTTAATGTACATGGATTAGAACGATTAGGTTTTTGAAAGAAAACGCAAAGTTTTATCATTCAAAATTTTATTTATTAATTCAATATGAAAACAATTCAAATAAACTTTCCAAATAATAATTTAATGATAAATAAAGCAAACTTATTATTTAAAAATCAAAATAATTCAAAAAAAATTTTGAAAGAATAATAATTAAATGATAAATAAAGCAAGCTAGTTAATAAAATTAGGGGTATAGCAAAAAAAAAAAAACAATTAAGCAAATTAAATCAAAAAACAAAGCAAAATAATTAATAACATTAAAGGATACAGCAAAAAGAAAATCAATTAAGCAAATAAATCAAAAAACAAAGCAAATGAAATCAAAATAAAGAAAACTGAGAAATAAGTAACTACACTGCTCGACACTTGATTAGCAACTTTTGTTTTTTGCCTGTATTTCTACCTGTATAGGGTGATCCTAAAAATTATTGATAAGAAATAGTTTTGTTTAGGGTCTTCAATAAGAAAATAAGGTAACTATGGAAATTCCCTCAATTAGCAAAAATTTTATTATTTAAAAATCAAAACAATTCAAAAAAAATTTTGAAAGAATAATAATTAAATGATAAATAAAGCAAGCTAGTTAATAAAATTAGGGGTAAAGCAAAAAAAAAAACAATTAAGCAAATTAAATCAAAAAACAAAACAAGTGAAATCAAAATAAAGAAAACTAAGAAATAACTACATGTTAAATTTTCAAAATAATAATCAAAAATAAATCAAATGAAGGTATTGACTAAGATGATAAATATTCCTGTAAAGAGTAAAATATTAGTAGTTATAAGATAGTAATGCTGAAACTATATCAGTCCAATTTTCTACAGAATTAGTATTCAAAATTTCAAGTAGTAGTTAACAAAGGTTAGGTAAAGTTTTGACCTTATGATATGTTACAATATTTATGGCAGGTCGTACCTTAACAGTGGTTGAATTTTGTTCGAATGGGTTATATTGATTACTAGCAGAAGAAATAAACAAGTGAGCGTTATCAGTTGAAGTGATGCTAACTAAGTGAGCCCAATCAGTTGAAGTGAAGTGAAGCAACTGAGCTTAATCAGTTGAAATGAATTGAAACAAGTGAGCTCTATTACTTGAAGTGAAGTCAATTAAGCGAGCCTAATCAGTTGAATTGAAGTAAAACAACTGAGATTAAGCAAATAAAGTGAAGTTAATAATTAAACATAATAATTTTTATAATTTCAACAAGATACTGCTATTGTAACTACTAGTCGATTTGCAAAGACCATTTATGTTAAACAATGCTGCAATCGCAGTATGTATTAGAGTGGAAACTAAATTGAGGTTACAGTTAAATGAATTAAATTTTTTAATAATATTGACTTTAATTTTGAATAAATTGAAATTAAATAATTTTATTTAAAAACGAAAAAGAACTCTTTAAATTAAAAGTAGAATTGATGAAGTGTTTAAAGGAGAAAAGTAACCTTAAAATTTGAAATCAATAAAATTTCCAAGTTTTACGTTCAGTGCCCTAAAACATGGAAATTGACAACAGAATATGTTAGAGTTCTGTGTTATGGTCAATGCCCATTGAAACAGAAATTGCCAAGAAAATTTACTAAAATTTCCTATCCTATGGGCAATACCCATTAAGAAGAAAATATCAAGTGAAGAAAAAAAAAATACTTACAGATCATTACTCTTCTAAGTAGATGAGGATTCCTCCGCACTTAAGGTCAATACCATTTAAGTTTAGGAGGAGACTTCATGCTAGGTCAATTCCCAAAGCAGGACGAATGAAAATATTACCAATTAAATAATTGTCAGAAGAATCCCTTAAGCAATCAACAATATTTTGCTTAATGTACATGGATTAGAACGATTAGGTTTTTGAAAGAAAACGCAAAGTTTTATCATTCAAAATTTTATTTATTAATTCAATATGAAAACAATTCAAATAAACTTTCCAAATAATAATTTAATGATAAATAAAGCAAACTTATTATTTAAAAATCAAAATAATTCAAAAAAAATTTTGAACTAATAATAATTAAATGATAAATAAAGCAAACTACTTAATAAAATTAAGGGATATAGCAAAAAAAAACCAATTAAGCAAATTAAATCAAAAAACAAAGCAAAATAATTAATAACATTAAAGGATACAGCAAAAAGAAAATCAATTAAGCAAATAAATCAAAAAACAAAGCAAATGAAATCAAAATAAAGAAAACTGAGAAATAAGTAACTACACTGCTCGACACTTGATTAGCAACTTTTGTTTTTTGCCTGTATTTCTACCTGTATAGGGTGATCCTAAAAATTATTGATAAGAAATAGTTTTGTTTAGGGTCTTCAATAAGAAAATAAGGTAACTATGGAAATTCCCTCAATTAGCAAAAATTTTATTATTTAAAAATCAAAACAATTCAAAAAAAATTTTGAAAGAATAATAATTAAATGATAAATAAAGCAAGCTAGTTAATAAAATTAGGGGTAAAGCAAAAAAAAAAACAATTAAGCAAATTAAATCAAAAAACAAAACAAGTGAAATCAAAATAAAGAAAACTAAGAAATAACTACATGTTAAATTTTCAAAATAATAATCAAAAATAAATCAAATGAAGGTATTGACTAAGATGATAAATATTCCTGTAAAGAGTAAAATATTAGTAGTTATAAGATAGTAATACTGAAACTATATCATTCAAATATTGAACAGAATTAGTGTTCAAAATTTCAAGTAGTAGTTAACAAAGGTTAGGTAAAATTTTGACCTTATGATATATTACAATATTTATGGCAGATCGTACCTTAACAATGGATGAATTTTGTTCGAATGAATTTTACTGATTACTAGCAGAAGAAATAAACAAGTGAGCGTTATCAGTTGAAGTGAAGGTAACTAAGTGAGTCCAATCATTTGAAGTACATGGATTAGAACGATTAGGTTTTTGAAAGAAAACGCAAAGTTTTATCATTCAAAATTTTATTTATTAATTCAATATGAAAACAATTCAAATAAACTTTCAAAATAATTTTTGAATGTTAAATCAAGCAAACTAATTAATTAAAAGTAAAAACAATCCAAAGAAATTTTTGAACGAATAATAATTAAATGATACATAAAGCAAACTAATTAGAAAGTTAAAGGATACTGGAGAAATAAAAACAATTAAGCAAATTTAATCAAAAAACAAAGCAAGTGAAATCAAAATAAACAAAACTAAGAAATAACTACATGTTAAATTTTCAAAATAAAAATCAAACTAAACCAAACTAATAATTAAATGATAATTTTCAAAAATTAAATAATAAATTAAATTGAAAAGGATGACCAAATGATGGTATTGACTAAGATGATAAATATTCCTGTAAAGAGTAAAATATTAGTAGTTATAAGATAGTAATACTGAAACTATATCATTCAAATTTTGAACAGAATTAGTGTTCAAAATTTCAAGTAGTAGTTAACAAAGGTTAGGTAAAGTCATGACCTTATGATATGTTACAATATTTATGGCAGATTGTAGCTTAACAATGGGTGACTTTTGTTCGAATGAGTTATACTGATTAATAGCAGAAGAATTAAACAAGTGAGCGTTATCAGTTGAAGTGAAGCTAACTAAGTGAGCACAATCAGTTGAAGTGAAGTGAAGGAACTGAGCTTAATCAGTTGAAATGAAGTGAAACAAGTGAGCTCTATTACTTGAAGTGAAGTCAATTAAGTGAGCCTAAACAGTTGAAGTACATGGATTAGAACGATGAGGTTTTTGAAAGTAAACGCAAAGTTTTATCATTCAAAATTTTATTTATTAATTCAATATGAAAACAATTCAAATAAACATTTAAAATAATAATTAAATGATAAATACAGCAAACTAATTAATTAAAAATAAAAACAATTCAAATACATTTTTGAACTAATAATAATTAAATAATAAATAAAGTAAACTAATTAATTAAATTAAGAATATAGCAAAAAAAAAAACCAATTAAGCAAATTAAATCAAAAAACAAAGCAAGTGAAATCAAAATAAAGAAAACTAAGAAATAGCTACATGTTAAATTTTCAAAATAATAATCAAACTAAATCAAACTAATAATTAAATGATAATTTTCAAAAATTATCTAATAAATAAAATTCAAAAGGATGACCAAATGATGGTATCAACTAAGATGATAAATATTCCTGTAAAGAGTAAAATATTAGTAGTTATAAGATAGTAATGCTGAAACTATATCATTCAAATTTTGAACAGAATTAGTATTCAAAATTTCAAGTAGTAGTTAACAAAGGTTAGGTAAAGTTTTGACCTTATGATATGTTACAATATTTATGGCAGGTCGTACCTTAACAGTGGTTGAATTTTGTTCGAATGGGTTATATTGATTACTAGCAGAAGAAATAAACAAGTGAGCGTTATCAGTTGAAGTGATGCTAACTAAGTTAGCCCAATCAGTTGAAGTGAAGTGAAGCAACTGAGCTTAATCAGTTGAAATGAATTGAAACAAGTGAGCTCTATTACTTGAAGTGAAGTCAATTAAGTGAGCCTAATCAGTTGAATTGAAGTAAAACAACTGAGATTAAGCAAATAAAGTGAAGTTAAACAATTAAACATAATAATTTTTATAATTTCAACAAGATACTGCTATTGTAACTACCAGTCGATTTGCAAAGACCATTTATGTTAAACAATGCTGCAATCGCAGTATGTATTAGAGTGGAAACTAAATTGAGGTTACAGTTAAATGAATTAAATTTTTTAATAATATTGACTTTAATTTTGAATAAATTGAAATTAAATAATTTTATTTAAAAACGAAAAAGAACTCTTTAAATTAAAAGTAGAATTGATGAAGTGTTTAAAGGAGAAAAGTAACCTTAAAATTTGAAATCAATAAAATTTCCAAGTTTTACGTTCAGTGCCCTAAAACATGGAAATTGACAACAGAATATGTTAGAGTTCTGTGTTATGGTCAATGCCCATTGAAACAGAAATTGCCAAGAAAATTTACTAAAATTTCCTATCCTATGGGCAATACCCATTAAGAAGAAAATATCAAAAGAAGAAAAAAAAAATACTTACAGATCATTACTCTTCTAAGTAGATGAGGATTCCTCCGCACTTAAGGTCAATACCATTTAAGTTTAGGAGGAGACTTCATGCTAGGTCAATTCCCAAAGCAGGACGAATGAAAATATTACCAATTAAATAATTGTCAGAAGAATCCCTTAAGCAATCAACAATATTTTGCTTAATGTACATGGATTAGAACGATTAGGTTTTTGAAAGAAAACGCAAAGTTTTATCATTCAAAATTTTATTTATTAATTCAATATGAAAACAATTCAAATAAACTTTCCAAATAATAATTTAATGATAAATAAAGCAAACTTATTATTTAAAAATCAAAATAATTCAAAAAAAATTTTGAACTAATAATAATTAAATGATAAATAAAGCAAACTACTTAATAAAATTAAGGGATATAGCAAAAAAAAAACCAATTAAGCAAATTAAATCAAAAAACAAAGCAAAATAATTAATAACATTAAAGGATACAGCAAAAAGAAAATCAATTAAGCAAATAAATCAAAAAACAAAGCAAATGAAATCAAAATAAAGAAAACTGAGAAATAAGTAACTACACTGCTCGACACTTGATTAGCAACTTTTGTTTTTTGCCTGTATTTCTACCTGTATAGGGTGATCCTAAAAATTATTGATAAGAAATAGTTTTGTTTAGGGTCTTCAATAAGAAAATAAGGTAACTATGGAAATTCCCTCAATTAGCAAAAATTTTAGGATACTTTTCTCAAAAAAGGGTATGTTAAATTTTCATAATAATAATCAACAATTAATCAAACTAATAATTAAATGATAATTTTCAAAAATTAAATAATAAATTAAATTCAAAAGGATGACCAAATGATGGTATTGACTAAGATGATGAATATTCCTGTAAAGAGTAAAATATTAGTAGTTATAAGATAGTAATACTGAAACTATATCATTCAAATTTTGAACAGAATTAGTGTTCAAAATTTCAAGTAGTAGTTAACAAAGGTTAGGTAAAGTTTTGACCTTATGATATGTTACAATATTTAAGGCAGATTGTACTAAAACAATGGCTGAATTTTGTTCGAATGAATTATATTTATTACTAGCAGAAGAAATAAACAAGTGAGCGTTATCAGTTGAAGTGAAGCTAACTAAGTGAGCCCAATCAGTTGAAGTACATGGATTAGAACGATTAGGTTTTTGAAAGAAAACGCAAAGTTTTATCATTCAAAATTTTATTTATTAATTCAATATGAAAACAATTCAAATAAACTTTCAAAATAAAAATTAAATGTTAAATCAAGCAAACTAATTAATTAAAAATTAAAACAATTCAAATAAATTTTTGAACGAATAATAATTAAATGATACATAAAGTAAACTAATTAATTAAATTAAGAATATAGCAAAAAAAAAAACCAATTAAGCAAATTAAATCAAAAAACAAAGCAAGTGAAATCAAAATAAAGAAAACTAAGAAATAGCTACATGTTAAATTTTCAAAATAATAATCAAACTAAATCAAACTAATAATTAAATGATAATTTTCAAAAATTATCTAATAAATAAAATTCAAAAGGATGACCAAATGATGGTATCAACTAAGATGATAAATATTCCTGTAAAGAGTAAAATATTAGTAGTTATAAGATAGTAATGCTGAAACTATATCATTCCAATTTTCTACAGAATTAGTATTCAAAATTTCAAGTAGTAGTTAACAAAGGTTAGGTAAAGTTTTGACCTTATGATATGTTACAATATTTATGGTAGGTCGTACCTTAACAGTGGTTGAATTTTGTTCGAATGGGTTATATTGATTACTAGCAGAAGAAATAAACAAGTGAGCGTTATCAGTTGAAGTGATGCTAATTAAGTGAGCCCAATCAGTTGAAGTGAAGTGAAGCAACTGAGCTTAATCAGTTGAAATGAATTGAAACAAGTGAGCTCTATTACTTGAAGTGAAGTCAATTAAGTGAGCCTAATCAGTTGAATTGAAGTAAAACAACTGAGATTAAGCAAATAAAGTGAAGTTAAACAATTAAACATAATAATTTTTATAATTTCAACAAGATACTGCTATTGTAACTACCAGTCGATTTGCAAAGACCATTTATGTTAAACAATGCTGCAATCGCAGTATGTATTAGAGTGGAAACTAAATTGAGGTTACAGTTAAATGAATTAAATTTTTTAATAATATTGACTTTAATTTTGAATAAATTGAAATTAAATAATTTTATTTAAAAACGAAAAAGAACTCTTTAAATTAAAAGTAGAATTGATGAAGTGTTTAAAGGAGAAAAGTAACCTTAAAATTTGAAATCAATAAAATTTCCAAGTTTTACGTTCAGTGCCCTAAAACATGGAAATTGACAACAGAATATGTTAGAGTTCTGTGTTATGGTCAATGCCCATTGAAACAGAAATTGCCAAGAAAATTTACTAAAATTTCCTATCCTATGGTCAATACCCATTAAGAAGAAAATATCAAGTGAAGAAAAAAAAATACTTACAGATCATTACTCTTCTAAGTAGATGAGGATTCCTCCGCACTTAAGGTCAATACCATTTAAGTTTAGGAGGAGACTTCATGCTAGGTCAATTCCCAAAGCAGGACGAATGAAAATATTACCAATTAAATAATTGTCAGAAGAATCCCTTAAGCAATCAACAATATTTTGCTTAATGTACATGGATTAGAACGATTAGGTTTTTGAAAGAAAACGCAAAGTTTTATCATTCAAAATTTTATTTATTAATTCAATATGAAAACAATTCAAATAAACTTTTAAAATAATAATTAAATGATAAATAAAGCAAACTTATTAATTAAAAATAAAAACAATTCAAATACATTTTTGAACTAATAATAATTAAATGATAAATAAAGCAAACTACTTAATAAAATTAAAGGATATAGCAAAAAAAAAACCAATTAAGCAAATTAAATCAAAAAACAAAGCAAAATAATTAATAACATTAAAGGATACAGCAAAAAGAAAATCAATTAAGCAAATAAATCAAAAAACAAAGCAAATGAAATCAAAATAAAGAAAACTGAGAAATAAGTAACTACACTGCTCGACACTTGATTAGCAACTTTTGTTTTTTGCCTGTATTTCTACCTGTATAGGGTGATCCTAAAAATTATTGATAAGAAATAGTTTTGTTTAGGGTCTTCAATAAGAAAATAAGGTAACTATGGAAATTCCCTCAATTAGCAAAAATTTTAGGATACTTTTCTCAAAAAAGGGTATGTTAAATTTTCATAATAATAATCAACAATTAATCAAACTAATAATTAAATGATAATTTTCAAAAATTAAATAATAAATTAAATTCAAAAGGATGACCAAATGATGGTATTGACTAAGATGATAAATATTCCTGTAAAGAGTAAAATATTAGTAGTTATAAGATAGTAATACTGAAACTATATCATTGAATTTTGAACAGAATTAGTGTTCAAAATTTCAAGTAGTAGTTAACAAAGGTTAGGTAAAGTTTTGACCTTATGATATGTTACAATATTTAAGGCAGATTGTACTACAACAATGGCAGAATTTTGTTCGAATGAGTTATACTTATTACTAGCAGAAGAAATAAACAAGTGGGCGTTATCAGTTGAAGTGAAGCTATCTAAGTGAGCCCAATCAGTTGAAGTACATGGATTAGAACGATTAGGTTTTTGAAAGAAAACGCAAAGTTTTATCATTCAAAATTTTATTTATTAATTCAATATGAAAACAATTCAAATAAACTTTCAAAATAATAATTTAATGATAAATAAAGCAAACTTATTATTTAAAAATCAAAACAATTCAAAAAAAATTTTGAAAGAATAATAATTAAATGATAAATAAAGCAAGCTAGTTAATAAAATTAGGGGTATAGCAAAAAAAAAAAACAATTAAGCAAATTAAATCAAAAAACAAAACAAGTGAAATCAAAATAAAGAAAACTAAGAAATAACTACATGTTAAATTTTCAAAATAATAATCAAAAATAAATCAAATAAAGGTATTGACTATGATGATAAATATTCCTGTAAAGAGTAAAATATTAGTAGTTATAAGATAGTAATACTGAAACTATATCATTCAAATTTTGAACAGAATTAGTGTTCAAAATTCAAGTAGTAGTTAACAAAGGTTAGGTAAAGTCATGACCTTATGATATGTTACAATATTTATGGCAGATTGTAGCTTAACAATGGGTGACTTTTGGTCGAATGAGTTATACTGATTAATAGCAGAAGAATTAAACAAGTGAGCGTTATCAGTTGAAGTGAAGCTTACTAAGTGAGCTTAATAAGTTGAATTGAAGTGAATTAACTGAGATTAAGCAAATGAAGTCAAGTTAAACAATTAAACATAATCATTTTTATAATTTCAACAATATACAGCTATTGTAACTACCAGTCGATTTGCAAAAACCATTTATGTTAAACGATGCTGCAATCGCGGTATGTATTTGAGTGGGAACTAAATTGAGGTTACAGTTAAATGAATTAAATTTGAAATAAGATTGAGTTTAAATTTGAATAAATTGAAATTAAATAATTTTATTTGAAAACGAAAAAGAACTCTTTAAATTGAAAGTAGAATTAATGTTGTGTTTAAAGGAGAAAAGTAACCTTAAAACTTGAAATCAATTAAATTTCCAAGTTTTACGTTCAGTGCCCTAAAACATGGAAATTGACAACAGAATATGTTAGAGTTCTGTGTTATGGTCAATGCCCATTGAAACAGAAATTGCCAAGAAAATTTACTAAAATTTCCTATCCTATGGTCAATACCCATTAAGAAGAAAATATCAAGTGAAGAAAAAAAAATACTTACATTCCTCCGCACTTAAGGTCAATACCATTTAAGTTTAGGAGGAGACTTCATGCTAGGTCAATTCCCAAAGCAGGACGAATGAAAATATTACCAATTAAATAATTGTCAGAAGAATCCCTTAAGCAATCAACAATATTTTGCTTAATGTACATGGATTAGAACGATTAGGTTTTTGAAAGTAAACGCTAAGTTTTATCATTCAAAATTTTATTTATTAATTCAATATGAAAACAATTTAAATAAACTTTCAAAATAATAATTTAATGATAAATCAAGCAAACTAAATAATTAAAAATAAAAACAATTCAAATAAATTTTTGAACTTATAATAATTAAATGATAAATAAAGCAAACTAATTAATAAAGTTAAAGGATACTGGAGAAAAAAAAACAATTAAGCAAATTTAATCAAAAAACAAAGCAAGTGAAATCAAAATAAAGAAAACTAAGAAATAACTACATGTTAAATTTTCAAAATAATAATCAAAAATAAATCAAATGAAGGTATTGACTATGATGATAAATATTCCTGTAAAGAGTAAAATATTAGTAGTTATAAGATAGTAATACTGAAACTATATCATTCAAATTTTGAACAGAATTAGTGTTCAAAATTTCAAGTTTTAGTTAACAAAGGTTAGGTAAAGTTTTGACCTTATGATATGTTACAATATTTATGGCAGATTGTAGCTTAAAATGGGTGACTTTTGTTCGAATGAGTTATACTGATTAATAGCAGAAGAATTACAAGTGAGCGTTATCAGTTGAAGTGAAGCTAACTAAGTGAGCACAATCAGTTGAAGTGAAGTGAAGGAACTGAGCTTAATCAGTTGAAATGAAGTGAAACAAGTGAGCTCTATTACTTGAAGTGAAGTCAATTAAGTGAGCCTAAACAGTTGAAGTACATGGATTAGAACGATGAGGTTTTTGAAAGTAAACGCTAAGTTTTATCATTCAAAATTTTATTTATTAATTCAATATGAAAACAATTCAAATAAACTTTCAAAATAATAATTTAATGATAAATCAAGCAAACTAATAAATTAAAAATAAAAACAAATCAAATAAATTTTTGAACTAATAATAATTAAATGATAAATAAAGCAAACTAATTAATAAAGTTAAAGGATACTGGAGAAAAAAAAACAATTAAGCAAATTAAATCAAAAAACAAAACAAGTGATATCAAAATAAAGAAAACTAAGAAATAACTACATGTTAAATTTCAAAATAATAATCAAAAATAAATCAAATGAAGGTATTGACTATGATGATAAATATTCCTGTAAAGAGTAAAATATTAGTAGTTATAAGATAGTAATACTGAAACTATATCATTCCAATTTTCTACAGAATTAGTATTCAAAATTTCAAGTAGTACTTAACAAAGGTTAGGTAAAGTTTTGACCTTATGATATGTTACAATATTTATGGCAGGTCGTACCTTAACAGTGGTTGAATTTTGTTCGAATGGGTTATATTGATTACTAGCAGAAGAAATAAACAAGTGATTGTTATCAGTTGAAGTAAAGGTAACTAAGTGAGCCAATCAGTTGAAGAACATGGAGTAGAACGATTAGGTTTTCGAAAGAAAACGCAAAGTTTTATCATTCAAAATTTTATTTATTAATTCAATATGAAAACAATTCAAATAAACTTTTAAAATAATAATAAAATGATAAATTAAGCAAACTAAATAATTGAAAATCAAAACAATTCAAAAAAAATTTTGAACTAATAATAATTAAATGATAAATAAAGCAAACTAATTAATAAAATTAAAGGATACTGGAAAAAAAAAAAACAATTAAGCAAATTTAATCAAAAAACAAAGCAAGTGAAATCAAAATAAAGAAAACTAAGAAATAAATACATGTTAAATTTTCAAAATAAAAATCAAACTAAATCAAACTAATAATTAAATGATAACTTTCAAAAATTAAATAATAAATTAAATTCAAAAGGATGACCAAATGATGGTATTGAATAAGATGATAAATATTCCTGTAAAGAGTAAAATATTAGTAGTTATAAGATAGTAATACTGAAACTATATCATTCAAATTTTGAACAGAATTAGTGTTCAAAATTTCAAGTAGTAGTTAACAAAGGTTAGGTAAAGTTTTGACCTTATGATATGTTACAATATTTAAGGCAGATTGTACTAAAACAATGGCTGAATTTTGTTCGAATGAGTTATATTTATTACTAGCAGAAGAAATAAACAAGTGAGCGTTATCAGTTGAAGTGAAGCTAACTAAGTGAGCCCAATCAGTTGAAGTACATGGATTAGAACGATTAGGTTTTTGAAAGAAAACGCAAAGTTTTATCATTCAAAATTTTATTTATTAATTCAATATACAATTCAAATAAACTTTCAAAATAATAATTGAATGTTAAATCAAGCAAACTAATTAATTGAAAATAAAAACAATTCAAATAAATTTTTGAACGAATAATAATTAAATGATACATAAAACAAACTAATTACAAAATTTAAGGATACAGGAAAAAAAAAACAATTAAGCAAATTAAATCAAAAAACAAAGCAAATGAAATCAAAATAAACTAAGAAATAACTACATGTTAAATTTTCAAAATAATAATCAAAAATAAATCAAATGAAGGTATTGACTATGATGATAAATATTCCTGTAAGAGTAAAATATTAGTAGTTATAAGATAGTTATACTGAAACTATATCATTCCAATTTTATACAGAATTAGTATTCAAAATTTCAAGTAGTAGTTAACAAAGGTTAGGTAAAGTTTTGACCTTATGATATGTTACAATATTTATGGCAGGTCGTACCTTAACAGTGGTTGAATTTTGTTCGAATGGGTTATATTGATTACTAGCAGAAGAAATAAACAAGTGATTGTTATCAGTTGAAGTAAAGGTAACTAAGTGAGCCAATCAGTTGAAGAACATGGAGTAGAACGATTAGGTTTTCGAAAGAAAACGCAAAGTTTTATCATTCAAAATTTTATTTATTAATTCAATATGAAAACAATTCAAATAAACATTTAAAATAATAATTAAATGATAAATCAAGCAATCTAATTAATTAAAAATAAAAACAATTCAAATACATTTTTGAACTAATAATAATTAAATAATAAATAAAGTAAACTAATTAATTAAATTAGGGGTATAGCAAAAAAAAAACAATTAAGCAAATTAAATCAAAAAACAAAACAAGTGAAATCAAAATAAAGAAAACTAAGAAATAGCTACATGTTAAATTTTCAAAATAATAATCAAACTAAACCAAACTAATAATTAAATGATAATTTTCAAAAATTAAATAATAAATTAAATTGAAAAGGATGACCAAATGATGGTATCAACTAAGATGATAAATATTCCTGTAAAGAGTTAAATATTAGTAGTTATAAGATAGTAATGCTGAAACTATATCATTCCAATTTTCTACAGAATTAGTATTCAAAATTTCAAGTAGTAGTTAACAAAGGTTAGGTAAAGTTTTGACCTTATGATATGTTACAATATTTATGGCAGGTCGTACCTTAACAGTGGTTGAATTTTGTTCGAATGGGTTATATTGATTACTAGCAGAAGAAATAAACAAGTGATTGTTATCAGTTGAAGTAAAGGTAACTAAGTGAGCCAATCAGTTGAAGAACATGGAGTAGAACGATTAGGTTTTCGAAAGAAAACGCAAAGTTTTATCATTCAAAATTTTATTTATTAATTCAATATGAAAACAATTCAAATAAACATTTAAAATAATAATTAAATGATAAATCAAGCAATCTAATTAATTAAAAATAAAAACAATTCAAATACATTTTTGAAAGAATAATAATTAAATGATAAATAAAGCAAGCTAGTTAATAAAATTAGGGGTATAGCAAAAAAAAAAAAAACAATTAAGCAAATTAAATCAAAAAACAAAACAAGTGATATCAAAATAAAGAAAACTAAGAAATAACTACATGTTAAATTTTCAAAATAATAATCAAAAATAAATCAAATGAAGGTATTGACTATGATGATAAATATTCCTGTAAGAGTAAAATATTAGTAGTTATAAGATAGTAATACTGAAACTATATCATTCCAATTTTCTACAGAATTAGTATTCAAAATTTCAAGTAGTAGTTAACAAAGGTTGGGTAAAGTTTTGACCTTATGATATGTTACAATATTTATGGCAGGTCGTACCTTAACAGTGGTTGAATTTTGTTCGAATGGGTTATATTGATTACTAGCAGAAGAAATAAACAAGTGATTGTTATCAGTTGAAGTAAAGGTAACTAAGTGAGCCAATCAGTTGAAGAACATGGAGTAGAACGATTAGGTTTTCGAAAGAAAACGCAAAGTTTTATCATTCAAAATTTTATTTATTAATTCAATATGAAAACAATTCAAATAAACATTTAAAATAATAATTAAATGATAAATCAAGCAATCTAATTAATTAAAAATAAAAACAATTCAAATACATTTTTGAACTAATAATAATTAAATAATAAATAAAGTAAACTAATTAATTAAATTAGGGGTATAGCAAAAAAAAAACAATTAAGCAAATTAAATCAAAAAACAAAACAAGTGAAATCAAAATAAAGAAAACTAAGAAATAGCTACATGTTAAATTTTCAAAATAATAATCAAAAATAAATCAAATGAAGGTATTGACTATGATGATAAATATTCCTGTAAAGAGTAAAATATTAGTAGTTATAAGATAGTAATACTGAAACCATATCATTCAAATTTTGAACAGAATTAGTGTTCAAAATTTCAGGTAGTACCTAACAAAGGTTAGGTAAAATTTTGACCTTATGATATGTTACAATATTTATGGCAGATTGTAGCTTAAAAATGGGTGACTTTAGTACGAATGAGTTATACTGATTAATAGCAGAAGAATTAAACAAGTGAGCGTTATCAGTTGAACTGAAGCTAACTAAGTGAGCACAATCAGTTGAAGTGAAGTGAAGCAACTAAGCTTAATCAGTTGAAATGAAGTGAAACAAGTGAGCTCTATTACTTGAAGTGAGGTCAATTAAGTGAGCCTAAACAGTTGAAGTACATGGATTAGAACGATTAGGTTTTTGAAAGTAAACGCTAAGTTTTATCATTCAAAATTTTATTTATTAATTCAATATGAAAACAATTTAAATAAACTTTCAAAATAATAATTTAATGATAAATCAAGCAAACTAAATAATTAAAAATAAAAACAATTCAAATAAATTTTTGAACTTATAATAATTAAATGATAAATAAAGCAAACTAATTAATAAAGTTAAAGGATACTGGAGAAAAAAAAACAATTAAGCAAATTTAATCAAAAAACAAAGCAAGTGAAATCAAAATAAAGAAAACTAAGAAATAACTACATGTTAAATTTTCAAAATAATAATCAAAAATAAATCAAATGAAGGTATTGACTATGATGATAAATATTCCTGTAAAGAGTAAAATATTAGTAGTTATAAGATAGTAATACTGAAACTATATCATTCAAATTTTGAACAGAATTAGTGTTCAAAATTTCAAGTTTTAGTTAACAAAGGTTAGGTAAAGTTTTGACCTTATGATATGTTACAATATTTATGGCAGATTGTAGCTTAAAATGGGTGACTTTTGTTCGAATGAGTTATACTGATTAATAGCAGAAGAATTACAAGTGAGCGTTATCAGTTGAAGTGAAGCTAACTAAGTGAGCACAATCAGTTGAAGTGAAGTGAAGGAACTGAGCTTAATCAGTTGAAATGAAGTGAAACAAGTGAGCTCTATTACTTGAAGTGAAGTCAATTAAGTGAGCCTAAACAGTTGAAGTACATGGATTAGAACGATGAGGTTTTTGAAAGTAAACGCTAAGTTTTATCATTCAAAATTTTATTTATTAATTCAATATGAAAACAATTCAAATAAACTTTCAAAATAATAATTTAATGATAAATCAAGCAAACTAATAAATTAAAAATAAAAACAAATCAAATAAATTTTTGAACTAATAATAATTAAATGATAAATAAAGCAAACTAATTAATAAAGTTAAAGGATACTGGAGAAAAAAAAACAATTAAGCAAATTAAATCAAAAAACAAAACAAGTGATATCAAAATAAAGAAAACTAAGAAATAACTACATGTTAAATTTCAAAATAATAATCAAAAATAAATCAAATGAAGGTATTGACTATGATGATAAATATTCCTGTAAAGAGTAAAATATTAGTAGTTATAAGATAGTAATACTGAAACTATATCATTCCAATTTTCTACAGAATTAGTATTCAAAATTTCAAGTAGTACTTAACAAAGGTTAGGTAAAGTTTTGACCTTATGATATGTTACAATATTTATGGCAGGTCGTACCTTAACAGTGGTTGAATTTTGTTCGAATGGGTTATATTGATTACTAGCAGAAGAAATAAACAAGTGATTGTTATCAGTTGAAGTAAAGGTAACTAAGTGAGCCAATCAGTTGAAGAACATGGAGTAGAACGATTAGGTTTTCGAAAGAAAACGCAAAGTTTTATCATTCAAAATTTTATTTATTAATTCAATATGAAAACAATTCAAATAAACTTTTAAAATAATAATTAAATGATAAATTAAGCAAACTAAATAATTGAAAATCAAAACAATTCAAAAAAAATTTTGAACTAATAATAATTAAATGATAAATAAAGCAAACTAATTAATAAAATTAAAGGATACTGGAAAAAAAAAAAACAATTAAGCAAATTTAATCAAAAAACAAAGCAAGTGAAATCAAAATAAAGAAAACTAAGAAATAAATACATGTTAAATTTTCAAAATAAAAATCAAACTAAATCAAACTAATAATTAAATGATAACTTTCAAAAATTAAATAATAAATTAAATTCAAAAGGATGACCAAATGATGGTATTGAATAAGATGATAAATATTCCTGTAAAGAGTAAAATATTAGTAGTTATAAGATAGTAATACTGAAACTATATCATTCAAATTTTGAACAGAATTAGTGTTCAAAATTTCAAGTAGTAGTTAACAAAGGTTAGGTAAAGTTTTGACCTTATGATATGTTACAATATTTAAGGCAGATTGTACTAAAACAATGGCTGAATTTTGTTCGAATGAGTTATATTTATTACTAGCAGAAGAAATAAACAAGTGAGCGTTATCAGTTGAAGTGAAGCTAACTAAGTGAGCCCAATCAGTTGAAGTACATGGATTAGAACGATTAGGTTTTTGAAAGAAAACGCAAAGTTTTATCATTCAAAATTTTATTTATTAATTCAATATACAATTCAAATAAACTTTCAAAATAATAATTGAATGTTAAATCAAGCAAACTAATTAATTGAAAATAAAAACAATTCAAATAAATTTTTGAACGAATAATAATTAAATGATACATAAAACAAACTAATTACAAAATTTAAGGATACAGGAAAAAAAAAACAATTAAGCAAATTAAATCAAAAAACAAAGCAAATGAAATCAAAATAAACTAAGAAATAACTACATGTTAAATTTTCAAAATAATAATCAAAAATAAATCAAATGAAGGTATTGACTATGATGATAAATATTCCTGTAAGAGTAAAATATTAGTAGTTATAAGATAGTAATACTGAAACTATATCATTCCAATTTTATACAGAATTAGTATTCAAAATTTCAAGTAGTAGTTAACAAAGGTTAGGTAAAGTTTTGACCTTATGATATGTTACAATATTTATGGCAGGTCGTACCTTAACAGTGGTTGAATTTTGTTCGAATGGGTTATATTGATTACTAGCAGAAGAAATAAACAAGTGATTGTTATCAGTTGAAGTAAAGGTAACTAAGTGAGCCAATCAGTTGAAGAACATGGAGTAGAACGATTAGGTTTTCGAAAGAAAACGCAAAGTTTTATCATTCAAAATTTTATTTATTAATTCAATATGAAAACAATTCAAATAAACATTTAAAATAATAATTAAATGATAAATCAAGCAATCTAATTAATTAAAAATAAAAACAATTCAAATACATTTTTGAACTAATAATAATTAAATAATAAATAAAGTAAACTAATTAATTAAATTAGGGGTATAGCAAAAAAAAAACAATTAAGCAAATTAAATCAAAAAACAAAACAAGTGAAATCAAAATAAAGAAAACTAAGAAATAGCTACATGTTAAATTTTCAAAATAATAATCAAACTAAACCAAACTAATAATTAAATGATAATTTTCAAAAATTAAATAATAAATTAAATTGAAAAGGATGACCAAATGATGGTATCAACTAAGATGATAAATATTCCTGTAAAGAGTAAAATATTAGTAGTTATAAGATAGTAATGCTGAAACTATATCATTCCAATTTTCTACAGAATTAGTATTCAAAATTTCAAGTAGTAGTTAACAAAGGTTAGGTAAAGTTTTGACCTTATGATATGTTACAATATTTATGGCAGGTCGTACCTTAACAGTGGTTGAATTTTGTTCGAATGGGTTATATTGATTACTAGCAGAAGAAATAAACAAGTGATTGTTATCAGTTGAAGTAAAGGTAACTAAGTGAGCCAATCAGTTGAAGAACATGGAGTAGAACGATTAGGTTTTCGAAAGAAAACGCAAAGTTTTATCATTCAAAATTTTATTTATTAATTCAATATGAAAACAATTCAAATAAACATTTAAAATAATAATTAAATGATAAATCAAGCAATCTAATTAATTAAAAATAAAAACAATTCAAATACATTTTTGAAAGAATAATAATTAAATGATAAATAAAGCAAGCTAGTTAATAAAATTAGGGGTATAGCAAAAAAAAAAAAACAATTAAGCAAATTAAATCAAAAAACAAAACAAGTGATATCAAAATAAAGAAAACTAAGAAATAGCTACATGTTAAATTTTCAAAATAATAATCAAACTAAACCAAACTAATAATTAAATGATAATTTTCAAAAATTAAATAATAAATTAAATTGAAAAGGATGACCAAATGATGGTATCAACTAAGATGATAAATATTCCTGTAAAGAGTAAAATATTAGTAGTTATAAGATAGTAATGCTGAAACTATATCATTCCAATTTTCTACAGAATTAGTATTCAAAATTTCAAGTAGTAGTTAACAAAGGTTAGGTAAAGTTTTGACCTTATGATATGTTACAATATTTATGGCAGGTCGTACCTTAACAGTGGTTGAATTTTGTTCGAATGGGTTATATTGATTACTAGCAGAAGAAATAAACAAGTGATTGTTATCAGTTGAAGTAAAGGTAACTAAGTGAGCCAATCAGTTGAAAAACATGGAGTAGAACGATTAGGTTTTCGAAAGAAAACGCAAAGTTTTATCATTCAAAATTTTATTTATTAATTCAATATGAAAACAATTCAAATAAACATTTAAAATAATAATTAAATGATAAATCAAGCAATCTAATTAATTAAAAACAAAAACAATTCAAATACATTTTTGAAAGAATAATAATTAAATGATAAATAAAGCAAGCTAGTTAATAAAATTAGGGGTATAGCAAAAAAAAAAAACAATTAAGCAAATTAAATCAAAAAACAAAACAAGTGATATCAAAATAAAGAAAACTAAGAAATAACTACATGTTAAATTTTCAAAATAATAATCAAAAATAAATCAAATGAAGGTATTGACTATGATGATAAATATTCCTGTAAAGAGTAAAATATTAGCAGTTATAAGATAGTAATACTGAAACTATATCATTCCAATTTTCTACAGAATTAGTGTTCAAAATTTCAAGTAGTAGTTAACAAAGGTTAGGTAAAGTCATGACCTTATGATATGTTACAATATTTATGGCAGATTGTAGCTTAACAATGGGTGACTTTAGTACGAATGAGTTATACTGATTAATAGCAGAAGAATTAAACAAGTGAGCGTTATCAGTTGAAGTGAAGCTAACTAAGTGAGCACAATCAGTTGAAGTGAAGTGAAGCAACTAAGCTTAATCAGTTGAAATGAAGTGAAACAAGTGAGCTCTATTACTTGAAGTGAAGTCAATTAAGTGAGCCTAAACAGTTGAAGTACATGGATTAGAACGATGAGGTTTTTGAAAGTAAACGCAAAGTTTTATCATTCAAAATTTTATTTATTAATTCAATATGAAAACAATTCAAATAAACATTTAAAATAATAATTAAATGATAAATCAAGCAATCTAATTAATTAAAAATAAAAACAATTCAAATACATTTTTGAACTAATAATAATTAAATAATAAATAAAGTGAACTAATTAATTAAATTAAGAATATAGCAAAAAAAAAAACCAATTAAGCAAATTAAATCAAAAAACAAAGCAAAGGAAATCAAAATAAAGAAAACTAAGAAATAGCTACATGTTAAATTTTCAAAATAATAATCAAACTAAATCAAACTAATAATTAAATGATAATTTTCAAAAATTATCTAATAAATAAAATTCAAAAGGATGACCAAATGATGGTATCAACTAAGATGATAAATATTCCTGTAAAGAGTAAAATATTAGTAGTTATAAGATAGTAATGCTGAAACTATATCATTCCAATTTTCTACAGAATTAGTATTCAAAATTTCAAGTAGTACTTAACAAAGGTTAGGTAAAATTTTGACCTTATGATAAATTACAATATTTATGGCAGATCGTACCTCAACAATAATTGAATTTTGTTCGAATGAATTTTACTGATTAATAGCAGAAGAATTAAACAAGTGAGCGTTATCAGTTGAAGTGAAGCTAACTAAGTGAGCACAATCAGTTGAAGTGAAGTGAAGGAACTGAGCTTAATCAGTTGAAATGAAGTGAAACAAGTGAGCTCTATTACTTGAAGTGAAGTCAATTAAGTGAGCCTAAACAGTTGAAGTACATGGATTAGAACGATGAGGTTTTTGAAAGTAAACGCAAAGTTTTATCATTCAAAATTTTATTTATTAATTCAATATGAAAACAATTCAAATAAACATTTAAAATAATAATTAAATGATAAATAAAGCAAACTAATTAATTAAAAATAAAAACAATTCAAATACATTTTTGAACTAATAATAATTAAATAATAAATAAAGTAAACTAAATAATTAAATTAGGGGTATAGCAAAAAAAAAACAATTAAGCAAATTAAATCAAAAAACAAAACAAGTGAAATCAAAATAAAGAAAACTAAGAAATAACTACATGTTAAATTTTCAAAATAATAATCAAAAATAAATCAAATGAAGGTATTGACTATGATGATAAATATTCCTGTAAAGAGTAAAATATTAGTAGTTATAAGATAGTAATACTGAAACCATATCATTCAAATTTTGAACAGAATTAGTGTTCAAAATTTCAGGTAGTACCTAACAAAGGTTAGGTAAAATTTTGACCTTATGATATGTTACAATATTTATGGCAGATTGTAGCTTAAAAATGGGTGACTTTAGTACGAATGAGTTATACTGATTAATAGCAGAAGAATTAAACAAGTGAGCGTTATCAGTTGAACTGAAGCTAACTAAGTGAGCACAATCAGTTGAAGTGAAGTGAAGCAACTAAGCTTAATCAGTTGAAATGAAGTGAAACAAGTGAGCTCTATTACTTGAAGTGAGGTCAATTAAGTGAGCCTAAACAGTTGAAGTACATGGATTAGAACGATTAGGCTTTTGAAAGTAAACGCTAAGTTTTATCATTCAAAATTTTATTTATTAATTCAATATGAAAACAATTTAAATAAACTTTCAAAATAATAATTTAATGATAAATCAAGCAAACTAAATAATTAAAAATAAAAACAATTCAAATAAATTTTTGAACTTATAATAATTAAATGATAAATAAAGCAAACTAATTAATAAAGTTAAAGGATACTGGAGAAAAAAAAACAATTAAGCAAATTTAATCAAAAAACAAAGCAAGTGAAATCAAAATAAAGAAAACTAAGAAATAACTACATGTTAAATTTTCAAAATAATAATCAAAAATAAATCAAATGAAGGTATTGACTATGATGATAAATATTCCTGTAAAGAGTAAAATATTAGTAGTTATAAGATAGTAATACTGAAACTATATCATTCAAATTTTGAACAGAATTAGTGTTCAAAATTTCAAGTTTTAGTTAACAAAGGTTAGGTAAAGTTTTGACCTTATGATATGTTACAATATTTATGGCAGATTGTAGCTTAAAATGGGTGACTTTTGTTCGAATGAGTTATACTGATTAATAGCAGAAGAATTACAAGTGAGCGTTATCAGTTGAAGTGAAGCTAACTAAGTGAGCACAATCAGTTGAAGTGAAGTGAAGGAACTGAGCTTAATCAGTTGAAATGAAGTGAAACAAGTGAGCTCTATTACTTGAAGTGAAGTCAATTAAGTGAGCCTAAACAGTTGAAGTACATGGATTAGAACGATGAGGTTTTTGAAAGTAAACGCTAAGTTTTATCATTCAAAATTTTATTTATTAATTCAATATGAAAACAATTCAAATAAACTTTCAAAATAATAATTTAATGATAAATCAAGCAAACTAATAAATTAAAAATAAAAACAAATCAAATAAATTTTTGAACTAATAATAATTAAATGATAAATAAAGCAAACTAATTAATAAAGTTAAAGGATACTGGAAAAAAAAAAAACAATTAAGCAAATTTAATCAAAAAACAAAGCAAGTGAAATCAAAATAAAGAAAACTAAGAAATAACTACATGTTAAATTTCAAAATAATAATCAAAAATAAATCAAATGAAGGTATTGACTATGATGATAAATATTCCTGTAAAGAGTAAAATATTAGTAGTTATAAGATAGTAATACTGAAACTATATCATTCCAATTTTCTACAGAATTAGTATTCAAAATTTCAAGTAGTAGTTAACAAAGGTTAGGTAAAGTTTTGACCTTATGATATGTTACAATATTTATGGCAGGTCGTACCTTAACAGTGGTTGAATTTTGTTCGAATGGGTTATATTGATTACTAGCAGAAGAAATAAACAAGTGATTGTTATCAGTTGAAGTAAAGGTAACTAAGTGAGCCAATCAGTTGAAGAACATGGAGTAGAACGATTAGGTTTTCGAAAGAAAACGCAAAGTTTTATCATTCAAAATTTTATTTATTAATTCAATATGAAAACAATTCAAATAAACTTTTAAAATAATAATTAAATGATAAATTAAGCAAACTAAATAATTGAAAATCGAAACAATTCAAAAAAAATTTTGAACTAATAATAATTAAATGATAAATAAAGCAAACTAATTAATAAAATTAAAGGATACTGGAAAAAAAAAAAACAATTAAGCAAATTTAATCAAAAAACAAAGCAAGTGAAATCAAAATAAAGAAAACTAAGAAATAAATACATGTTAAATTTTCAAAATAAAAATCAAACTAAATCAAACTAATAATTAAATGATAACTTTCAAAAATTAAATAATAAATTAAATTCAAAAGGATGACCAAATGATGGTATTGAATAAGATGATAAATATTCCTGTAAAGAGTAAAATATTAGTAGTTATAAGATAGTAATACTGAAACTATATCATTCAAATTTTGAACAGAATTAGTGTTCAAAATTTCAAGTAGTAGTTAACAAAGGTTAGGTAAAGTTTTGACCTTATGATATGTTACAATATTTAAGGCAGATTGTACTAAAACAATGGCTGAATTTTGTTCGAATGAGTTATATTTATTACTAGCAGAAGAAATAAACAAGTGAGCGTTATCAGTTGAAGTGAAGCTAACTAAGTGAGCCCAATCAGTTGAAGTACATGGATTAGAACGATTAGGTTTTTGAAAGAAAACGCAAAGTTTTATCATTCAAAATTTTATTTATTAATTCAATATACAATTCAAATAAACTTTCAAAATAATAATTGAATGTTAAATCAAGCAAACTAATTAATTGAAAATAAAAACAATTCAAATAAATTTTTGAACGAATAATAATTAAATGATACATAAAACAAACTAATTACAAAATTTAAGGATACAGGAAAAAAAAAACAATTAAGCAAATTAAATCAAAAAACAAAGCAAATGAAATCAAAATAAACTAAGAAATAACTACATGTTAAATTTTCAAAATAATAATCAAAAATAAATCAAATGAAGGTATTGACTATGATGATAAATATTCCTGTAAGAGTAAAATATTAGTAGTTATAAGATAGTAATACTGAAACTATATCATTCCAATTTTATACAGAATTAGTATTCAAAATTTCAAGTAGTAGTTAACAAAGGTTAGGTAAAGTTTTGACCTTATGATATGTTACAATATTTATGGCAGGTCGTACCTTAACAGTGGTTGAATTTTGTTCGAATGGGTTATATTGATTACTAGCAGAAGAAATAAACAAGTGATTGTTATCAGTTGAAGTAAAGGTAACTAAGTGAGCCAATCAGTTGAAGAACATGGAGTAGAACGATTAGGTTTTCGAAAGAAAACGCAAAGTTTTATCATTCAAAATTTTATTTATTAATTCAATATGAAAACAATTCAAATAAACATTTAAAATAATAATTAAATGATAAATCAAGCAATCTAATTAATTAAAAATAAAAACAATTCAAATACATTTTTGAACTAATAATAATTAAATAATAAATAAAGTAAACTAATTAATTAAATTAGGGGTATAGCAAAAAAAAAACAATTAAGCAAATTAAATCAAAAAACAAAACAAGTGAAATCAAAATAAAGAAAACTAAGAAATAGCTACATGTTAAATTTTCAAAATAATAATCAAACTAAACCAAACTAATAATTAAATGATAATTTTCAAAAATTAAATAATAAATTAAATTGAAAAGGATGACCAAATGATGGTATCAACTAAGATGATAAATATTCCTGTAAAGAGTAAAATATTAGTAGTTATAAGATAGTAATGCTGAAACTATATCATTCCAATTTTCTACAGAATTAGTATTCAAAATTTCAAGTAGTAGTTAACAAAGGTTAGGTAAAGTTTTGACCTTATGATATGTTACAATATTTATGGCAGGTCGTACCTTAACAGTGGTTGAATTTTGTTCGAATGGGTTATATTGATTACTAGCAGAAGAAATAAACAAGTGATTGTTATCAGTTGAAGTAAAGGTAACTAAGTGAGCCAATCAGTTGAAGAACATGGAGTAGAACGATTAGGTTTTCGAAAGAAAACGCAAAGTTTTATCATTCAAAATTTTATTTATTAATTCAATATGAAAACAATTCAAATAAACATTTAAAATAATAATTAAATGATAAATCAAGCAATCTAATTAATTAAAAATTAAAACAATTCAAATACATTTTTGAAAGAATAATAATTAAATGATAAATAAAGCAAGCTAGTTAATAAAATTAGGGGTATAGCAAAAAAAAAAAAACAATTAAGCAAATTAAATCAAAAAACAAAACAAGTGATATCAAAATAAAGAAAACTAAGAAATAACTACATGTTAAATTTTCAAAATAATAATCAAAAATAAATCAAATGAAGGTATTGACTATGATGATAAATATTCCTGTAAGAGTAAAATATTAGTAGTTATAAGATAGTAATACTGAAACTATATCATTCCAATTTTCTACAGAATTAGTATTCAAAATTTCAAGTAGTAGTTAACAAAGGTTAGGTAAAGTTTTGACCTTATGATATGTTACAATATTTATGGCAGGTCGTACCTTAACAGTGGT
Organism: Bombylius discolor; assembly: GCA_939192795.1. Taxonomy (NCBI): domain Eukaryota; kingdom Metazoa; phylum Arthropoda; class Insecta; order Diptera; family Bombyliidae; genus Bombylius; species Bombylius discolor. The sequence continues at coordinate 25,742,194 of OW584239.1, forward strand.
TGAATTTTGTTCGAATGGGTTATATTGATTACTAGCAGAAGAAATAAACAAGTGATTGTTATCAGTTGAAGTAAAGGTAACTAAGTGAGCCAATCAGTTGAAAAACATGGAGTAGAACGATTAGGTTTTCGAAAGAAAACGCAAAGTTTTATCATTCAAAATTTTATTTATTAATTCAATATGAAAACAATTCAAATAAACATTTAAAATAATAATTAAATGATAAATCAAGCAATCTAATTAATTAAAAACAAAAACAATTCAAATACATTTTTGAAAGAATAATAATTAAATGATAAATAAAGCAAGCTAGTTAATAAAATTAGGGGTATATCAAAAAAAAAAAACAATTAAGCAAATTAAATCAAAAAACAAAACAAGTGATATCAAAATAAAGAAAACTAAGAAATAACTACATGTTAAATTTTCAAAATAATAATCAAAAATAAATCAAATGAAGGTATTGACTATGATGATAAATATTCCTGTAAAGAGTAAAATATTAGCAGTTATAAGATAGTAATACTGAAACTATATCATTCCAATTTTCTACAGAATTAGTGTTCAAAATTTCAAGTAGTAGTTAACAAAGGTTAGGTAAAGTCATGACCTTATGATATGTTACAATATTTATGGCAGATTGTAGCTTAACAATGGGTGACTTTAGTACGAATGAGTTATACTGATTAATAGCAGAAGAATTAAACAAGTGAGCGTTATCAGTTGAAGTGAAGCTAACTAAGTGAGCACAATCAGTTGAAGTGAAGTGAAGCAACTAAGCTTAATCAGTTGAAATGAAGTGAAACAAGTGAGCTCTATTACTTGAAGTGTAAGAGATTTCTAGAAATCTCGAATTGGCAATTACAATTAAATTATTTATTATAACATGTATAGTAAAAGTAGTCTATATTATATATATGAACCAACAATACCGTTTACTTAATAGATGTATATAAAGATTATGTATATATGTATAGCATATTATGAATAATTAAGAAATGTAATAAACTATGCAATCAGTCCTCTAGTACCTACCGCCGCTGTAACTTCATTTGATTTCATTTGTTCTTTATAATAAAGTTATATGTAATTTTTCTAAATCGGTTGTTTTATTTAATATGTATATAAAATCGGTTTAAAAGGCTACATTATCCTTACAAAATTTCAGAAGTGGAATAAGGACTCGTTTAATTTAAAATAAAATAAAAAGTTTTTTAAAGTCATTAAATTCTCAAATCTAATTTTGTGCCACGTGTTAATCTGTTAACCGAGTGTATAAGAATGGCCGATGAATGGTATAAATTTATGGAAAGTGCACTTATAGTACATTTAAAAAGTGTCCTTGTGAAATTGAATTTGCCAACGTCAGGACCTACGAAAGCTTCTCTAAAAGCAAGGATTGAGGAAGCAGTAGAAGATTTTACCGACCAACAGCTGCTGGAACTTATTCCTGAAGAGGCGCAAGCACATGGTGCAGGAAGTGGTAATATTGGTGACAGTGGAGATAATGATGACGAAGATTTAGATCCTGATGATGATCCTGATAACCGAGAACCTAGAAACGAGGATAATGGTACCAGTGAAAATGATTTAGATGGTGAATTACAACGACTTAGAAGTTTAGTTCAGAAAAAACGTGAAATTTCGAGGCTTAAGAGAGAACTAATGGAGTTGCAGTTAGAGGACAACGCGGTCATTTCAAGGTCAGTGCAATTTTCATTTAAAGATATAGAGGATTCGACTCCAAATTTTAGCGGCGATGATAATTTACCTATTCAAAGATGGATTGATTTATTTGAAGAATCAGCAGAAACCTTGAAATTGGACGAAAAAAGTAAATTTATTTATGGAAAAAGACTCTTGGTAGGTACAGCTAAATTATTTATAAGATCAGTGAATATTAAATCGTGGAATGACCTTAAAAAAGCATTAAAACAAGAATTTAAAAAACACGTGACTAAAGCCGATTTGCATAATCAGTTAAGAGCTAGAAAAAAAAAACGTGAAGAAAACATGCAACAATTCGTTCTTGCTATGCAAGAAATTGCTTCTATAGGTGGTATAGAAGAAGAAGATTTATTACAATATATTATTAAGGGCATTCCAGATAGTGAAACAAATAAAATGATATTATATAATGCAAATAACATTATTGAATTAAAAGCATGCTTACGAAAATACGAAAAAATTAAAAGTAATTCTTATTCTTCTTTTACTAATAATGTGGCTTCTTCTTCTTCTTCTTCTGTACCAAAATTCATGCATAAAAAAAATGACGATTATTCAAAAAAAAATTTCTTACAAAAAATTAAATGCTACAAATGTAAAGAATATGGACATTTCGGTAGAGACTGTAAAAAATTTAATAAAACTACAAAAACAGCTAATATAAATAATACTACAAGTACAGCTACTGATGACGTGATGAATGTTGATAAACCTGCTAAAAAATTCTCAAAAAATGATTTACTAGAAAGTAATGAGGTCACTGGAACAGATGAAAATGTTATAAGTACTACAAATTGTAAACAATTAAATATTAATTATTCTAATAATTTTGAACACGTGCTGACCTATAATTTTTATCAAAACAATTTAAAGTGTACTTTATCATTAACAACATTATTGGACTCAGGTAGTCCAATAAGTTTCGTTCAAGAAAAATTTGTACCAGCTTATTTAATTTCTAGTATTATTGATAAAAAATGTAATTCATATTGCGGTATTAATAGTAGCAAACTTAATGTATTAGGAACTGTAGAATCTAAAATTAATTATGATAATTCATTAATTAATTTACAAATTTTTGTAGTAAGTAATAACACAATGTCCCATTTTGTCATTTTAGGCAGAGATTTTATTGAGAAATGTAATCTTGCATTAATGAAGAAAAAAGAAGAAAATGTAATAAATATTGATAAAAACGTAAGAATTGATGACGATGTAATAAACAACAACAATGATGGGTCTTCGATTCATGTGCAACATACAACTGATTCATCGAATCTAAAGGTTAATACAAAATGTATTAATGATAGTCATATCAATGAAAATGATAATGATGACGATTTCATGCAGCAAATATTGAACATTAACGTAAGTAATAACTTACCTGAAATTAATTTGAATATAAATAATAACTTACCTTTTCCACTTATAAAAGAGGTTGAAAATATTTTAAAAGAGGTTTTTATTTCTGAAAATTCCGAAATTAAATTTTGTGATGATTTTCAAATGAATATAAAATTGTTAAAAGAAGAACCATTCTTTTGTGCACCAAGAAGATTACCATATGCACATAAAATGGAATTACAAAAAATTTTGGATGATTTATGTAGTAAGGGCATAATTCGTGAAAGTAGTTCACCCTATGCATCAGCTATCGTTTTGGTAAAGAAAAAGAATAATGAACTTAGGCTTTGTGTGGATTATAGGGAATTGAATAAGGTAACAGTCAGAGATAACTACCCCCTCCCCTTAATTGAAGATCATTTAGATAGGTTGAGGGATAAAAAATATTTTACAACCCTGGATTTGAAAAACGGTTTCCATCATGTCAAAGTAGCTGAGAGTTCAGTGAAATATACTTCGTTTGTGACTCCTTTAGGACAATTTGAGTATACTAGGATGCCTTTCGGCCTCAAAAACGCACCTTCTGTTTTTGAGAGATTTATGAAGCATGTATTTGGAAAATTAGTTAAATCTGGTAACGTGTTAACATTTATCGATGACATATTAATTGCAACAGCAACTATTGAAGAACATTTAGAGATTCTGAAAAATGTTATAAAAATAATTAAAGAAAAATGTTTAAAAATAAGATTCGATAAATGTGCTTTTTTTCAAGATAAAATTACTTACCTAGGTTATAATATTGATTCTAAAGGTATAAAACCGAGTGACAGTCATATTCAAGGCGTGATTAATTTTCCTGTACCTACATGTTTAAAAGGCGTTCATAGTTTTTTGGGTCTGTGCTCCTATTTTCGCAAGTTCATACAGAATTTTGCTATTTTGGCAAAACCTTTGTATGACCTGCTAAAAAAGGGTGTTTCTTTTGCATTCGGTGCAGAAGAGTATAAAACATTCGAACTTTTGAAACGTAAATTGGTTGAGTCACCTGTTCTCTCAATTTATAGTCCATTGAATGAAACTGAATTGCACTGCGATGCCAGTAGCGTAGGCTTTGGAGCAGTACTCATGCAAAAACAGAATGATAAAAAATTTCATCCTATATTCTTCTTCTCTAAACGTGCCACAGAGGTTGAAAGCCGATATCATAGCTTTGAGCAAGAAACTCTTGCAATAATTTATGCCTTGAGAAGGTTCAGGATATATTTGATTGGTATTGACTTCAAAATAGTGACTGACTGTCAATCACTATCGTTAACATTAAACAAAAAGTCCTTAAATCCTAGAATATCAAGGTGGGCATTAGAAATGCAAGAATATAGCTACAGGTTAGAGCATAGAAGTGGGTTAAGAATGCCTCATGCCGATGCTCTGAGTAGAGCAATTAATATACTACATATATCAGATGAATCTTTTGAGTATGTGTTAGCAGCAGCACAAAGACAAGATCCAAAGATAGTATCTATCGCTAAAGAGTTAGAGAATGGTGAAAGTCGATGGTATGAGATGGTTGATGGCCTGATATATCGAAAATCTAAAGACAAGATTCTTTTCTTTGTTCCTCAACATATGGAAAACCAGGTGATTCGTACACATCATGAAGAAATGTGCCACTTAGGTGTTGAGAAATGTTACGATCTTTTAACTCGCACTTATTGGTTTCCAAATATAAAAGATAAAATTAAAAACCATATCAAGTCTTGTCTCAAATGTATTTACTTTTCACCAGAGTCAGGTAAAAAGGAAGGAATTCTTTACAGTATACCTAAAGGTAAATTGCCTTTCGACACCCTTCACATCGACCACCTAGGTCCTCTTTCTAACACTAAGGCAAAGAAACAACACATTTTTGTAGTAATCGATGCTTTTACTAAGTTTGTCAAGTTGTATCCTGTAAGAACAACGCAAACTAAAGAGGTTATAGTATGTCTAAATTCTTATTTCGAAAATTATTCTCGTCCACAAAGAATTGTATCTGATCGAGGTACAAGTTTTACTTCTAAAGAGTTTTCCGATTTTCTAAAGTCGCATGATATAAAGCATATAAAAATTGCTTCGCATTGTCCACAAGCCAACGGTCAAGTTGAGCGCGTTAATAGGGTTTTAATTCCTATGCTTGCTAAACAATGTAGTGCTGACACAACTTCTGACTGGGACAAAAATCTTGCTAAAATTGAGTTTGCCATTAACAATACCATTAATAGTACCACTGGGTTTTCACCGTCTATGCTTTTGTTTGGGTTGAATCAAAAGGGGCAAATTTGCGATAAGGTAATGGAATTTTTAGAAAAGAAAGCTTTATCGGATAATCAGAATAATTTGGAATTTATCAGAAATAAAGCCTTTGGAAATATCGAAATATCTCAAACATATAATAAAAAATATTACGATAAAAACCATAAAAAACCTCAAAAGTATATTAAAGGAGACTACGTCATGGTTAAAAATGTCTGTAATGTACCTGGCGTTAATAAGAAATTATTGGCAAAGTTTAAAGGACCTTATGAGGTGGAAAAGGTGTTATTAAATGATCGATATATTGTGAAGGATATAGAAGGAATGCAATTGACCCGCATTCCTTATAAAGGAATATCTGCTGCATGCAATATGAGACCATTTTTGTATGAAAACAGTGAAGGTACATGAGTCGAGGTCAAATCATTGAAATAATTTAAAATATGTATATTAGTATATTTTATATAGTAATATTTTAACTGTTTTTATATGTTTTTATATGACTATTGTGATTATAAGCAGTATAATTAAATTATTAAATTAAATTTTATTAAAAAAATATTAAAAAAAAAAATATTCATATATATTTGTAAATATAAAAGAGTTAAATTTGATAAAGAAAAAATATGTATACATATATAAATATTTAAATTGTCTTATAATTTGATTTTTAATCGAGGCGATTAAAATGCAGGATGGCCGAATTGTAAGAGATTTCTAGAAATCTCGAATTGGCAATTACAATTAAATTATTTATTATAACATGTATAGTAAAAGTAGTCTATATTATATATATGAACCAACAATACCGTTTACTTAATAGATGTATATAAAGATTATGTATATATGTATAGCATATTATGAATAATTAAGAAATGTAATAAACTATGCAATCAGTCCTCTAGTACCTACCGCCGCTGTAACTTCATTTGATTTCATTTGTTCTTTATAATAAAGTTATATGTAATTTTTCTAAATCGGTTGTTTTATTTAATATGTATATAAAATCGGTTTAAAAGGCTACATTATCCTTACAGAAGTGAAGTCAATTAAGTGAGCCTAAACAGTTGAAGTACATGGATTAGAACGATGAGGTTTTTGAAAGTAAACGCAAAGTTTTATCATTCAAAATTTTATTTATTAATTCAATATGAAAACAATTCAAATAAACATTTAAAATAATAATTAAATGATAAATCAAGCAATCTAATTAATTAAAAATAAAAACAATTCAAATACATTTTTGAACTAATAATAATTAAATAATAAATAAAGTGAACTAATTAATTAAATTAAGAATATAGCAAAAAAAAAAACCAATTAAGCAAATTAAATCAAAAAACAAAGCAAAGGAAATCAAAATAAAGAAAACTAAGAAATAGCTACATGTTAAATTTTCAAAATAAAAATCAAACTAAACCAAACTAATAATTAAATGATAATTTTCAAAAATTAAATAATAAATTAAATTGAAAAGGATGACCAAATGATGGTATCAACTAAGATGATAAATATTCCTGTAAAGAGTAAAATATTAGTAGTTATAAGATAGTAATGCTGAAACTATATCATTCCAATTTTCTACAGAATTAGTATTCAAAATTTCAAGTAGTAGTTAACAAAGGTTAGGTAAAGTTTTGACCTTATGATATGTTACAATATTTAAGGCAGATTGTACTACAACAATGGCTGAATTTTGTTCGAATGAGTTATACTTATTACTAGCAGAAGAAATAAACAAGTGAGCGTTATCAGTTGAAGTGAAGCTAACTAAGTGAGCCCAATCAGTTGAAGTACATGGATTAGAACGATTAGGTTTTTGAAAGAAAACGCAAAGTTTTATCATTCAAAATTTTATTTATTAATTCAATATGAAAACAATTCAAATAAACTTTCAAAATAATAAATTAATGATAAATAAAGCAAACTTATTATATAAAAATCAAAACAATTCAAAAAAAATTTTGAAAGAATAATAATTAAATGATAAATAAAGCAAGCTAGTTAATAAAATTAGGGGTATAGCAAAAAAAAAAAACAATTAAGCAAATTAAATCAAAAAACAAAACAAGTGATATCAAAATAAAGAAAACTAAGAAATAACTACATGTTAAATTTTCAAAATAATAATCAAAAATAAATCAAATGAAGGTATTGACTATGATGATAAATATTCCTGTAAAGAGTAAAATATTAGTAGTTATAAGATAGTAATACTGAAACTATATCATTCCAATTTTCTACAGAATTAGTATTCAAAATTTCAAGTAGTAGTTAACAAAGGTTAGGTAAAGTTTTGACCTTATGATATGTTACAATATTTATGGCAGGTCGTACCTTAACAGTGGTTGAATTTTGTTCGAATGGGTTATATTGATTACTAGCAGAAGAAATAAACAAGTGATTGTTATCAGTTGAAGTAAAGGTAACTAAGTGAGCCAATCAGTTGAAGAACATGGAGTAGAACGATTAGGTTTTCGAAAGAAAACGCAAAGTTTTATCATTCAAAATTTTATTTATTAATTCAATATGAAAACAATTCAAATAAACTTTTAAAATAATAATTAAATGATAAATAAAGCAAACTAAATAATTGAAAATCAAAACAATTCAAAAAAAATTTTGAACTAATAATAATTAAATGATAAATAAAGCAAACTAATTAATAAAATTAAAGGATACTGGAGAAAAAAAACAATTAAGCAAATTTAATCAAAAAACAAAGCAAGTGAAATCAAAATAAAGAAAACTAAGAAATAAATACATGTTAAATTTTCAAAATAAAAATCAAACTAAATCAAACTAATAATTAAATGATAACTTTCAAAAATTAAATAATAAATTAAATTCAAAAGGATGACCAAATGATGGTATTGACTAAGATGATAAATATTCCTGTAAAGAGTAAAATATTAGTAGTTATAAGATAGTAATACTGAAACTATATCATTCAAATTTTGAACAGAATTAGTGTTCAAAATTTCAAGTAGTAGTTAACAAAGGTTAGGTAAAGTCATGGTATGTTACAATATTTATGGCAGATTGTATGTTAACAATGGGTGACTTTTGTTCGAATGAGTTATACTGATTAATAGCAGAAGAATTAAACAAGTGAGCGTTATCAGTTGAAGTGAAGCTAACTAAGTGAGCACAATCAGTTGAAGTGAAGTGAAGCAACTAAGCTTAATCAGTTGAAATGAAGTGAAACAAGTGAGCTCTATTACTTGAAGTGAGGTCAATTAAGTGAGCCTAAACAGTTGAAGTACATGGATTAGAACGATGAGGTTTTTGAAAGTAAACGCTAAGTTTTATCATTCAAAATTTTATTTATTAATTCAATATGAAAACAATTCAAATAAACTTTCAAAATAATAATTTAATGATAAATCAAGCAAACTAATTAATTAAAAATAAAAACAATTCAAATAAATTTTTGAACTAATAATAATTAAATGATAAATAAAACAAACTAATTAATAAAGTTAAAGGATACTGGAGAAAAAAAAACAATTAAGCACATTTAATCAAAAAACAAAGCAAGTGAAATCAAAATGAAGAAAACTAAGAAATAACTACATGTTAAATTTTCAAAATAAAAATCAAAATAAACCAAACTAATAATTAAATGATAATTTTCAAAAATTAAATAATAAATTAAATTGAAAAGGATGACCAAATGATGGTATTGACTAAGATGATAAATATTCCTGTAAAGAGTAAAATATTAGTAGTTATAAGATAGTAATACTAAAACTATATCATTCAAATTTTGAACAGAATTAGTCTTCAAAATTTCAAGTAGTAGTTAACAAAGGTTAGGTAAAGTCATGACCTTATGATATGTTACAATATTTATGGCAGATTGTACCTTAACAATGGATGAATTTTGTTCGAATGAGTTATACTGATTAATAGCAGAAGAATTACAAGTGAGCGTTATCAGTTGAAGTGAAGCTAACTAAGTGAGCACAATCAGTTGAAGTGAAGTGAAGGAACTGAGCTTAATCAGTTGAAATGAAGTGAAACAAGTGAGCTCTATTACTTGAAGTGAAGTCAATTAAGTGAGCCTAAACAGTTGAAGTACATGGATTAGAACGATGAGGTTTTTGAAAGTAAACGCTAAGTTTTATCATTCAAAATTTTATTTATTAATTCAATATGAAAACAATTCAAATAAACTTTCAAAATAATAATTTAATGATAAATCAAGCAAACTAATTAATTAAAAATAAAAACAAATCAAATAAATTTTTGAACTAATAATAATTAAATGATAAATAAAGCAAACTAATTAATAAAGTTAAAGGATACTGGAGAAAAAAAAACAATTAAGCAAATTAAATCAAAAAACAAAACAAGTGATATCAAAATAGAGAAAACTAAGAAATAACTACATGTTAAATTTCAAAATAATAATCAAAAATAAATCAAATGAAGGTATTGACTATGATGATAAATATTCCTGTAAAGAGTAAAATATTAGTAGTTATAAGATAGTAATACTGAAACTATATCATTCCAATTTTCTACAGAATTAGTATTCAAAATTTCAAGTAGTAGTTAACAAAGGTTAGGTAAAGTTTTGACCTTATGATATGTTACAATATTTATGGCAGGTCGTACCTTAACAGTGGTTGAATTTTGTTCGAATGGGTTATATTGATTACTAGCAGAAGAAATAAACAAGTGATTGTTATCAGTTGAAGTAAAGGTAACTAAGTGAGCCAATCAGTTGAAGAACATGGAGTAGAACGATTAGGTTTTCGAAAGAAAACGCAAAGTTTTATCATTCAAAATTTTATTTATTAATTCAATATGAAAACAATTCAAATAAACTTTTAAAATAATAATTAAATGATAAATAAAGCAAACTAAATAATTGAAAATCAAAACAATTCAAAAAAAATTTTGAACTAATAATAATTAAATGATAAATAAAGCAAACTAATTAATAAAATTAAAGGATACTGGAGAAAAAAAAACAATTAAGCAAATTTAATCAAAAAACAAAGCAAGTGAAATCAAAATAAAGAAAACTAAGAAATAAATACATGTTAAATTTTCAAAATAAAAATCAAACTAAATCAAACTAATAATTAAATGATAACTTTCAAAAATTAAATAATAAATTAAATTCAAAAGGATGACCAAATGATGGTATTGACTAAGATGATAAATATTCCTGTAAAGAGTAAAATATTAGTAGTTATAAGATAGTAATACTGAAACTATATCATTCGAATTTTGAACAGAATTAGTCTTCAAAATTTCAAGTAGTAGTTAACAAAGGTTAGGTAAAGTCATGACCTTATGATATGTTACAATATTTATGGCATATTGTATGTTAACAATGGGTGACTTTTGTTCGAATGAGTTATACTGATTAATAGCAGAAGAATTAAACAAGTGAGCGTTATCAGTTGAAGTGAAGCCAACTAAGTGAGCACAATCAGTTGAAGTGAAGTGAAGCAACTAAGCTTAATCAGTTGAAATGAAGTGAAACAAGTGAGCTCTATTACTTGAAGTGAGGTCAATTAAGTGAGACTAAACAGTTGAAGTACATGGATTAGAACGATGAGGTTTTTGAAAGTAAACGCTAAGTTTTATCATTCAAAATTTTATTTATTAATTCAATATGAAAACAATTCAAATAAACTTTCAAAATAATAATTTAATGATAAATCAAGCAAACTAATTAATTAAAAATAAAAACAATTCAAATAAATTTTTGAACTAATAATAATTAAATGATAAATAAAACAAACTAATTAATAAAGTTAAAGGATACTGGAGAAAAAAAAACAATTAAGCAAATTTAATCAAAAAACAAAGCAAGTGAAATCAAAGTAAAGAAAACTAAGAAATAACTACATGTTAAATTTTCAAAATAAAAATCAAAATAAACCAAACTAATAATTAAATGATAATTTTCAAAAGTTAAATAATAAATTAAATTGAAAAGGATGACCAAATGATGGTATTGACTAAGATGATAAATATTCCTGTAAAGAGTAAAATATTAGTAGTTATAAGATAGTAATACTAAAACTATATCATTCAAATTTTGAACAGAATTAGTCTTCAAAATTTCAAGTAGTAGTTAACAAAGGTTAGGTAAAGTCATGACCTTATGATATGTTACAATATTTATGGCAGATTGTACCTTAACAATGGATGAATTTTGTTCGAATGAGTTATACTGATTAATAGCAGAAGAATTACAAGTGAGCGTTATCAGTTGAAGTGAAGCTAACTAAGTGAGCACAATCAGTTGAAGTGAAGTGAAGGAACTGAGCTTAATCAGTTGAAATGAAGTGAAACAAGTGAGCTCTATTACTTGAAGTGAAGTCAATTAAGTGAGCCTAAACAGTTGAAGTACATGGATTAGAACGATGAGGTTTTTGAAAGTAAACGCTAAGTTTTATCATTCAAAATTTTATTTATTAATTCAATATGAAAACAATTCAAATAAACTTTCAAAATAATAATTTAATGATAAATCAAGCAAACTAATTAATTAAAAATAAAAACAAATCAAATAAATTTTTGAACTAATAATAATTAAATGATAAATAAAGCAAACTAATTAATAAAGTTAAAGGATACTGGAGAAAAAAAAACAATTAAGCAAATTAAATCAAAAAACAAAACAAGTGATATCAAAATAAAGAAAACTAAGAAATAACTACATGTTAAATTTTCAAAATAATAATCAAAAATAAATCAAATGAAGGTATTGACTATGATGATAAATATTCCTGTAAAGAGTAAAATATTAGTAGTTATAAGATAGTAATACTGAAACTATATCATTCCAATTTTCTACAGAATTAGTATTCAAAATTTCAAGTAGTAGTTAACAAAGGTTAGGTAAAGTTTTGACCTTATGATATGTTACAATATTTATGGCAGGTCGTACCTTAACAGTGGTTGAATTTTGTTCGAATGGGTTATATTGATTACTAGCAGAAGAAATAAACAAGTGATTGTTATCAGTTGAAGTAAAGGTAACTAAGTGAGCCAATCAGTTGAAGAACATGGAGTAGAACGATTAGGTTTTCGAAAGAAAACGCAAAGTTTTATCATTCAAAATTTTATTTATTAATTCAATATGAAAACAATTCAAATAAACTTTTAAAATAATAATTAAATGATAAATAAAGCAAACTAAATAATTGAAAATCAAAACAATTCAAAAAAAATTTTGAACTAATAATAATTAAATGATAAATAAAGCAAACTAATTAATAAAATTAAAGGATACTGGAAAAAAAAAACAATTAAGCAAATTTAATCAAAAAACAAAGCAAGTGAAATCAAAATAAAGAAAACTAAGAAATAAATACATGTTAAATTTTCAAAATAAAAATCAAACTAAATCAAACTAATAATTAAATGATAACTTTCAAAAATTAAATAATAAATTAAATTCAAAAGGATGACCAAATGATGGTATTGACTAAGATGATAAATATTCCTGTAAAGAGTAAAATATTAGTAGTTATAAGATAGTAATACTGAAATTATATCATTCAAATTTTGAACAGAATTAGTGTTCAAAATTTCAAGTAGTAGTTAACAAAGGTTAGGTAAAGTCATGACCTTATGATATGTTACAATATTTATGGCAGATTGTAGCTTAACAATGGGTGACTTTTGTTCGAATGAGTTATACTGATTAATAGCAGAAGAATTAAACAAGTGAGCGTTATCAGTTGAAGTGAAGCTAACTAAGTGAGCACAATCAGTTGAAGTGAAGTGAAGCAACTAAGCTTAATCAGTTGAAATGAAGTGAAACAAGTGAGCTCTATTACTTGAAGTGAGGTCAATTAAGTGAGCCTAAATAGTTGAAGTACATGGATTAGAACGATGAGGTTTTTGAAAGTAAACGCTAAGTTTTATCATTCAAAATTTTATTTATTAATTCAATATGAAAACAATTCAAATAAACTTTCAAAATAATAATTTAATGATAAATCAAGCAAACTAATTAATTAAAAATAAAAACAATTCAAATAAATTTTTGAACTAATAATAATTAAATGATAAATAAAGCAAACTAATTAATAAAGTTAAAGGATACTGGAGAAAAAAAAACAATTAAGCAAATTTAATCAGAAAACAAAGCAAGTGAAATCAAAATAAAGAAAACTAAGAAATAACTACATGTTAAATTTTCAAAATAATAATCAAAAATAAATCAAATGAAGGTATTGACTATGATGATAAATATTCCTGTAAAGAGTAAAATATTAGTAGTTATAAGATAGTAATACTGAAACTATATCATTCAAATTTTGAACAGAATTAGTGTTCAAAATTTCAAGTATTACTTAACAAAGGTTAGGTAAAGTTTTGACCTTATGATATGTTACAATATTTATGGCAGATTGTAGCTTAACAATGGGTGACTTTTGTTCGAATGAGTTATACTGATTAATAGCAGAAGAATTAAACAAGTGAGCGTTATCAGTTGAAGTGAAGCTAACTAAGTGAGCACAATCAGTTGAAGTGAAGTGAAGCAACTAAGCTTAATCAGTTGAAATGAAGTGAAACAAGTGAGCTCTATTACTTGAAGTGAGGTCAATTAAGTGAGCCTAAATAGTTGAAGTACATGGATTAGAACGATGAGGTTTTTGAAAGTAAACGCTAAGTTTTATCATTCAAAATTTTATTTATTAATTCAATATGAAAACAATTCAAATAAACTTTTAAAATAATAATTAAATGATAAATAAAGCAAACTAAATAATTGAAAATCAAAACAATTCAAAAAAAATTTTGAACTAATAATAATTAAATGATAAATAAAGCAAACTAATTAATAAAATTAAAGGATACTGGAAAAAAAAAAACAATTAAGCAAATTTAATCAAAAAACAAAGCAAGTGAAATCAAAATAAAGAAAACTAAGAAATAAATACATGTTAAATTTTCAAAATAAAAATCAAACTAAATCAAACTAATAATTAAATGATAACTTTCAAAAATTAAATAATAAATTAAATTCAAAAGGATGACCAAATGATGGTATTGACTAAGATGATAAATATTCCTGTAAAGAGTAAAATATTAGTAGTTATAAGATAGTAATACTGAAACTATATCATTCAAATTTTGAACAGAATTAGTGTTCAAAATTTCAAGTAGTAGTTAACAAAGGTTAGGTAAAGTCATGACCTTATGATATGTTACAATATTTATGGCAGATTGTAGCTTAACAATGGGTGACTTTTGTTCGAATGAGTTATACTGATTAATAGCAGAAGAATTAAACAAGTGAGCGTTATCAGTTGAAGTGAAGCTAACTAAGTGAGCACAATCAGTTGAAGTGAAGTGAAGCAACTAAGCTTAATCAGTTGAAATGAAGTGAAACAAGTGAGCTCTATTACTTGAAGTGAGGTCAATTAAGTGAGCCTAAATAGTTGAAGTACATGGATTAGAACGATGAGGTTTTTGAAAGTAAACGCTAAGTTTTATCATTCAAAATTTTATTTATTAATTCAATATGAAAACAATTCAAATAAACTTTCAAAATAATAATTTAATGATAAATCAAGCAAACTAATTAATTAAAAATAAAAACAATTCAAATAAATTTTTGAACTAATAATAATTAAATGATAAATAAAGCAAACTAATTAATAAAGTTAAAGGATACTGGAGAAAAAAAAACAATTAAGCAAATTTAATCAGAAAACAAAGCAAGTAAATATCAAAATAAAGAAAACTAAGAAATAACTACATGTTAAATTTTCAAAATAATAATCAAAAATAAATCAAATGAAGGTATTGACTATGATGATAAATATTCCTGTAAAGAGTAAAATATTAGTAGTTATAAGATAGTAATACTGAAACTATATCATTCAAATTTTGAACAGAATTAGTGTTCAAAATTTCAAGTATTAGTTAACAAAGGTAAGGTAAAGTTTTGACCTTATGATATGTTACAATATTTATGGCAGATTGTAGCTTAACAATGGGTGACTTTTGTTCGAATGAGTTATACTGATTAATAGCAGAAGAATTAAACAAGTGAGCGTTATCAGTTGAAGTGAAGCTAACTAAGTGAGCACAATCAGTTGAAGTGAAGTGAAGCAACTAAGCTTAATCAGTTGAAATGAAGTGAAACAAGTGAGCTCTATTACTTGAAGTGAGGTCAATTAAGTGAGCCTAAATAGTTGAAGTACATGGATTAGAACGATGAGGTTTTTGAAAGTAAACGCTAAGTTTTATCATTCAAAATTTTATTTATTAATTCAATATGAAAACAATTCAAATAAACTTTTAAAATAATAATTAAATGATAAATAAAGCAAACTAAATAATTGAAAATCAAAACAATTCAAAAAAAATTTTGAACTAATAATAATTAAATGATAAATAAAGCAAACTAATTAATAAAATTAAAGGATACTGGAAAAAAAAAAACAATTAAGCAAATTTAATCAAAAAACAAAGCAAGTGAAATCAAAATAAAGAAAACTAAGAAATAAATACATGTTAAATTTTCAAAATAAAAATCAAACTAAATCAAACTAATAATTAAATGATAACTTTCAAAAATTAAATAATAAATTAAATTGAAAAGGATGACCAAATGATGGTATTGACTAAGATGATAAATATTCCTGTAAAGAGTAAAATATTAGTAGTTATAAGATAGTAATACTGAAACTATATCATTCAAATTTTGAACAGAATTAGTGTTCAAAATTTCAAGTAGTAGTTAACAAAGGTTAGGTAAAGTCATGACCTTATGATATGTTACAATATTTATGGCAGATTGTAGCTTAACAATGGGTGACTTTTGTTCGAATGAGTTATACTGATTAATAGCAGAAGAATTAAACAAGTGAGCGTTATCAGTTGAAGTGAAGCTAACTAAGTGAGCACAATCAGTTGAAGTGAAGTGAAGCAACTAAGCTTAATCAGTTGAAATGAAGTGAAACAAGTGAGCTCTATTACTTGAAGTGAGGTCAATTAAGTGAGCCTAAATAGTTGAAGTACATGGATTAGAACGATGAGGTTTTTGAAAGTAAACGCTAAGTTTTATCATTCAAAATTTTATTTATTAATTCAATATGAAAACAATTCAAATAAACTTTCAAAATAATAATTTAATGATAAATCAAGCAAACTAATTAATTAAAAATAAAAACAATTCAAATAAATTTTTGAACTAATAATAATTAAATGATAAATAAAGCAAACTAATTAATAAAGTTAAAGGATACTGAAGAAAAAAAAAACAAATAAGCAAATTTAATCAAAAAACAAAGCAAGTGAAATCAAAGTAAAGAAAACTAAGAAATAACTACATGTTAAATTTTCAAAATAAAAATCAAAATAAACCAAACTAATAATTAAATGATAATTTTTAAAAATTAAATAATAAATTAAATTGAAAAGGATGACCAAATGATGGTATTGACTAAGATGATAAATATTCCTGTAAAGAGTAAAATATTAGTAGTTATAAGATAGTAATACTAAAACTATGTCATTCAAATTTTGAACAGAATTAGTGTTCAAAATTTCAAGTATTAGTTAACAAAGGTTAGGTAAAGTCA
Organism: Bombylius discolor; assembly: GCA_939192795.1. NCBI lineage: Eukaryota > Metazoa > Arthropoda > Insecta > Diptera > Bombyliidae > Bombylius > Bombylius discolor. Next base: position 25,759,137 of record OW584239.1, read on the forward strand.
TGACCTTATGATATGTTACAATATTTATGGCAGATTGTACCTTAACAATGGATGAATTTTGTTCGAATGAGTTATACTGATTAATAGCAGAAGAATTACAAGTGAGCGTTATCAGTTGAAGTGAAGCTAACTAAGTGAGCCCAATCAGTTGAAGTACATGGATTAGAACGATTAGGTTTTTGAAAGAAAACGCGAAGTTTTATCATTCAAAATTTTATTTATTAATTCAATATGAAAACAATTCAAATAAACTTTCAAAATAATAATTAAATGATATATAAAGCAAACTAATTAATTAAAAATCAAAACAATTCAAAGAAATTTTTGAACGAATAATAATTCAATGATAAATAAAGCAAACTAATTAATAAAGTTAAAGGATACTGGAGAAAAAAAAACAATTAAGCAAATTTAATCAGAAAACAAAGCAAGTGAAATCAAAATAAAGAAAACTAAGAAATAACTACATGTTAAATTTTCAAAATAATAATCAAAAATAAATCAAATGAAGGTATTGACTATGATGATAAATATTCCTGTAAAGAGTAATATATTAGTAGTTATAAGATAGTAATACTAAAACTATGTCATTCAAATTTTGAACAGAATTAGTGTTCAAAATTTCAAGTAGTAGTTAACAAACGTTAGGTAAAGTCATGACCTTATGATATGTTACAATATTTATGGCAGATTGTACCTTAACAATGGATGAATTTTGTTCGAATGAGTTATACTGATTAATAGCAGAAGAATTACAAGTGAGCGTTATCAGTTGAAGTGAAGCTAACTAAGTGAGCCCAATCAGTTGAAGTACATGGATTAGAACGATTAGGTTTTTGAAAGAAAACGCGAAGTTTTATCATTCAAAATTTTATTTATTAATTCAATATGAAAACAATTCAAATAAACTTTCAAAATAATAATTAAATGATATATAAAGCAAACTAATTAATTAAAAATCAAAACAATTCAAAGAAATTTTTGAACGAATAATAATTAAATGATACATAAAGCAAACTAATTACAAAATTTAAGGATACAGCAAAAAAAAAACAATTAAGCAAATTTAATCAAAAAACAAAGCAAGTGAAATCAAAATAAAGAAAACTAAGAAATAACTACATGTTAAATTTTCAAAATAAAAATCAAACTAAACCAAACTAATAATTAAATGATAATTTTCAAAAATTAAATAATAAATTAAATTGAAAAGGATGACCAAATGATGGTATTGACTAAGATGATAAATATTCCTGTAAAGAGTAAAATATTAGTAGTTATAAGATAGTTATACTGAAACTATATCATTCAAATTTTGAACAGAATTAGTGTTCAAAATTTCAAGTAATACTTAACAAAGGTTAGGTAAAGTTTTGACCTTATGATATGTTACAATATTTATGGCAGATTGTACCTTAACAATGGATGAATTTTGTTCGAATGAGTTATACTGATTAATAGCAGAAGAAATAAACGAGTGAGCGTTATCAGTTGAAGTGAAGCTAACTAAGTGAGCCCAATCAGTTGAAGTACATGGATTAGAACGATTAGGTTTTTGAAAGAAAACGCAAAGTTTTATCATTCAAAATTTTATTTATTAATTCAATATGAAAACAATTCAAATAAACTTTTAAAATAATAATTAAATGATAAATAAAACAAACTAATTAATTAAAAATAAAAACAATTCAAATACATTTTTGAACTAATAATAATTAAATGATAAATAAAGCAAACTACTTAATAAAATTAAGGGATATAGCAAAAAAAAAAACCAATTAAGCAAATTAAATCAAAAAACAAAGCAAAATAATTAATAACATTAAAGGATACAGCAAAAAGAAAATCAATTAAGCAAATAAAACAAAAAACAAAGCAAATGAAATCAAAACAAAGAAAACTGAGAAATAAGTAACTACACTGCTCGACACTTGATTAGCAACTTTTGTTTTTTGCCTGTATTTCTACCTGTATAGGGTGATCCTAAAAATTATTGATAAGAAATAGTTTTGTTTAGGGTCTTCAATAAGAAAATAAGGTAACTATGGAAATTCGATCAATTAGCAAAAATTTTAGGATACTTTTCTCAAAAAAGGGTATGTTAAATTTTCATAATAATAATCAACAATTAATCAAACTAATAATTAAATGATAATTTTCAAAAATTAAATAATAAATTAAATTCAAAAGGATGACCAAATGATGGTATTGACTAAGATGATAAATATTCCTGTAAAGAGTAAAATATTAGTAGTTATAAGACAGTAATACTGAAACTATATCATTCAAATTTTGAACAGAATTAGTGTTCAAAATTTCAAGTAGTAGTTAACAAAGGTTAGGTAAAGTTTTGACCTTATGATATGTTACAATATTTAAGGCAGATTGTACTACAACAATGGCTGAATTTTGTTCGAATGAGTTATACTTATTACTAGCAGAAGAAATGAACAAGTGAGCGTTATCAGTTGAAGTGAAGCTAACTAAGTGAGCCCAATCAGTTGAAGAACATGGATTAGAACGATTAGGTTTTTGAAAGAAAACGCAAAGTTTTATCATTCAAAATTTTATTTATTAATTCAATATGAAAACAATTCAAATAAACTTTCAAAATAATAATTTAATGATAAATAAAGCAAACTTATTATTTAAAAATCAAAACAATTCAAAAAAAATTTTGAAAGAATAATAATTAAATGATAAATAAAGCAAGCTAGTTAATAAAATTAGGGGTATAGCAAAAAAAAAAAAAACAATTAAGCAAATTTAATCAAAAAACAAAACAAGTGAAATCAAAATAAAGAAAACTAAGAAATAACTACATGTTAAATTTTCAAAATAATAATCAAAAATAAATCAAATGAAGGTATTGACTATGATGATAAATATTCCTGTAAGAGTAAAATATTAGTAGTTATAAGATAGTAATACTGAAACTATATCATTCCAATTTTCTACAGAATTAGTATTCAAAATTTCAAGTAGTAGTTAACAAAGGTTAGGTAAAGTTTTGACCTTATGATATGTTACAATATTTATGGCAGGTCGCACCTTAACAGTGGTTGAATTTTGTTCGAATGGGTTATATTGATTACTAGCAGAAGAAATAAACAAGTGAGCGTTATCAGTTGAAGTAAAGGTAACTAAGTGAGCCAATCAGTTGAAGAACATGGATTAGAACGATTAGGTTTTTGAAAGAAAACGCGAAGTTTTATCATTCAAAATTTTATTTATTAATTCAATATGAAAACAATTCAAATAAACTTTCAAAATAATAATTAAATGATATATAAAGCAAACTAATTAATTAAAAATCAAAACAATTCAAAGAAATTTTTGAACGAATAATAATTAAATGATACATAAAGCAAACTAATTAATAAAATTAAAGGATACTGGAGAAAAAAAAACAATTAAGCAAATTTAATCAAAAAACAAAGCAAGTGAAATCAAAATAAAGAAAACTAAGAAATAAATACATGTTAAATTTTCAAAATAAATATCAAACTAAATCAAACTAATAATTAAATGATAATTTTCAAAAATTAAATAATAAATTAAATTCAAAAGGATGACCAAATGATGGTATTGACTAAGTGACAAATATTCCTGTAAAGAGTAAAATATTAGTAGTTATAAGATAGTAATACTGAAACTATATCATTCAAATTTTGAACAGAATTAGTGTTCAAAATTTCAAGTAATACTTAACAAAGGTTAGGTAAAGTTTTGACCTTATGATATGTTACAATATTTATGGCAGATTGTACCTTAACAATGGATGAATTTTGTTCGAATGAGTTATACTGATTAATAGCAGAAGAAATAAACAAGTGAGCGTTATCAGTTGAAGTGAAGCTAACTAAGTGAGCCCAATCAGTTGAAGTACATGGATTAGAACGATTAGGTTTTTGAAAGAAAACGCGAAGTTTTATCATTCAAAATTTTATTTATTAATTCAATATGAAAACAATTCAAATAAACTTTCAAAATAATAATTAAATGATATATAAAGCAAACTAATTAATTAAAAATCAAAACAATTCAAAGAAATTTTTGAACGAATAATAATTAAATGATACATAAAGCAAACTAATTACAAAATTTAAGGATACAGCAAAAAAAAAACAATTAAGCAAATTTAATCAAAAAACAAAGCAAGTGAAATCAAAATAAAGAAAACTAAGAAATAACTACATGTTAAATTTTCAAAATAAAAATCAAACTAAACCAAACTAATAATTAAATGATAATTTTCAAAAATTAAATAATAAATTAAATTGAAAAGGATGACCAAATGATGGTATTGACTAAGATGATAAATATTCCTGTAAAGAGTAAAATATTAGTAGTTATAAGATAGTAATACTGAAACTATATCATTCGAATTTTGAACAGAATTAGTGTTCAAAATTTCAAGTAATGCTTAACAAAGGTTAGGTAAAGTTTTGACCTTATGATATGTTACAATATTTATGGCAGATTGTACCTTAACAATGGATGAATTTTGTTCGAATGAGTTATACTGATTAATAGCAGAAGAAATAAACGAGTGAGCGTTATCAGTTGAAGTGAAGCTAACTAAGTGAGCCCAATCAGTTGAAGTACATGGATTAGAACGATTAGGTTTTTGAAAGAAAACGCAAAGTTTTATCATTCAAAATTTTATTTATTAATTCAATATGAAAACAATTCAAATAAACTTTTAAAATAATAATTAAATGATAAATAAAACAAACTAATTAATTAAAAATAAAAACAATTCAAATACATTTTTGAACTAATAATAATTAAATGATAAATAAAGCAAACTACTTAATAAAATTAAGGGATATAGCAAAAAAAAAACCAATTAAGCAAATTAAATCAAAAAACAAAGCAAAATAATTAATAACATTAAAGGATACAGCAAAAAGAAAATCAATTAAGCAAATAAAACAAAAAACAAAGCAAATGAAATCAAAATAAAGAAAACTGAGAAATAAGTAACTACACTGCTCGACACTTGATTAGCAACTTTTGTTTTTTGCCTGTATTTCTACCTGTATAGGGTGATCCTAAAAATTATTGATAAGAAATAGTTTTGTTTAGGGTCTTCAATAAGAAAATAAGGTAACTATGGAAATTCCCTCAATTAGCAAAAATTTTAGGATACTTTTCTCAAAAAAGGGTATGTTAAATTTTCATAATAATAATCAACAATTAATCAAACTAATAATTAAATGATAATTTTCAAAAATTAAATAATAAATTAAATTCAAAAGGATGACCAAATGATGGTATTGACTAAGATGATAAATATTCCTGTAAAGAGTAAAATATTAGTAGTTATAAGATAGTAATACTGAAACTATATCATTCAAATTTTGAACAGAATTAGTGTTCAAAATTTCAAGTAGTAGTTAACAAAGGTTAGGTAAAGTTTTGACCTTATGATATGTTACAATATTTAAGGCAGATTGTACTACAACAATGGCTGAATTTTGTTCGAATGAGTTATACTTATTACTAGCAGAAGAAATAAACAAGTGAGCGTTATCAGTTGAAGTGAAGCTAACTAAGTGAGCCCAATCAGTTGAAGTACATGGATTAGAACGATTAGGTTTTTGAAAGAAAACGCAAAGTTTTATCATTCAAAATTTTATTTATTAATTCAATATGAAAACAATTCAAATAAACTTTCAAAATAATAATTTAATGATAAATAAAGCAAACTTATTATTTAAAAATCAAAACAATTCAAAAAAAATTTTGAAAGAATAATAATTAAATGATAAATAAAGCAAGCTAGTTAATAAAATTAGGGGTATAGCAAAAAAAAAAAAAACAATTAAGCAAATTAAATCTAAAAACAAAACAAGTGAAATCAAAATAAAGAAAACTAAGAAATAACTACATGTTAAATTTTCAAAATAATAATCAAAAATAAATCAAATGAAGGTATTGACTATGATGATAAATATTCCTGTAAGAGTAAAATATTAGTAGTTATAAGATAGTAATACTGAAACTATATCATTCCAATTTTCTACAGAATTAGTATTCAAAATTTCAAGTAGTAGTTAACAAAGGTTAGGTAAAGTTTTGACCTTATGATATGTTACAATATTTATGGCAGATTGTACTACAACAATGGCTGAATTTTGTTCGAATGAGTTATACTTATTACTAGCAGAAGAAATAAACAAGTGAGCGTTATCAGTTGAAGTGAAGCTAACTAAGTGAGCCCAATCAGTTGAAGTACATGGATTAGAACGATTAGGTTTTTGAAAGAAAACGCAAAGTTTTATCATTCAAAATTTTATTTATTAATTCAATATGAAAACAATTCAAATAAACTTTCAAAATAATAATTTAATGATAAATAAAGCAAACTTATTATTTAAAAATCAAAACAATTCAAAAAAAATTTTGAAAGAATAATAATTAAATGATAAATAAAGCAAGCTAGTTAATAAAATTAGGGGTATAGCAAAAAAAAAAAAAACAATTAAGTAAATTAAATCAAAAAACAAAACAAGTGAAATCAAAATAAAGAAAACTAAGAAATAACTACATGTTAAATTTTCAAAATAATAATCAAAAATAAATCAAATGAAGGTATTGACTATGATGATAAATATTCCTGTAAGAGTAAAATATTAGTAGTTATAAGATAGTAATACTGAAACTATATCATTCCAATTTTCTACAGAATTAGTATTCAAAATTTCAAGTAGTAGTTAACAAAGGTTAGGTAAAGTTTTGACCTTATGATATGTTACAATATTTATGGCAGGTCGTACCTTAACAGTGGTTGAATTTTGTTCGAATGGGTTATATTGATTACTAGCAGAAGAAATAAACAAGTGAGCGTTATCAGTTGAAGTAAAGGTAACTAAGTGAGCCAATCAGTTGAAGAACATGGAGTAGAACGATTAGGTTTTCGAAAGAAAACGCAAAGTTTTATCATTCAAAATTTTATTTATTAATTCAATATGAAAACAATTTAAATAAACTTTTAAAATAATAATTAAATGATAAATAAAGCAAACTAAATAATTGAAAATCAAAACAATTCAAAAAAAATTTTGAACTAATAATAATTAAATGATAAATAAAGCAAACTAATTAATAAAATTAAAGGATACTGGAGAAAAAAAAACAATTAAGCAAATTTAATCAAAAAACAAAGCAAGTGAAATCAAAATAAAGAAAACTAAGAAATAAATACATGTTAAATTTTCAAAATAAAAATCAAACTAAATCAAACTAATAATTAAATGATAACTTTCAAAAATTAAATAATAAATTAAATTCAAAAGGATGACCAAATGATGGTATTGACTAAGATGATAAATATTCCTGTAAAGAGTAAAATATTAGTAGTTATAAGATAGTAATACTGAAACTATATCATTCAAATTTTGAACAGAATTAGTGTTCAAAATTTCAAGTAGTAGTTAACAAAGGTTAGGTAAAGTCATGACTTTATGATATGTTACAATATTTATGGCAGATTGTATGTTAACAATGGGTGACTTTTGTTCGAATGAGTTATACTGATTAATAGCAGAAGAATTAAACAAGTGAGCGTTATCAGTTGAAGTGAAGCTAACTAAGTGAGCACAATCAGTTGAAGTGAAGTGAAGGAACTGAGCTTAATCAGTTGAAATGAAGTGAAACAAGTGAGCTCTATTACTTGAAGTGAAGTCAATTAAGTGAGCCTTATCAGTTGAAGTACATGGATTAGAACGATGAGGTTTTTGAAAGTAAACGCTAAGTTTTATCATTCAAAATTTTATTTATTAATTCAATATGAAAACAATTCAAATAAACTTTCAAAATAATAATTTAATGATAAATCAAGCAAACTAATTAATTAAAAATAAAAACAATTCAAATAAATTTTTGAACTAATAATAATTAAATGATAAATAAAGCAAACTAATTAATAAAGTTAAAGGATACTGGAGAAAAAAAAACAATTAAGCACATTTAATCAAAAAACAAAGCAAGTGAAATCAAAGTAAAGAAAACTAAGAAATAACTACATGTTAAATTTTCAAAATAAAAATCAAAATAAACCAAACTAATAATTAAATGATAATTTTCAAAAATTAAATAATAAATTAAATTGAAAAGGATGACCAAATGATGGTATTGACTAAGATGATAAATATTCCTGTAAAGAGTAAAATATTAGTAGTTATAAGATAGTAATACTAAAACTATATCATTCAAATTTTGAACAGAATTAGTGTTCAAAATTTCAAGTATTAGTTAACAAAGGTTAGGTGAAGTCATGACCTTATGATATGTTACAATATTTATGGCAGATTGTACCTTAACAATGGATGAATTTTGTTCGAATGAGATATACTGATTAATAGCAGAAGAATTACAAGTGAGCGTTATCAGTTGAAGTGAAGCTAACTAAGTGAGCACAATCAGTTGAAGTGAAGTGAAGGAACTGAGCTTAATCAGTTGAAATGAAGTGAAACAAGTGAGCTCTATTACTTGAAGTGAAGTCAATTAAGTGAGCCTAAACAGTTGAAGTACATGGATTAGAACGATGAGGTTTTTGAAAGTAAACGCTAAGTTTTATCATTCAAAATTTTATTTATTAATTCAATATGAAAACAATTCAAATAAACTTTCAAAATAATAATTTAATGATAAATCAAGCAAACTAACTAATTCAAAATCAAAACAACTCAAATAAATTTTTGAACGAATAATAATTAAATGATAAATAAAGCAAACTAATTAATAAAGTTAAAGGATACTGGAGAAAAAAAAACAATTAAGCAAATTTAATCAGAAAACAAAGCAAGTGAAATCAAAATAAAGAAAACTAAGAAATAACTACATGTTAAATTTTCAAAATAAAAATCAAACTAAATCAAACTAATAATTAAATGATAATTTTCAAAAATTAAATAATAAATTAAATTCAAAAGGATGACCAAATGATGGTATTGACTAAGATGATAAATATTCCTGTAAAGAGTAAAATATTAGTAGTTATAAGATAGTAATACTGAAACTATATCATTCAAATTTTGAACAGAATTAGTGTTCAAAATTTCAAGTAGTACTTAACAAAGGTTAGGTAAAGTTTTGACCTTATGATATGTTACAATATTTATGGCAGATTGTAGCTTAACAATGGGTGACTTTGTTCGAATGCGTTATACTGATTAATAGCAGAAGAAATAAGCAAGTGAGCGTTATCAGTTGAAGTGAAGCTAACTAAGTGAGCCCAATCAGTTAAAGTACATGGATTAGAACGATTAGGTTTTTGAAAGAAAACGCAAAGTTTTATCATTCAAAATTTTATTTATTAATTCAATATACAATTCAAATAAACTTTCAAAATAATAATTGAATGTTAAATCAAGCAAACTAATTAATTGAAAATAAAAACAATTCAAATAAATTTTTGAACGAATAATAATTAAATGATACATAAAGCAAACTTATTACAAAATTTAAGGATACAGCAAAAAAAAAACAATTAAGCAAATTAAATCAAAAAACAAAGCAAATGAAATCAAAATAAACTAAGAAATAACTACATGTTAAATTTTCAAAATAATAATCAAAACTAAATCAAACTAATAATTAAATGATAACTTTCAAAAATTAAATAATAAATTAAATTCAAAAGGATGACCAAATGATGGTATTGACTAAGATGATAAATATTCCTGTAAAGAGTAAAATATTAGTAGTTATAAGATAGTAATACTGAAACTATATCATTCCAATTTTATACAGAATTAGTGTTCAAAATTTCAAGTAGTAGTTAACAAAGGTTAGGTAAAGTTTTGACCTTATGATATGTTACAATATTTATGGCAGATTGTAGCTTAACAATGGGTGACTTTGTTCGAATGCGTTATACTGATTAATAGCAGAAGAAATAAGCAAGTGAGCGTTATCAGTTGAAGTGAAGCTAACTAAGTGAGCCCAATCAGTTAAAGTACATGGATTAGAACGATTAGGTTTTTGAAAGAAAACGCAAAGTTTTATCATTCAAAATTTTATTTATTAATTCAATATGAAAACAATTCAAATAAACTTTCAAAATAATAATTAAATGATATATAAAGCAAACTAATTATTTGAAAATCAAAACAATTCAAAGAAATTTTTGAACGAATAATAATTAAATGATAAATAAAGTAAACTATTCAATTAAATTAAGGGATATAGCAAAAAAAAAAAACAATTAACCAAATTAAATCAAAAAACAAAGCAACTGATATCAAAATAAAGAAAACTAAGAAATAACTACATGTTTAATTTTCATAATAATATTCAAAAATTAATCAAACTAATAATTAAATGACAATTTTCAAAAATTAAATAATAAATTAAATTGAAAAGGATTACCAAATGATGGTATTGACTAAGTGACAAATATTCCTGTAAAGAGTAGAATGTTACTAGTTATAAGATAGTAATGCTGAAACTATATCATTCCAATTTTATACAGAATTAGTATTCAAAATTTCAAGTAGTAGTTAACAAAGGTTAGGTAAAGTTTTGACCTTATGATATGTTACAAAATTTATGGCAGATTGTACCTTAACAATGGGTGACTTTTGTTCGAATGAGTTATACTGATTAATAGCAGAAGAAATAAACAAGTGAGCGTTATCAGTTGAAGTGAAGCTAACTAAGTGAGCCCAATCAGTTGAAGTGAAGTGAAGCAACTGAGCTTAATCAGTTGAAATGAAGTGAAACAAGTGAGCTCTATTAGTTGAAGTGAAGTCAATTAAGTGAGCCTTATCAGTTGAAGTACATGGATTAGAACGATGAGGTTTTTGAAAGTAAACGCAAAGTTTTATCATTCAAAATTTTATTTATTAATTCAATATAAAAACAATTCAAATAAACTTTTAAAATAATAAATAAATGATAAATCAAGCAAACTAATTAATTAAAAATAAAAACAATTCAAATAAATTTTTGAACTAATAATAATTAAATGATAAATAAAGCAAACTAATTACAAAATCAAGGGATATAGCAAAAAAAAAAAAACATTTAAGCAAATTTAATCAGAAAACAAAGCAAGTGAAATCAAAATAAAGAAAACTAAGAAATAACTACATGTTAAATTTTCAAAATAAAAATCAAACTAAATCAAACTAATAATTAAATGATAATTTTCAAAAATTAAATAATAAATTAAATTCAAAAGGATGACCAAATGATGGTATTGACTAAGATGATAAATATTCCTGTAAAAAGTAAAATATTAGTAGTTATAAGATAGTAATGCTGAAACTATATCATTCAAATTTTGAACAGAATTAGTGTTCAAAATTTCAGGTAGTACTTAACAAAGGTTAGGTAAAGTTTTGACCTTATGATATGTTACAATATTTATGGCAGATTGTACCTTAACAATGGGTGACTTTTGTTTGAATGAGTTATACTGATTAATAGCAGAAGAAATAAACAAGTGAGCGTTATCACTTGAAGTGAAGCTAACTAAGTGACCCCAACCAGTTGAAGTACAGGGATTAGAACGATTAGGTTTTTGAAAGAAAACGCAAAGTTTCATCATTCAAAATTTTATTTATTAATTCAATATGAAAACAATTCAAATAAACTTCTAAAATAATAATTAAATGACATATAAAGCAAACTAATTAATTAAAAATCAAAACAATTCAAAGAAATTTTTGAACGAATAATAATTAAATGATAAATAAAGTAAACTATTCAATTAAATTAAGGGATATAGCAAAAAAAAAAAACAATTAACCAAATTAAATCAAAAAACAAAGCAACTGATATCAAAATAAAGAAAACTAAGAAATAACTACATGTTTAATTTTCATAATAATATTCAAAAATTAATCAAACTAATAATTAAATGACAATTTTCAAAAATTAAATAATAAATTAAATTGAAAAGGATTACCAAATGATGGTATTGACTAAGTGACAAATATTCCTGTAAAGAGTAGAATGTTACTAGTTATAAGATAGTAATGCTGAAACTATATCATTCCAATTTTATACAGAATTAGTATTCAAAATTTCAAGTAGTAGTTAACAAAGGTTAGGTAAAGTTTTGACCTTATGATATGTTACAAAATTTATGGCAGATTGTACCTTAACAATGGGTGACTTTTGTTCGAATGAGTTATACTGATTAATAGCAGAAGAAATAAACAAGTGAGCGTTATCAGTTGAAGTGAAGCTAACTAAGTGAGCCCAATCAGTTGAAGTGAAGTGAAGCAACTGAGCTTAATCAGTTGAAATGAAGTGAAACAAGTGAGCTCTATTAGTTGAAGTGAAGTCAATTAAGTGAGCCTTATCAGTTGAAGTACATGGATTAGAACGATGAGGTTTTTGAAAGTAAACGCTAAGTTTTATCATTCAAAATTTTATTTATTAATTCAATATAAAAACAATTCAAATAAACTTTTAAAATAATAAATAAATGATAAATCAAGCAAACTAATTAATTAAAAATAAAAACAATTCAAATAAATTTTTGAACTAATAATAATTAAATGATAAATAAAGCAAACTAATTACAAAATTAAGGGATATAGCAAAAAAAAAAAAACAATTAAGCAAATTTAATCAGAAAACAAAGCAAGTGAAATCAAAATAAAGAAAACTAAGAAATAACTACATGTTAAATTTTCAAAATAAAAATCAAACTAAATCAAACTAATAATTAAATGATAATTTTCAAAAATTAAATAATAAATTAAATTCAAAAGGATGACCAAATGATGGTATTGACTAAGATGATAAATATTCCTGTAAAAAGTAAAATATAAGTAGTTATAAGATAGTAATGCTGAAACTATATCATTCAAATTTTGAACAGAATTAGTGTTCAAAATTTCAAGTAGTACTTAACAAAGGTTAGGTAAAGTTTTGACCTTATGATATGTTACAATATTTATGGCAGATTGTACCTTAACAATGGGTGACTTTTGTTTGAATGAGTTATACTGATTAATAGCAGAAGAAATAAACAAGTGAGCGTTATCACTTGAACTGAAGCTAACTAAGTGACCCCAACCAGTTGAAGTACAGGGATTAGAACGATTAGGTTTTTGAAAGAAAACGCAAAGTTTTATCATTCAAAATTTTATTTATTAATTGAATATGAAAACAATTCAAAAAAATTTTTAAAATAATAATTAAATGATAAATAAAGCAAACTAAATAATTGAAAATCAAAACAACTCAAATAAATTTTTAAACTGATAATATTTAGATAAATGATAAATAAAGCAAACTAATTAATAAAATTAAAGGATACAGCAAAAAAAAAACAATTAAGCAAATTAAATCAAAAAACAAACCAAGTGAAATCAAAATAAAGAAAACTAAGAAGTAACTACATGTTAAATTTTCAAAATAATAATCAAAAATAAATCAAACTAATAATTAAATGATAATTTTTAAAAATTAAATAATAAATTAAATTGAAAAGGATGACCAAATGAAGGTATTGACTATGATGATAAATATTCCTGTAAAGAGTAAAATATTAGTAGTTTTAAGATATTAATGCTGAAACTATATCATTCAAATTTTGAACAGAATTAGTGTTCAAAATTTCAAGTAGTAGTTAACAAAGGTTAGGTAAAGTTTTGACCTTATGATATGTTACAATATTTATGGCAGATTGTACCTTAACAATGGATGAATTTTGTTCGAATGAATTATACTGATTACTAGCAGAAGAAATAAACAAGTTAGCGTTATCAGTTGAAGTGAAGCTAACTAAGTGAGTCCAATCAGTTGAAGAACATGGATTAGAACGATTAGGTTTTTGAAAGAAAACGCAAAGTTTTATCATTCAAAATTTTATTTATTAATTCAATATACAATTCAAATAAACTTTCAAAATAATAATTGAATGTTAAATCAAGCAAACTAATTAATTGAAAATAAAAACAATTCAAATAAATTTTTGAACGAATAATAATTAAATGATACATAAAGCAAACTAATTACAAAATTTAAGGATACAGCAAAAAAAGCAAATTAAATCAAAAAACAAAGCAAATGAAATCAAAATAAACTAAGAAATAACTACATGTTAAATTTTCAAAATAATAATCAAAACTAAATCAAACTAATAATTAAATGATAACTTTCAAAAATTAAATAATAAATTAAATTCAAAAGGATGACCAAATGATGGTATTGACTAAGAAGATAAATATTCCTGTAAAGAGTAAAATATTAGTAGTTATAAGACAGTAATACTGAAACTATATCATTCAAATTTTGAACAGAATTAGTGTTCAAAATTTCAAGTAGTAGTTAACAAAGGTTAGGTAAAGTTTTGACCTTATGATATGTTACAATATTTATGGCAGATTGTACCTTAACAATGGATGAATTTTGTTCGAATGAATTATACTGATTACTAGCAGAAGAAATAAACAAGTTAGCGTTATCAGTTGAAGTGAAGCTAACTAAGTGAGTCCAATCAGTTGAAGAACATGGATTAGAACGATTAGGTTTTTGAAAGAAAACGCAAAGTTTTATCATTTAAAATTTTATTTATTAATTCAATATACAATTCAAATAAACTTTCAAAATAATAATTGAATGTTAAATCAAGCAAACTAATTAATTGAAAATAAAAACAATTCAAAGAAATTTTTGAACAAATAATAATTAAATGATAAATAAAGTAAACTATTCAATTAAATTAAGGGATATAGCAAACAAAAAAAACAATTGAGCAAATTAAATCAAAAAACAAAGCAAATGAAATCAATATAAAGAAAACTAAGAAATAACTACATGTTAAATTTTCAAAATAATAATCAAAAATTAATCAAACTAATAATTAAATGATAATTTTCAAAAATTAAATAATAAATTAAATTGAAAAGGATGACCAAATGAAGGTTTTGACCAATATGATAAATATTCCTGTAAAGAGTAAAAAATTAGTAGTTATAAGATAGTAATTCTGAAACTATATCATTAAAATTTTGAACAGAATTAGTGTTCAAAATTTCAAGTAGTAGTTAACAAAGGTTAGGTAAAGTTTTGATTTTATGATATGTTACAATATTTATGGCAGATTGTAGCTTAACAATGGGTGACTTTTGTTCGAATGAGTTATACTGATTAATAGCAGAAGAAATAAGCAAGTGAGCGTTATCAGTTGAAGTGAAGCTAACTAAGTGAGCCCAATCAGTTAAAGTACATGGATTAGAACGATTAGGTTTTTGAAAGAAAACGCAAAGTTTTATCATTCAAAATTTTATTTATTAATTCAATATACAATTCAAATAAACTTTCAAAATAATAATTGAATGTTAAATCAAGCAAACTAATTAATTCAAAATAAAAACAATTCAAATAAATTTTTGAACGAATAATAATTAAATGATACATAAAGCAAACTAATTACAAAATTTAAGGATACAGCAAAAAAAAAACAATTAAGCAAATTAAATCAAAAAACAAAGCAAGTGAAATCAAAATCAAGAAAACTAAGAAATAACTACATGTTTAAGTTTCATAATAATATTCAAAAATTAATCAAACTAATAATTAAATGATAATTTTCAAAAATTAAATAATAAATTAAATTGAAAAGGATGACCAAATGAAGGTATTGACTATGATGATAAATATTCCTGTAAAGAGTAAAATATTAGTAGTTTTAAGATATTAATGCTGAAACTATATCATTCAAATTTTGAACAGAATTAGTGTTCAAAATTTCAAGTAGTAGTTAACAAAGGTTAGGTAAAGTTTTGACCTTATGATATGTTACAATATTTATGGCAGATTGTACCTTAACAATGGATGAATTTTGTTCGAATGAATTATACTGATTACTAGCAGAAGAAATAAACAAGTTAGCGTTATCAGTTGAAGTGAAGCTAACTAAGTGAGTCCAATCAGTTGAAGAACATGGATTAGAACGATTAAGTTTTTTGAAAGAAAACGCAAAGTTCTATCATTCAAAATTTTATTTATTAATTCAATATGAAAACAATTCAAATACATTTTTGAACTAATAATAATTAAATAATTAATAAAGTAAACTAATTAATTAAATTAAGAAAATAGCGAAAAAAAACCAATTAAGCAAATTAAATCAAAAAACAAAGCAAGTGAAATTGAAATAAAGAAAACTAAGAAATAGCTACATGTTAAATTTTTAAAATAATAATCAAACTAAATCAAACTAATAATTAAATGATAATTTTCAAAAATTATCTAATAAATAAAATTCAAAAGGATGACCAAATGATGGTATTAACTAAGATGATAAATATTCCTGTAAAGAGTAAAATATTAGTAGTTATAAGATAGTAATGCTGAAACTATATCATTCCAATTATCTACAGAATTAGTATTCAAAATTTCAAGTATTAGTTAACAAAGGTTAGGTAAAGTTTTGACCTTATGATATGTTACAATATTTATGGCAGATTGTACCTTAATAATGGGTGACTTTTGTTCGAATGAGTTATACTGATTAATCGCAGAAGAAATAAACAAGTGAGCGTTATCAGTTGAAGTAAAGCTAACTAAGTGAGCCCAATCAGTTGAAGTGAAGTGAAGCAACTGAGCTTAATCAGTTGAAATGAATTGAAACAAGTGAGCTCTATTAGTTGAAGTGAAGTCAATTAAGTGAGCCTAATCAGTTGAATTGAAGTAAAGCAACTGAGATTAAGCAAATGAAGTGAAGTTAACCAATTAAACATAATCATTTTTATAATTCCAACAAGATACTGCTATTGTAACTACCAGTCGATTTGCAAAGACCATTTATGTTAAACAATGCTGCAATCGCGGTATGTATTTGAGTGGGAAGTAAATTGAGGTTACAGTTAAATGAATTAAATTTGAAATAAGATTGAGTTTAAATTTGAATAAATTGAAATTAAATAATTTTATTTAAAAACGAAAAAGAACTCTTTAAATTAAAAGTAGAATAAATGTAGTGTTTAAAGGAGAAAAATAACCTTAAAATTTAAAATCACTAAAATTTCCAACTTTTACGTTCAGTGCCCGAAAACATGAAAATTGACAAGATAATATGTAAGAGTTCTGTGTTATCGTCAATGCCCATTTAAACAGAAAATACCAAAACAATTCCCTAACCATTTTCTATCTTATGGTCAATGCCCATTTAAACAGAAATTACCAAGAAAATTTACTAAAATTTCCTATCCTATGGTCAATACCCATTAAGAAGAAAATATGAAGTAAAGAAAAAAAAAAATACTTACAGATCAATACTCCTGTATGTAGATGAGGATTCTTTCGCACTAAAGGTCAATACCCTTTAAGTTTAGGAGCAGAGTTCTTGCTAGGTAAATTCCCAAAGCAGGGCCAATAAAAATATTGATAATTTAATAATGTTCAGAAGAATTCCTAAAGCAATCAACAATATTTTGCTAAATGTGGATGGAATAGAACGATTGGTTTTTGGAAGAACACGCAAAGTTTTATCATTCAAAATTTTATTTATTAATTCAATATGAAAACAATTCAAATAAACTTCTAAAATAATAATTAAATGATAAATAAAGCAAACTAACTAATTGAAAATCAAAACAACTCAAATACATTTTTAAACTGATAATATTTAGATAAATGATGAATAAAGCAAACTAATTAATTATGGCAGATTGTACCTTAACAATGGATGAATTTTGTTCGAATGAATTATACTGATTACTAGCAGAAGAAATAAACAGATGAGCGTTATCAGTTGAAGTGAAGCTAACTAAGTGAGCCCAATCAGTTGAGGAACATGGATTAGAACGATTAGGTTTTTGAAAGAAAACGCAAAGTTTTATCATTCAAAATTTTATTTATTAATTCAATATGAAAACAATTCAAATAATCTTTGAAAATAATAATTGAATGTTAAATCAAGCAAACTAATTAATTGAAAATAAAAACAATTCAAATAAATTTTTGAACGAATAATAATTAAATGATACATAAAGCAAACTAATTACAAAATTTAAGGATACAGCAAAAAAAAAACAATTAAGCAAATTAAATCAAAAAACAAAGCAAATGAAATCAAAATAAACTAAGAAATAACTACATGTTAAATTTTCAAAATAATAATCAAAACTAAATCAAACTAATAATTAAATGATAACTTTCAAAAATTAAATAATAAATTAAATTCAAAAGGATGACCAAATGATGGTATTGACTAAGAAGATAAATATTCCTGTA
This sequence comes from Bombylius discolor, assembly GCA_939192795.1. Taxonomy (NCBI): domain Eukaryota; kingdom Metazoa; phylum Arthropoda; class Insecta; order Diptera; family Bombyliidae; genus Bombylius; species Bombylius discolor. The sequence continues at coordinate 25,777,350 of OW584239.1, forward strand.
AAGAGTAAAATATTAGTAGTTATAAGACAGTAATACTGAAACTATATCATTCAAATTTTGAACAGAATTAGTGTTCAAAATTTCAAGTAGTACTCAACAAAGGTTAGGTAAAGTTTTGACCTTATGATATGTTACAAAATTTATGGCAGATTGTACCTTAACAATGGATGAATTTTGTTCGAATGAGTTATACTGATTAATAGCAGAAGAAATAAACATTAAAATTGAAATTAAATAATTTTATTTAAAAACGAAAAAGAACTCTTTAAATTTAAAGTAGAATAAATGTTTTGTTTAAAGGAGAAAAATAACCTTAAAATTTAAAATCAATAAAATTTGCAAGTTTTACGTTCAGTGCCCTAAAACCTGGAAATTGACAACAGAATATGTTAGAGTTCTGTGTTATGGTCAATGCCCATTAAAACAGAAATTGCCAAGAAAATTTACTAAAACTTCCTATCCTATGGTCAATACCCATTAAAAAGAAAATATGAAGTAAAGAAAAAAAAAATACTTACAGATCAATACTCCTGTATGTAGATGAGGATTCTTTCGCACTAAAGGTCAATACCCTTTAAGTTTAGGAGCAGAGTTCTTGCTAGGTAAATTCCCAAAGCAGGGCCAATAAAAATATTGATAATTTAATAATGTTCAGAAGAATTCCTAAAGCAATCAACAATATTTTGCTAAATGTGGATGGAATAGAACGATTGGTTTTTGGAAGAACACGCAAAGTTTTATCATTCAAAATTTTATTTATTAATTCAATATGAAAACAATTCAAATAATCTTTGAAAATAATAATTGAATGTTAAATCAAGCAAACTAATTAATTGAAAATAAAAACAATTCAAAGAAATTTTTGAACAAATAATAATTAAATGATAAATAAAGTAAACTATTCAATTAAATTAAGGGATATAGCAAAAAAAAAACAATTAAGCAAATTAAATCAAAAAACAAAGCAAGTGAAATCAAAATCAAGAAAACTAAGAAATAACTACATGTTTAAGTTTCATAATAATATTCAAAAATTAATCAAACTAATAATTAAATGATAATTTTCAAAAATTAAATAATAAATTAAATTGAAAAGGATGACCAAATGAAGGTATTGACTATGATGATAAATATTCCTGTAAAGAGTAAAATATTAGTAGTTTTAAGATATTAATGCTGAAACTATATCATTCAAATTTTGAACAGAATTAGTGTTCAAAATTTCAAGTAGTAGTTAACAAAGGTTAGGTAAAGTTTTGACCTTATGATATGTTACAATATTTATGGCAGATTGTACCTTAACAATGGATGAACTTTGTTCGAATGAATTATACTGATTACTAGCAGAAGAAATAAACAAGTTAGCGTTATCAGTTGAAGTGAAGCTAACTAAGTGAGTCCAATCAGTTGAAGAACATGGATTAGAACGATTAAGTTTTTTGAAAGAAAACGCAAAGTTCTATCATTCAAAATTTTATTTATTAATTCAATATGAAAACAATTCAAATACATTTTTGAACTAATAATAATTAAATAATTAATAAAGTAAACTAATTAATTAAATTAAGAAAATAGCGAAAAAAAACCAATTAAGCAAATTAAATCAAAAAACAAAGCAAGTGAAATTGAAATAAAGAAAACTAAGAAATAGCTACATGTTAAATTTTTAAAATAATAATCAAACTAAATCAAACTAATAATTAAATGATAATTTTCAAAAATTATCTAATAAATAAAATTCAAAAGGATGACCAAATGATGGTATTAACTAAGATGATAAATATTCCTGTAAAGAGTAAAATATTAGTAGTTATAAGATAGTAATGCTGAAACTATATCATTCCAATTATCTACAGAATTAGTATTCAAAATTTCAAGTATTAGTTAACAAAGGTTAGGTAAAGTTTTGACCTTATGATATGTTACAATATTTATGGCAGATTGTACCTTAATAATGGGTGACTTTTGTTCGAATGAGTTATACTGATTAATCGGAGAAGAAATAAACAAGTGAGCGTTATCAGTTGAAGTAAAGCTAACTAAGTGAGCCCAATCAGTTGAAGTGAAGTGAAGCAACCGAGCTTAATCAGTTGAAATGAATTGAAACAAGTGAGCTCTATTATTTGAAGTGAAGTCAATTAAGTGAGCCTAATCAGTTGAATTGAAGTAAAGCAACTGAGATTAAGCAAATGAAGTGAAGTTAACCAATTAAACATAATCATTTTTATAATTTCAACAAGATACTGCTATTGTAACTACCAGTCGATTTGCAAAGACCATTTATGTTAAACAATGCTGAAATCGCGGTATGTATTTGAGTGGGAAGTAAATTGAGGTTACAGTTAAATGAATTAAATTTGAAATAAGATTGAGTTTAAATTTGAATAAATTGAAATTAAATAATTTTATTTGAAAACGAAAAAGAACTCTTTAAATTAAAAGTAGAATAAATGTAGTGTTTAAAGGAGAAAAATAACCTTAAAATTTAAAATCACTAAAATTTCCAACTTTTACGTTCAGTGCCCGAAAACATGGAAATTGACAAGATAATATGTAAGAGTTCTGTGTTATCGTCAATGCCCATTTAAACAGAAAATACCAAAACAATTCCCTAACCATTTTCTATCTTATGGTCAATGCCCATTTAAACAGAAATTACCAAGAAAATTTACTAAAATTTCCTATCCTATGGTCAATACCCATTAAGAAGAAAATATGAAGTAAAGAAAAAAAAAATACTTACAGATCAATACTCCTGTATGTAGATGAGGATTCTTTCGCACTAAAGGTCAATACCCTTTAAGTTTAGGAGCAGAGTTCTTGCTAGGTAAATTCCCAAAGCAGGGCCAATAAAAATATTGATAATTTAATAATGTTCAGAAGAATTCCTAAAGCAATCAACAATATTTTGCTAAATGTGGATGGAATAGAACGATTGGTTTTTGGAAGAACACGCAAAGTTTTATCATTCAAAATTTTATTTATTAATTCAATATGAAAACAATTCAAATAAACTTCTAAAATAATAATTAAATGATAAATAAAGCAAACTAACTAATTGAAAATCAAAACAACTCAAATACATTTTTAAACTGATAATATTTAGATAAATGATGAATAAAGCAAACTAATAAATTATGGCAGATTGTACCTTAACAATGGATGAATTTTGTTCGAATGAATTATACTGATTACTAGCAGAAGAAATAAACAGATAAGCGTTATCAGTTGAAGTGAAGCTAACTAAGTGAGCCCAATCAGTTGAGGAACATGGATTAGAACGATTAGGTTTTTGAAAGAAAACGCAAAGTTTTATCATTCAAAATTTTATTTATTAATTCAATATGAAAACAATTCAAATAATCTTTGAAAATAATAATTGAATGTTAAATCAAGCAAACTAATTAATTGAAAATAAAAACAATTCAAAGAAATTTTTGAACGAATAATAATTAAATGATAAACAAAGTAAACTATTCAATTAAATTAAGGGATATAGCAAAAAAAAAACAATTAAGCAAATTAAATCAAAAAACAAAGCAAGTGAAATCAAAATCAAGAAAACTAAGAAATAACTACATGTTTAAGTTTCATAATAATATTCAAAAATTAATCAAACTAATAATTAAATGATAATTTTTAAAAATTAAATAATAAATTAAATTGAAAAGGATGACCAAATGATGGTATTGACTAAGATGACAAATATTCCTGTAAAGAGTAAAATATTAGTAGTTATAAGATAGTAATGCTGAAACTATATCATTCCAATTTTATACAGAATTAGTGTTCAAAATTTCAAGTAGTAGTTAAGAAAGGTTAGGTAAAGTCTTGACCTTATGATATGTTACAATATTTATGGCAGATTGTAGCTTAACAATGGGTGACTTTTGTTCGAATGAGTTATACTGATTAATAGCAGAAGAAATAAGCAAGTGAGCGTTATCAGTTGAAGTGAAGCTAACTAAGTGAGCCCAATCAGTTAAAGTACATGGATTAGAACGATTAGGTTTTTGAAAGAAAACGCAAAGTTTTATCATTCAAAATTTTATTTATTAATTCAATATACAATTCAAATAAACTTTCAAAATAATAATTGAATGTTAAATCAAGCAAACTAATTAATTGAAAATAAAAACAATTCAAATAAATTTTCGAACGAATAATAATTAAATGATACATAAAGCAAACTAATTACAAAATTTAAGGATACAGCAAAAAAAAAACAATTAAGCAAATTAAATCAAAAAACAAAGCAAATGAAATCAAAATAAACTAAGAAATAACTACATGTTAAATTTTCAAAATAATAATCAAAACTAAATCAAACTAATAATTAAATGATAACTTTCAAAAATTAAATAATAAATTAAATTCAAAAGGATGACCAAATGATGGTATTGACTAAGAAGATAAATATTCCTGTAAAGAGTAAAATATTAGTAGTTATAAGACAGTAATACTGAAACTATATCATTCAAATTTTGAACAGAATTAGTGTTCAAAATTTCAAGTAGTACTCAACAAAGGTTAGGTAAAGTTTTGACCTTATGATACGTTACAAAATTTATGGCAGATTGTACCTTAACAATGGATGAATTTTGTTCGAATGAGTTATACTGATTAATAGCAGAAGAAATAAACATTAAAATTGAAATTAAATAATTTTATTTAAAAACGAAAAAGAACTCTTTAAATTTAAAGTAGAATAAATGTTGTGTTTAAAGGAGAAAAATAACCTTAAAATTTAAAATCAATAAAATTTGCAAGTTTTACGTTCAGTGCCCTAAAACCTGGAAATTGACAACAGAATATGTTAGAGTTCTGTGTTATGGTCAATGCCCATTAAAACAGAAATTGCCAAGAAAATTTACTAAAACTTCCTATCCTATGGTCAATACCCATTAAAAAGAAAATATGAAGTAAAGAAAAAAAAAATACTTACAGATCAATACTCCTGTATGTAGATGAGGATTCTTTCGCACTAAAGGTCAATACCCTTTAAGTTTAGGAGCAGAGTTCTTGCTAGGTAAATTCCCAAAGCAGGGCCAATAAAAATATTGATAATTTAATAATGTTAACGATCTCTTAAGCAATCAAGAATATTTTGCTAAATGTACATGGATTAGAACGATTAGGTTTTTGAAAGAAAACGCAAAGTTTTATCATTCAAAATTTTATTTATTAATTCAATATGAAAACAATTCAAATAAACTTCTAAAATAATAATTAAATGATAAATAAAGCAAACTAACTAATTGAAAATAAAAACAATTCAAAGAAATTTTTGAACAAATAATAATTAAATGATAAATAAAGTAAACTATTCAATTAAATTAAGGGATATAGCAAAAAAAAAACAATTAAGCAAATTAAATCAAAAAACAAAGCAAGTGAAATCAAAATCAAGAAAACTAAGAAATAACTACATGTTTAAGTTTCATAATAATATTCAAAAATTAATCAAACTAATAATTAATTGATAATTTTCAAAAATTAAATAATAAATTAAATTGAAAAGGATGACCAAATGAAGGTTTTGACCAATATGATAAATATTCCTGTAAAGAGTAAAAAATTAGTAGTTATAAGATAGTAATACTGAAACTATATCATTCAAATTTTGAACAGAATTAGTGTTCAAAATTTCAAGTAGTAGTTAACAAAGGTTAGGTAAAGTTTTGATTTTATGATATGTTACAATATTTATGACAGATTTTACCTTAACAATGAATGAATTTTGTTCGAATGAGTTATACTGATTACTAGAAGAAGAAATAAACAAGTGAGCGTTATCAGTTGAGGTGAAGCTAACTAAGTAAGCCTAATCAGTTGAAGTGAAGTGAAGCAACTGAGCTTAATCATTTGAACTGAAGTGAAGCAAGTGAGGTCTATTAGTTGAAGTAAGGCTAGTTAAGTGAGCGTTATCTGTTGAGGTGAAGCTAACTAAGTAAGCCCAATCAGTTGAATAAAGCTAACTAAGTGAGCCCAATCAGTTGAAGTGGAGTGAAGCAACTGAGCTTAATCAATTGAAATGAAATGGAACGATCTCTTAAGCAATCAAGAATATTTTGCTAAATGTACATGGATTAGAACGATTAGGTTTTTGAAAGAAAACGCAAAGTTTTATCATTCAAAATTTTATTTATTAATTCAATATGAAAACAATTCAAATAAACTTCTAAAATAATAATTAAATGATAAATAAACCAAACTAACTAATTGAAAATCAAAACAACTCAAATAAATTTTTGAACGAATAATAATTAAATGATAAATAAAGAAAACTAGTTAATTAAATCAAGGGATATAGCAAACAAAAAAAACAATTAAGCAAATTTAATCAAAAAACAAAGCAAGTGAAATCAAAATAAAGAAAACTAAGAAATAACTACATGTTAAATTTTCAAAATAATAATCAAACTAAATCAAACTAATAATTAAATGATAATTTTCAAAAATTAAATAATAAATTCAATTGAAAAGGATGACCAAATGATGGTATTGACTAAGATGATAAATATTCCTGTAAAAAGTAAAATATTAGTAGTTATAAGATAGTAATGCTGAAACTATATCATTCAAATTTTGAACAGAATTAGTGTTCAAAATTTCAAGTAGTACTTAACAAAGGTTAGGTAAAGTTTTGACCTTATGATATGTTACAATATTTATGGCAGATTGTACCTTAACAATGGGTGACTTTTGTTTGAATGAGTTATACTGATTAATAGCAGAAGAAATAAACAAGTGAGCGTTATCAGTTGAAGTGAAGCTAACTAAGTGACCCCAACCAGTTGAAGTACAGGGATTAGAACGATTAGGTTTTTGAAAGAAAACGCAAAGTTTTATCATTCAAAATTTTATTTATTAATTCAATATACAATTCAAATAAACTTTCAAAATAATAATTGAATGTTAAATCAAGCAAACTAATTAATTGAAAATAAAAACAATTCAAATAAATTTTTGAACGAATAATAATTAAATGATACATAAAGCAAACTAATTACAAAATTTAAGGATACAGCAAAAAAAAAACAATTAAGCAAATTAAATCAAAAAACAAAGCAAATGAAATCAAAATAAACTAAGAAATAACTACATGTTAAATTTTCAAAATAATAATCAAAACTAAATCAAACTAATAATTAAATGATAACTTTCAAAAATTAAATAATAAATTAAATTCAAAAGGATGACCAAATGATGGTATTGACTAAGATGATAAATATTCCTGTAAAGAGTTAAATATTAGTAGTTATAAGATAGTAATGCTGAAACTATATCATTCCAATTTTATACAGAATTAGTGTTCAAAATTTCAAGTAGTAGTTAACAAAGGTTAGGTAAAGTCTTGACCTTATGATATGTTACAGTATTTATGGCAGATTGTACCTTAACAATGGATGAATTTTGTTCGAATGAGTTATACTGATTAATAGCAGAAGAAATAAACAAGTGAGCGTTATCAGTTGAAGTGAAGCTAACTAAGTGAGCCCAATCAGTTGAAGTACATGGATTAGAACGATTAGGTTTTTGAAAGAAAATGCAAAGTTTTATCATTCAAAAATTTTATTTATTAATTGAATATGAAAACAATTCAAATAAATTTTTAAAATAATAATTAAATGATAAATAAAGCAAACTAAATAATTGAAAATCAAAATAACGCAAATAAAAATTTAAACTGATAATATTTAGATAAATGATAAATAAAGCAAACTAATTAATAAAATTAAAGGAAACAGCAAAAAAAAACAATTAAGCAAATTAAATCAAAAAACAAACCAAGTGAAATCAAAATAAAGAAAACTAAGAAGTAACTACATGTTAAATTTTCAAAATAATAATCAAAAATAAATCAAACTAATAATTAAATGATAATTTTTAAAAATTAAATAATAAATTAAATTGAAAAGGATGACCAAATGAAGGTATTGACTATGATGATAAATATTCCTGTAAAGAGTAAAATATTAGTAGTTTTAAGATATTAATGCTGAAACTATATCATTCCAATTTTATACAGAATTAGTGTTCAAAATTTCAAGTAGTAGTTAAGAAAGGTTAGGTAAAGTCTTGACCTTATGATATGTTACAATATTTATGGCAGATTGTAGCTTAACAATGGGTGACTTTTGTTCGAATGAGTTATACTGATTAATAGCAGAAGAAATAAGCAAGTGAGCGTTATCAGTTGAAGTGAAGCTAACTAAGTGAGCCCAATCAGTTAAAGTACATGGATTAGAACGATTAGGTTTTTGAAAGAAAACGCAAAGTTTTATCATTCAAAATTTTATTTATTAATTCAATATACAATTCAAATAAACTTTCAAAATAATAATTGAATGTTAAATCAAGCAAACTAATTAATTGAAAATAAAAACAATTCAAATAAATTTTTGAACGAATAATAATTAAATGATACATAAAGCAAACTAATTACAAAATTTAAGGATACAGCAAAAAAAAAACAATTAAGCAAATTAAATCAAAAAACAAAGCAAATGAAATCAAAATAAACTAAGAAATAACTACATGTTAAATTTTCAAAATAATAATCAAAACTAAATCAAACTAATAATTAAATGATAACTTTCAAAAATTAAATAATAAATTAAATTCAAAAGGATGACCAAATGATGGTATTGACTAAGAAGATAAATATTCCTGTAAAGAGTAAAATATTAGTAGTTATAAGACAGTAATACTGAAACTATATCATTCAAATTTTGAACAGAATTAGTGTTCAAAATTTCAAGTAGTACTCAACAAAGGTTAGGTAAAGTTTTGACCTTATGATATGTTACAAAATATATGGCAGATTGTACCTTAACAATGGATGAATTTTGTTCGAATGAGTTATACTGATTAATAGCAGAAGAAATAAACATTAAAATTGAAATTAAATAATTTTATTTAAAAACGAAAAAGAACTCTTTAAATTTAAAGTAGAATAAATGTTTTGTTTAACGGAGAAAAATAACCTTAAAATTTAAAATCAATAAAATTTGCAAGTTTTACGTTCAGTGCCCTAAAACCTGGAAATTGACAACAGAATATGTTAGAGTTCTGTGTTATGGTCAATGCCCATTAAAACAGAAATTGCCAAGAAAATTTACTAAAACTTTCTATCCTATGGTCAATACCCATTAAGAAGAAAATATGTAGTAAAGAAAAAAAAAATACTTACAGATCAATACTCCTGTATGTAGATGAGGATTCTTTCGCACTAAAGGTCAATACCCTTTAAGTTTAGGAGTTCTTGCTAGGTAAATTCCCAAAGCAGGGCCAATAAAAATATTGATAATTTAATAATGTTCAGAAGAATTCCTAAAGCAATCAACAACATTTTACTAAATGTGGATGGAATAGAACGATTGGTTTTTGGAAGAACACGCAAAGTTTTATCATTCAAAATTTTATTTATTAATTCAATATGAAAACAATTCAAATAATCTTTGAAAATAATAATTGAATGTTAAATCAAGCAAACTAATTAATTGAAAATAAAAACAATTCAAAGAAATTTTTGAACAAATAATAATTAAATGATAAATAAAGTAAACTATTCAATTAAATTAAGGGATATAGCAAAAAAAAAACAATTAAGCAAATTAAATCAAAAAACAAAGCAAGTGAAATCAAAATCAAGAAAACTGAGAAATAACTACATGTTTAAGTTTCATAATAATATTCAAAAATTAATCAAACTAATAATTAAATGATAATTTTCAAAAATTAAATAATAAATTAAATTGAAAAGGATGACCAAATGAAGGTTTTGACCAATATGATAAATATTCCTGTAAAGAGTAAAAAATTAGTAGTTATAAGATAGTAATACTGAAACTATATCATTCAAATTTTGAACAGAATTAGTGTTCAAAATTTCAAGTAGTAGTTAACAAAGGTTAGGTAAAGTTTTGATTTTATGATATGTTACAATATTTATGACAGATTTTACCTTAACAATGAATGAATTTTGTTCGAATGAGTTATACTGATTACTAGAAGAAGAAATAAACAAGTGAGCGTTATCAGTTGAGGTGAAGCTAACTAAGTAAGCCTAATCAGTTGAAGTGAAGTGAAGCAACTGAGCTTAATCATTTGAACTGAAGTGAAGCAAGTGAGGTCTATTAGTTGAAGTAAGGCTAGTTAAGTGAGCGTTATCTGTTGAGGTGAAGCTAACTAAGTAAGCCCAATCAGTTGAATGAAGCTAACTAAGTGAGCCCAATCAGTTGAAGTGGAGTGAAGCAACTGAGCTTAATCAATTGAAATGAAATGGAACGATCTCTTAAGCAATCAAGAATATTTTGCTAAATGTACATGGATTAGAACGATTAGGTTTTTGAAAGAAAACTCAAAGTTTTATCATTCAAAATTTTATTTATTAATTCAATATACAATTCAAATAAACTTTCAAAATAATAATTGAATGTTAAATCAAGCAAACTAATTAATTGAAAATAAAAACAATTCAAATAAATTTTTGAACGAATAATAATTAAATGATACATAAAGCAAACTAATTACAAAATTTAAGGATACAGCAAAAAAAAAACAATTAAGCAAATTAAATCAAAAAACAAAGCAAATGAAATCAAAATAAACTAAGAAATAACTACATGTTAAATTTTCAAAATAATAATCAAAACTAAATCAAACTAATAATTAAATGATAACTTTCAAAAATTAAATAATAAATTAAATTCAAAAGGATGACCAAATGATGGTATTGACTAAGATGATAAATATTCCTGTAAAGAGTAAAATATTAGTAGTTATAGGATAGTAATACTGAAACTATATCATTCAAATTTTATACAGAATTAGTGTTCAAAATTTCAAGTAGTAGTTAACAAAGGTTAGGTAAAGTCTTGACCTTATGATATGTTACAATATTTATGGCAGATTGTACCTTAACAATGGATGAATTTTGTTCGAATGAATTATACTGATTACTAGCAGAAGAAATAAACAAGTTAGCGTTATCAGTTGAAGTGAAGCTAACTAAGTGAGTCCAATCAGTTGAAGAACATGGATTAGAACGATTAAGTTTTTTGAAAGAAAACGCAAAGTTCTATCATTCAAAATTGTATTTATTAATTCAATATGAAAACAATTCAAATACATTTTTGAACTAATAATAATTAAATAATTAATAAAGTAAACTAATTAATTAAATAAAAGGATACAGCAAAAAAAAAACAATTAAGCAAATTAAATCAAAAAACAAACCAAGTGAAATCAAAATAAAGACAACTAAGAAATAACTACATGATAAATTTTCATAATAATAATCAAAAATAAATCAAACTAATAACTAAATGATAATTTTCAAAAATTAAATAATAAATTAAATTAAAAAGGATGACCAAATGGTGGTATTGACTAAGATGATAAATATTCCTGTTAAGAGTTAAATATTAGTAGTTATAAGATAGTAATGCTGAAACTATATCATTCCAATTTTATACATTATTAATGTTCAAATTTTCAAATATTAGTTAATAAAAGTTAGGAAAAGTTTTGACCTTATGATATGTCACAATATTAATGGCAGATTGTACCTTAATAATGGGTGACTTTTGTTCGAATGAGTTATACTGATTAATCGGAGAAGAAATAAACAAGTGAGCGTTATCAGTTGAAGTAAAGCTAACTAAGTGAGCCCAATCAGTTGAAGTGAAGTGAAGCAACCGAGCTTAATCAGTTGAAATGAATTGAAACAAGTGAGCTCTATTATTTGAAGTGAAGTCAATTAAGTGAGCCTAATCAGTTGAATTGAAGTAAAGCAACTGAGATTAAGCAAATGAAGTGAAGTTAACCAATTAAACATAATCATTTTTATAATTTCAACAAGATACTGCTATTGTAACTACCAGTCGATTTGCAAAGACCATTTATGTTAAACAATGCTGAAATCGCGGTATGTATTTGAGTGGGAAGTAAATTGAGGTTACAGTTAAATGAATTAAATTTGAAATAAGATTGAGTTTAAATTTGAATAAATTGAAATTAAATAATTTTATTTGAAAACGAAAAAGAACTCTTTAAATTAAAAGTAGAATAAATGTAGTGTTTAAAGGAGAAAAATAACCTTAAAATTTAAAATCACTAAAATTTCCAACTTTTACGTTCAGTGCCCGAAAACATGGAAATTGACAAGATAATATGTAAGAGTTCTGTGTTATCGTCAATGCCCATTTAAACAGAAATTACCAAGAAAATTTACTAAAATTTCCTATCCTATGGTCAATACCCATTAAGAAGAAAATATGAAGTAAAGAAAAAAAAAATACTTACAGATCAATACTCCTGTATGTAGATGAGGATTCTTTCGCACTAAAGGTCAATACCCTTTAAGTTTAGGAGCAGAGTTCTTGCTAGGTAAATTCCCAAAGCAGGGCCAATAAAAATATTGATAATTTAATAATGTTCAGAAGAATTCCTAAAGCAATCAAGAATATTTTGCTAAATGTGGATGGAATAGAACGATTGGTTTTTGGAAGAACACGCAAAGTTTTATCATTCAAAATTTTATTTATTAATTCAATATGAAAACAATTCAAATAAACTTCTAAAATAATAATTAAATGATAAATAAAGCAAACTAACTAATTGAAAATCAAAACAACTCAAATACATTTTTAAACTGATAATATTTAGATAAATGATGAATAAAGCAAACTAATAAATTATGGCAGATTGTACCTTAACAATGGATGAATTTTGTTCGAATGAATTATACTGATTACTAGCAGAAGAAATAAACAGATAAGCGTTATCAGTTGAAGTGAAGCTAACTAAGTGAGCCCAATCAGTTGAGGAACATGGATTAGAACGATTAGGTTTTTGAAAGAAAACGCAAAGTTTTATCATTCAAAATTTTATTTATTAATTCAATATGAAAACAATTCAAATAATCTTTGAAAATAATAATTGAATGTTAAATCAAGCAAACTAATTAATTGAAAATAAAAACAATTCAAAGAAATTTTTGAACGAATAATAATTAAATGATAAACAAAGTAAACTATTCAATTAAATTAAGGGATATAGCAAAAAAAAAACAATTAAGCAAATTAAATCAAAAAACAAAGCAAGTGAAATCAAAATCAAGAAAACTAAGAAATAACTACATGTTTAAGTTTCATAATAATATTCAAAAATTAATCAAACTAATAATTAAATGATAATTTTTAAAAATTAAATAATAAATTAAATTGAAAAGGATGACCAAATGATGGTATTGACTAAGATGACAAATATTCCTGTAAAGAGTAAAATATTAGTAGTTATAAGATAGTAATGCTGAAACTATATCATTCCAATTTTATACAGAATTAGTGTTCAAAATTTCAAGTAGTAGTTAAGAAAGGTTAGGTAAAGTCTTGACCTTATGATATGTTACAATATTTATGGCAGATTGTAGCTTAACAATGGGTGACTTTTGTTCGAATGAGTTATACTGATTAATAGCAGAAGAAATAAGCAAGTGAGCGTTATCAGTTGAAGTGAAGCTAACTAAGTGAGCCCAATCAGTTAAAGTACATGGATTAGAACGATTAGGTTTTTGAAAGAAAACGCAAAGTTTTATCATTCAAAATTTTATTTATTAATTCAATATACAATTCAAATAAACTTTCAAAATAATAATTGAATGTTAAATCAAGCAAACTAATTAATTGAAAATAAAAACAATTCAAATAAATTTTTGAACGAATAATAATTAAATGATACATAAAGCAAACTAATTACAAAATTTAAGGATACAGCAAAAAAAGCAAATTAAATCAAAAAACAAAGCAAATGAAATCAAAATAAACTAAGAAATAACTACATGTTAAATTTTCAAAATAATAATCAAAACTAAATCAAACTAATAATTAAATGATAACTTTCAAAAATTAAATAATAAATTAAATTCAAAAGGATGACCAAATGATGGTATTGACTAAGAAGATAAATATTCCTGTAAAGAGTAAAATATTAGTAGTTATAAGACAGTAATACTGAAACTATATCATTCAAATTTTGAACAGAATTAGTGTTCAAAATTCCAAGTATTAGTTAACAAAGGTTAGGTAAAGTTTTGACCTTATGATATGTTACAATATTTATGGCAGATTGTACCTTAATAATGGGTGACTTTTGTTCGAATGAGTTATACTGATTAATCGGAGAAGAAATAAACAAGTGAGCGTTATCAGTTGAAGTAAAGCTAACTAAGTGAGCCCAATCAGTTGAAGTGAAGTGAAGCAACCGAGCTTAATCAGTTGAAATGAATTGAAACAAGTGAGCTCTATTATTTGAAGTGAAGTCAATTAAGTGAGCCTAATCAGTTGAATTGAAGTAAAGCAACTGAGATTAAGCAAATGAAGTGAAGTTAACCAATTAAACATAATCATTTTTATAATTTCAACAAGATACTGCTATTGTAACTACCAGTCGATTTGCAAAGACCATTTATGTTAAACAATGCTGAAATCGCGGTATGTATTTGAGTGGGAAGTAAATTGAGGTTACAGTTAAATGAATTAAATTTGAAATAAGATTGAGTTTAAATTTGAATAAATTGAAATTAAATAATTTTATTTGAAAACGAAAAAGAACTCTTTAAATTAAAAGTAGAATAAATGTAGTGTTTAAAGGAGAAAAATAACCTTAAAATTTAAAATCACTAAAATTTCCAACTTTTACGTTCAGTGCCCGAAAACATGGAAATTGACAAGATAATATGTAAGAGTTCTGTGTTATCGTCAATGCCCATTTAAACAGAAATTACCAAGAAAATTTACTAAAATTTCCTATCCTATGGTCAATACCCATTAAGAAGAAAATATGAAGTAAAGAAAAAAAAAATACTTACAGATCAATACTCCTGTATGTAGATGAGGATTCTTTCGCACTAAAGGTCAATACCCTTTAAGTTTAGGAGCAGAGTTCTTGCTAGGTAAATTCCCAAAGCAGGGCCAATAAAAATATTGATAATTTAATAATGTTCAGAAGAATTCCTAAAGCAATCAAGAATATTTTGCTAAATGTGGATGGAATAGAACGATTGGTTTTTGGAAGAACACGCAAAGTTTTATCATTCAAAATTTTATTTATTAATTCAATATGAAAACAATTCAAATAAACTTCTAAAATAATAATTAAATGATAAATAAAGCAAACTAACTAATTGAAAATCAAAACAACTCAAATACATTTTTAAACTGATAATATTTAGATAAATGATGAATAAAGCAAACTAATAAATTATGGCAGATTGTACCTTAACAATGGATGAATTTTGTTCGAATGAATTATACTGATTACTAGCAGAAGAAATAAACAGATAAGCGTTATCAGTTGAAGTGAAGCTAACTAAGTGAGCCCAATCAGTTGAGGAACATGGATTAGAACGATTAGGTTTTTGAAAGAAAACGCAAAGTTTTATCATTCAAAATTTTATTTATTAATTCAATATGAAAACAATTCAAATAATCTTTGAAAATAATAATTGAATGTTAAATCAAGCAAACTAATTAATTGAAAATAAAAACAATTCAAAGAAATTTTTGAACGAATAATAATTAAATGATAAACAAAGTAAACTATTCAATTAAATTAAGGGATATAGCAAAAAAAAAACAATTAAGCAAATTAAATCAAAAAACAAAGCAAGTGAAATCAAAATCAAGAAAACTAAGAAATAACTACATGTTTAAGTTTCATAATAATATTCAAAAATTAATCAAACTAATAATTAAATGATAATTTTTAAAAATTAAATAATAAATTAAATTGAAAAGGATGACCAAATGATGGTATTGACTAAGATGACAAATATTCCTGTAAAGAGTAAAATATTAGTAGTTATAAGATAGTAATGCTGAAACTATATCATTCCAATTTTATACAGAATTAGTGTTCAAAATTTCAAGTAGTAGTTAAGAGAGGTTAGGTAAAGTCTTGACCTTATGATATGTTACAATATTTATGGCAGATTGTAGCTTAACAATGGGTGACTTTTGTTCGAATGAGTTATACTGATTAATAGCAGAAGAAATAAGCAAGTGAGCGTTATCAGTTGAAGTGAAGCTAACTAAGTGAGCCCAATCAGTTAAAGTACATGGATTAGAACGATTAGGTTTTTGAAAGAAAACGCAAAGTTTTATCATTCAAAATTTTATTTATTAATTCAATATACAATTCAAATAAACTTTCAAAATAATAATTGAATGTTAAATCAAGCAAACTAATTAATTGAAAATAAAAACAATTCAAATAAATTTTTGAACGAATAATAATTAAATGATACATAAAGCAAACTAATTACAAAATTTAAGGATACAGCAAAAAAAAAACAATTAAGCAAATTAAATCAAAAAACAAAGCAAATGAAATCAAAATAAACTAAGAAATAACTACATGTTAAATTTTCAAAATAATAATCAAAACTAAATCAAACTAATAATTGAATGATAACTTTCAAAAATTAAATAATAAATTAAGTAAATTCAAAAGGATGACCAAATGATGGTATTGACTAAGAAGATAAATATTCCTGTAAAGAGTAAAATATTAGTAGTTATAAGACAGTAATACTGAAACTATATCATTCAAATTTTGAACAGAATTAGTGTTCAAAATTTCAAGTAGTACTCAACAAAGGTTAGGTAAAGTTTTGACCTTATGATACGTTACAAAATTTATGGCAGATTGTACCTTAACAATGGATGAATTTTGTTCGAATGAGTTATACTGATTAATAGCAGAAGAAATAAACATTAAAATTGAAATTAAATAATTTTATTTAAAAACGAAAAAGAACTCTTTAAATTTAAAGTAGAATAAATGTTGTGTTTAAAGGAGAAAAATAACCTTAAAATTTAAAATCAATAAAATTTGCAAGTTTCACGTTCAGTGCCCTAAAACCTGGAAATTGACAACAGAATATGTTAGAGTTCTGTGTTATGGTCAATGCCCATTAAAACAGAAATTGCCAAGAAAATTTACTAAAACTTCCTATCCTATGGTCAATACCCATTAAGAAGAAAATATGAAGTAAAGAAAAAAAAAATACTTACAGATCAATACTCCTGTATGTAGATGAAGATTCTTTCGCACTAAAGGTCAATACCCTTTAAGTTTAGGAGCAGAGTTCTTGCTAGGTAAATTCCCAAAGCAGGGCCAATAAAAATATTGATAATTTAATAATGTTCAGAAGAATTCCTAAAGCAATCAACAATATTTTGCTAAATGTGGATGGAATAGAACGATTGGTTTTTGGAAGAACACGCAAAGTTTTATCATTCAAAATTTTATTTATTAATTCAATATGAAAACAATTCAAATAATCTTTGAAAATAATAATTGAATGTTAAATCAAGCAAACTAATTAATTGAAAATAAAAACAATTCAAAGAAATTTTTGAACAAATAATAATTAAATGATAAATAAAGTAAACTATTCAATTAAATTAAGGGATATAGCAAAAAAAAAACAATTAAGCAAATTAAATCAAAAAACAAAGCAAGTGAAATCAAAATCAAGAAAACTGAGAAATAACTACATGTTTAAGTTTCATAATAATATTCAAAAATTAATCAAACTAATAATTAAATGATAATTTTCAAAAATTAAATAATAAATTAAATTGAAAAGGATGACCAAATGAAGGTTTTGACCAATATGATAAATATTCCTGTAAAGAGTAAAAAATTAGTAGTTATAAGATAGTAATACTGAAACTATATCATTCAAATTTTGAACAGAATTAGTGTTCAAAATTTCAAGTAGTAGTTAACAAAGGTTAGGTAAAGTTTTGATTTTATGATATGTTACAATATTTATGACAGATTTTACCTTAACAATGAATGAATTTTGTTCGAATGAGTTATACTGATTACTAGAAGAAGAAATAAACAAGTGAGCGTTATCAGTTGAGGTGAAGCTAACTAAGTAAGCCTAATCAGTTGAAGTGAAGTGAAGCAACTGAGCTTAATCATTTGAACTGAAGTGAAGCAAGTGAGGTCTATTAGTTGAAGTAAGGCTAGTTAAGTGAGCGTTATCTGTTGAGGTGAAGCTAACTAAGTAAGCCCAATCAGTTGAATGAAGCTAACTAAGTGAGCCCAATCAGTTGAAGTGGAGTGAAGCAACTGAGCTTAATCAATTGAAATGAAATGGAACGATCTCTTAAGCAATCAAGAATATTTTGCTAAATGTACATGGATTAGAACGATTAGGTTTTTGAAAGAAAACTCAAAGTTTTATCATTCAAAATTTTATTTATTAATTCAATATACAATTCAAATAAACTTTCAAAATAATAATTGAATGTTAAATCAAGCAAACTAATTAATTGAAAATAAAAACAATTCAAATAAATTTTTGAACGAATAATAATTAAATGATACATAAAGCAAACTAATTACAAAATTTAAGGATACAGCAAAAAAAAAACAATTAAGCAAATTAAATCAAAAAACAAAGCAAATGAAATCAAAATAAACTAAGAAATAACTACATGTTAAATTTTCAAAATAATAATCAAAACTAAATCAAACTAATAATTAAATGATAACTTTCAAAAATTAAATAATAAATTAAATTCAAAAGGATGACCAAATGATGGTATTGACTAAGATGATAAATATTCCTGTAAAGAGTAAAATATTAGTAGTTATAGGATAGTAATACTGAAACTATATCATTCAAATTTTATACAGAATTAGTGTTCAAAATTTCAAGTAGTAGTTAACAAAGGTTAGGTAAAGTCTTGACCTTATGATATGTTACAATATTTATGGCAGATTGTACCTTAACAATGGATGAATTTTGTTCGAATGAATTATACTGATTACTAGCAGAAGAAATAAACAAGTTAGCGTTATCAGTTGAAGTGAAGCTAACTAAGTGAGTCCAATCAGTTGAAGAACATGGATTAGAACGATTAAGTTTTTTGAAAGAAAACGCAAAGTTCTATCATTCAAAATTGTATTTATTAATTCAATATGAAAACAATTCAAATACATTTTTGAACTAATAATAATTAAATAATTAATAAAGTAAACTAATTAATTAAATAAAAGGATACAGCAAAAAAAAAACAATTAAGCAAATTAAATCAAAAAACAAACCAAGTGAAATCAAAATAAAGACAACTAAGAAATAACTACATGATAAATTTTCATAATAATAATCAAAAATAAATCAAACTAATAACTAAATGATAATTTTCAAAAATTAAATAATAAATTAAATTAAAAAGGATGACCAAATGGTGGTATTGACTAAGATGATAAATATTCCTGTTAAGAGTTAAATATTAGTAGTTATAAGATAGTAATGCTGAAACTATATCATTCCAATTTTATACATTATTAATGTTCAAATTTTCAAATATTAGTTAATAAAAGTTAGGAAAAGTTTTGACCTTATGATATGTCACAATATTAATGGCAGATTGTACCTTAATAATGGGTGACTTTTGTTCGAATGAGTTATACTGATTAATCGGAGAAGAAATAAACAAGTGAGCGTTATCAGTTGAAGTAAAGCTAACTAAGTGAGCCCAATCAGTTGAAGTGAAGTGAAGCAACCGAGCTTAATCAGTTGAAATGAATTGAAACAAGTGAGCTCTATTATTTGAAGTGAAGTCAATTAAGTGAGCCTAATCAGTTGAATTGAAGTAAAGCAACTGAGATTAAGCAAATGAAGTGAAGTTAACCAATTAAACATAATCATTTTTATAATTTCAACAAGATACTGCTATTGTAACTACCAGTCGATTTGCAAAGACCATTTATGTTAAACAATGCTGAAATCGCGGTATGTATTTGAGTGGGAAGTAAATTGAGGTTACAGTTAAATGAATTAAATTTGAAATAAGATTGAGTTTAAATTTGAATAAATTGAAATTAAATAATTTTATTTGAAAACGAAAAAGAACTCTTTAAATTAAAAGTAGAATAAATGTAGTGTTTAAAGGAGAAAAATAACCTTAAAATTTAAAATCACTAAAATTTCCAACTTTTACGTTCAGTGCCCGAAAACATGGAAATTGACAAGATAATATGTAAGAGTTCTGTGTTATCGTCAATGCCCATTTAAACAGAAATTACCAAGAAAATTTACTAAAATTTCCTATCCTATGGTCAATACCCATTAAGAAGAAAATATGAAGTAAAGAAAAAAAAAATACTTACAGATCAATACTCCTGTATGTAGATGAGGATTCTTTCGCACTAAAGGTCAATACCCTTTAAGTTTAGGAGCAGAGTTCTTGCTAGGTAAATTCCCAAAGCAGGGCCAATAAAAATATTGATAATTTAATAATGTTCAGAAGAATTCCTAAAGCAATCAAGAATATTTTGCTAAATGTGGATGGAATAGAACGATTGGTTTTTGGAAGAACACGCAAAGTTTTATCATTCAAAATTTTATTTATTAATTCAATATGAAAACAATTCAAATAAACTTCTAAAATAATAATTAAATGATAAATAAAGCAAACTAACTAATTGAAAATCAAAACAACTCAAATACATTTTTAAACTGATAATATTTAGATAAATGATGAATAAAGCAAACTAATAAATTATGGCAGATTGTACCTTAACAATGGATGAATTTTGTTCGAATGAATTATACTGATTACTAGCAGAAGAAATAAACAGATAAGCGTTATCAGTTGAAGTGAAGCTAACTAAGTGAGCCCAATCAGTTGAGGAACATGGATTAGAACGATTAGGTTTTTGAAAGAAAACGCAAAGTTTTATCATTCAAAATTTTATTTATTAATTCAATATGAAAACAATTCAAATAATCTTTGAAAATAATAATTGAATGTTAAATCAAGCAAACTAATTAATTGAAAATAAAAACAATTCAAAGAAATTTTTGAACGAATAATAATTAAATGATAAACAAAGTAAACTATTCAATTAAATTAAGGGATATAGCAAAAAAAAAACAATTAAGCAAATTAAATCAAAAAACAAAGCAAGTGAAATCAAAATCAAGAAAACTAAGAAATAACTACATGTTTAAGTTTCATAATAATATTCAAAAATTAATCAAACTAATAATTAAATGATAATTTTTAAAAATTAAATAATAAATTAAATTGAAAAGGATGACCAAATGATGGTATTGACTAAGATGACAAATATTCCTGTAAAGAGTAAAATATTAGTAGTTATAAGATAGTAATGCTGAAACTATATCATTCCAATTTTATACAGAATTAGTGTTCAAAATTTCAAGTAGTAGTTAAGAAAGGTTAGGTAAAGTCTTGACCTTATGATATGTTACAATATTTATGGCAGATTGTAGCTTAACAATGGGTGACTTTTGTTCGAATGAGTTATACTGATTAATAGCAGAAGAAATAAGCAAGTGAGCGTTATCAGTTGAAGTGAAGCTAACTAAGTGAGCCCAATCAGTTAAAGTACATGGATTAGAACGATTAGGTTTTTGAAAGAAAACGCAAAGTTTTATCATTCAAAATTTTATTTATTAATTCAATATACAATTCAAATAAACTTTCAAAATAATAATTGAATGTTAAATCAAGCAAACTAATTAATTGAAAATAAAAACAATTCAAATAAATTTTTGAACGAATAATAATTAAATGATACATAAAGCAAACTAATTACAAAATTTAAGGATACAGCAAAAAAAGCAAATTAAATCAAAAAACAAAGCAAATGAAATCAAAATAAACTAAGAAATAACTACATGTTAAATTTTCAAAATAATAATCAAAACTAAATCAAACTAATAATTAAATGATAACTTTCAAAAATTAAATAATAAATTAAATTCAAAAGGATGACCAAATGATGGTATTGACTAAGAAGATAAATATTCCTGTAAAGAGTAAAATATTAGTAGTTATAAGACAGTAATACTGAAACTATATCATTCAAATTTTGAACAGAATTAGTGTTCAAAATTCCAAGTATTAGTTAACAAAGGTTAGGTAAAGTTTTGACCTTATGATATGTTACAATATTTATGGCAGATTGTACCTTAATAATGGGTGACTTTTGTTCGAATGAGTTATACTGATTAATCGGAGAAGAAATAAACAAGTGAGCGTTATCAGTTGAAGTAAAGCTAACTAAGTGAGCCCAATCAGTTGAAGTGAAGTGAAGCAACCGAGCTTAATCAGTTGAAATGAATTGAAACAAGTGAGCTCTATTATTTGAAGTGAAGTCAATTAAGTGAGCCTAATCAGTTGAATTGAAGTAAAGCAACTGAGATTAAGCAAATGAAGTGAAGTTAACCAATTAAACATAATCATTTTTATAATTTCAACAAGATACTGCTATTGTAACTACCAGTCGATTTGCAAAGACCATTTATGTTAAACAATGCTGAAATCGCGGTATGTATTTGAGTGGGAAGTAAATTGAGGTTACAGTTAAATGAATTAAATTTGAAATAAGATTGAGTTTAAATTTGAATAAATTGAAATTAAATAATTTTATTTGAAAACGAAAAAGAACTCTTTAAATTAAAAGTAGAATAAATGTAGTGTTTAAAGGAGAAAAATAACCTTAAAATTTAAAATCACTAAAATTTCCAACTTTTACGTTCAGTGCCCGAAAACATGGAAATTGACAAGATAATATGTAAGAGTTCTGTGTTATCGTCAATGCCCATTTAAACAGAAATTACCAAGAAAATTTACTAAAATTTCCTATCCTATGGTCAATACCCATTAAGAAGAAAATATGAAGTAAAGAAAAAAAAAATACTTACAGATCAATACTCCTGTATGTAGATGAGGATTCTTTCGCACTAAAGGTCAATACCCTTTAAGTTTAGGAGCAGAGTTCTTGCTAGGTAAATTCCCAAAGCAGGGCCAATAAAAATATTGATAATTTAATAATGTTCAGAAGAATTCCTAAAGCAATCAAGAATATTTTGCTAAATGTGGATGGAATAGAACGATTGGTTTTTGGAAGAACACGCAAAGTTTTATCATTCAAAATTTTATTTATTAATTCAATATGAAAACAATTCAAATAAACTTCTAAAATAATAATTAAATGATAAATAAAGCAAACTAACTAATTGAAAATCAAAACAACTCAAATACATTTTTAAACTGATAATATTTAGATAAATGATGAATAAAGCAAACTAATAAATTATGGCAGATTGTACCTTAACAATGGATGAATTTTGTTCGAATGAATTATACTGATTACTAGCAGAAGAAATAAACAGATAAGCGTTATCAGTTGAAGTGAAGCTAACTAAGTGAGCCCAATCAGTTGAGGAACATGGATTAGAACGATTAGGTTTTTGAAAGAAAACGCAAAGTTTTATCATTCAAAATTTTATTTATTAATTCAATATGAAAACAATTCAAATAATCTTTGAAAATAATAATTGAATGTTAAATCAAGCAAACTAATTAATTGAAAATAAAAACAATTCAAAGAAATTTTTGAACGAATAATAATTAAATGATAAACAAAGTAAACTATTCAATTAAATTAAGGGATATAGCAAAAAAAAAACAATTAAGCAAATTAAATCAAAAAACAAAGCAAGTGAAATCAAAATCAAGAAAACTAAGAAATAACTACATGTTTAAGTTTCATAATAATATTCAAAAATTAATCAAACTAATAATTAAATGATAATTTTTAAAAATTAAATAATAAATTAAATTGAAAAGGATGACCAAATGATGGTATTGACTAAGATGACAAATATTCCTGTAAAGAGTAAAATATTAGTAGTTATAAGATAGTAATGCTGAAACTATATCATTCCAATTTTATACAGAATTAGTGTTCAAAATTTCAAGTAGTAGTTAAGAGAGGTTAGGTAAAGTCTTGACCTTATGATATGTTACAATATTTATGGCAGATTGTAGCTTAACAATGGGTGACTTTTGTTCGAATGAGTTATACTGATTAATAGCAGAAGAAATAAGCAAGTGAGCGTTATCAGTTGAAGTGAAGCTAACTAAGTGAGCCCAATCAGTTAAAGTACATGGATTAGAACGATTAGGTTTTTGAAAGAAAACGCAAAGTTTTATCATTCAAAATTTTATTTATTAATTCAATATACAATTCAAATAAACTTTCAAAATAATAATTGAATGTTAAATCAAGCAAACTAATTAATTGAAAATAAAAACAATTCAAATAAATTTTTGAACGAATAATAATTAAATGATACATAAAGCAAACTAATTACAAAATTTAAGGATACAGCAAAAAAAAAACAATTAAGCAAATTAAATCAAAAAACAAAGCAAATGAAATCAAAATAAACTAAGAAATAACTACATGTTAAATTTTCAAAATAATAATCAAAACTAAATCAAACTAATAATTGAATGATAACTTTCAAAAATTAAATAATAAATTAAGTAAATTCAAAAGGATGACCAAATGATGGTATTGACTAAGAAGATAAATATTCCTGTAAAGAGTAAAATATTAGTAGTTATAAGACAGTAATACTGAAACTATATCATTCAAATTTTGAACAGAATTAGTGTTCAAAATTTCAAGTAGTACTCAACAAAGGTTAGGTAAAGTTTTGACCTTATGATACGTTACAAAATTTATGGCAGATTGTACCTTAACAATGGATGAATTTTGTTCGAATGAGTTATACTGATTAATAGCAGAAGAAATAAACATTAAAATTGAAATTAAATAATTTTATTTAAAAACGAAAAAGAACTCTTTAAATTTAAAGTAGAATAAATGTTGTGTTTAAAGGAGAAAAATAACCTTAAAATTTAAAATCAATAAAATTTGCAAGTTTCACGTTCAGTGCCCTAAAACCTGGAAATTGACAACAGAATATGTTAGAGTTCTGTGTTATGGTCAATGCCCATTAAAACAGAAATTGCCAAGAAAATTTACTAAAACTTCCTATCCTATGGTCAATACCCATTAAGAAGAAAATATGAAGTAAAGAAAAAAAAAATACTTACAGATCAATACTCCTGTATGTAGATGAGGATTCTTTCGCACTAAAGGTCAATACCCTTTAAGTTTAGGAGCAGAGTTCTTGCTAGGTAAATTCCCAAAGCAGGGCCAATAAAAATATTGATAATTTAATAATGTTCAGAAGAATTCCTAAAGCAATCAACAATATTTTGCTAAATGTGGATGGAATAGAACGATTGGTTTTTGGAAGAACACGCAAAGTTTTATCATTCAAAATTTTATTTATTAATTCAATATGAAAACAATTCAAATAAACTTCTAAAATAATAATTAAATGATAAATAAAGCAAACTAACTAATTGAAAATCAAAACAACTCAAATAAATTTTTGAACGAATAATAATTAAATGATAAATAAAGAAAACTAGTTAATTAAATTAAGGGATATAGCAAACAAAAAAACAATTAAGCAAATTAAATCAAAAAACAAACCAAATGAAATCAATATAAAGAAAACTAAGAAATAACTACATGTTAAATTTTCAAAATAATAATCAAAAATTAATCAAACTAATAATTAAATGATAATTTTCAAAAATTAAATAATAAATTAAATTGAAAAGGATGACCAAATGAAGGTTTTGACCAATATGATAAATATTCCTGTAAAGAGTAAAAAATTAGTAGTTATAAGATAGTAATACTGAAACTATATCATTCAAATTTTGAACAGAATTAGTGTTCAAAATTTCAAGTAGTAGTTAACAAAGGTTAGGTAAAGTTTTGATTTTATGATATGTTACAATATTTATGACAGATTTTACCTTAACAATGAATGAATTTTGTTCGAATGAGTTATACTGATTACTAGAAGAAGAAATAAACAAGTGAGCGTTATCAGTTGAGGTGAAGCTAACTAAGTAAGCCTAATCAGTTGAAGTGAAGTGAAGCAACTGAGCTTAATCATTTGAACTGAAGTGAAGCAAGTGAGGTCTATTAGTTGAAGTAAGGCTAGTTAAGTGAGCGTTATCTGTTGAGGTGAAGCTGACTAAGTAAGCCCAATCAGTTGAATGAAGCTAACTAAGTGAGCCCAATCAGTTGAAGTGAAGTGAAGCAACTGAGCTTAATCAATTGAAATGAAATGGAACGATCTCTTAAGCAATCAAGAATATTTTGCTAAATGTACATGGATTAGAACGATTAGGTTTTTGAAAGAAAACGCAAAGTTTTATCATTCAAAATTTTATTTATTAATTCAATATGAAAACAATTCAAATAAATTTTTAAAATAATAATTAAATGATAAATAAAGCAAACTAAATAATTGAAAATCAAAATAACGCAAATAAAAATTTAAACTGATAATATTTAGATAAATGATAAATAAAGCAAACTAATTAATAAAATTAAAGGAAACAGCAAAAAAAAACAATTAAGCAAATTAAATCAAAAAACAAACCAAGTGAAATCAAAATAAAGAAAACTAAGAAATAACTACATGTTAAATTTTCAAAATAATAATCAAAAATTAATCAAACTAATAATTAAATGATAATTTTCAAAAATTAAATAATAAATTCAATTGAAAAGGATGACCAAATGATGGTATTGACTAAGATGATAAATATTCCTGTTAAGAGTTAAATATTAGTAGTTATAAGATAGTAATGCTGAAACTATATCATTCCAATTTTATACATTATTAATGTTCAAATTTTCAAATATTAGTTAATAAAAGTTAGGAAAAGTTTTGATCTTATGATATGTTACAATATATATGGCAGTTTGTACCTTAACAATGGATGAAATTTGTTCGAATGAGTTATACTGATTACTAGCAGAAGAAATAAATAAGTGAGCGTTATGAGTTGAAGTGAAGCTAACTAATTGAGCCCAATCAGTTGAAGTACAAGGATTAGAACGATTAGGTTTTTGAAAGAAAACGCAAAGTTTTATCATTCAAAATTTTATTTATTAATTCAATATGAAAACAATTCAAATAAACTTCTAAAATAATAATTAAATGATAAATCAAGCAAACTAATTAATTAAAAATCAAAACAATTGAAATAAATTTAATATCTAATAATAATTAAATGATGAATAAAGCAAACTAATTAATTAAATTAAAGGATACAGCAAAAAAAAAACAATTAAGTAAATTATATCAAAAAACAAAGCAATTGAAATCAAAATAAAGAAAACTAAGAAATAACTACATGTTAAATTTTCAAAATAATAACCAAACTAAATCAAACTAATAATTAAATCATAATTTTCAAAAATTAGATAATAAATTAAATTCAAAAGGATGACCAAATGATGGTATTGACTAAGATGATAAATATTCCTCTAAAGAGTAAAATATTAGTAGTTATAAGATAGTAATGCTGAAACTATATCATTCCAATTTTGTACAGAATTAGTGTTGAATATTTCAAGTATAGTTAACAAATGTTAGGTAAAGTTTTGACCCTATGATATGTTACAATGTTTATGGCAGATTGTACCTTAACAATGGGTGACTTTTGTTCGAATCAGTTATTCTGATTAATAGCAGAAGAAATAAACAAGTGAGCGTTATCAGTTGAAGTGAAGCTAACTAATTGAGCCCAATCAGTTGAAGTACAAGGATTAGAACGATTAGGTTTTTGAAAGAAAACGCAAAGTTTTATCATTCAAAATTTTATTTATTATTTCAATATGAAAACAATTCAAATAAACTTTTAAAATCATAACTAAATAATATATAAAGCAAACTAAAGAATTAAAAATCCAAACAACTCGAATAAATTTTTAAACTAATAATAATTAGATAAATAATAAATAAAGCAAACTAATTATTTACATTAAAGGATACTGCAAAAAAAAAAAATTAAGCAAATTTAATAAAAAAACAAAGCAAGTAAAATCAAAATAAAGACAACTAAGAAATAACTACATGTTAAATTTTCATAATAATAATCAAAAATTAATCAAACTAATAATTAAATGATAATTTTCAAAAATTAAATAATAAATTAAATTGAAAAGGATAACCATATGATGGTATTGACTAAGATGATAAATATTCCTGTAAAGAGTTAAATATTAGTAGTTATAAGATAATAATGCTGAAACTATATCATTCCAATTTTATACATTATTAGTGTTCAAATTTTCAAATATTAGTTAATAAAAGTTAGGAAAAGTTTTGACCTTATGATATGTTACAATATATATGGCAGTTTGTACCTTAACAATGGATGAATTTTGTTCGAATGAGTTGTACTGATTACTAGCAGAAGAAATAAATAAGTGAGCGTTATCAGTTGAAGTGAAGCTAACTAATTGAGCCCAATCAGTTGAAGTACATGGATTAGAACGATTATGTTTTTGAAAGAAAACGCAAGGTTTTATCATTCAAAATTTTATTCATTAATTCAATATGAAAACAATTCAAATAAACTTTTAAAATCATAACTAAATAATATATAAAGCAAACTAAAGAATTAAAATCCAAACAACTCAAATAAATTTTTAAACTAATAATAATTAGATAAATAATAAATAAAGCAAACTAATTATTTACATTAAAGGATACTGCAAAAAAAAAACAATTAAGCAAATTTAATCAAAAAACAAAGCAAGTGAAATCAAAATAAAGACAACTAAGAAATAACTACATGTTAAATTTTCATAATAATAATCAAAAATTAATCAAACTAATAATTAAATGATAATTTTCAAAAATTAAATAATAAATTAAATTGAAAAGGATAACCAAATGATGGTATTGAATAAGATGATAAATATTCCTGTAAAGAGTAAAATATTAGTAGTTATAAGATAATAATGCTGAAACTATATCATTCCAATTTTGTACAGAATTAGTGTTCAAAATTTCAAGCATTAGTTAATAAAGGTTAGGAAAAGTTTTGAGCTTATGATATGTTACAATATTTATGGAAGATTGTACCTTAGCAATGGGTGACTTTTGTTCGAATGAGTTATTCTGATTAATAGCAGAAGAAATAAACAAGTGAGCGTTATCAGTTGAAGTGAAGCTAACTAAGTGAGCCCAATCAGTTGAAGTACATGGATTAGAACGATTAGGTTTTTGAAAGAAAACGCAAAGTTTTATCATTCAAAATTTTATTTATAAATTCAATATGAAAACAATTCAAATAAACTTTCAAAATAATAATTAAATGATACATAAAGCAAACTAATTACAAAATCAAAGGATACAGCAAAAAAAAAACAATTAGGCAAATTAAATCAAAATACAAAGCAAGTGAAATCAAAATAAAGAAAACTAAGAAATAACTACATGTTAAATTTTCAAAATAATAATCAAAAATAAATCAAACTAATAATTAAATGATAACTTTCAAAAATTAAATAATAAATTAAATTCAAAAGGATGACCAAATGATGGTATTGACTAAGATGATAAATATTCCTGTTAAGAGTTAAATATTAGTAGTTATAAGATAGTAATGCTGAAACTATATCATTCCAATCTTATACATTATTAATGTTCAAATTTTCAAATATTAGTTAATAAAAGTTAGGAAAAGTTTTGACCTTATGATATGTCACAATATTAATGGCAGATTGTACCTTAAAAATGGATGAATTTTGTTCGAATGAATTATACTGATTACTAGCAGAAGAAATAAACAAGTGAGCGTTATCAGTTGAAGTGAAGCTAACTAATTGAGCCCAATCAGTTGAAGTACATGGATAAAACGATTAGGTTTTTGAAAGAAAACGCAAAGTTTTATCATTCAAAATTTTATTTATTAATTCAATATGAAAACAATTCAAATAAACTTTTAAAATAATAATTAAATGAAAAATCAAGCAAACTAATTAATTAAAAATAAAAACAATTCTAATAAATTTTTGAACGAATAATAATTAAATGATAAATAAATTAAACTAATTAATAAAATTAAATGATACAGCAAAAAAAAAAAAACAATTAAGCAAATTAAATCAAAAAACAAAGCAAGTGAAATCAAAATAAAGACAACTAAGAAATAACTACATGATAAATTTTCATAATAATAATCAAAAATATATCAAACTAATAATTAAATGATAACTTTCAAAAATTAAATAATAAATTAAATTGAAAAGGATGACCAAATGAAGGTATTGACTACGATGACAAATATTCCTGTAAAGAGTAAAATATTAGTAGTTATAAGATAGTAATGCTGAAACTATATCATTCCAATTTTGTACAGAATTAGTGCTCAAATATTTCAAGTATTAGTTAATAAAGGTTAGGAAAAGTTTTGACCTTATGATATATTACAATATTTATGGCAGATTGTACCTTAACAATAGGTGACTTTTGTTCGAATGAGTTATACTGATTACAAGCAGAAGAAATAAACAAGTGAGCGTTGTCAGTTGAATTGAAGCTAACTAAGTGAGCCCAATCAGTTGAAGTACATGGATTAGAACGATTAGGTTTTTGAAAGAAAACGCAAAGTTTTATCATTCAAAATTTTATTTATTAATTCAATATGAAAACAATTCAAATAAACTTCTAAAATAATAATTAAATGATAAATCAAGCAAACTAATTAATTAAAAATAAAAACAATTCAAATAAGTTTTGAACGAATAATAATTAAATGATAAATAAAGCAAACTAATTAATAAATTAAAGGATACAGCAAAAAAAAAACAATTAAGCAAAATAAATCAAAAAACAAAGCAAGTGAAATCAAAAAAAAGAAAACTAAGAAATAACTACATGTTAAATTTTCAAAATAATAATCAAAAATAAATCAAACTAACAATTAAATGATAATTTTCAAAAATTAAATAATAAATTAAATTGAAAAGGATGACCAAATGATGGTATTGACTATGATGATAAACATTCCTGTAAAGAGTAAAATATTAGTAGTTATAAGATAGTAATGCTGAAACTATATCATTTCAATTTTGTACAGAATTAGTGTTCAAAATTTCAAGTAGTACTTAACAAAGGTCAGGTAAAGTTTTGACCTTATGATATGTTACAATATTTATGGCAGATTGTACCTTAACAATGGGTGACTTTTGTTCGAATGAGTTATTCTGATTAATAGCAGAAGAAATAAACAAGTGAGCGTTATCAGTTGAAGTGAAGCTAACTAAGTGAGCCCAATCAGTTGAAGTACATGGATTAGAACGATTAGGTTTTTGAAAGAAAACGCGAAGTTTTATCATTCAAAATTTTATTTATTAATTCAATATGAAAACAATTCAAATAAACTTCTAAAATAATAATTAAATGATAAATCAAGCAAACTAATTATTAAAATTAAAGGATACTGCAAAAAAAAAACAATTAAGCAAATTAAATCAAAAAACAAAGCAAGTGAAATCAAAATAAAGACAACTAAGAAATAACTACATGATAAATTTTCATAATAATAATCAAAAATAAATCAAACTAATAACTAAATGATAATTTTCAAAAATTAAATAATAAATTAAATTAAAAAGGATGACCAAATGGTGGTATTGACTAAGATGATAAATATTCCTGTTAAGAGTTAAATATTAGTAGTTATAAGATAGTAATGCTGAAACTATATCATTCCAATTTTATACATTATTAATGTTCAAATTTTCAAATATTAGTTAATAAAAGTTAGGAAAAGTTTTGACCTTATGATATGTCACAATATTAATGGCAGATTGTACCTTAAAAATGGATGAATTTTGTTCGAATGAATTATACTGATTACTAGCAGAAGAAATAAACAAGTGAGCGTTATCAGTTGAAGTGAAGCTAACTAATTGAGCCCAATCAGTTGAAGTACATGGATTAGAACGATTAGGTTTTTGAAAGAAAACGCAAAGTTTTATCATTCAAAATTTTATTTATTAATTCAATATGAAAACAATTCAAATAAACTTTTAAAATAATAATTAAATGATAAATCAAGCAAACTAATTAATTAAAAATCAAAACAATTCTACTAAAGTTTTGAACGAATAATAATTAAATGATAAATAAAGCAAACTAATTAATAAAATTAAAGGATACAGCAAAAAAAAAAACAATTAAGCAAATTAAATCAAAAAACAAAGCAACTGATATCAAAATAAAGAAAACTTAGAAATAACTACATGATAAATTTTCATAATAATAATCAAAAATATATCAAACTAATAATTAAATGATAACTTTCAAAAATTAAATAATAAATTAAATTGAAAAGGATAACCAAATGATGGTATTGACTTATATGATAAATATTCCTGTAAAGAGTAAGATATTAGTAGTTATAAGATAGTAATGCTGAAACTATATTATTCCAATTTTGTACAGAATTAGTGTTCCACATTTCAAGTATTAGTTAAAAAAGGTTAGGTAAAGTTTTGACCTTATGATACGTTACAATATTTATGGCAGATTGTACTTTAACAATGGCTGAATTTTGTTCGAATGAGTTATACTGATTACTAGCAGAAGAAATAAACAAGTGAGCGTTATCAGTTTAGGTGAAGCTAACTAAGTAAGCCTAATCAGTTGAACTGAAGTGAAGCAACTGAGGCTAATCAGTTAAAGTGAAGTGAAGCAACTGAGCCTAAAAAAATTGAAGTGAAGTTAAACAATTAAACCTAATCAGTTCAATAATTTCAACAAGATACTGCTATTGTAACTACCAGTCGATTTGCAAAGACCATTAATGTTGAACATTGCTGCAATCACGTTACATATTTGAGTGGAAATCGAACTGAGGTTACAGTTTAATGTATTAAAGTTGAAATAAGATTGAGTTTAAATTTTAATAAATTGAAATTAAATAATTGTATTTGAAAACGGAAAACAACTCTTTAAATTCAAAGTAGAATAAATGTTGTGTTTAAAGGAGAAAAATCACTTTAAAATTTGAAATCACTAAAATTTCCAAGTTTTACGGTCAGTGCCCGAAAACATGGAAATTGACAAGAGAATATTTCAGAGTTCTGTGTTATCGTCAATGCACATTAAAACAGAAATTGCGAAAAAAATTCCCTAACAATTTTCTATCTTATGGTCAATGCCCATTTAAACAGAAATTACCAAGAAAATTCACTAAAATTTACTATCCTATGGTCAAAACCCATTAAGGAGAAAATATGAAGTAAAGAAAAAAAAATACTTACAGATCATTACTCCTGTATGTAGATGAGGATTCTTTCGCACTAAAGGTCAATACCCTTTAAGTTTAGGAGGAGACTTCATGCTAGGTCAACTCCCAAAGCAGGACGAATGAAAATATTACCAATTAAATAATTGTCAGAAGAACCCCTTAAGCAATCAACAATATTTTGCTTAATGTACATGGAATAGAACGATTGGTTTTTGTAAGTACACGCAAAATTTTATCAATTAAAATTTTATTTATTAATTCAATATGAAAACAATTCAAATAAACTTTTAAAATAATAATTAGATGATAAATAAAGCAAACTATCTAATTGAAAATCAAAACAACTCAAATAAATTTTTAAACTAATAATAATTAGATAAATAATAAATAAAGCAAACTAATTAATAAAATTAAAGGATATAGCAAAAAAAAAAACAATTAAGCAAATTAAATCAAAAAACAAAGCAAGTGAAATCAAAATAAAGTAAACTAAGAAGTAACTACATGTTAAATTTTCAGAATAATAATCAAAAATAAATCAAACTAATAATTAAATGATAATTTTCAAAAATTAAATAATAAATTAAATTCAAAAGGATGACCAAATGATGGTATTGACTAAGATGATAAATATTCCTGTAAAGAGTAAAATATTAGTAGTTTTAAGATAGTAATACTGAAACTATATCATTCAAATTTTGAACAGAATTAGTGTTCAAAATTTCAAGTAGTACTTAACAAAGGTTAGGTAAAGTTTTGACCTTATGATATGTCACAATATTAATGGCAGATTGTACCTTAAAAATGGATGAATTTTGTTCGAATGAATTATACTGATTACTAGCAGAAGAAATAAACAAGTGAGCGTTATCAGTTGAAGTGAAGCTAACTAATTGAGCCCAATCAGTTGAAGTACAAGGATTAGAACGATTAGGTTTTTGAAAGAAAACGCAAAGTTTTATCATTCAAAATTTTATTTATTAATTCAATATGAAAACAATTCAAATAAACTTTTACAATAATAATTAGATGATAAATAAAGCAAACTATCTAATTGAAAATCAAAACAACTCAAATAAATTTTTAAACTAATAATAATTAGATAAATAATAAATAAAGCAAACTAATTTATAAAATTAAAGGATATAGCAAAAAAAAAACAATTAAGCAAATTAAATCAAAAAACAAAGCAAGTGAAATCAAAATAAAGTAAACTAAGAAGTAACTACATGTTAAATTTTCAGAATAATAATCAAAAATAAATCAAACTAATAATTAAATGATAATTTTCAAAAATTAAATAATAAATTAAATTCAAAAGGATGACCAAATGATGGTATTGACTAAGATGATAAATATTCCTGTAAAGAGTAAAATATTAGTAGTTTTAAGATACTAATACTGAAACTATATCATTCAAATTTTGAACAGAATTAGTGTTCAAAATTTCAAGTAGTACTTAACAAAGGTTAGGTAAAGTTTTGACCTTATGATATGTCACAATATTAATGGCAGATTGTACCTTAAAAATGGATGAATTTTGTTCGAATGAATTATACTGATTACTAGCAGAAGAAATAAACAAGTGAGCGTTATCAGTTGAAGTGAAGCTAACTAAGTGAGCCCAATCAGTTTAAGAACATGAATTAAAACGATTAGGTTTTTGAAAGAAAACGCAAAGTTTTATCATTCAAAATTTTATTTATTAATTCAATATGAAACTAATTCAAATAAACTTTTATAATAATAATTAAATGATAAATCAAGCAAACTAATTAATTAAAAATCAAAAAAATTCAAATACATTTTTGAACTAATAATAATTAAATGATAAATAAAGCAAACTAATTAATTATATTAAGGGATATAGCAAAAAAAAAAAACCAATTAAGCAAATTAAATCAAAAAGCAAAGCAAGTGAAATCAAAATAAAGAAAACTAAGAAATATCTACATGTTAAATTTTCAAAATAATAATCAAACTAAATCAAACTAATAATTAAATGATAATTTTCGAAAATTAAATAATAAATTAAATTCAAAAGGATGACCAAATAATGGTATTGACTAATGCCCAGTTTCTTCATGGTTCTTGATAATGATCTTCCAGATAAAGTTATACTACCGATAAATACTAAATTGGTTTTCTTCATCTATCGTACAGATAACTTATCATCAAGATAGAAATACTAATCACAGCCAATGAATAAATAACTAATAAGGAATGGCAGTATGCGTGTACATACAATATGTGTGAGCGTTGCTAAAAATAAAATACATGTATTGGTATTCTGGTTTTGAATTGTCAAAAAGTGTAAACAAGAGAAAAACCAAATTTTTAAAAGTTGAATAAAAATATGTAAACTAAATAATTAATTAAGTGATAAATTAAAAAGACTAGAAGACACTGGGGAATTTGTGTAAAGTGAAGTGAAAAAGACAATTATTAGATAAAAATATTAAAATTTTAGATATGAAGTGCTTCATTGTAGGTTGCTGCAACAAAACTCAATAGCGACGCGAAGGATTATCTTTTCACAGGTTAGTAAATTGTGTAAAATATTTTTTAGAGTATTTAATAATGAGTTTCTGTGAAAGCAAATGTGATTAAGTACCATATAATTTTATTTTGGTAGTTTAAATTTCTTTATTTTATTGTCTTTTTTTACATGTTTTCAATTGTCAAAATTAAAAAAACAGAAAAATGTGTCACCCGAAATTTTGATTTGTAATGGGGGCAAGTGGGTTTGAAGACCCAGCTTAATTCAATGTTAAATATGTAAATGCTTAAATATGTATATATATATATACGTACACTTAAATCAAATTAAAAGCATATATTATTTTTTCAGATTCCCTACGGAAGAAACTATGAGATTGCAATGGATGGAAATAATTGGTACAGATGTTCAACCTACAAGAAATACCCAATTATGTTCTGAGCATTTTCTACCCAGTGACATAATAACATTACCAGGAAGAAGGATGCTAAAGGCAACCGCTGTACCACAACTAAATTTAGGTTTAAATCAAGAAACTCCATTGGATCTTAGAGTAATACATATATTCGATAAATATGCTATTAACGTAATTGAGCAAAATTTTGATTTATCGTTTCAGGTGTTTCAAAGACTTGAAAATAGGAATATCTTAGAACAACAAGGCAAACAAGAAGAAGTTCATGTAGATTTTGGAGTAAAGTATCCTACAATGTTATATTATTTTTCAATTACTGTTAAATTCTAGTTATATTGATATTTTTTATTCATGAAAGATTTTTAAATCAAGTTGTATAATGTTTTAATAGGTTATTATATATTTATATGTATCATGTATCTATCATTAATAAATTTCAGAAAAACTAACAATAAATTGATAAATTTTTACTAACGCTTTATCTATGTTATGTCGTCTGAATGTTTATATGGCATATTTATTTGATATTATAACTAATACTATTTTTTTAATTAGGAAAAATGTCAATCCTGTGAGGCAAAAGAGAAGAGTATTAAGATCTTACAAAATAATGTAAGTAGAATAAAGAGGCAGTTAGGCGCGAAAAATAGAAATATAAAACGTCTGCAACAAAAGGTTTATCGTAGAAATATAAAAACCGTGAAGTTAACTAAAGTTTTAAATGATTTAAAAGAAAGAAACCTGATGGGTGAAGAATTAAATGAAGTACTTAATAAGATAAGCGGTGCGAATAGGAAAATTTTTGAAACCGAATTATTCAAATATAAAAATTTGAAACAAAAAAAAGAGTATAGTTTAGAAATTCGTGCTTTCGCCCTGAATCTTAATTTTATATCGCCAAAAGCTTATGAATACGTTAGAACTACTTTCAACACTTGTTTACCTAACAGTAGGACTATAAGAAGATGGTACGAGACAGTGGGTTGTAATCCTGGACTTACAACAGAATCTTTCGCAACAATTAAGAATGTAGTAAATGCTGCTGCGCAAGATAATCGGAAAATATTTGTTCAAATTGTTTTCGATGAAATATATATTAGACAACATATTGATTGGGATGGTGAAAAACCTATAGGTTTTGTAGATGTAGGTGATGGCGGGAATAGTAGCACGTTGGCGACACAAATTTTAGTTATTTTAGCAGTTTGTGTAAATCAAGCTTGGAAAATACCACTAGCTTATTTTCCGATTGTGTCAATGACTGCAGAACAAAGGAAAAATATTTTACTTTTATGTATACATAATTTATTGCAAACAGGTGCTGAAATCATGGGTATTACGTTTGACGGTGCGAGTGTTAATTTTACGACTGCAAAGCTTCTTGGCTGCGATATAAGAAATGAAAATTCCACAGCTTTTTTTAAAATTGAAGATGAGGAAGAAAAATATATTTTGCATCCGGATCCCGTCCATATGATCAAATTAGTCCGAAACACATGGCATGATTTAGAAGTTTTACAAGATAAAGAAGGTAATGGAATTAAATGGCTGTTTCTAAAACATTTATCAGACCTACAAGAAAGAGAAGGGCTGCACTTGGGTAATAAATTGAAAAAATCACATTTATTTTTTGGAAATAAGAAAATGAAAGTGAAACTAGCTGTGCAACTTTTGAGTAGGTCTGTAGCTGATGCTATAGACTTTTGTAGAGAAGTACTCAAACTTGATCAATTCAACGGTAGTGAACCTACAACACAGTTTATACGAATTTTTTACAACATTTTTGATATACTGAATAGTAGAAAAATTTCTGAATATGAATACCAGAAAAAAGCTTTATGTAGAAATAATTTCCCACTTCTAAATCGATCTACTCTGGAAGCAGTAGAATATATATCCAAACTGTCAGATAGATTTGGCTCATTAATTGTTAAAGGCTCAAGAAATACTGGTTTTGTTGGCTTGATGCGAGCTTTGAGGAATATAATTGTATTATATGAAAGATTTATAGAGACCGATAAATTATCATTTATTCCTCTCTATAAAATAAATCAAGACCATATAGAGTTGTTCTTTTCCTCTATTCGGATGGGGCTGGGTAACAACAACAATCCATCAGTTCAGCAGTTTAAATCAAGATATAAGAGGCTCCTTTTTCGATGTCAGTTGAGAGAAGGTGGTATGGGAAATTGTATCCTATTAGAAGAAATAGGTTTGTTGAGCGCCAAGCCAACTGATCCATTAAATGAAATAAATTTAACTGCTGAAAGATCTCAGATGATTAGCGAGGAATTTGAAGACACTTCATCAAACTTAAACATGCCCAAAGAATTAGGTGAAATGTGGTTTCTAGAGGAACATAGTTACGCCCAAGAGCCAAGTGTCACCTTATATAGAGCATGTTGTTGAGTATATAGCAGGCTTTGTAGTATACTCTGTGAATAAATTTCTTCATTGTTTTGATTGTTTAGCTGTCTTAACAAGTGTGGCAGAAAGTAGTTCACTAATAACTTATAAAAGCAGAGGCTATTTGAAACATCCTTCACAAAGTGTGGTTGCTATATGTTTAAAAGTCGAAAAAGAACTGCGAAGAGCAATAAATTTATATGAAAACAGCAACTCAATTTTAAATAAGAATGAATATAAAAAGTTGCTGCT
Source organism: Bombylius discolor (assembly GCA_939192795.1). Classification (NCBI taxonomy): domain Eukaryota; kingdom Metazoa; phylum Arthropoda; class Insecta; order Diptera; family Bombyliidae; genus Bombylius; species Bombylius discolor. The sequence goes on from OW584239.1 coordinate 25,815,991, forward strand.
AATACTTCAAAAGAATTTTATAGGGAAAAATTTGTTTGAAGAAGCGAAATCACATATGATAGAGAGAAAACATTATGTCCCTATGTTAAAACTCATTTCAGAAAGATACCTTAAAACTCGATATCATTTTATATCAAAAAAATTGTCTGAAAAAATATCCATTAGACAAAAATTTACTAAATTAATTTTATTTAAAGGCGTGTGATATAATAAATTATTTTAATTAAAAATGCGTGTTTTATTTATATTTTTTTAATTTATTCTAAAAAAAAACAAAACATATTTTCCCAAAAGACCTCAAAAATTTTTTTTTTATCTTTTTTTAACGCCTGCCATGGAACATTTTTGAAGTATTTTTAATGTATTTGTTAACCACAAACACCATTCAAAATTGGCTACGTTTTTTGATTCAAATGTCCATTCCTTATTAGTTATTTGTTCATTGATCACAGCCCTGAAAATGTAAATGCCGAATGTCCGAATGCTAAATGAAGCCAACTTCATGAATAATTTTGAATGGTTAAATGCTAAATGAAGCCAACTTCATAGTTAATTTTGAATAATTTCAAATTTTCAAGTATGGCGTTAAATAACAATCATTATTTTTATTATCAGTGACCAGTGAACATATTAGTTAAAAGTGTTAAATATTAAAACAATTTGAAAAAAAGTGATAAATATGAAAAAAAAAAAGTGGAAATAATAGAAAAAAAAGAGCAGTGAATTTCACGAAAAGTGAAATAGAACTTTTAATAGACATTTGTATAAAAGAAAAGGATATTATTGAAAATAAAAAAACAGACAGTACCTCTTGGAAAACAAAAAATAGTGCGTGGGAAAAAATTACTGAAAAATTTAATGCATCTTCAGGAAACTTTCCAAGGAGCTCTAAAACAATTAGAGCTAAATACGATGGGTTGAAAAAAGAATTAAGAAAAAAGTGCTCTACGTTAAGATTATCTCTTAACAAAACAGGTGGTGGTCCGTGTGAAGCTAAGGATTTGCAGCCATATGAAGAGAAATTATTGGCTGTATCCAGTATATCAATGATAGGACTAAAATCTAGATTCGATAACGACAATGAAGGTAATAATATCAATTAATTTTTATACGTACAATATAAACCAATAAATATATTTTACAAATATTATTCTTTCTTTTCGTTTTAAAGATGAAGAGCATACAAAAAAATTAAATGAAAGAATAATGCTAGAGGAATTGGAATTGGAAATGAGGGAAGAGGAATTGGGAATGAGAGAAGAGGAATTGGGGATGACAGAAGAGGACTTGAGAGTACCAGAGCCTCAACAAGAATACGACTTGCTAATGCCATCAACAAGTCGTGCCGCCGCTGCAAGAGAAGAGAATTTACAAAAAAAACGAAAAGGTAACTATTAACGACGTCAAGGCAGTAAATTTAAAAATTTAAATATTTTTGTTCGAAAACTTTTATTGAAATAATTTTTATTTACAGAGGACACCACCAATAGAACATCAAATCAAAAAAAAATCAAAAAGGACTTGGGGTCTTTAAAACAAAATGTCTTAGAACTACAACAAAAGTTCTTTGAACAAGAAATTAAAGACAGACAAAGGATAAATGAACTTCAAATAAAGAATTTGGAATTAGATTTAGAAATTAAAAAAATACAACTTGAAAAATTAAAAAAAAAAGAATAAAATAATATATTGTTAAGTATACATATAATTACAATTGTTTTAAATTTTTACTAATTATACATAAGATTGTGAATTCTACTCCACTTCATTATGAATCTGCTTTTAGTTGGTTGATTTTTTAAAATTTAAATAATTTCATATGAAAACATATGTAAATACGAATGACTTCAAAGCAATTTAAAGCTGCAGACCATTACTCATATTCTAAAAACAGAGAAAAATAAAAACTTCACTCAAAAAATTATTATTATAAATTTTACCTCGAAAAGTAGTCTTCTATAAGGCGACGTCTTACGATATCTCTTTCAGCTGATGTAATGTGAATCGTATTATGTGGTTCATCTTGAATATCTTCAAAATGTGTTTCTTGTAATACGGGTGGTTCTTCTTCCAATTGATCCCTTGCAAAATTGCCCAATATTGCAGTTGCAACTATAATATCTTGAATTGTTTCTACTTTCAACTTCATGCCAACACTTAAAACGGGAAAACGACGTTTCAAGACTCCAAAATAACGTTCAATTATATTCCTGGTCCTTATATGAATATAATTATAGCGACCTTCACTTGGAGTAATTGGATTGAGCAATGGTAATTTTGAAGGGGGTAACCATTATCGCCCAGTAAAATCCCATTGTTAAATTGGTTATTCTCAAATTTTCTATGTAAACTAATATGACTGAATATTGTAGAATCGTGAGCAGATCCTGGCCACCTTGCAACAATATCAATTGCTTTCAAATTATGATCACACACAACTTGCACATTCAATGAAAAATATCCCTTTCTATTTCTGAAGTTTTCAGCAGAATCTCCTCCTGGAGATTGTATTCTTATATGAGTACAATCAATACATCCAATTACTCTAGGAAATTTGTGCATACAGTAAAATCCTTGTTGTATCACTTGAATTTCGGCCAAGTTTCTTGGCATTTTTATTGATTCTGGACGAAGGGAAGCAATAATTATTGACACTTTTTTAACTATTCGGGAGAATGTAGACACTCCAACACCAAAGAAGTCTCCGTTCACTCGTAGAAAACTACCGGTTGCATAAAACCTCAATGCTAATAATAATTGATTTAATGGCGACAATGCTCTTCTCCTTAAAATAAATATAAAAATAATTTTTCATGTTAAGATATTTTTCAAACATAAATGTGTTTACAATATTTTATCTATTGTGATTGTCGATTCATTATCAACTTATTTTTGTTTGGCAAAATGTATCACATTACAAAATATAAATTACAATGAATATAATCGATCGATGATCACATTATGAATTTTAATTTTCAATTAATTTTACTTACTTATTTCCAACTTATTAACAACTGATTTTCAATTTTATTGAATAACATCATAAATGTACGTTTTTGCAAGCGAAAACGAGAAAAAAATTCTATGTCATCCCAATAATTGAAATGATTTACTCGACCTCGTAAAGTGTATGGTCTTCTTGAAATTTCCACTTCATCATTATCATCACTATCGATATCAAAAATATTGATATTATGAATAAAAATATCCATAATCACTGTTAATAAAATAAAATCCTAATAAAAAAATATATAAACACTCAAAATTTAAAAACAACTACAACTTTAGCTGTCAAACTTATTTTTCTCCAGTTCTTCGAAATCATACAATAGTGCTGTAGTCAAAACATTTTTAATTATCAAAGATATCCGATACCATCATCACCAGATAACTTTATCCTCTTGATAAGTCTTATTTGATAGTGAAGAAAACCAAATCCTTGATTTATCCTCAGTATAAGATTATCATCAAGATATTTAGACCTGAAGAAATTGGGCATAAGATGATAAATATTCCTGTAAAGAGTAAAATATTAGTAGTTATACGATAGTAATGCTGAAACTATATCATTGGGGTAATTTCTACGATACAGCAATTGCTGGACGAGTTTTTGGCGTTTTGCTTTGAACTTGCTGCGTGATGTACTCTTGCATTCACGCAATTTCCACGATACATCAATTGCTCTATCCATCAACCATCAAGCAACGATTTCTTGGCGATCGGGGTGAGGCAAATTGAGGGGTAGCACATCACTTGTGTACCAAAAATTTCATCGAGCAATTTGACATTTGCTCTATTCCTTTTTCGTAATTTTTTCAACTCTGCTTTATTTCTTCTTCGATTTTGTGAAAGCAGTATTAAAAATCGTTACTTTATAAAGAGAAAAAGTAAATTCAAAAAGTGAAAAAAATTTATTTTTTTCGAAAGTGATGAAACATTGAAATAGGTGAATAAAATTTTTTTTTTAATTTTAAAATTAAATAATTTTTTTATATTTTTTATTTTTCAAATGAAAAAACAATATTTTAAGTAATTTTTTTTTTCAAATTACTTAACGTTTATTTAAATGTAAATATAAGAATATTCGAACAAAAGAAAATTTTAAAGAAGAAGCATTGGCTGTCATTTTGCTGCATGGATGATTGCTGGACTGTGTAAATCACAGAGTACATCACGCAGCAAGTTCAAAGCAAAACGCCAAAAACTCGTCCAGCAATTGCTGTATCGTATAAATTACCCCATTTACACAGTCCAGCAATCATCCATGCAGCAAAATGACAGACAATGCTTCTTCTTTAAAATTTTCTTTTGTTCGAATATTCTTATATTTACATTTAAATAAACGTTAAGTAATTTGAAAAAAAAAATTACTTAAAATATTGTTTTTTCATTTGAAAAATAAAAAATATAAAAAAATTATTTAATTTTAAAATTAAAAAAAGAATTTTATTCACCTATTTCAATGTTTCATCACTTTCGAAAAAAATAAATTTTTTTCACTTTTTGAATTTACTTTTTCTCTTTATAAAGTAACGATTTTTAATACTGCTTTCATAAAATCGAAGAAGAAATAAAGCAGAGTTGAAAAAATTACGAAAAAGGAATAGAGCAAATGTCAAATTGCTCGATGAAATTTTTGGTACACAAGTGATGTGCTACCCCTCAATTTGCCTCACCCCGATGACCAAGAAATCGTTGCTTGATGGTTGATGGATAGAGCAATTGACGTATCGTGGAAATTGCGTGATTCCAATTTTGTTCAGATTTAGTGTTCAAAATTTCAAGTATTAGTTAACAAAGGTTAGGTAAAGTTTTGACCTTATGATATGTTACAATATTTATGGCAGATTGTACCTTAACAATGGGTGACTTTTGTTCGAATGAGTTATACTGATTAATAGCAGAAGAAATAAACAAGTGAACGTTATCAGTTGAAGTGAAGCTAACTAAGTGAGCCCAATCAGTTGAAGTGAAGTGAAGCAACTGAGCTTAATCAGTTGAAATGAAGTGAAGCAACTGAGCTTAATCAGTTGAAATGAAGTGAAACAAGTGAGCTCTATTACTTGAAGTGAAGTCAATTAAGTGAGCCTAATCAGTTGAATTGAAGTGAAGCAACTGAGATTAAGGAAATGAAGTGAAGTTAAACAATTAAACATAATCATTTTTATAATTTCAACAAGATACTGCTATTGTAACTACCAGTCGATTTGCAAAGACCATTTATGTTAAACGATGCTGCAATCGCGGTATGTATTTGAGTGGGAACTAAATTGAGGTTACAGTTAAATGAATTAAATTTGTAATAATATTGAGTTTAAATTTGAATCAATTGAAATTAAATAATTTTATTTGAAAACGAAAAAGAACTCTTTAAATTAAAAGTAGAATAAATGTTGTGTTTAAAGGAGAAAAATAACTTTAAAATTTGAAATCACTACAATTTCCATGTGTTACGGCAAGTGCCCGAAAACATGGAAATTAACAAGAGAATATGTTAGAGTTCTGTGTTATGGTCAATGCCCATTAAAACAGATATTGCCAAGAAAATTCACTAAAATTTCCTATCCTATGGTCAATACCCATTAAGAAGAAAATATCAAGTGAAGAAAAAAAAAATACTTACAGATCATTACTCTTGTAAGTAGATGAGGATTCCTCCGCACTAAAGGTCAATACCATTTAAGTTTAGGAGGAGACTTCATGCTAGGTCAATTCCCAAAGCAGGACGAATGAAAATATTGCCAATTAAATAATTGTCAGAAGAATCCCTTAAGCAATCAACAATATTTTGCTTAATGTACATGGATTAGAACGATTAGGTTTTTGAAAGAAAACGCAAAGTTTTATCATTCAAAATTTTATTTATTAATTCAATATGAAAACAATTCAAATAAACTTTTAAAATAATAATTAAATGATAAATCAAGGAAACTAATTAATTAAAAATCAAAACAATTGAAATAAATTTAAAAACTAATAATAATTAAATGATGAATAAAGCAAACTAATTAATTAAATTAAAGGATACAGCAAAAAAAAACAATTAAGTAAATTATATCAAAAAGCAAAGCAAGTGAAATCAAAATGAAGAAAACTAAGAAATAACTACATGTTAAATTTTCAAAATAATAACCAAACTAAATCAAACTAATAATTAAATGATAATTTTCAAAAATTAAATAATAAATTAAATTCAAAAGGATGACCAAATGATGGTATTGACTAAGATGACAAATATTCCTGTAAAGAGTAAAATGTTAGTAGTTATAAGATAGTAATGCTGAAACTATATCATTCCAATTTTGTACAGAATTAGTGTTGAACATTTCAAGTATTAGTTAACAAATGTTAGGTAAAGTTTTGACCCTATGATATGTTACAATATTTATGGCAGATTGTACCTTAACAATGGGTGACTTTTGTTCGAATGAGTTATACTGATTAATAGCAGAAGAAATAAACAAGTGAGCGTTATCAGTTGAAGTGAAGCTAACTAAGTGAGCCCAATCAGTTGAAGTGAAGTGAAGCAACTGAGCTTAATCAGTTGAAATGAAGTGAAGCAACTGAGCTTAATCAGTTGAAATGAAGTGAAACAAGTGAGCTCTATTACTTGAAGTGAAGTCAATTAAGTGAGCCTAATCAGTTGAATTGAAGTGAAGCAACTGAGATTAAGGAAATGAAGTGAAGTTAAACAATTAAACATAATCATTTTTATAATTTCAACAAGATACTGCTATTGTAACTACCAGTCGATTTGCAAAGACCATTTATGTTAAACGATGCTGCAATCGCGGTATGTATTTGAGTGGGAACTAAATTGAGGTTACAGTTAAATGAATTAAATTTGTAATAATATTGAGTTTAAATTTGAATCAATTGAAATTAAATAATTTTATTTGAAAACGAAAAAGAACTCTTTAAATTCAAAGTAGAATAAATGTTGTGTTTAAAGGAGAAAAATAACTTTAAAATTTGAAATCACTACAATTTCCATGTGTTACGGCAAGTGCCCGAAAACATGGAAATTAACAAGAGAATATGTTAGAGTTCTGTGTTATGGTCAATGCCCATTAAAACAGATATTGCCAAGAAAATTCACTAAAATTTCCTATCCTATGGTCAATACCCATTAAGAAGAAAATATCAAGTGAAGAAAAAAAAAATACTTACAGATCATTACTCTTGTAAGTAGATGAGGATTCCTCCGCACTAAAGGTCAATACCATTTAAGTTTAGGAGGAGACTTCATGCTAGGTCAATTCCCAAAGCAGGACGAATGAAAATATTGCCAATTAAATAATTGTCAGAAGAATCCCTTAAGCAATCAACAATATTTTGCTTAATGTACATGGATTAGAACGATTAGGTTTTTGAAAGAAAACGCAAAGTTTTATCATTCAAAATTTTATTTATTAATTCAATATGAAAACAATTCAGATAAACTTTTAAAATAATAATTAAATGATAAATCAAGCAAACTAATTAATTAAAAATCAAAACAATTGAAATAAATTTAAAAACTAATAATAATTAAATGATGAATAAAGCAAACTAATTAATTAAATTAAAGGATACAGCAAAAAAAAACAATTAAGTAAATTATATCAAAAAGCAAAGCAAGTGAAATCAAAATGAAGAAAACTAAGAAATAACTACATGTTAAATTTTCAAAATAATAACCAAACTAAATCAAACTAATAATTAAATGATAATTTTCAAAAATTAAATAATAAATTAAATTCAAAAGGATGACCAAATGATGGTATTGACTAAGATGACAAATATTCCTGTAAAGAGTAAAATGTTAGTAGTTATAAGATAGTAATGCTGAAACTATATCATTCCAATTTTGTACAGAATTAGTGTTGAACATTTCAAGTATTAGTTAACAAATGTTAGGTAAAGTTTTGACCCTATGATATGTTACAATATTTATGGCAGATTGTACCTTAACAATGGGTGACTTTTGTTCGAATGATTATACTGATTACTAGCAGAAGAAATAAACAATTGAGCGTTATCAGTTGAAGTGAAGCTAACTAATTGAGCCCAATCAGTTGAAGTACAAGGATTAGAACGATTAGGTTTTTGAAAGAAAACGCAAAGTTTTATCATTCAAAATTTTATTTATTAATTCAATATGAAAACAATTCAAATAAACTTTTAAAATAATAATTAGATGATAAATAAAGCAAACTATCTAATTGAAAATCAAAACAACTCAAATAAATTTTTAAACTAATAATAATTAGATAAATAATAAATAAAGCAAACTAATTTATAAAATTAAAGGATATAGCAAAAAAAAAAACAATTAAGCAAATTGAATCAAAAAACAAAGCAAGTGAAATCAAAATAAAGTAAACTAAGAAGTAACTACATGTTAAATTTTCAGAATAATAATCAAAAATAAATCAAACTAATAAATAAATGATAATTTTCAAAAATTAAATAATAAATTAAATTCAAAAGGATGACCAAATGATGGTATTGACTAAGATGATAAATATTCCTGTAAAGAGTAAAATATTAGTAGTTTTAAGATAGTAATACTGAAACTATATCATTCAAATTTTGAACAGAATTAGTGTTCAAAATTTCAAGTAGTACTTAACAAAGGTTAGGTAAAGTTTTGACCTTATGATATGTCACAATATTAATGGCAGATTGTACCTTAAAAATGGATGAATTTTGTTCGAATGAATTATACTGATTACTAGCAGAAGAAATAAACAAGTGAGCGTTATCAGTTGAAGTGAAGCTAACTAAGTGAGCCCAATCAGTTGAAGAACATGAATTAGAACGATTAGGTTTTTGAAAGAAAACGCAAAGTTTTATCATTCAAAATTTTATTTATTAATTCAATATGAAACCAATTCAAATAAACTTTTAAAATAATAATTAAATGATAAATCAAGCAAACTAATTAATTAAAAATCAAAATAATTCAAATACATTTTTGAACTAATAATAATTAAATGATAAATAAAGCAAACTAATTAATTATATTAAGGGATATAGCAAAAAAAAAAAACCAATTAAGCAAATTAAATCAAAAAACAAAGCAAGTGAAATCAAAATAAAGAAAACTAAGAAATATCTACATGTTAAATTTTCAAAATAATAATCAAACTAAATCAAACTAATAATTAAATGATAATTTTCGAAAATTAAATAATAAATTAAATTCAAAAGGATGACCAAATAATGGTATTGACTAATGCCCAGTTTCTTCATGGTTCTTGATAATGATCTTCCAGATAAAGTTATACTACCGATAAATACTAAATTGGTTTTCTTCATCTATCGTACAGATAACTTATCATCAAGATAGAAATACTAATCACAGCCAATGAATAAATAACTAATAAGGAATGGCAGTATGCGTGTACATACAATATGTGTGAGCGTTGCTAAAAATAAAATACATGTATTGGTATTCTGGTTTTGAATTGTCAAAAAGTGTAAACAAGAGAAAAACCAAATTTTTAAAAGTTGAATAAAAATATGTAAACTAAATAATTAATTAAGTGATAAATTAAAAAGACTAGAAGACACTGGGGAATTTGTGTAAAGTGAAGTGAAAAAGACAATTATTAGATAAAAATATTAAAATTTTAGATATGAAGTGCTTCATTGTAGGTTGCTGCAACAAAACTCAATAGCGACGCGAAGGATTATCTTTTCACAGGTTAGTAAATTGTGTAAAATATTTTTTAGAGTATTTAATAATGAGTTTCTGTGAAAGCAAATGTGATTAAGTACCATATAATTTTATTTTGGTAGTTTAAATTTCTTTATTTTATTGTCTTTTTTTACATGTTTTCAATTGTCAAAATTAAAAAAACAGAAAAATGTGTCACCCGAAATTTTGATTTGTAATGGGGGCAAGTGGGTTTGAAGACCCAGCTTAATTCAATGTTAAATATGTAAATGCTTAAATATGTATATATATATACGTACACTTAAATCAAATTAAAAGCATATATTATTTTTTCAGATTCCCTACGGAAGAAACTATGAGATTGCAATGGATGGAAATAATTGGTACAGATGTTCAACCTACAAGAAATACCCAATTATGTTCTGAGCATTTTCTACCCAGTGACATAATAACATTACCAGGAAGAAGGATGCTAAAGGCAACCGCTGTACCACAACTAAATTTAGGTTTAAATCAAGAAACTCCATTGGATCTTAGAGTAATACATATATTCGATAAATATGCTATTAACGTAATTGAGCAAAATTTTGATTTATCGTTTCAGGTGTTTCAAAGACTTGAAAATAGGAATATCTTAGAACAACAAGGCAAACAAGAAGAAGTTCATGTAGATTTTGGAGTAAAGTATCCTACAATGTTATATTATTTTTCATTTACTGTTAAATTCTAGTTATATTGATATTTTTTATTCATGAAAGATTTTTAAATCAAGTTGTATAATGTTTTAATAGGTTATTATATATTTATATGTATCATATATCTATCATTAATAAATTTCAGAAAAACTAACAATAAATTGATAAATTTTTACTAACGCTTTATCTATGTTATGTCGTCTGAATGTTTATATGGCATATTTATTTGATATTATAACTAATACTATTTTTTTAATTAGGAAAAATGTCAATCCTGTGAGGCAAAAGAGAAGAGTATTAAGATCTTACAAAATAATGTAAGTAGAATAAAGAGGCAGTTAGGCGCGAAAAATAGAAATATAAAACGTCTGCAACAAAAGGTTTATCGTAGAAATATAAAAACCGTGAAGTTAACTAAAGTTTTAAATGATTTAAAAGAAAGAAATCTGATGGGTGAAGAATTAAATGAAGTACTTAATAAGATAAGCGGTGTGAATAGGAAAATTTTTGAAACCGAATTATTCAAATATAAAAATTTGAAACAAAAAAAAGAGTATAGTTTAGAAATTCGTGCTTTCGCCCTGAATCTTAATTTTATATCGCCAAAAGCTTATGAATACGTTAGAACTACTTTCAACACTTGTTTACCTAACAGTAGGACTATAAGAAGATGGTACGAGACAGTGGGTTGTAATCCTGGACTTACAACAGAATCTTTCGCAACAATTAAGAATGTAGTAAATGCTGCTGCGCAAGATAATCGGAAAATATTTGTTCAAATTGTTTTCGATGAAATATATATTAGACAACATATTGATTGGGATGGTGAAAAACCTATAGGTTTTGTAGATGTAGGTGATGGCGGGAATAGTAGCACGTTGGCGACACAAATTTTAGTTATTTTAGCAGTTTGTGTAAATCAAGCTTGGAAAATACCACTAGCTTATTTTCCGATTGTGTCAATGACTGCAGAACAAAGGAAAAATATTTTACTTTTATGTATACATAATTTATTGCAAACAGGTGCTGAAATCATGGGTATTACGTTTGACGGTGCGAGTGTTAATTTTACGACTGCAAAGCTTCTTGGCTGCGATATAAGAAATGAAAATTCCACAGCTTTTTTTAAAATTGAAGATGAGGAAGAAAAATATATTTTGCATCCGGATCCCGTCCATATGATCAAATTAGTCCGAAACACATGGCATGATTTAGAAGTTTTACAAGATAAAGAAGGTAATGGAATTAAATGGCTGTTTCTAAAACATTTATCAGACCTACAAGAAAGAGAAGGGCTGCACTTGGGTAATAAATTGAAAAAATCACATTTATTTTTTGGAAATAAGAAAATGAAAGTGAAACTAGCTGTGCAACTTTTGAGTAGGTCTGTAGCTGATGCTATAGACTTTTGTAGAGAAGTACTCAAACTTGATCAATTCAACGGTAGTGAACCTACAACACAGTTTATACGAATTTTTTACAACATTTTTGATATACTGAATAGTAGAAAAATTTCTGAATATGAATACCAGAAAAAAGCTTTATGTAGAAATAATTTCCCACTTCTAAATCGATCTACTCTGGAAGCAGTAGAATATATATCCAAACTGTCAGATAGATTTGGCTCATTAATTGTTAAAGGCTCAAGAAATACTGGTTTTGTTGGCTTGATGCGAACTTTGAGGAATATAATTGTATTATATGAAAGATTTATAGAGACCGATAAATTATCATTTATTCCTCTCTATAAAATAAATCAAGACCATATAGAGTTGTTCTTTTCCTCTATTCGGATGGGGCTGGGTAACAACAACAATCCATCAGTTCAGCAGTTTAAATCAAGATATAAGAGGCTCCTTTTTCGATGTCAGTTGAGAGAAGGTGGTATGGGAAATTGTATCCTATTAGAAGAAATAGGTTTGTTGAGCGCCAAGCCAACTGATCCATTAAATGAAATAAATTTAACTGCTGAAAGATCTCAGATGATTAGCGAGGAATTTGAAGACACTTCATCAAACTTAAACATGCCCAAAGAATTAGGTGAAATGTGGTTTCTAGAGGAACATAGTTACGCCCAAGAGCCAAGTGTCACCTTATATAGAGCATGTTGTTGAGTATATAGCAGGCTTTGTAGTATACTCTGTGAATAAATTTCTTCATTGTTTTGATTGTTTAGCTGTCTTAACAAGTGTGGCAGAAAGTAGTTCACTAATAACTTATAAAAGCAGAGGCTATTTGAAACATCCTTCACAAAGTGTGGTTGCTATATGTTTAAAAGTCGAAAAAGAACTGCGAAGAGCAATAAATTTATATGAAAACAGCAACTCAATTTTAAATAAGAATGAATATAAAAAGTTGCTGCTAATACTTCAAAAGAATTTTATAGGGAAAAATTTGTTTGAAGAAGCGAAATCACATATGATAGAGAGAAAACATTATGTCCCTATGTTAAAACTCATTTCAGAAAGATACCTTAAAACTCGATATCATTTTATATCAAAAAAATTGTCTGAAAAAATATCCATTAGACAAAAATTTACTAAATTAATTTTATTTAAAGGCGTGTGATATAATAAATTATTTTAATTAAAAATGCGTGTTTTATTTATATTTTTTTAATTTATTCTAAAAAAAAAACAAAACATATTTTCCCAAAAGACCCCAAAAATTTTTTTTTTATCTTTTTTTAACGCCTGCTATGGAACATTTTTGAAGTATTTTTAATGTATTTGTTAACCACAAACACCATTCAAAATTGGCTACGTTTTTTGATTCAAATGTCCATTCCTTATTAGTTATTTGTTCATTGATCACAGCCCTGAAAATGTAAATGCCGAATGTCCGAATGCTAAATGAAGCCAACTTCATGAATAATTTTGAATGGTTAAATGCTAAATGAAGCCAACTTCATAGTTAATTTTGAATAATTTCAAATTTTCAAGTATGGCGTTAAATAACAATCATTATTTTTATTATCAGTGACCAGTGAACATATTAGTTAAAAGTGTTAAATATTAAAACAATTTGAAAAAAAGTGATAAATATGAAAAAAAAAAAGTGGAAATAATAGAAAAAAAAGAGCAGTGAATTTCACGAAAAGTGAAATAGAACTTTTAATAGACATTTGTATAAAAGAAAAGGATATTATTGAAAATAAAAAAACAGACAGTACCTCTTGGAAAACAAAAAATAGTGCGTGGGAAAAAATTACTGAAAAATTTAATGCATCTTCAGGAAACTTTCCAAGGAGCTCTAAAACAATTAGAGCTAAATACGATGGGTTGAAAAAAGAATTAAGAAAAAAGTGCTCTACGTTAAGATTATCTCTTAACAAAACAGGTGGTGGTCCGTGTGAAGCTAAGGATTTGCAGCCATATGAAGAGAAATTATTGGCTGTATCCAGTATATCAATGATAGGACTAAAATCTAGATTCGATAACGACAATGAAGGTAATAATATCAATTAATTTTTATACGTACAATATAAACCAATAAATATATTTTACAAATATTATTCTTTCTTTTCGTTTTAAAGATGAAGAGCATACAAAAAAATTAAATGAAAGAATAATGCTAGAGGAATTGGAATTGGAAATGAGGGAAGAGGAATTGGGAATGAGAGAAGAGGAATTGGGGATGACAGAAGAGGACTTGAGAGTACCAGAGCCTCAACAAGAATACGACTTGCTAATGCCATCAACAAGTCGTGCCGCCGCTGCAAGAGAAGAGAATTTACAAAAAAAACGAAAAGGTAACTATTAACGACGTCAAGGCAGTAAATTTAAAAATTTAAATATTTTTGTTCGAAAACTTTTATTGAAATAATTTTTATTTACAGAGGACACCACCAATAGAACATCAAATCAAAAAAAAATCAAAAAGGACTTGGGGTCTTTAAAACAAAATGTCTTAGAACTACAACAAAAGTTCTTTGAACAAGAAATTAAAGACAGACAAAGGATAAATGAACTTCAAATAAAGAATTTGGAATTAGATTTAGAAATTAAAAAAATACAACTTGAAAAATTAAAAAAAAAAGAATAAAATAATATATTGTTAAGTATACATATAATTACAATTGTTTTAAATTTTTACTAATTATACATAAGATTGTGAATTCTACTCCACTTCATTATGAATCTGCTTTTAGTTGGTTGATTTTTTAAAATTTAAATAATTTCATATGAAAACATATGTAAATACGAATGACTTCAAAGCAATTTAAAGCTGCAGACCATTACTCATATTCTAAAAACAGAGAAAAATAAAAACTTCACTCAAAAAATTATTATTATAAATTTTACCTCGAAAAGTAGTCTTCTATAAGGCGACGTCTTACGATATCTCTTTCAGCTGATGTAATGTGAATCGTATTATGTGGTTCATCTTGAATATCTTCAAAATGTGTTTCTTGTAATACGGGTGGTTCTTCTTCCAATTGATCCCTTGCAAAATTGCCCAATATTGCAGTTGCAACTATAATATCTTGAATTGTTTCTACTTTCAACTTCATGCCAACACTTAAAACGGGAAAACGACGTTTCAAGACTCCAAAATAACGTTCAATTATATTCCTGGTCCTTATATGAATATAATTATAGCGACCTTCACTTGGAGTAATTGGATTGAGCAATGGTAATTTTGAAGGGGGTAACCATTATCGCCCAGTAAAATCCCATTGTTAAATTGGTTATTCTCAAATTTTCTATGTAAACTAATATGACTGAATATTGTAGAATCGTGAGCAGATCCTGGCCACCTTGCAACAATATCAATTGCTTTCAAATTATGATCACACACAACTTGCACATTCAATGAAAAATATCCCTTTCTATTTCTGAAGTTTTCAGCAGAATCTCCTCCTGGAGATTGTATTCTTATATGAGTACAATCAATACATCCAATTACTCTAGGAAATTTGTGCATAGAGTAAAATCCTTGTTGTATCACTTGAATTTCGGCCAAGTTTCTTGGCATTTTTATTGATTCTGGACGAAGGGAAGCAATAATTATTGACACTTTTTTAACTATTCGGGAGGATGTAGACACTCCAACACCAAAGAAGTCTCCGTTCACTCGTAGAAAACTACCGGTTGCATAAAACCTCAATGCTAATAATAATTGATTTAATGGCGACAATGCTCTTCTCCTTAAAATAAATATAAAAATAATTTTTCATGTTAAGATATTTTTCAAACATAAATGTGTTTACAATATTTTCTCTATTGTGATTGTCGATTCATTATCAACTTATTTTTGTTTGGCAAAATGTATCACATTACAAAATATAAATTACAATGAATATAATCGATCGATGATCACATTATGAATTTTAATTTTCAATTAATTTTACTTACTTATTTCCAACTTATTAACAACTGATTTTCAATTTTATTGAATAACATCATAAATGTACGTTTTTGCAAGCGAAAACGAGAAAAAAATTCTATGTCATCCCAATAATTGAAATGATTTACTCGACCTCGTAAAGTGTATGGTCTTCTTGAAATTTCCACTTCATCATTATCATCACTATCGATATCAAAAATATTGATATTATGAATAAAAATATCCATAATCACTGTTAATAAAATAAAATCCTAATAAAAAAATATATAAACACTCAAAATTTAAAAACAACTACAACTTTAGCTGTCAAACTTATTTTTCTCCAGTTCTTCGAAATCATACAATAGCGCTGTAGTCAAAACATTTTTAATTATCAAAGATATCCAATACCATCATCACCAGATAACTTTATCCTCATGATAAGTCTTATTTGATAGTGAAGAAAACAAAATTCTTGATTTATCCTCAGTATAAGATTATCATCAAGATATTTAGACCTGAAGAAATTGGGCATAAGATGATAAATATTCCTGTAAAGAGTAAAATATTAGTAGTTATACGATAGTAATGCTGAAACTATATCATTCCAATTTTGTTCAGATTTAGTGTTCAAAATTTCAAGTATTAGTTAACAAAGGTTAGGTAAAGTTTTGACCTTATGATATGTTACAATATTTATGGCAGATTGTACCTTAACAATGGGTGACTTTTGTTCGAATGAGTTATACTGATTAATAGCAGAAGAAATAAACAAGTGAGCGTTATCAGTTGAAGTGAAGCTAACTAAGTGAGCCCAATCAGTTGAAGTGAAGTTAAGCAACTGAGCTTAATCAGTTGAAATGAAGTGAAACAAGTGAGCTCTATTACTTGAAGTGAAGTCAATTAAGTGAGCCTAATCAGTTGAATTGAAGTGAAGCAACTGAGATTAAGGAAATGAAGTGAAGTTAAACAATTAAACATAATCATTTTTATAATTTCAACAAGATACTGCTATTGTAACTACCAGTCGATTTGCAAAGACCATTTATGTTAAACGATGCTGCAATCGCGGTATGTATTTGAGTGGGAACTAAATTGAGGTTACAGTTAAATGAATTAAATTTGTAATAATATTGAGTTTAAATTTGAATCAATTGAAATTAAATAATTTTATTTGAAAACGAAAAAGAACTCTTTAAATTCAAAGTAGAATAAATGTTGTGTTTAAAGGAGAAAAATAACTTTAAAATTTGAAATCACTACAATTTCCATGTGTTACGGCAAGTGCCCGAAAACATGGAAATTAACAAGAGAATATGTTAGAGTTCTGTGTTATGGTCAATGCCCATTAAAACAGATATTGCCAAGAAAATTCACTAAAATTTCCTATCCTATGGTCAATACCCATTAAGAAGAAAATATCAAGTGAAGAAAAAAAAAAATACTTACAGATCATTACTCTTGTAAGTAGATGAGGATTCCTCCGCACTAAAGGTCAATACCATTTAAGTTTAGGAGGAGACTTCATGCTAGGTCAATTCCCAAAGCAGGACGAATGAAAATATTGCCAATTAAATAATTGTCAGAAGAATCCCTTAAGCAATCAACAATATTTTGCTTAATGTACATGGATTAGAACGATTAGGTTTTTGAAAGAAAACGCAAAGTTTTATCATTCAAAATTTTATTTATTAATTCAATATGAAAACAATTCAAATAAACTTTTAAAATAATAATTAAATGATAAATCAAGCAAACTAATTAATTAAAAATCAAAACAATTGAAATAAATTTAAAAACTAATAATAATTAAATGATGAATAAAGCAAACTAATTAATTAAATTAAAGGATACAGCAAAAAAAAACAATTAAGTAAATTATATCAAAAAGCAAAGCAAGTGAAATCAAAATGAAGAAAACTAAGAAATAACTACATGTTAAATTTTCAAAATAATAACCAAACTAAATCAAACTAATAATTAAATGATAATTTTCAAAAATTAAATAATAAATTAAATTCAAAAGGATGACCAAATGATGGTATTGACTAAGATGACAAATATTCCTGTAAAGAGTAAAATGTTAGTAGTTATAAGATAGTAATGCTGAAACTATATCATTCCAATTTTGTACAGAATTAGTGTTGAACATTTCAAGTATTAGTTAACAAATGTTAGGTAAAGTTTTGACCCTATGATATGTTACAATATTTATGGCAGATTGTACCTTAACAATGGGTGACTTTTGTTCGAATCAGTTATTCTGATTAATAGCAGAAGAAATAAACAATTGAGCGTTATCAGTTGAAGTGAAGCTAACT
This sequence comes from Bombylius discolor, assembly GCA_939192795.1. Classification (NCBI taxonomy): domain Eukaryota; kingdom Metazoa; phylum Arthropoda; class Insecta; order Diptera; family Bombyliidae; genus Bombylius; species Bombylius discolor. The sequence goes on from OW584239.1 coordinate 25,833,999, forward strand.
AATTGAGCCCAATCAGTTGAAGTACAAGGATTAGAACGATTAGGTTTTTGAAAGAAAACCCAAAGTTTTATCATTCAAAATTTTATTTATTAATTCAATATGAAAACAATTCAAATAAACTTTTAAAATCATAACTAGATAATATATAAAGCAAACTAAAAAATTAAACATCCAAACAACTCAAATAAATTTTTAAACTAATAATAATTAGATAAATAATAAATAAAGCAAACTAATTAATTACATTAAAGGATACAGCAAAAAAAAACAATTAAGTAAATTATATCAAAAAGCAAAGCAAGTGAAATCAAAATGAAGTAAACTAAGAAATAACTACATGTTAAATTTTCAAAATAATAACCAAACTAAATCAAACTAATAATTAAATGATAATTTTCAAAAATTAAATAATAAATTAAATTCAAAAGGATGACCAAATGATGGTATTGACTAAGATGACAAATATTCCTGTAAAGAGTAAAATGTTAGTAGTTATAAGATAGTAATGCTGAAACTATATCATTCCAATTTTGTACAGAATTAGTGTTGAATATTTCAAGTATTAGTTAACAAATGTTAGGTAAAGTTTTGACCTTATGATATGTTACAATATTCATGGCAGATTTTACCTTAACAATGGGTGACTTTTGTTCGAATGAGTTATACTGATTAATAGCAGAAGAAATAAACAAGTGAGCGTTATCAGTTGAAGTGAAGCTAACTAAGTGAGCCCAATCAGTTGAAGTGAAGTTAAGCAACTGAGCTTAATCAGTTGAAATGAAGTGAAACAAGTGAGCTCTATTACTTGAAGTGAAGTCAATTAAGTGAGCCTAATCAGTTGAATTGAAGTGAAGCAACTGAGATTAAGGAAATGAAGTGAAGTTAAACAATTAAACATAATCATTTTTATAATTTCAACAAGATACTGCTATTGTAACTACCAGTCGATTTGCAAAGACCATTTATGTTAAACGATGCTGCAATCGCGGTATGTATTTGAGTGGGAACTAAATTGAGGTTACAGTTAAATGAATTAAATTTGTAATAATATTGAGTTTAAATTTGAATCAATTGAAATTAAATAATTTTATTTGAAAACGAAAAAGAACTCTTTAAATTCAAAGTAGAATAAATGTTGTGTTTAAAGGAGAAAAATAACTTTAAAATTTGAAATCACTACAATTTCCATGTGTTACGGCAAGTGCCCGAAAACATGGAAATTAACAAGAGAATATGTTAGAGTTCTGTGTTATGGTCAATGCCCATTAAAACAGAAATTGCCAAGAAAATTCACTAAAATTTCCTATCCTATGGTCAATACCCATTAAGAAGAAAATATCAAGTGAAGAAAAAAAAAATACTTACAGATCATTACTCTTCTAAGTAGATGAGGATTCCTCCGCACTTAAGGTCAATACCATTTAAGTTTAGGAGGAGACTTCATGCTAGGTCAATTCCCAAAGCAGGACGAATGAAAATATTACCAATTAAATAATTGTCAGAAGAATCCCTTAGGCAATCAACAATATTTTGCTTAATGTACATGGATTAGAACGATTAGGTTTTTCAAAGAAAACGTAAAGTTTTATCATTCAAAATTTTATTTATTAATTCAATATGAAAACAATTCAAATAAACTTCTAAAATAATAATTAAATGATAAATCAAGCAAACTAATTAATTAAAAATCAAAACAATTGAAATAAATTTAAAAACTAATAATAATTAAATGATGAATAAAGCAAACTAATTAATTAAATTAAAGGATACAGCAAAAAAAAACAATTAAGTAAATTATATCAAAAAGCAAAGCAAGTGAAATCAAAATGAAGAAAACTAAGAAATAACTACATGTTAAATTTTCAAAATAATAACCAAACTAAATCAAACTAATAATTAAATGATAATTTTCAAAAATTAAATAATAAATTAAATTCAAAAGGATGACCAAATGATGGTATTGACTAAGATGATAAATATTCCTGTAAAGAGTAAAATGTTAGTAGTTATAAGATAGTAATGCTGAAACTATATCATTCCAATTTTGTACAGAATTAGTGTTCAAAATTTCAAGTACTAGTTAACAAAGGTTAGGTAAAGTTTTGACCTTATGATATGTTACAATATTTATGGCAGATTGTACCTTAACAATGGGTGACTTTTGTTCGAATGAATTATACTGATTACTAGCAGAAGAAATAAACAAGTGAGCGTTATCAGTTGAAGTGAAGCTAACTAAGTGAGCCCAATCAGTTGAAGAACATGGATTAGAACGATTCGGTTTTTGAAAGAAAACGCAAAGTTTTATCATTCAAAATTTTATTTATTAATTCAATATGAAAACAATTCAAATAAACTTCTAAAATAATAATTAAATGATAAATCAAGCAAACTAGATAATTAAAAATCAAAACAATTGAAATAAATTTAAAAACTAAGAATAATTAAATGATGAATAAAGCAAACTAATTAATTAAATTAAAGGATACAGCAAAAAAAAACAATTAAGTAAATTATATCAAAAAACAAAGCAAGTGAAATCAAAATAAGGAAAACTAAGAAATAACTACATGTTAAATTTTCAAAATAATAACCAAACTAAATCAAACTAATAATTAAATGATGATTTTCAAAAATTAAATAATAAATTAAATTCAAAAGGATGACCAAATGATGGTATTGACTAAGATGATAAATATTCCTGTAAAGAGTAAAATATTAGTAGTTATAAGATAGTAATGCTGAAACTATATCATTCCAATTTTGTACAGAATTAGTGTTGAACATTTCAAGTACTAGTTAACAAAGGTTAGGTAAAGTTTTGACCTTATGATATGTTACAATATTTATGGCAGATTGTACCTTAACAATGGGTGACATTTGTTCGAATCCGTTATACTGATTAATAGCAGAAGAAATAAACAAGTGAGCGTTATCAGTTGAAGTGAAGCTAACTAATTGAGCCCAATCAGTTGAAGTACAAGGATTAGAACGATTAGGTTTTTGAAACAAAACGCAAAGTTGTATCATTCAATATTTTATTTATTAATTCAATATGAAAACAATTCAAATAAACTTTTAAAATCATAACTAGATAATATATAAAGCAAACTAAAAAATTAAACATTCAAACAACTCAAATAATTTTTAAACTAATAATAATTAGATAAATAATAAATAAAGCAAACTAATTAATTACATTAAAGGATACTGCAAAAAAAAAAACAATTAAGCAAATTTAATCAAAAAACAAAGCAAGTGAAATCAAAATAAAGACAACTAAGAAATAACTACATGTTAAATTTTCATAATAATAATCAAAAATTAAAAAAACTAATAATTAAATGATAATTTTCAAAAATTAAATAATAAATTAAATTGAAAAGGATAACCAAATGAAGGTATTGACTAAGATGACAAATATTCCTGTAAAGAGTAAAATATTAGTAGTTATAATATAGTAATGCTGAAACTATATCATTCCAATTTTATACAGAATTAGTGCTCAAAATTTCAAGTATTAGTTAATAAAGGTTAGGAAAAGTTTTGACCTTATGATATATTACAATATTTATGGCAGATTGTACCTTAACAATGGGTGACTTTTGTTCGAATGAATTATACTGATTACTAGCAGAAGAAATAAACAAGTGAGCGTTATCAGTTGAAGTGAATCTAACTAAGTGAGCCCAATCAGTTGAAGTACAAGGATTAGAACGATTAGGTTTTTGAAAGAAAACGCAAAGTTTTATCATTCAAAATTTTATTTATTAATTCAATATGAAAACAATTCAAATAAACTTCTAAAATAATAATTAAATGATAAATCAAGCAAACTAGATAATTAAAAATCAAAACAATTGAAATAAATTTAAAAACTAAGAATAATTAAATGATGAATAAAGCAAACTAATTAATAACATTAAAGGATACTGCAAAAAAAAAAACAATTAAGCAAATTAAATCAAAAAACAAAGCAAGTGAAATCAAAATAAAGACAACTAAGAAATAACTACATGTTAAATTTTCATAATAATAATCAAAAATTAAAAAAACTAATAATTAAATGATAATTTTCAAAAATTAAATAATAAATTAAATTCAAAAGGATGACCAAATGATGGTATTGACTAAGATGATAAATATTCCTGTAAAGAGTAAAATATTAGTAGTTATAAGATAGTAATGCTGAAACTATATCATTCCAATTTTGTACAGAATTAGTGTTCAAAATTTCAAGTACTAGTTAACAAAGGTTAGGTAAAGTTTTGACCTTATGATATGTTACAATATTTATGGCAGATTGTACCTTAACAATGGGTGACTTTTGTTCGAATGAATTATACTGATTACTAGCAGAAGAAATAAACAAGTGAGCGTTATCAGTTGAAGTGAATCTAACTAAGTGAGCCCAATCAGTTGAAGTACAAGGATTAGAACGATTAGGTTTTTGAAAGAAAACGCAAAGTTTTATCATTCAAAATTTTATTTATTAATTCAATATGAAAACAATTCAAATAAACTTTTAAAATAATAATTAAATGATAAATCAAGCAAACTAATTAATTAAAAATAAAAACAATTCAAATAAATTTTTGAACGAATAATAATTAAATGATAAATAAAGCAAACTAATTAATAAATTAAAGGATACAGAAAAAAAAAACAATTAAGCAAATTAAATCAAAAAACAAAGCAAGTGAAATCAAAATAAAGAAAACTAAGAAATAACTACATGTTAAATTTTCAAAATCATAATCAAAACTAATAATTAAATGATAATTTTCAAAAATTGAATAATAAATTAAATTGAAAAGGATGACCAAATGAAGGTATTGACTAAGATGACAAATATTCCTGTAAAGAGTAAAATATTAGTAGTTATAAGATAGTAATGCTGAAACTATATCATTCCAATTTTATACAGAATTAGTGCTTAAAATTTCAAGTATTAGTTAACAAAGGTTAGGTAAAGTTTTGACCTTATGATATGTTACAATATTTATGGCAGATTGTACCTTAACAATGGGTGACTTTTGTTCGAATGAATTATACTGATTACTAGCAGAAGAAATAAACAAGTGAGCGTTATCAGTTGAAGTGAATCTAACTAAGTGAGCCCAATCAGTTGAAGTACAAGGATTAGAACGATTAGGTTTTTGAAAGAAAACGCAAAGTTTTATCATTCAAAATTTTATTTATTAATTCAATATGAAAACAATTCAAATAAACTTTTAAAATAATAATTAAATGATAAATCAAGCAAACTAATTAATTAAAAATAAAAACAATTCAAATAAATTTTTGAACGAATAATAATTAAATGATAAATAAAGCAAACTAATTAATAAATTAAAGGATACAGCAAAAAAAAAAACAATTAAGCAAATTAAATCAAAAAACAAAGCAAGTGAAATCAAAATAAAGAAAACTAAGAAATAACTACATGTTAAATTTTCAAAATCATAATCAAAACTAATAATTAAATGATAATTTTCAAAAATTGAATAATAAATTAAATTGAAAAGGATGACCAAATGAAGGTATTGACTAAGATGACAAATATTCCTGTAAAGAGTAAAATATTAGTAGTTATAAGATAGTAATGCTGAAACTATATCATTCCAATTTTATACAGAATTAGTGCTTAAAATTTCAAGTATTAGTTAACAAAGGTTAGGTAAAGTTTTGACCTTATGATATGTTACAATATTTATGGCAGATTGTACCTTAACAATGGGTGACTTTTGTTCGAATGAGTTATACTAATTAATAGCAGAAGAAATAAACAAGTGAGTGTTATCAGTTGAAGTGAAGGTAACTAAGTGAGCCCAATCAGTTGAATTGAAGTGAAGCAACTGAGATTAAGCAAATAAAGTGATGTTAACCATTTAAACATAATCATTTTTATAATTTCAACAAGATACTGCTTTTGTAACTACCAGTCGATTTGGAAAGACTATTTATGTTAAACGATGCTGCAATCGCGGTATGTATTTGAGTGGGAACTAAATTGGGGTTACAGTTAAATGAATTAAATTTGTAATAATATTGACTTTAAATTTGAATAAATTGAAATTAAATAATTTTATTTGAAAACGAAAAAGAACTCTTCAAATTAAAAGTAGAATTAATGTAGTGTTTAAAGGAGAAAAGTAACCTTAAAATTTGAAATCAATAAAATTTCCAAGTTTTACGTTCAGTGCCCGAAAACATGGAAATTGACAAGAGAATATGTTAGAGTTCTGTGTTATGGTCAATGTCCATTAAAACAGAAATTGCCAAGAAAATTCAGTAAAATTTCCTATCGTATGGTCAATACCCATTAAGAAGAAAATATCAAGTGAAGAAAAAAATAATACTTACAGATCATTACTCTTCTAAGTAGATGAGGATTCCTCCGCACTTAAGGACAATACCATTTAAGTTTAGGAGGAGACATCATGCTAGGTCAATTCCCAAAGCAGGACGAATGAAAATATTACCAATTAAATAATTGTCAGAAGAATCCCTTGAGCAATCAACAATATTTTGCTTAATGTACATGGATTAGAACGATTAGGTTTTTGAAAGAAAACGCAAAGTTTTATCATTCAAAATTTTATTTATTAATTCAATATGAAAACAATTTAAATAAACTTCTAAAATAATAATTAAATGATAAATCAAGCAAACTAATTAATTAAAAATAAAAACAATTCAAATAAATTTTTGAACGAATAATAATTAAATGATAAATAAAGCAAACTAATTAACTAAATTAAAGGATACAGCAAAAACAAAACAATTAAGCAAATTAAATCAAAAAACAAAGCAAATGAAATCAAAATAAAGAAAACTAAGAAATAACTACATGTTAAATTTTCAAAATAATAATCAAAAATAAATCAAACTAACAATTAAATGATAATTTTCAAAAATAAAATAATAAATTAAATTGAAAAGGATGACAAAATGATGGTATTGACTATGATGATAAATATTCCTGTAAAGAGTAAAATACTAGTAGATATAAGTTAGTAATGCTGAAACTATTTCATTCCAATTTTGTACAGAATTAGTGTTCAAAATTTCAAGTATTAGTTAACAAAGGTTAGGTAAAGTTTTGACCTTATGATATGTTACAATATTTATGGCAGATTGTACCTTAACAATGGATGAATTTTGTTCGAATGAATTATACTGATTACTAGCAGAAGAAATAAACAAGTGAGTGTTATCAGTTGAAGTGAAGCTAACTAAGTGAGCCCAATCAGTTGAAGAACATTGATTAGAACGATTAGGTTTTTGAAAGAAAACGCAAAGTCTTATCATTCAAAATTTTATTTATTAATTCAATATGAAAACAATTCAAATAAACTTTTGAAATAATAATTAAAAGATAAATAAAGCAAACTAACTAATTGAAAATTAAAACAACTCAAATACATTTTTGAACTAATAATAATTAAATGATAAATAAAGCAAAATTATTAATAAATTAAAGGATACAGCAAAAAAAAACAATTAAGTAAATTATATCAAAAAGCAAAGCAAGTGAAATCAAAATGAAGAAAACTAAGAAATAACTACATGTTAAATTTTCAAAATAATAATCAAACTAAATCAAACTAATAATTAAATGATAATTTTTAAATTTAAATAATATATTAAATTCAAAAGGATGACCAAATGATGGTTTTGACTAAGATGATAAATATTCCTGTAAAGAGTAAAATTTTAGTAGGTTTAAGATAGTAATGCTGAAACTATATCATTCCAATTTTGTACAGAATTAGTGTTCAAAATTTGAAGTATTAGTTAACAAAGGTTAGGTAAAGTTTTGCCCTTATGATATGTTACAATATTTATGGCAGATTGTACCTTAACAATGGGTGACTTTTGTTCGAATGAGTTATACTAATTAATAAACAAGTGAGTGTTATCAGTTGAAGTGAAGGTAACTAAGTGAGCCCAATCACTTGAAGTGAAGTGAAGCAACTGAGCTTAGTCAGTTGAAATGAAGTGAAACAAGTGAGCTCTATTACTTGAAGTGAAGCTCAATAATTGAGCCTAATAAGTTGAATTGAAGTGAAGCAACTGAGATTAAGCAAATGAAGTGATGTTAAACTATTAAACATAATCATTTTTATAATTTCAACAAGATACTGCTATTGTAACTACCAGTCGATTTGCAAAGACCATTTATGTTAAACGATGCTGCAATCGCGGTATGTATTTGAGTGGGAACTAAATTGAGGTTACAGTTAAATGAATTAAATTTGAAATAATATTGACTTTAAATTTGAATAAATTGAAATTAAATAATTTTATTTGAAAACGAAAAAGAACTCTTTAAATTAAAAGTAGAATTAATGTAGTGTTTAAAGGAGAAAAGTAACCTTAAAATTTGAAATCAATAAAATTTCCAAGTTTTACGTTCAGTGCCCGAAAACATGGAAATTGACAAGAGAATATGTTAGAGTTCTGTGTTATGGTCAATGTCCATTAAAACAGAAATTGCCAAGAAAATTCACTAAAATTTCCTATCCTATGGTTAATACCCATTAAGAAGAAAATATCAAGTGAAGAAAAAAAAAATACTTACAGATCATTACTCTTGTAAGTAGATGAGGATTCCACCGCACTTAAGGTCAATAACATTTAAGTTTAGGAGGAGACATCATGCTAGGTCAATTCCCAAAGCAGGACGAATGAAAATATTACCAATTAAATAATTGTCAGAAGAATCTCTTAAGCAATCAACAATATTTTGCTTAATGTACATGGATTAGAACGATTAGGTTTTTGAATGAAACCGCAAAGTTTTATCATTCAAAATTTTATTAATAATTCAATATGAAAACAATTCAAATAAACTTTTAAAATAATAATTAAATGATAAATCAAGCAAACTAATTAATTAAAAATCAAAACAATTCAAATAAATTTTTGAACGAATAATAATTAAATGATAAATAAAGCAAAACTAATTAACTAAATTAAAGGATACAGCAAAAAAAAACAATTAATCAAATTAAATCAAAAAATAAAGTAAATGAAATCAAAATAAAGAAAACTAAGAAATAACTACATGTTAAATTTTCAAAATAATAATCAAACTAAATCAAACTAATAATTAAATAATAATTTTCAAAAATTAAATAATAAATTAAATTGAAAATGATGACCAAATGAAGGTATTGACTATGATGATAAATATTCCTGTAAAGAGTAAGATATTAGTAGTTATAAGATAGTAATGCTGAAACTATATCATTCCAATTTTGTACAGAATTAGTGTTCAAAATTTCAAGTATTAGTTAACAAAGGTTAGGTAAAGTTTTGACCTTATGATATGTTACAATATTTATGGCAAATTGTACCTTAACAATGGGTGACTATTGTTCGAATGAGTTATACTGATTAATAACAGAAGAAATAAACAAGTGAGTGTTATCAGTTGAAGTGAAGGTAACTAAGTGAGCCCAATCAGTTGAATTGAAGTGAAGCAACTGAGATTAAGCAAATGGAGTGATGTTAAACAATTAAACATAATCATTTTTATAATTTCAACAAGATACTGCTATTGTAACTACCAGTCGATTTGCAAAGACCATTTATGTTAAACGATGCTGCAATCGCGGTATGTATTTGAGTGGGAACTAAATTGAGGTTACAGTTAAATGAATTAAATTTGAAATAAGATTGAGTTTAAATTTGAATAAATTGAAATTAAATAATTTTATTTGAAAACGAAAAAAACTCTTTAAATTAAAAGTGGAATTAATGTAGTGTTTAAAGGAGAAAAGTAACCTTAAAATTTGAAATCAATAAAATTTCCAAGTTTTACGTTCAGTGCCCGAAAACATGGAAATTGACAAGAGAATATGTTAGAGTTCTGTGTTATGGTCAATGTCCATTAAAACAGAAATTGCCAAGAAAATTCAGTAAAATTTCCTATCGTATGGTCAATACCCATTAAGAAGAAAATATCAAGTGAAGAAAAAAATAATACTTACAGATCATTACTCTTCTAAGTAGATGAGGATTCCTCCGCACTTAAGGTCAATACCATTTAAGTTTAGGAGGAGACTTCATGCTAGGTCAATTCTCAAAGCAGGACGAATGAAAATATTACCAATTAAATAATTGTCAGAAGAATCCCTTAAGCAATCAACAATATTTTGCTTAATGTACATGGATTAGAACGATTAGGTTTTTGAAAGAAAACGCAAAGTTTTATCATTCAAAATTTTATTTATTAATTCAATATGAAAACAATTCAAATAAACTTTTAAAATAATAATTAAATGATAAATCAAGCAAACTAATTAATTAAAAATCAAAACAATTCAAATAAATTTTTGAACGAATAATAATTAAATGATAAATAAAGCAAACTAATTAATAAAATTAAAGGATACAGCAAAAACAAAACAATTAAGCAAATTAAATCAAAAAACAAAGCAAATGAAATCAAAATAAAGAAAACTAAGAAATAACTACATGTTAAATTTTCAAAATAATAATCAAACTAAATCAGACTAATAATTAAATGATAATTTTCAAAAATTGAATAATAAATTAATTGAAAACGGTGACCAAATGAAGGTATTGACTAAGATGATAAATATTTCTGTAAAGAGTAAAATATTAGTAGGTTTAAGATAGTAATGCTGAAACTATATCATTCCAATTTTGTACAGAATTAGAGTTCAAAATTTCAAGTATTAGTTAACAAAGGTTAGGTAAAGTTTCGACCTTATGATATGCTACAATATTTATGGCAGATTGTACCTTAACAATGGATGAATTTTGTTCGAATGAATTATACTGATTACTAGCAGAAGAAATAAACAAGTGAGTGTTATCAGTTGAAGTGAAGCTAACTAAGTGAGCCCAATCAGTTGAAGAACATGGATTAGAACGATTAGGTTTTTAAGAGAAAACGCAAAGTTTTATCATTCAGAATTTTATTTATTAATTCAATATGAAAACAATTCAAATAAACTTTTACAATAATAATTAAATGATAAATAAAGCAAACTAACCAATTGAAAATTAAAACAATTCAAATACATTTTTGAACGAATAATAATTAAATGATAAATAAAGCAAACTAAGTAATTAAATCAAGGGATATAGCGAAAAAAAAACCAATTAAGCAAATTAAATAAAAAAACAAAGCAAATGAAATCAAAATAAAGAAAACTAAGAAATAACTACATGTTAAATTTTCAAAATAATAATCAAACTAAATCAAACTAATAATTAAATGATAATTTTCAAAAATTAAATAATAAATTAAATTCAAAAGGATGACCAAATGATGGTTTTGACTAAGATGATAAATATTCCTGTAAAGAGTAAAATATTAGTAGTTATAAGATAGTAATGCTGAAACTATATCATTCCAATTTTGTACAGAATTAGTGTTCAAAATTTCAAGTATTAGTTAACAAAGGTTAGGTAAAGTTTTGACCTTATGATATGTTACAATATTTATGGCAGATTGTACCTTAACAATGGGTGACTTTTGTTCGAATGAGTTATACTGATTAATAACACAAGAAATAAACAAGTGAGTGTTATCAGTTGAAGTGAAGGTAACTAAGTGAGCCCAATCAGTTGAAGTGAAGTGAAGCAACTGAGCTTAGTCAGTTGAAATGAAGTGAAACAAGTGAGCTCTATTACTTGAAGTGAAGCTCAATAATTGAGCCTAATAAGTTGAATTGAAGTGAAGCAACTGAGATTAAGCAAATGAAGTGATGTTAAACTATTAAACATAATCATTTTTATAATTTCAACAAGATACTGCTATTGTAACTACCAGTCGATTTGCAAAGACCATTTATGTTAAACGATGCTGCAATCGCGGTATGTATTTGAGTGGGAACTAAATTGAGGTTACAGTTAAATGAATTAAATTTGAAATAATATTGACTTTAAATTTGAATAAATTGAAATTAAATAATTTTATTTGAAAACGAAAAAGAACTCTTTAAATTAAAAGTAGAATTAATGTAGTGTTTAAAGGAGAAAAGTAACCTTAAAATTTGAAATCAATAAAATTTCCAAGTTTTACGTTCAGTGCCCGAAAACATGGAAATTGACAAGAGAATATGTTAGAGTTCTGTGTTATGGTCAATGTCCATTAAAACAGAAATTGCCAAGAAAATTCAGTAAAATTTCCTATCCTATGGTTAATACCCATTAAGAAGAAAATATCAAGTGAAGAAAAAAAAATACTTACAGATCATTACTCTTGTAAGTAGATGAGGATTCCACCGCACTTAAGGTCAATAACATTTAAGTTTAGGAGGAGACATCATGCTAGGTCAATTCCCAAAGCAGGACGAATGAAAATATTACCAATTAAATAATTGTCAGAAGAATCTCTTAAGCAATCAACAATATTTTGCTTAATGTACATGGATTAGAACGATTAGGTTTTTGAATGAAACCGCAAAGTTTTATCATTCAAAATTTTATTAATAATTCAATATGAAAACAATTCAAATAAACTTTTAAAATAATAATTAAATGATAAATCAAGCAAACTAATTAATTAAAAATCAAAACAATTCAAATAAATTTTTGAACGAATAATAATTAAATGATAAATAAAGCAAAACTAATTAACTAAATTAAAGGATACAGCAAAAAAAAAACAATTAATCAAATTAAATCAAAAAATAAAGTAAATGAAATCAAAATAAAGAAAACTAAGAAATAACTACATGTTAAATTTTCAAAATAATAATCAAACTAAATCAAACTAATAATTAAATAATAAATTTCAAAAATTAAATAATAAATTAAATTGAAAATGATGACCAAATGAAGGTATTGACTATGATGATAAATATTCCTGTAAAGAGTAAGATATTAGTAGTTATAAGATAGTAATGCTGAAACTATATCATTCCAATTTTGTACAGAATTAGTGTTCAAAATTTCAAGTATTAGTTAACAAAGGTTAGGTAAAGTTTTGACCTTATGATATGTTACAATATTTATGGCAGATTGTACCTTAACAATGGGTGACTATTGTTCGAATGAGTTATACTGATTAATAGCAGAAGAAATAAACAAGTGAGTGTTATCAGTTGAAGTGAAGGTAACTAAGTGAGCCCAATCAGTTGAATTGAAGTGAAGCAACTGAGATTAAGCAAATGGAGTGACGTTAAACAATTAAACATAATCATTTTTATAATTTCAACAAGATACTGCTATTGTAACTACCAGTCGATTTGCAAAGACCATTTATGTTAAACGATGCTGCAATCGCGGTATGTATTTGAGTGGGAACTAAATTGAGGTTACAGTTAAATGAATTAAATTTGTAATAATATTGACTTTAAATTTGAATAAATTGAAATTAAATAATTTTATTTGAAAACGAAAAAGAACTCTTTAAATTAAAAGTAGAATTAATGTAGTGTTTAAAGGAGAAAAGTAACCTTAAAACTTGAAATCAATAAAATTTCCAAGTTTTACGTTCAGTGCCCGAAAACATGGAAATTGACAAGAGAATATGTTAGAGTTCTGTGTTATGGTCAATGCCCATTAAAACAGAAATTGCCAAGAAAATTCAGTAAAATTTCCTATCGTATGGTCAATACCTATTAAAAAGAAAATATCAAGTGAAGAAAAAAATAATACTTACAGATCATTACTCTTCTAAGTAGATGAGGATTCCTCCGCACTTAAGGTCAATACCATTTAAGTTTAGGAGGAGACATCATGCTAGGTCAATTCCCAAAGCAGGACGAATGAAAATATTACCAATTAAATAATTGTCAGAAGAATCCCTTAAGCAATCAACAATATTTTACTTAATGTACATGGATTAGAACGATTAGGTTTTTGAAAGAAAACGCAAAGTTTTATCATTCAAAATTTTATTTATTAATTCAATATGAAAACAATTCAAATAAACTTTTAAAATAATAATTAAATAATAAATAAAGCAAACTAACTAATTGAAAATTAAAACAATTCAAATAAATTTTTGAACGAATAATAATTAAATGATAAATAAAGCAAACTAATTAATAAAATTAAAGGATACAGCAAAAAAAAAAACGATTAAGCAAATTAAATCAAAAAACAAAGCAAGTAAAATCAAAATAAAGAAAACTAAGAAATAACTACATGTTAAATTTTCAAAATAATAATCAAACTAAATCAAACTTATAATTAAATGATAATTATCAAAAATTAAATACTAAATTAAATTGAAAAGGATGACCAAATGATGGTATTGAATAAGATGATAAATATTCCTGTAAAGAGTAAAATATTAGTAAGTTTAAGATAGTAATGCTGAAACCATATCATTCCAATTTTGTACAGAATTAGTGTTCAAAATTTGAAGTATTAGTTAACAAAGGTTAGGTAAAGTTTTGACCTTATGATATGTTACAATATTTATGGCAGATTGTACCTTAACAATGGATGAATTTTGTTCGAATGAATTATACTGATTACTAGCAAAAGAAATAAACAAGTGAGTGTTATCAGTTGAAGTGAAGCTAACTAAGTGAGCCCAATCAGTTGAAGAACATGGATTAGAACGATTAGGTTTTTAATAGAAAACGCAAAGTTTTATCATTCAAAATTTTATTTATCAATTCAATATGAAAACAATTCAAATAAACTTCTAAAATAATAATTAAATGATAAATAAAGCAAACTAACCAATTGAAAATTAAAACAATTCAAATAAATTTTTGAACGTATAATAATTAAATGATAAATAAAGCAAACTAATTAATAAATTAATGGATACAGCAAAAAAAAAAACGATTAGGCAAATTAAATCAAAAAACAAAGCAAGTGAAATCAAAATAAAGAAAACTAAGAAATAACTACATGTTAAATTTTCAAAATAATAATCAACCTAAATCAAACTAATAATTCAATGATAATTTCCAAAAATTAAATAATAAATTAAATTCAAAAGGATGACCAAATGAAGGTATTGACTAAGATGACAAATATTCCTGTAAAGAGTAGAATATTAGTAGGTTTAAGATAGTAATGCTGAAACCATATCATTCCAATTTTGTACAGAATTAGTGTTCAAAATTTGAAGTATTAGTTAACAAAGGTTAGGTAAAGTTTTGACCTTATGATATGTTACAATATTCATGGCAGATTTTACCTTAACAATGGGTGACTTTTGTTCGTATGAGTTATAATGATTAATAACAGAAGAAATAAACAAGTGAGTGTTATCAGTTGAAGTGAAGCTAACTAAGTGAGCCCAATCAGTTGAAGTGAAGTGAAGCAACTGAGTTTAATCAGTTGAAATGAAGTGAAACAAGTGAGCTCTATTACTTGAAGTGAAGCTAATTAAGTGAGCCTAATCAGTTGAATTGAAGTGAAGCAACTGAGATTAAGCAAATGAAGTGATGTTAACCAATTAAACATAATCATTTCTATAATTTCAACAAGATACTGCTATTGTAACAACCAGTCGATTTGCAAAGACCATTTATGTTAAACGATGCTGCAATCGCGGTATGTATTTGAGTGGGAACTAAATTAAGGTTACAGTTAAATGAAATAAATTTGTTATAATATTGACTTTAAATTTGAATAAATTGAAATTAAATAATTTTATTTGAAAACGAAAAAGAGCTCTTTAAATTGAAAGTAGAATTAATGTTGTGTTTAAAGGAGAAAAGTAACCTTAAAATTTCCAAGTTTTACGTTCAGTGCCCGAAAACATGGAAATTGACAAGAGAATATGTTAGAGTTCTGTGTTATGGTCAATGCCCATTAAAACAGAAATTGCCAAGAAAATTCAGTAAAATTTCCTATCGTATGGTCAATACCCATTAAGAAGAAAATATCAAGTGAAGAAAAAAATAATACTTACAGATCATTACTCTTCTAAGTAGATGAGGATTCCTCCGCACTTAAGGTCAATACCATTTAAGTTTAGGAGGAGACATCATGCTAGGTCAATTCCCAAAGCAGGACGAATGAAAATATTACCAATTAAATAATTGTCAGAAGAATCCCTTAAGCAATCAACAATATTTTACTTAATGTACATGGATTAGAACGATTAGGTTTTTGAAAGAAAACGCAAAGTTTTATCATTCAAAATTTTATTTATTAATTCAATATGAAAACAATTCAAATAAACTTTTAAAATAATAATTAAATAATAAATAAAGCAAACTAACTAATTGAAAATTAAAACAATTCAAATAAATTTTTGAACGAATAATAATTAAATGATAAATAAAGCAAACTAATTAATAAAATTAAAGGATACAGCAAAAAAAAAAACGATTAAGCAAATTAAATCAAAAAACAAAGCAAGTAAAATCAAAATAAAGAAAACTAAGAAATAACTACATGTTAAATTTTCAAAATAATAATCAAACTAAATCAAACTTATAATTAAATGATAATTATCAAAAATTAAATACTAAATTAAATTGAAAAGGATGACCAAATGATGGTATTGAATAAGATGATAAATATTCCTGTAAAGAGTAAAATATTAGTAAGTTTAAGATAGTAATGCTGAAACCATATCATTCCAATTTTGTACAGAATTAGTGTTCAAAATTTGAAGTATTAGTTAACAAAGGTTAGGTAAAGTTTTGACCTTATGATATGTTACAATATTTATGGCAGATTGTACCTTAACAATGGATGAATTTTGTTCGAATGAATTATACTGATTACTAGCAGAAGAAATAAACAAGTGAGTGTTATCAGTTGAAGTGAAGCTAACTAAGTGAGCCCAATCAGTTGAAGAACATGGATTAGAACGATTAGGTTTTTAATAGAAAACGCAAAGTTTTATCATTCAAAATTTTATTTATCAATTCAATATGAAAACAATTCAAATAAACTTCTAAAATAATAATTAAATGATAAATAAAGCAAACTAATTAATTAAAAATCAAAACAATTCAAATAAATTTTTGAACGTATAATAATTAAATGATAAATAAAGCAAACTAATTAATAAATTAAAGGATACAGCAAAAAAAAAAACGATTAAGCAAATTAAATCAAAAAACAAAGCAAGTGAAATCAAAATAAAGAAAACTAAGAAATAACTACATGTTAAATTTTCAAAATAATAATCAACCTAAATCAAACTAATAATTAAATGATAATTTTCAAAAATTATATAATAAATTAAATTTAAAAGGATGACCAAATGATGGTATTGACTAAGATGATAAATATTCCTGTAAAGAGTAAGATATTAGTAGTTGTAAGATAGTAATGCTGAAACTATATCATTCCAATTTTGTACAGAATTAGTGTTGAACATTTCAAGTATTAGTTAACAAAGGTTAGGTAAAGTTTTGACCTTATGATATGTTACAATATTCATGGCAGATTTTACCTTAACAATGGGTGACTTTTCTTCGTATGAGTTATACTAATTAATAGGAGAAGAAATAAACAAGTGAGCGTTATCAGTTGAAGTGGAGCTAACTAAGTGAGTCCAATCAGTTGAAGTGAAGTGAAGCAACTGAGATTAAGCAAATGAAGTGATGTTAACCAATTAAACATAATCATTTATTATAATTTCAACAAGATACTGCTATTGTAACTACCAGTCGATTTGCAAAGACCATTTATGTTAAACGATGATGCAATCGCGGTATGTATTTGAGTGGGAACTAAATTGAGGTTACAGTTAAATGGATTAAATTTGTAATAATATTGACTTTAAATTTTAATAAATTGAAATTAAATAATTTTATTTGAAAACGAAAAAGAACTCTTTAAATTGAAAGTAGAATTAATGTTGTGTTTAAAGGAGAAAAGTAACCTTAAAATTTGAAATCAATAAAATTTCCAAGTTTTACGTTCAGTACCCGAAAACATGGAAATTGACAAGAGAATATGTTAGAGTTCTGTGTTATGGTCAATGTCCATTAAAACAGAAATTGCCAAGAAAATTCACTATAATTTCCTATCCTATGGTCAATACCCATTAAGAAGAAAATATCAATTGAAGAAAAAAAAAATACTTACAGATCATTACTCTTCTAAGTAGATGAGGATTCCTCCGCACTTAAGGTCAATACCATTTAAGTTTAGGAGGAGACATCATGCTAGGTCAATTCCCAAAGCAGGACGAATGAAAATATTACCAATTAAATAATTGTCAGAAGAATCCCTTAAGCAATCAACAATATTTTGCTTAATGTACATGGATTAGAACGATTAGGTTTTTGAAAGAAAACGCAAAGTTTTATCATTCAAAATTTTATTTATTAATTCAATATGAAAACAATTCAAATAAACTTCTAAAATCATAACTAAATAATATATAAAGCAAACTAATTAATTAAAAGTCAAAACAATTGAAATAAATTTAAAAACTAATAATAATTAAATGATGAATAAAGCAAACTAATTAATTAAATTAAAGGACACAGCAAAAAAAAAACGATTAAGCAATTTAAATTAAAAAAGCAAAGCAAGTGAAATCAAAATAAAGAAAACTAAGAAATAACTACATGTCAAATTTTCAAAATAATAATCAAAAATAAATCAAACAAACAATTAAATGATAATTTTCAAAAATTAAATACTAAATTAAATTGAAAAGTATGACCAAATGTTGGTATTGACTAAGATGATAAATATTCCTGTAAAGAGTAAGATATTAGTAGTTGTAAGATAGTAATGATGAAACTATATCATTCCAATTTTGTACAGAATTAGTGTTGAACATTTCAAGTATTAGTTAACAAAGGTTAGGTAAAGTTTTGACCTTATGATATGTTACAATATTCATGGCAGATTTTACCTTAACAATGGGTGACTTTTCTTCGTATGAGTTATACTAATTAATAGGAGAAGAAATAAACAAGTGAGTGTTATCAGTTGAAGTAGAGCTAACTAAGTGAGTCCAATCAGTTGAAGTGAAGTGAAGCAACTGAGATTAAGCAAATGAAGTGATGTTAACCAATTAAACATAATCATTTATTATAATTTCAACAAGATACTGCTATTGTAACTACCAGTCGATTTGCAAAGACCATTTATGTTAAACGATGCTGCAATCGCGGTATGTATTTGAGTGGGAACTAAATTGAGGTTACAGTTAAATGAATTAAATTTGTAATAATATTGACTTTAAATTTAAATAAATTGAAATTAAATAATTTTATTTGAAAACGAAAAAGAACTCTTTAAATTGAAAGTAGAATTAATGTAGTGTTTAAAGGAGAAAAGTAACCTTAAAACTTGAAATCAATTAAATTTCCAAGTATTACGTTCAGTGCCCGAAAACATGGAAATTGACAAGAGAATATGTTAGAGTTCTGTGTTATGGTCAATGTCCATTAAAACAGAAATTGCCAAGAAAATTCAGTAAAATTTCCTATCGTATGGTCAATACCCATTAAGAAGAAAATATCAAGTGAAGAAAAAAATAATACTTACAGATCATTACTCTTCTAAGTAGACGAGGATTCCTCCGCACTTAAGGTCAATACCATTTAAGTTTAGGAGGAGACATCATGCTAGGTCAATTCCCAAAGCAGGACGAATGAAAATATTACCAATTAAATAATAGTCAGAAGAATCCCTTAAGCCATCAACAATATTTTGCTTAATGTACATGGATTAGAACGATTAGGTTTTCGAAAGAAAACGCAAAGTTTTATCATTCAAAATTTATTTATTAATTCAATATGAAAACAATTCAAATAAACTTTGAAAATGATAATTAAATGATAAATCAAGGAAACTAATTAATTAAAAATAAAAACAATTCAAATAAATTTTTGAACGAATAATAATTAAATGATAAATAAAGCAAACTAATTAATAAACTTCAAGGATACAGCAAAAAAAAAAAACGATTAAGCAAATTAAATCAACAAACAAAGCAATTGAAATCAAAATAAAGAAAACTAAGAAAAAACTATATGTTAAATTTTCAAAATAATAATCAAACTAAATCAAACTTATAATTAAATGATAATTATCAAAAATTAATTACTAAATTAAATTGAAAAGGATGACCAAATGATGGTATTGAATAAGATGATAAATATTCCTGTAAAGAGTAAAATATTAGTAGTTATAAGTTAGTAATGCTGAAACTATATCATTCCAATTTTGTACAGAATTAGTGTTCAAAATTTCAAGTATTAGTTAACAAAGGTTAGGTAAAGTTTTGACCTTATGATATGTTACAATATTTATGGCAGATTGTACCTTAACAATGGGTGACTTTTGTTCGAATGAGTTATACTGATTAATAACAGAAGAAATAAACAAGTGAGTGTTATCAGTTGAAGTGAAGGTAACTAAGTGAGCCCAATCAGTTGAAGTGAAGTGAAGCAACTGAGCTTAATCAGTTGAAATGAAGTGAAACAAGTGAGCTCTATTACTTGAAGTGAAGCTAATTAAGTGAGCCTAATCAGTTGAATTGAAGTGAAGCAACTGAGATTAAGCAAATGAAGTGATGTTAACCAATTAAACATAATCATTTTTATAATTTCAACAAGATACTGCTATTGTAACTACCAGTTGATTTGCAAAGACCATTTATGTTAAACGATGCTGCAATCGCGGTATGTATTTGAGTGGGAACTAAATTGAGGTTACAGTTAAATGAATTAAATTTGTAATAATATTGACTTTAAATTTGAATAAATTGAAATTAAATAATTTTATTTGAAAACGAAAAAGAACTCTTTAAATTAAAAGTAGAATTAATGTAGTGTTTAAAGGAGAAAAGTAACCTTAAAATTTGAAATCAATAAAATTTCCAAGTTTTACGTTCAGTGCCCGAAAACATGGAAATTGACAAGAGAATATGTTAGAGTTCTGTGTTATGGTCAATGTCCATTAAAACAGAAATTGCCAAGAAAATTCACTAAAATTTCCTATCCTATGGTTAATACCCATTAAAAAGAAAATATCAAGTGAAGAAAAAAAAAATACTTACAGATCATTACTCTTCTAAGTAGATGAGGATTCCTCCGCACTTAAGGTCAATACCATTTAAGTTTAGGAGGAGACTTCATGCTAGGTCAATTCCCAAAGCAGGACGAATGAAAATATTACCAATTAAATAATTGTCAGAAGAATCCCTTAAGCAATCAACAATATTTTGCTTAATGTACATGGATTAGAACGATTAGGTTTTTGAAAGAAAACGCAAAGTTTTATCATTCAAAATTTTATTTATTAATTCAATATGAAAACAATTCAAATAAACTTTTAAAATAATAATTAAATAATAAATCAAGCAAACTAACTAATTGAAAATTAAAACAATTCAAATAAATTTTTGAACGAATAATAATTAAATAAAACAAACTAATAAATAAATTAAAGGATAGCAAAAAAAAAAAAACGATTAAGCAAATTAAATCAAAAAACAAAGCAAGTGAAATCAAAATAAAGAAAACTAAGAAATAACTACATGTTAAATTTTCAAAATAATAATCAACCTAAATCAAACTAATAATTAAATGATAATTTTTAAAAATTAAATAATAAATTAATTTCAAAAGGATGACCAAATGATGGTTTTGACTAAGATGATAAATATTCCTGTAAAGAGTAAAATATTAGTAGTTATAAGATAGTAATGCTGAAACTATATCATTCCAATTTTGTACAGAATTAGTGTTCAAAATTTCAAGTATTAGTTAACATAGGTTAGGTAAAGTTTTGACCTTATGATATGTTACAATATTTATGGCAGATTGTACCTTAACAATGGGTGACTTTTGTTCGAATGAGTTATACTGATAATAACAGAAGAAATAAACAAGCGAGTGTTATCAGTTGAAGTGAAGGTAACTAAGTGAGCCCAATCAGTTGAAGTGAAGTGAAGCAACTGAGCTTAATCAGTTGAAATGAAGTGAAACAAGTGAGCTCTATTTCTTGAAGTGAAGCTCATTAAGTGAGCCTAATAAGTTGAATTGAAGTGAAGCAACTGAGATTAAGCAAATGAAGTGATGTTAAACTATTAAACATAATCATTTTTATAATTTCAACAAGATACTGCTATTGTAACTACCAGTCGATTTGCAAAGACCATTTATGTTAAACGATGATGCAATCGCGGTATGTATTTGAGTGGGAACTAAATTGAGGTTACAGTTAAATGAATTAAATTTGAAATAATATTGACTTTAAATTTGAATAAATTGAAATTAAATAATTTTATTTTAAAAACGAAAAAGAACTCTTTAAATTAGAAGTAGAATTAATGTAGTGTTTAAAGGAGAAAAGTAACCTTAAAATTTGAAATCAATAAAATTTCCAAGTTTTACGTTCAGTACCCGAAAACATGGAAATTGACAAGAGAATATGTTAGAGTTCTGTGTTATGGTCAATGTCCATTAAAACAGAAATTGCCAAGAAAATTCACTAAAATTTCCTATCCTATGGTTAATACCCATTAAAAAGAAAATATCAAGTGAAGAAAAAAAAAATACTTACAGATCATTACTCTTCTAAGTAGATGAGGATTCCTCCGCACTTAAGGTCAATACCATTTAAGTTTAGGAGGAGAGTTCATGCTAGGTCAATTCCCAAGGCAGGACGAATGAAAATATTACCAATTAAATAATTGTCAGAAGAATCCCTTAAGCAATCAACAATATTTTGCTTAATGTACATGGATTAGAACGATTAGGTTTTTGAAAGAAAACGCAAAGTTTTATCATTCAAAATTTTATTTATTAATTCAATATGAAAACAATTCAAATAAACTTTTAAAATAATAATTAAATGATAAATCAAGGAAACTAATTAATTAAAAATAAAAACAATTCAAATAAATTTTTAAACTGTTAATATTTAGATAAATGATAAATAAAGCAAACTAATTAACTAAACTAAAGGATACAGCAAAAAGAAAACATTCAATCAAATTAAATCAAAAAATAAAGCAAATGAAATCAAAATAAAGAAAACTAAGAAATAACTACATGTTAAATTTTCAAAATAATAATCAAACTAAATCAAACTAATAATTAAATGATAATTTTCAAAAATTTAATAATAAATCAAATTGAAAAGGATGACCAAATGAAGGTATTGACTAAGATGATAAATATTCCTGTAAAGAGTAAGATGTTAGTAGTTATAAGATAGTAATGCTGAAACTATATCATTCCAATTTTGTACAGAATTAGTGTTCAAAATTTCAAGTATTAGTTAACAAAGGTTAGGTAAAGTTTTGACCTTATGATATGTTACAATATTTATGGCAGATTGTACCTTAACAATGGGTGACTTTTGTTCGAATGAGTTATACTGATTAATAACAGAAGAAATAAACAAGTGAGTGTTATCAGTTGAAGTGAAGGTAACTAAGTGAGCCCAATCAGTTGAAGTGAAGTGAAGCAACTGAGCTTAATCAGTTAGAATGAATTGAAACAAGTGAGCTCTATTTCTTGAAGTGAAGCTCATTAAGTGAGCCTAATAAGTTGAATTGAAGTGAAGCAACTGAGATTAAGCAAATGAAGTGATGTTAAACTATTAAACATAATCATTTTTATAATTTCAACAAGATACTGCTATTGTAACTACCAGTCGATTTGCAAAGACCATTTATGTTAAACGATGATGCAATCGCGGTATGTATTTGAGTGGGAACTAAATTGAGGTTACAGTTAAATGAATTAAATTTGAAATAATATTGACTTTAAATTTGAATAAATTGAAATTAAATAATTTTATTTGAAAACGAAAAAGAACTCTTTAAATTGAAAGTAGAATTAATGTAGTGTTTAAAGGAGAAAAGTAACCTTAAAATTTGAAATCAATAAAATTTCCAAGTATTACGTTCAGTGTCCGAAAACATGGAAATTGACAAGAGAATATTGTTACAAAATTGGCCTTTTGAGCAAAAAAAAAATATTCTTCCTCAAGAGAGAGAAAACAAAACCTTTACCAAAAAAATTAAAAGGAAAGAAAGAATAAGGCGTCCGAGAGGGATTTTTGAAAAGACAAGAAATAGAGGAGAAAGTAGATAAAGGGGGCAAAGCGTTAATGAAGTGAAATAAAACACAATTTTTATAGTTTAAACAAAAAATTTATTATTTTAAAAAAAAAAAAAAAAAAAAACAAAAAAAATAGGAATTTACAATTTTATTTATAAAATTTAAATTTTGGGTGAAAGAAGAAAAAGTAATCGAATAACAAAAACAAAAATTGCGTAACTATAATAAAAAAAATAAAAAATATGGCGGCAAGAAAGAGAAAAATTTAATGGAGAAAGAAAAAAAAAATAATAAAGAAGAAGAAGAATGAACTAATTACAAAAATTTTATAACTATAAAGCAAAAAAAAAGAAAATAGGGCTGATTATAAAAGAGGAAAAAGAAAATGGAACTGAATACAAAATTAATAATTATAAAAAGAAGAAGAAGAAGAAAATGGAATTAAGCACAAACTTTAATAATTATAATAGTAAAAAAAAGGGGGAAAAAAAAAAAAAAAAAAAAAGAAAATAGAACTGATTATAAAAAAATTCTAATTATAAAATGAAATTGTGAGGAAGCTAATGAAGTGAGCCCAGTAGCTAAAATAGACGACGAAAAAAACGTACGCAAGTGAGGTGAATTCCCTAGTCGGTTAGTCTATGGGTAACTCACTAGAATGTATTGGTTGGTAACTCTGACAAATTAATACAAATCTAGCCAAGGTGGCAACGCTGATATTTTTGACAGCTAATTTTTCAATGTGTTTTTTTTTTTTTTTAAAAAAAAAAATGTAAACAAAGTTCACTTCGCGAACCTAACCTCGAAGTTATTTTCGCGACGTGAATAAAATCAAAATTTGATATTTAAAAAAAATAATAATAATAAAAATAAAAAATAAAAAATAATAAAAAAAAATAATGAAAAAAAAGTTAAAATAGAAGTGAAAAAAAAGGAGTGATAGTGAGTGGATAAAAAAAATGTGTATTAGGAAAGAAATTTAATAATAATAATAGTGAAGTAAAAAAAAATACTGTGAAGAAGGAAAAAGGAATAGGTAAGAACTGAGTGTAATAATTTAAAGGTGAGAATTGAAATAATAAAAAAAAAATGTGCAAAATAAGAGAAAGTAAAAAAATGTGGAAGGGGGTAAGTAGAAGTGAAAGTGAAGTGTGCAATTTAAAAGAAAATAAAGAAAAAATAGAAAAAACTTTACGTACCTGTGTGTGGTGTGAAAATAATTTGTAAAAAAAAAAAAAAAAAAAAAAAAAAGAAAAACAACCAAAAAAAAAAGTGATTAAAAAACAATTTGACTAAAAAAAAAACTATTGAAAAACTAAAAAAAATTAAGTGAGGAAAACTATGTGAAAAAAACTATTAAGGAAAAAAAACTGTGACTGTGAAATTTTGTAAAAAAAAATCGCTAAGAAAAACACTCGGAAACTACCGCGCAGAACACTGGTAAAAAAAAAACTATCTCCTGGGTGTTTTTTTGGTGGTGCTTTTTATAGTGTTTTCTAAAATTCGCGAATTTTCTATGGAAATTCTTTTGTTAGGTTTCCAGTGAGGTAAAAGAATTCTTTTACTCTCACTGGAAAATCTTCAATCTCTTTTCAGAAAATTCGCGAATTTATTGATTTTTCCGTCGTTTTTGTTGTGTTCATGTAGTGTTGTTTTTGTGTAGTGATTTTCCATTGTGCTTGTTGTTTGTTGTTGTGTGAAAGAATTCACGTGTGTGCTTTGTTGTTTTTGTTTTGTGTTTGCTTCCTTTTACTGTCCTTTTTTCTTAATTATTTTATTTATTTTATTTATTTATTTAGGATTGGGCTGTATTAATAGGGGCTTCTGGTTTGGGCACCAATTTTAATAAAATTTGGTGTTCAATTGGAAGTTTCTTTTATTTACAGCATGTTCTCATCAAATTTAAATTTATTATTTAATCTTTTATTATTTGCGTGTTAATTATCCTTTCTTTTCAGGCAAATAGGATGATGGGATGCTGCGTTGGAGTCGATCAAAAGGTAATTTCTTTTCGATATAATTTTGATGACGCTTATTAATGGAATTTTTATTTTATCTATTTTAGGTTTACTACGGCAGGACGAATATTGCAACACTGCCCACCGCGAAGAATGCTCAAAGTTCCGACTGAGCATTAGTCTCATGCTCGCCGAAATGTAGCAACAATATTTCTAGTTGATGTCCGTATCGTGTTCGTTTCCTAGTTTTTTTTTTAACCCTAGGACTAGTAGTCTAGACACGATGCCATTGGTGCTAATGTAGTGTTTGTGAGTTCTTGCCTTGCAAATTTACTCAGTTTCACTTGCGTTCAGTCTTTTCAAGGTTTTGTAGACCTGAATCGCAAAGATTTTGAAACAAAATAATGGTTTTTTGCACTTGACAGTCATGTCTTTTCTTGAACACTTTTACAGGATCACCAACTTAGTTAGGCATTTGTGGCGAGGACAGCGTTACTGTATCT
This sequence comes from Bombylius discolor, assembly GCA_939192795.1. Taxonomy (NCBI): domain Eukaryota; kingdom Metazoa; phylum Arthropoda; class Insecta; order Diptera; family Bombyliidae; genus Bombylius; species Bombylius discolor. The sequence continues at coordinate 25,860,420 of OW584239.1, forward strand.
CTTCGCTATCTGCTGAAAAGAAGGTATTTGATGTTAAACGTGATGAACGGATACTATAGATAAAAGAAACTTTGTAAAAAGGAAGGGTAGCGAAAAAAAAAGAACAATGGAAACAGCAACATAGTCAGTCAAGCATCTTCCTCACAACAACGTTTTTTAGCACAGATGAACGTCGGCCATTTAGATCTCTTAGCGTTTCACTACGTCCGCTGACACCAGGCTGGTTGATGTACGGCATCTATAGGGTTTCTGTAAAGAGTCTTCGAAATTATTGTTAAAATATCTGTTTTCAAAAAGGTAGTGTTAAGTACGATGGGATGTTCGATTATTTTCTAACGGGTGCCAATCGGTCACGGTGTACCACGGATTTACGACTAGTGACGGTATTTTTGATACGATAAACGACATCAGTAATTTTTTCTAGAATTTCGTATGGACCGTCCCAGTGTTTTTGAAGTTTCGGACACCGACCTATTCTTCGCTTCGGATTATATAGCCAAACTAGGTCTCCGATTTCGAACGGTTGAGCTTTAGCAGATAAATCGTACCGATCAGGAGTTTGTTTGGTACTTTGCTGAACTGCTGACCGAAACGACAAGAGTAGAAACGGTAGGTACTCGTCCCAGTCCCGTTGATGGTTTTCGACAAACTTGGCAAGATAATCTAGTATTGAGCGATTGAACCTTTCGACTAAACCATCACTTTGTGGATGTAGGGGAGTCGTTCTAGTCTTGTCGACACGGAACCTTTTCATCACCTCATCAAAGACTTCTGACTCGAAATTTCGACCTTGGTCAGAATGGAGTTGGAGACACAACCCAAAACGGGAGAAAACGTGAACGATCAGGGCTTCAGCTACTGTTTCAGCCGTCTGATCTTTTATAGGAATAGCTTCAGGCCACTTAGTGAAGTAATCCATCACGACGAGGATGTATCGGGATAGATTTATTGTTACTGGCAGGGGACCAAGGATGTCGATGGCAATCCTTTCGAAGGGGGCACCTGAATTTCGGACTTGGAGAGGGGCTTTCGACTTGGGTATTGGACCTTTCCTTTGTTGGCATACCACGCAACGTAAGCAGTAATTTCGAACATCTGTGGAATACCCGGGCCAGTAATACCGTTGTCGAACTTTCGCCATGGTTTTGTCGATTCCAAGATGTCCTCCACTTGGTGAGTCGTGCACTTGTGCCATCACGTCTGCCTGCAAGTCCCGAGGAACCAGAATCTGCAGGACAGGCTGCCGGTTCACTTCAAGCTGTCGGTATGCCACGCCATTTTTAAGAACTAGAGATGAAAACATAGCCCAGTAGCTCTTAACTGTTGGTTCACAGTTGCTGATGGTTTCTACAGCGGGTCGCTTTCCATCTGTCAACCAACGTTTCACCTGTGCCAAGCAAGCATCTTTGTCTTGTAGCCGTGACATGTCTTCTACGACCCGAAGCAGCCTGACTGCTACATTTTCCTTTTCCTCGAGGCGATGGCAGTAGCTGCAGGAGACGGATTCGCACGGTCGTCGGGACATTGCATCGGCGTTGCCATGGCTTTTTCCTGGTCGGTGTTGTATTTCGAAGTTGAACTCTTGAAGCCTCTCAATCCAGCTAGCAATTTGTCCTTCAGGTTCCTTAAAATTCATAAGCCAGCGAAGCGAAGCGTGGTCCGTTCGTAGAAGGAAAGCTTTACCGAGCAAGTATGGTCGGAAATGCGAAATGGCTTTGACGACAGCGAGCAGTTCTTTCCGCGTTACACAATAGTTTCTTTCGGGGCGACTGAACGTTTTACTGTAGTACTCTATAACGCGCTCTTGACCGTTTTGGACTTGCGAAAGAACTGCTCCCCACGCCAGGTGACTTGCATCGGTGTCAACTATGAACGGGTCTGAGTCGTTGGGTTGCGAAAGGATTGGGGCTGAAACCAGTTTGTCCTTCAGGCTGTCAAACGCATTCTGGCATTCTTCAGCCCACAGGAACTTTGCACTCTTCTCCGTAAGGGCAGTCAGGGGTTTGGCGATTGTAGAAAAGTCTTTCACGAACCGTCGGTAATACGCACATAACCCGAGAAAGGATTGGACGTCCTTTTTCGAGGTTGGCACTGGCCAACTTTTAACAGTTTCAAGTTTTTCGGGGTCAGTGGCCAGTCCTTTCTCAGAGATCGTATGACCGAGGAACTTGACCTCCCTCTGACAGAGATGACACTTTTTAGGAGAGAGCTTGAGTCCTGCGTGCCGAAGACGCTGGAATACCTCCACCAGGTTTTTTACAAGGATAGGAAAAGTTGTAGCATGTACCAAAAGATCATCCAAATAACCTAAAGTGACCGTATATGGGACGTCTCTCAGTACAATTTCCATCAGGCGCTGAAAAGTAGCTGGGGCGTTAGTTAGACCAAAGGGCATAACGTTGAACTCGTATAAGCCAGAACCTATACTAAAAGCAGTTTTTTCTCGATCTTCTGGGTGCATTTCCACTTGGAAGTATCCAGACACCAAATCTAAAGAGGCAAACCAGGAGGAACTACCAAGGGCTTCCAAAGTAAGATCGATGCGGGGTAGGGGGTAGGAGTCTTTTTTAGTGACGTCATTGAGCTTTCGATAATCCACACAGAACCGAAGCGATCCATCCTTTTTGGCCACTAACACCACTGGAGAGCTCCAGGGGCTAGTAGACGGTCGGATAACGCCTTGCTCCAGCATTTCTGCGATCAATCTCTCCGCTTCCGTACGGTGAAACAGGGGTATTCTCCGTGGTTGTTGTTTAATAGGTTGTTGTTTAATAGCACCCGTGTCGATTCGATGTTGGAGGATCGTCGTGCGACCGATGTCGGTGCTGGAGGTGGAGAACACATCGGAAAAGTCTGCTAACAGTTTCCAGAGGACTTTCCTTTGACCTGAGTCTAAACCGTTGCTAGAGGAATTGAATAGGTTTTGCAGTTCGTTTGGTAACTCACTTATATTGGAAATGGACATCCGTAAAGGTTGGTAGCAACGTTGAGAGTGGTGGGTTAACTGAGGGACAGTTGTCGAAGGCGCTTGGAAGAAGTAGGAGAAAGTTCGAGTGAATTTGAGCCCATTGTAGTGAAGTGAAACTTGGCTCGAGAAATTTTTGAACCTTCCACACCTAATTCTGACGAATGAAAAAGTAAGTTGGAACCTTTCCAGGCTGGTAAAAGGAAGGCAGGGGTAGGCTGGAAAAGGTTCACCCGCAGTGTCAGTAGAATGGATGAGCACCTCTGGATCAGGAGGGGCAGGAGAAAGGAGATCCAGAAAGTGTTCCCAGTTTTCACCAGTAAGACTTTCAAGGAGGGCAGGGGTAGGAAGGAGGCTGAACCTTTCCAGTTCGAAAGGAGAAAGGTAGGAGTGAGCTGGAAAGAGTTCGCGTCCAGTGGAAGTAGAAGGGTTGAACTCTTCCGCATCAGTAAAAGAAGGAGGGTGATCGGGAAAGGGTTCGACCTCTTCATTCAGTTTTCCCTGAAAAGTGTTGTGGTTACGAGGGTGTGGAGAGTTCAATTCGATCTTCCTACAAGCACCCGCAGACAAGGGCTCCTCAGTTTCCAACGGTATAGTCACGTTGTCCACCTGAAAAATGTTTTTCCTGAAGTTAAGGATGCATCTGTAACGTTTTAGGAAGTCCATTCCCAATATACACTCATCGTGTATATCAGCTACGTAAACGATATGGTCAAAGGAAAAGCCTTGAAAGGAAATTAGAACAGCGGCTTTTCCTTTTACGGGAGAAATTTCGCCTGTCACGCTCTGGATGACTGCAGAAGATGGTAAAAGTTCGCAGTCGTGCTGGAGCAAAGCAGGATGGATTACGGTCTGAGTGGCACCTGTATCGATTGTTATTTTACAGTCGCCTCCGTTGACTCGACCAGGTATCCTGAGATTGTTGGAGACTTCGGCGACTGTAATTTTTATCACAGGGCCACTTCTCGCCACTGAGCAAGGCCCTACTTGCTCAGTGGCAGGAAGTTTGACGACGTCGAAGGCACAGGCAAAGAGGGTTCGGCAGCAGCTGGCGAGGTTTCGGAAGGTGGTGGGTTCCCTGTTGACCTGGCATCGAACGAAACCTTAACCGCTCGCGGGCTTCTAGAGGTCGCCTTCACCTCGAAGGTTACATGATCTCCCTCCTTCGGGTGCCAGCTGGACACTCTGTTCACCACGAGGTCCTCCTTGTGAAAGAAGACTTCACCCTGTGTGTCACTTAAATAAAGAAAAAATAGAAAAAACTTTACGTACCTGTGTGTGGTGTGAAAATAATTTGTAAAAAAAAAAAAAAAAAAAAAAAGAAAAACAACCAAAAAAAAAAGTGATTAAAAAAAAATTTGACTAAAAAAAAAACTATTGAAAAACTAAAAAAAATTAAGTGAGGAAAACTATGTGAAAAAAACTATTAAGGAAAAAAAACTGTGACTGTGAAATTTTGTAAAAAAAATCGCTAAGAAAAACACTCGGAAACTACCGCGCAGAACACTGGTAAAAAAAAAACTATCTCCTGGGTGTTTTTTTGGTGGTGCTTTTTATAGTGTTTTCTAAAATTCGCGAATTTTCTATGGAAATTCTTTTGTTAGGTTTCCAGTGAGGTAAAAGAATTCTTTTACTCTCACTGGAAAATCTTCAATCTCTTTTCAGAAAATTCGCGAATTTATTGATTTTTCCGTCGTTTTTGTTGTGTTCATGTAGTGTTGTTTTTGTGTAGTGATTTTCCATTGTGCTTGTTGTTTGTTGTTGTGTGAAAGAATTCACGTGTGTGCTTTGTTGTTTTTGTTTTGTGTTTGCTTCCTTTTACTGTCCTTTTTTCTTAATTATTTTATTTATTTTATTTATTTATTTAGGATTGGGCTGTATTAATAGGGGCTTCTGGTTTGGGCACCAATTTTAATAAAATTTGGTGTTCAATTGGAAGTTTCTTTTATTTACAGCATGTTCTCATCAAATTTAAATTTATTATTTAATCTTTTATTATTTGCGTGTTAATTATCCTTTCTTTTCAGGCAAATAGGATGATGGGATGCTGCGTTGGAGTCGATCAAAAGGTAATTTCTTTTCGATATAATTTTGATGACGCTTATTAATGGAATTTTTATTTTATCTATTTTAGGTTTACTACGGCAGGACGAATATTGCAACACTGCCCACCGCGAAGAATGCTCAAAGTTCCGACTGAGCATTAGTCTCATGCTCGCCGAAATGTAGCAACAATATTTCTAGTTGATGTCCGTATCGTGTTCGTTTCCTAGTTTTTTTTTTAACCCTAGGACTAGTAGTCTAGACACGATGCCATTGGTGCTAATGTAGTGTTTGTGAGTTCTTGCCTTGCAAATTTACTCAGTTTCACTTGCGTTCAGTCTTTTCAAGGTTTTGTAGACCTGAATCGCAAAGATTTTGAAACAAAATAATGGTTTTTTGCACTTGACAGTCATGTCTTTTCTTGAACACTTTTACAGGATCACCAACTTAGTTAGGCATTTGTGGCGAGGACAGCGTTACTGTATCTCTTCGCTATCTGCTGAAAAGAAGGTATTTGATGTTAAACGTGATGAACGGATACTATAGATAAAAGAAACTTTGTAAAAAGGAAGGGTAGCGAAAAAAAAAGAACAATGGAAACAGCAACATAGTCAGTCAAGCATCTTCCTCACAACAACGTTTTTTAGCACAGATGAACGTCGGCCATTTAGATCTCTTAGCGTTTCACTACGTCCGCTGACACCAGGCTGGTTGATGTACGGCATCTATAGGGTTTCTGTAAAGAGTCTTCGAAATTATTGTTAAAATATCTGTTTTCAAAAAGGTAGTGTTAAGTACGATGGGATGTTCGATTATTTTCTAACGGGTGCCAATCGGTCACGGTGTACCACGGATTTACGACTAGTGACGGTAGGAAATTTTAGTGAATTTTCTTGGCAATTTCTGTTTTAATGGGCATTGACCATAACACAGAACTCGAACATATTCTCTTGTCAATTTCCATGTTTTCGGGCACTGAACCTAAAACTTGGAAATTTTATTGATTTTAAATTTTAAGGTTATTTTTCTCCTTTAAACACAACATTTATTCTACTTTAAATTTAAAGAGTTCTTTTTCGTTTTCAAATAAAATTATTCAATTTCAATTTATTCAAATTTCAAGTCAATATTATTACAAATTTAATTAATTTAACTGTAACCTTAATTTGTTCCCACTCTAATACATACCGCGATTGCAGCATCGTTTAACATAAATGGTCTTTGCAAATTGACTGGTAGTTACAATAGCAGTATCTTGTTGAAATTATAAAAATGATTATGTTTAAATGTTTAACTTCACTTCATATACTTAATCTCAGTTGCTTCACTTCAATTCAACTGATTAGGCTTACTTAATTGACTTCACTTCAAATAATAGAGCTCACTTGTTCACTTCATTTCAACTGATTAAGCTCAGTTGCTTCACTTTACTTCAACTGATTCGGCTCACTTAGTTAGCATCACTTCAACTGATAACGCTCAATTGTTTATTTCTTCTTCTATTAATCAGTATAACTCATTCGAACAAAAGTCACCCATTGTTAAGCTACAATCTGCCATAAATATTGTAACATATCATAAGGTCAAAACTTTACCTAACCTTTGTTAACTAATACTTGAAATTTTGAACACTAATTCTGTACAAAATTGGAATGATATAGTTTCAGCATTACTATCTTATAACTACTAATATTTTACTCTTTACAGGAATATTTATCATCTTAGTTAATACCATCATTTGGTCATCCTTTTGAATTTAATTTATTATTTAATTTTTGAAAATTATCATTTAATTATTAGTTTGATTTAGTTTGATTATTATTTTGAAAATTCAACATGTAGTTATTTCTTAGTTTTCTTTATTTTGATTTCACTTGCTTTGTTTTTTGATTTAATTTGCTTAATTGGTTTTGTTTTTGCTATATCCCTTAATTAAATTAATTAGTTTGCTTTATTTATCATTTATCTAAATATTATCAGTTTAAAAGTTTATTTGAGTTGTTTTGATTTTCAATTATTTAGTTTGCTTTATTTATCATTTAATTATTATTTTAAAAGTTTATTTGAATTGTTTTCATAGTGAATTAATAAATAAAATTTTGAATGATAAAACTTTGCGTTTTCTTTCAAAAACCTAATCGTTCTAATCCATGTACATTAAGCAAAATATTGTTGATGGCTTAAGGGATTCTTCTGACAATTATTTAATTGGTAATATTTTCATTCGTCCTGCTTTGGGAATTGACCTAGCATGAAGTCTCCTCCTAAACTTAAATGGTATTGACCTTAAGTGCGGAGGAATCCTCATCTACTTAGAAGAGTAATGATCTGTAAGTATTTTTTTTTTCTTCAGTTGATGTTTTCTTCTTAATGGGTATTGACCATAGGATAGGAAATTTTAGTGAATTTTCTTGGCAATTTCTGTTTTAATGGGCATTGACCATAACACAGAACTCGAACATATTCTCTTGTCAATTTCCATGTTTTCGGGCACTGAACCTAAAACTTGGAAATTTTATTGATTTTAAATTTTAAGGTTATTTTTCTCCTTTAAACACAACATTTATTCTACTTTAAATTTAAAGGGTTCTTTTTCGTTTTCAAATAAAATTATTCAATTTCAATTTATTCAAATTTCAAGTCAATATTATTACAAATTTAATTAATTTAACTGTAACCTTAATTTGTTCCCACTCTAATACATACCGCGATTGCAGCATCGTTTAACATAAATGGTCTTTGCAAATTGACTGGTAGTTACAATAGCAGTATCTTGTTGAAATTATAAAAATGATTATGTTTAAATGTTTAACTTCACTTCATTTGCTTAATCTCAGTTGCTTCAGTTCAATTCAACTGATTAGGCTTACTTAATTGACTTCACTTCAAATAATAGAGCTCACTTGTTCACTTCATTTCAACTGATTAAGCTCAGTTGCTTCACTTCACTTCAACTGATTAGGCTCACTTAGTTAGCTTCACTTCAACTGATAACGCTCACTTGTTTATTTCTTCTTCTATTAATCAGTATAACTCATTCAAACAAAAGTCACCCATTGTTAAGCTACAATCTGCCATAAATATTGTAACATATCATAAGGTCAAAACTTTACCTAACCTTTGTTAACTACTACTTGAAATTTTGAACACTAATTCTGTACAAAATTGGAATGATATAGTTTTTGCATTACTATCTTATAACTACTAATATTTTACTCTTTACAGGAATATTTATCATCATAGTCAATACCATCATTTGTTCATCCTTTTGAATTAATTTTATTATTTAATTTTTGAAAATTATCATTTAATTATTAGTTTGATTTAGTTTGATTATTATTTTGAAAATTTAACATGTAGTTATTTCTTAGTTCTCTTTATTTTGATTTCATTTGCTTTGTTTTTTGATTTAATTTGCTTAATTGGTTTGTTTTTGCTGTATCCTTTAATTTTATTAATTAGTTGTTTTAATTTTCAATTAGTTAGTTTGCTTTATTTATCATTTAATTATTATTTTAGAAGTTTATTCGAATTGTTTTCATATTGAATTAATAAATAAAATTTTGAATGATAAAACTTTGCGTTTTCTTTCAAAAACCTAATCGTTCTAATCCATGTACATTAAGCAAAATATTGTTGATTGCTTAAGGGATTCTTCTGACAATTATTTAATTGGTAATATTTTCATTCGTCCTGCTTTGGAAATTGACCTAGCATGAAGTCTCCTCCTAAACTTAAATGGTATTGACCTTAAGTGCGGAGGAATCCTCATCTACTTAGAAGAGTAATGATCTGTAAGTATGTTTTTTTTCTTCACTTGATATTTTCTTCTTAATGGGTATTGACCATAGGATAGGAAATTTTAGTGAATTTTCTTGGCAATTTCTGTTTTAATTGCATCGACCATAACACAGAACTCTAACATATTCTCTTGTCAATTTCCATGTTTTTGGGCACTGAACGTAAAACTTGGAAATTTTATTGATTTTAAATTTTAAGGTTATTTTTCTCCTTTAAACACAACATTTATTCTACTTTAAATTTAAAGAGTTCTTTTTCGTTTTTAAATAAAATTATTTAATTTCAATTTAATCAAATTTAAAGTCAATATTATTACAAATTTAAATAATTTAACTGTAACCTCAATTTAGTTTCCACTCAAATACATACCGCGATTGCAGCATTGTTTAACATAAATGGTCTTTGCAAATCGACTGGTAGTTACTTCACTTGTTTCACTTTATTTCAACTGATTAAGCTCAGTTGCTTCACTTCACTTCAACTGATTGGACTCACTTAGTTAGCTCCACTTCAACTGATAACGCTCACTTGTTTATTTCTTCTGCTAGTAATTAGTATAATTCATTCGAACAAAATTCATCCATTGTTAAGGTACAATCTGCCATAAATATTGTAACATATCATAAGGTCAAAACTTTACCTAACCTTTGTTAAGTATTACTTGAAATTTTGAACACTAATTCTGTTCAAAATTTGAATGATATAGTTTCAGTATTACTATCTTATAACTACTAATATTTTACTCTTTACAGGAATATTTGTCACTTAGTCAATACCATCATTTGGTCATCCTTTTGAATTTAATTTATTATTTAATTTTTGAAAATTATCATTTAATTATTAGTTTGATTTAGTTTGATTTTTATTTTGAAAATTTAACATGTAGTTATTTCTTAGTTTTCTTTATTTTGATTTCACTTGCTTTGTTTTCTGATTAAATTTGCTTAATTGTTTTTTTTTCTCCAGTATCCTTTAACTTTATTAATTAGTTTGCTTTATTTATCATTTAATTATTATTAGTTCAAAAATTTATTTGATTTGTTTTTATTTTTAATTAATTAGTTTGCTTGATTTATCATTAAATTATTATTTTGAAAGTTTATTTGAATTTGTTCGATATAATTTTGATGACGCTTATCAATGGAATTTTTATTTTATCTATTTTAGGTTTACTACGGCAGGACGAATATTGCAACAATATGTTAGAGTTCTGTGTTATGGTCAATGCCCATTAAAACAGAAATTGCCAAGAAATTTCACTAAAATTTCCTATCGTATGGTCAATACCCATTAAGAAGAAAATATCAAGTGAAGAAAAAAAAATACTTACAGATCATTACTCTTCTAAGTAGATGAGGATTCCTCCGCACTTAAGGTCAATACCATTTAAGTTTAGGAGGAGACTTCATGCTAGGTCAATTCCCAAAGCAGGACGAATGAAAATATTACCAATTAAATAATAGTCAGAAGAATCCCTTAAGCCATCAACAATATTTTGCTTAATGTACATGAATTACAACGATTAGATTTTTGAAAGAAAACGCAAAGTTTTATCATTCAAAATTTTATTTATCAATTCGATATGAAAACAATTCAAATAAACTTCTAAAATGATAATTAAATGATAAATCAAGCAAACTAATTAATTAAAAATCAAAACAATTCAAATAAATTTTTGAACGAATAATAATTAAATGATAAATAATACAAACTAATTAATAAAATTAAAGGATACAGCAAAAAAAAAAAACGATTAAGCAAATTAAATCAAAAAACAAAGCAAGTGAAATCAAAATAAAGAAAACTAAGAAATAACTACATGTTAAATTTTCAAAATAATAATCAAACTAAATCAAACTTATAATTAAATGATAATTATCAAAAATTAAATACTTAATTAAATTGAAAAGGATGACCAACTGATGGTATTGACTAAGATGATAAATATTCCTGTAAAGAGTAAAATATTAGTAGTTATAAGATAGTAATGCTGAAACTATATCATTCCAATTTTGTACAGAATTAGTGTTCAAAATTTCAAGTTTTAGTTAACAAAGGTTAGGTAAAGTTTTGACCCTATGATATGTTACAATATTTATGGGAGATTGTACCTTAACAATGGGTGACTTTTGTTCGAATGAGTTATATTGATAATAACAGAAGAAATAAACAAGTGAGCGTTATCAGTTGAAGTGAAGCTAACTAAGTGAGCCCAATCAGTTGAAGTGAACTGAAGCAACTGAGCTTAATCAGTTGAAATGAAGTGAAACAAGTGAGCTCTATTACTTGAAGTGAAGCTAATTAAGTGAGCCTAATCAGTTGAATTGAAGTGAAGCAACTGAGATTAAGCAAATTAAGTGAAGTTAAACAATTAAACATAATAATTTTTATAATTTCAACAAGATACTGCTATTGTAACTACCAGTCGATTTGCAAAGACCATTTATGTTAAACGATGCTGCAATCGCGGTATGTATTTGAGTGGGAACTAAATTGAGGTTACAGTTAAATGAATTAAATTTGAAATAATATTGACTTTAAATTTGAATAAATTTAAATTAAATAATTTTATTTGAAAACGAAAAAGAACTCTTTAAATTAAAAGTAGAATTAATGTAGTGTTTAAAGGAGAAAAGTAACCTTAAAATTTGAAATCAATAAAATTTCCAAGTTTTACGTTCAGTGCCCGAAAACATGGAAATTGACAAGAGAATATGTTAGAGTTCTGTGTTATGGTCAATGTCCATTAAAACAGAAATTGCCAAGAAAATTCACTAAAATTTCCTATCCTATGGTTAATATCCATTAAGAAGAAAATATCAAGTGAAGAAAAACAAAATACTTACAGATCATTACTCTTCTAAGAAGATGAGGATTCCTCCGCACTTATGGTCAATACCATTTAAGTTTAGGAGGAGACTTCATGCTAGGTCAATTCCCAAAGCAGGACGAATGAAAATATTACCAATTAAATAATTGTCAGAAAAATCCCTTAAGCAATCAACAATATTTTGCTTAATGTACATGGATTAGAACGATTAGGTTTTTGAAAGAAAACGCAAAGTTTTATCATTCAAAATTTTATTTATTAATTCAATATGAAAACAATTCAAATAAACTTTTAAAATAATAATTAAATGATAAATAAAGCAAACTAACTAATTGAAAATTAAAACAACTAATTAATAAAATTAAAGGATACAGCAAAAACAAACCAATTAAGCAAATTAAATCAAAAAACAAAGCAAATGAAATCAAAATAAAGAAAACTAAGAAATAACTACATGTTAAATTTTCAAAATAATAATCAAACTAAATCAAACTTATAATGAAATAATAATTATCAAAAATTAAATACTAAATTAAATTGAAAAGGATGACCAACTGATGGTATTGACTAAGATGATAAATATTCCTGTAAAGAGTAAAATATTAGTAGTTATGATAGTAATGCTGAAACTATATCATTTCAATTTTGTACAGAATTAGTGTTCAAAATTTCAAGTGTTAGTTAACAAAGGTTAGGTAAAGTTTTGACCTTATGATATGTTACAACATTTATGGCAGATTGTACCTTAACAATGGATGAATTTTATTCGAATGAATTAAATTTGAAATAAGATTGAGTTTAAATTTGAATAAATTGAAATTAAATAATTTTTTTTTGAAAACGAAAAAGAACTCTTTAAATTAAAAGTAGAATTAATGTAGTGTTTAAAGGAGAAAAGTAAGCTTAAAATTTGAAATCAATAAAATTTCCAAGTTTTACGTTCAGTGCCCGAAAACATGGAAATTGACAAGAGAATATGTTAGAGTTCTGTGTTATGGTCAATGCCCATTAAAACAGAAATTGCCAAGAAATTTCACTAAAATTTCCTATCGTATGGTCAATACCCATTAAGAAGAAAATATCAAGTGAAGAAAAAAAAATACTTACAGATCATTACTCTTCTAAGTAGATGAGGATTCCTCCGCACTTAAGGTCAATACCATTTAAGTTTAGGAGGAGACTTCATGCTAGGTCAATTCCCAAAGCAGGACGAATGAAAATATTACCAATTAAATAATAGTCAGAAGAATCCCTTAAGCCATCAACAATATTTTGCTTAATGTACATGAATTACAACGATTAGATTTTTGAAAGAAAACGCAAAGTTTTATCATTCAAAATTTTATTTATCAATTCGATATGAAAACAATTCAAATAAACTTCTAAAATGATAATTAAATGATAAATCAAGCAAACTAATTAATTAAAAATAAAAACAATTCAAATAAATTTTTGAACGAATAATAATAAAATGATAAATAAAGCAAACTAAATAATTAAATTAAGGGATATAGCAAAAAAAAAACCAATTAAGAAAATTAAATCAAAAAACAAAGCAAGTGAAATCAAAATAAAGAAAACTAAGAAATAACTACATGTTAAATTTTCAAAATAATAATCAAACTAAATCAAACTTATAATTAAATGATAATTTTCAAAAATTAAATAATAAATTAAATTCAAAAGGATGACCAAATGATGGTATTGACTAAGATGATAAATATTCCTGTAAAGAGTAAAATATTAGTAGTTATAAGATAGTAATGCTGAAACTATATCATTCCAATTTTGTACAGAATTAGTGTTCAAAATTTCAAGTTTTAGTTAACAAAGGTTAGGTAAAGTTTTGACTTTATGATATGTTACAATATTTATGGGAGATTGTACCTTAACAATGGGTGACTTTTGTTCGAATGAGTTATATTGATAATAACAGAAGAAATAAACAAGTGAGCGTTATCAGTTGAAGTGAAGCTAACTAAGTGAGCCCAATCAGTTGAAGTGAACTGAAGCAACTGAGCTTAATCAGTTGAAATGAAGTGAAACAAGTGAGCTCTATTACTTGAAGTGAAGCTAATTAAGTGAGCCTAATCAGTTGAATTGAAGTGAAGCAACTGAGATTAAGCAAATTAAGTGAAGTTAAACAATTAAACATAATAATTTTTATAATTTCAACAAGATACTGCTATTGTAACTACCAGTCGATTTGCAAAGACCATTTATGTTAAACGATGCTGCAATCGCGGTATGTATTTGAGTGGGAACTAAATTGAGGTTACAGTTAAATGAATTAAATTTGAAATAATATTGACTTTAAATTTGAATAAATTTAAATTAAATAATTTTATTTGAAAACGAAAAAGAACTCTTTAAATTAAAAGTAGAATTAATTTAGTGTTTAAAGGAGAAAAGTAACCTTAAAATTTGAAATCAATAAAATTTCCAAGTTTTACGTTCAGTGCCCGAAAACATGGAAATTGACAAGAGAATATGTTAGAGTTCTGTGTTATGGTCAATGTCCATTAAAACAGAAATTGCCAAGAAAATTCACTAAAATTTCCTATCCTATGGTTAATATCCATTAAGAAGAAAATATCAAGTGAAGAAAAACAAAATACTTACAGATCATTACTCTTCTAAGAAGATGAGGATTCCTCTGCACTTATGGTCAATACCATTTAAGTTTAGGAGGAGACTTCATGCTAGGTCAATTCCCAAAGCAGGACGAATGAAAATATTACCAATTAAATAATTGTCAGAAAAATCCCTTAAGCAATCAACAATATTTTGCTTAATGTACATGGATTAGAACGATTAGGTTTTTGAAAGAAAACGCAAAGTTTTATCATTCAAAATTTTATTTATTAATTCAATATGAAAACAATTCAAATAAACTTTTAAAATAATAATTAAATGATAAATAAAGCAAACTAACTAATTGAAAATTAAAACAACTAATTAATAAAATTAAAGGATACAGCAAAAACAAACCAATTAAGCAAATTAAATCAAAAAACAAAGCAAATGAAATCAAAATAAAGAAAACTAAGAAATAACTACATGTTAAATTTTCAAAATAATAATCAAACTAAATCAAACTTATAATGAAATAATAATTATCAAAAATTAAATACTAAATTAAATTGAAAAGGATGACCAACTGATGGTATTGACTAAGATGATAAATATTCCTGTAAAGAGTAAAATATTAGTAGTTATGATAGTAATGCTGAAACTATATCATTTCAATTTTGTACAGAATTAGTGTTCAAAATTTCAAGTGTTAGTTAACAAAGGTTAGGTAAAGTTTTGACCTTATGATATGTTACAACATTTATGGCAGATTGTACCTTAACAATGGATGAATTTTATTCGAATGAATTAAATTTGAAATAAGATTGAGTTTAAATTTGAATAAATTGAAATTAAATAATTTTTTTTTGAAAACGAAAAAGAACTCTTTAAATTAAAAGTAGAATTAATGTAGTGTTTAAAGGAGAAAAGTAAGCTTAAAATTTGAAATCAATAAAATTTCCAAGTTTTACGTTCAGTGCCCGAAAACATGGAAATTGACAAGAGAATATGTTAGAGTTCTGTGTTATGGTCAATGTCCATTAAAACAGAAATTGCCAAGAAAATTCACTAAAATTTCCTATCCTATGGTTAATATCCATTAAGAAGAAAATATCAAGTGAAGAAAAAAAAAATACTTACAGATCATTACTCTTCTAAGTAGATGAGGATTCCTCCGCACTTATGGTCAATACCATTTAAGTTTAGGAGGAGACTTCATGCTAGGTCAATTGCCAAAGCAGGACGAATGAAAATATTACCAATTAAATAATTGTCAGAAAAATCCCTTAAGCAATCAACAATATTTTGCTTAATGTACATGGATTAGAACGATTAGGTTTTTGAAAGAAAACGCAAAGTTTTATCATTCAAAATTTTATTTATTAATTCAATATGAAAACAATTCAAATAAACTTTTAAAATAATAATTAAATGATAAATAAAGCAAACTAACTAATTGAAAATTAAAACAACTAATTAATAAAATTAAAGGATACAGCAAAAACAAACCAATTAAGCAAATTAAATCAAAAAACAAAGCAAATGAAATCAAAATAAAGAAAACTAAGAAATAACTACATGTTAAATTTTCAAAATAATAATCAAACTAAATCAAACTTATAATGAAATAATAATTATCAAAAATTAAATACTAAATTAAATTGAAAAGGATGACCAACTGATGGTATTGACTAAGATGATAAATATTCCTGTAAAGAGTAAAATATTAGTAGTTATGATAGTAATGCTGAAACTATATCATTTCAATTTTGTACAGAATTAGTGTTCAAAATTTCAAGTGTTAGTTAACAAAGGTTAGGTAAAGTTTTGACCTTATGATATGTTACAACATTTATGGCAGATTGTACCTTAACAATGGATGAATTTTATTCGAATGAATTAAATTTGAAATAAGATTGAGTTTAAATTTGAATAAATTGAAATTAAATAATTTTTTTTTGAAAACGAAAAAGAACTCTTTAAATTAAAAGTAGAATTAATGTAGTGTTTAAAGGAGAAAAGTAAGCTTAAAATTTGAAATCAATAAAATTTCCAAGTTTTACGTTCAGTGCCCGAAAACATGGAAATTGACAAGAGAATATGTTAGAGTTCTGTGTTATGGTCAATGTCCATTAAAACAGAAATTGCCAAGAAAATTCACTAAAATTTCCTATCCTATGGTTAATATCCATTAAGAAGAAAATATCAAGTGAAGAAAAAAAAAATACTTACAGATCATTACTCTTCTAAGTAGATGAGGATTCCTCCGCACTTATGGTCAATACCATTTAAGTTTAGGAGGAGACTTCATGCTAGGTCAATTGCCAAAGCAGGACGAATGAAAATATTACCAATTAAATAATTGTCAGAAAAATCCCTTAAGCAATCAACAATATTTTGCTTAATGTACATGGATTAGAACGATTAGGTTTTTGAAAGAAAACGCAAAGTCTTATCATTCAAAATTTTATTTATTAATTCAATATGAAAACAATTCAAATAAACTTTTAAAATAATAATTAAATGATAAATCAAGCAAACTAATTAATTAAAAATCAAAACAATTCAAATAAATTTTTGAACGAATAATAATTGAATGATAAATAAAGCAAACTAATTTAAAAAAATTAAAGGATACAGGAAAAACAAACCAATTAAGCAAATTAAATAAAAAAACAAAGCAAGTGAAATCAAAATAAAGAAAACTAAGAAATAACTACATGTAAAATTTTCAAAATAATAATCAAACTAAATCAAACTTATAATTAAATGATAATTTTCAAAAATTAAATAATAAATTAAATTCAAAAGGATGACCAAATGATGGTATTGACTAAGATGATAAATATTCCTGTAAAGAGTAAAATATTAGTAGTTATAAGATAGTAATGCTGAAACTATATCATTCAGATTTTGAACAGAATTAGTGTTTAAAATTTCAAGTAGTAATTAACAAAGGTGAGGAAAATTTTTGACCCTATGATATGTTACAATATTTATGGCAGATTGTACCTTAACAATGGATGAATTTTGTTCGAATGAATTATACTGATTACTAGCAGAAGAAATAAACAAGTGAGCGTTATCAGTTGAAGTGAAGCTAACTAAGTGAGCCCAATCAGTTGAAGAACATGGATTAGAACGATTAGGTTTTTGAAAAAAAACGCAAAGTTTTATCATTCAAAATTTTATCTATTAATTCAATATGAAAACAACTCAAATAAACTTCTAAAATAATAATTAAATGATAAATCAAGCAAACTAATTAATTAAAAATAAAAACAATTCAAATAAATTTTTGAACGAATAATAATTAAATGATAAATAAAGCAAACTAAATAATTAAATTAAGGGATATAGCAAAAAAAAAACAATTAAGCAAATTAAATCAAAAAACAAAGCAAGTGAAATCAAAATAAAGAAAACTAAGAAATAACTACATGTTAAATTTTCAAAATAATAATCAAACTAAATCAAACTTATAATTAAATGATAATTTTCAAAAATTAAATAATAAATTAAATTCAAAAGGATGACCAAATGATGGTATTGACTAAGATGATAAATATTCCTGTAAAGAGTAAAATATTAGTAGTTATAAGATAGTAATGCTGAAACTATATCATTCCAATTTTGTACAGAATTGATATTCAATATTTGAAGTATTAGTTAACAAAGGTTAGGTAAAGTTTTGACCTTATGATATGTTACAATATTTATGGCAGATTGTACCTTAACAATGGATGAATTTTGTTCGAATGAATTATACTGATTACTAGCAGAAGAAATAAACAGGTGAGCGTTATTAGTTGAAGTGAAGCTAACTAAGTGAGCCCAATCAGTTGAAGAACATGGATTAGAACGATTAGGTTTTGAAAGAAAACGCAAAGTTTTATCATTCAAAATTTTATTTATTAATTCAATATGAAAACAATTCAAATAAACTTCTAAAATAATAATTAAATGATAAATCAAGCAAACTAATTAATTAAAAATAAAAACAATTCAAATAAATTTTTGAACGAATAATAATTAAATGATAAATAAAGCAAACTAATTAATAAAATTAAAGGATACAGCAAAAACAAACCAATTAGGCAAATTAAATCAAAAAACAAAGCAAATGAAATCAAAATAAAGAAAACTAAGAAATAACTACATGTTAAATTTTCAAAATAATAATCAAACTAAATCAGACTAATAATTAAATGATAATTTTTAAAAATTAAAAATAAATTAAATTCAAAAGGATGGCCAGATGATGGTATTGACTAAGATGATAAATATTCCTGTAAAGTGTAAAATATTAGTAGTTATAAGATAGTAGTACTGAAACTATATCATTCAGATTTTGAACAGAATTAGTGTTTAAAATTTCAAGTAGTAATTAACAAAGGTGAGGAAAATTTTTGACCCTATGATATGTTAAAATATTTATGGCAGATTGTACCTTAACAATGGATGAATTTTGTTCGAATGAATTATACTGATTACTAGCAGAAGAAATAAACAAGTGAGCGTTATCAGTTGAAGTGAAGCTAACTAAATGAGCCCAATCAGTTGAAGAACATGGATTAGAACGATTAGGTTTTTGAAAGAAAACGCAAAGTTTTATCATTCAAAATTTTATTTATTAATTCAATATGAAAACAATTCAAATAAACTTCTAAAATAATAATTAAATGATAAATCAAGCAAACTAATTAATTAAAAATAAAAACAATTCAAATAAATTTTTGAACGAATAATAATTAAATGATAAATAAAGCAAACTAATTAATAAAATTAAAGGATACAGCAAAAACAAACCAATTAAGCAAATTAAATCAAAAAACAAAGCAAATGAAATCAAAATAAAGAAAACTAAGAAATAACTACATGTTAAATTTTCAAAATAATAATCAAACTAAATCAAACTTATAATTAAATGATAATTTTTAAAAATTAAAAATAAATTAAATTCAAAAGGATGGCCAGATGATGGTATTGACTAAGATGATAAATATTCCTGTAAAGAGTAAAATATTAGTAGTTATAAGATAGTAATGCTGAAACTATATCATTCAGATTTTGAACAGAATTAGTGTTCAAAATTTCAAGTAGTAATTAACAAAGGTGAGGAAAATTTTTGACCCTATGATATGTTACAATATTTATGGCAGATTGTACCTTAACAATGGATGAATTTTGTTCGAATGAATTATACTGATTACTAGCAGAAGAAATAAACAAGTGAGTGTTATCAGTTGAAGTGAAGCTAACTAAGTGAGCCCAATCAGTTGAAGAACATGGATTAGAACGATTAGGTTTTTGAAAGAAAACGCAAAGTTTTATCATTCAAAATTTTATCTATTAATTCAATATGAAAACAACTCAAATAAACTTCTAAAATAATAATTAAATGATAAATCAAGCAAACTAATTAATTAAAAATAAAAACAATTCAAATAAATTTTTGAACGAATAATAATTAAATGATAAATAAAGCAAACTAAATAATTAAATTAAGGGATATAGCAAAAAAAAAACCAATTAGGCAAATTAAATCAAAAAACAAAGCAAATGAAATCAAAATAAAGAAAAATAAGAAATAACTACATGTTAAATTTTCAAAATAATAATCAAACTAAATCAGACTAATAATTAAATGATAATTTTCAAAAATTAAATAATAAATTAAATTGAAAAGGATGACCAAATGATGGTATTGACTATGATGATAAATATTCTTGTAAAGTGTAAAATATTAGTAGTTATAAGATAGTAGTACTGAAACTATATCATTCAGATTTTGAACAGAATTAGTGTTTAAAATTTCAAGTAGTAATTAACAAAGGTGAGGAAAATTTTTGACCCTATGATATGTTACAATATTTATGGCAGATTGTACCTTAACAATGGATGAATATTGTTCGAATGAATTATACTGATTACTAGCAGAAGAAATAAACAAGTGAGCGTTATCAGTTGAAGTGAAGCTAACTAAGTGAGCCCAATCAGTTGAAGAACATGGATTAGAACGATTAGGTTTTTGAAAGAAAACGCAAAGTTTTATCATTCAAAATTTTATTTATTAATTCAATATGAAAACAATTCAAATAAACTTCTAAAATAATAATTAAATGATAAATCAAGCAAACTAATTAATTAAAAATAAAAACAATTCAAATAAATTTTTGAACGAATAATAATTAAATGATAAATAAAGCAAACTAATTAATAAAATTAAAGGATACAGCAAAAACAAACCAATTAGGCAAATTAAATCAAAAAACAAAGCAAATGAAATCAAAATAAAGAAAACTAAGAAATAACTACATGTTAAATTTTCAAAATAATAATCAAACTAAATCAAACTTATAATTAAATGATAATTTTCAAAAATTAAATAATAAATTAAACTCAAAAGGATGACCAAATGATGGTATTGACTAAGATGATAAATATTCCTGTAAAGAGTAAAATATTAGTAGTTATAAGATAGTAATGCTGAAACTATATCATTCCAATTTTGTACAGAATTGATATTCAATTTTTGAAGTATTAGTTAACAAAGGTTAGGTAAAGTTTTGACCTTATGATATGTTACAATATTTATGGCAGATTGTACCTTAACAATGGATGAATTTTGTTCGAATGAATTATACTGATTACTAGCAGAAGAAATAAACAGGTGAGCGTTATCAGTTGAAGTGAAGCTAACTAAGTGAGCCCAATCAGTTGAAGAACATGGATTAGAACGATTAGGTTTTTGAAAGAAAACGCAAAGTTTTATCATTCAAAATTTTATTTATTAATTCAATATGAAAACAATTCAAATAAACTTCTAAAATAATAATTAAATGATAAATCAAGCAAACTAATTAATTAAAAATAAAAACAATTCAAATAAATTTTTGAACGAATAATAATTAAATGATAAATAAAGCAAACTAATTAATAAAATTAAAGGATACAGCAAAAACAAACCAATTAAGCAAATTAAATAAAAAAACAAAGCAAATGAAATCAAAATAAAGAAAACTAAGAAATAACTACATGTTAAATTTTCAAAATAATAATCAAACTAAATCAGACTAATAATTAAATGATAATTTTCAAAAATTAAATAATAAATTAAATTGAAAAGATGACCAAATGATGGTATTGACTAAGATGATAAATATTCCTGTAAAGTGTAAAATATTAGTAGTTATAAGATAGTAGTACTGAAACTATATTATTCAAATTTTAAACACAATTAGTTTTCAAAATTTCAAGTAGTAATTAACAAAGGTGAGGAAAATTTTTGACCTTATGATATGTTACAATATTTATGGCAGATTGTACCTTAAGAATGGATGAATTTTGTTCGAATGAATTATACTGATTACTAGCAGAAGAAATAAACAGGTGAGCGTTATCAGTTGAAGTGAAGCTAACTAAGTAAGCCCAATCAGTTGAAGAACATGGATTAGAACGATTAGGTTTTTGAAAGAAAACGCAAAGTTTTATCATTCAAAATTTTATTTATTAATTCAATATGAAAACAATTCAAATAATCTTCTAAAATAATAATTAAATGATAAATCAAGCAAACTAATTAATTAAAAATAAAAACAATTCAAATAAATTTTTGAACGAATAATAATTAAATGATAAATAAAGCAAACTAATTAATAAAATTAAAGGATACAGCAAAAACAAACCAATTTAGCAAATTAAATCAAAAAACAAAGCAAGTAAAATCAAAATGAAGAAAACTAAGAAATAACTACATGTTAAATTTTCAAAATAATAATCAAAAATAAATCAAACTAACAATTAAATGATAATTTTCAAAAATTAAATAATAAATTAAATTGAAAAGATGACCAAATGATGGTATTGACTAAGATGATAAATATTCCTGTAAAGAGTAAAATATTAGTAGTTAAAAGATAGTAATGCTGAAACTATATCATTCAAATTTTGTACAGAATTGATATTCAATTTTTGAAGTATTAGTTAACAAAGGTCAGGTAAAGTTTTAACCTTATGATATGTTACAATATTTATGGCAGATTGTACCTTAACAATGGATGAATTTTGTTCGAATCAGTTATTCTGATTAATAGCAGAAGAAATAAACAAGTGAACGTTATCAGTTGAAGTGAAGCTAACTAAGTGAGCCCAATCAGTTGAATTGAAGTGAAGCAACTGAGATTAAGCAAATTAAGTGAAGTTAAACAATTAAACATAATAATTTTTATAATTTTAACAAGATACTGCTATTGTAACTACCAGTCGATTCGCAAAGACCATTTATGTTAAACGATGCTGCAATCGCGGTATGTATTTGAGTGGGAAGTAAATTGAGGTTACAGTTAAATGAATTAAATTCGAAATAAGATTGAGTTTAAACTTGAATAAATTGAAATTAAATAATTTTATTTGAAAACGAAAAAAACTCTTTAAATTAAAATTGAAATAATGTAGTGTTTAAAGGAGAAAAGTAACCTTGAAATTTGAAATCAATAAAATTTCTAAGTTTTACGTTCAGTGCCCGAAAACTTGGAAATTGACAAGAGAATATGTTAGAGTTCTGTGTTATGGTCAATGTCCATTAAAACAGAAATGGCCAAGAAAATTTACTAAAATTTCCTATCCTATGGTCAATACCCATTAAGAAGAAAATATCAAGTGAAGAAAAAAAAATACTTACAGATCATTACTCTTCTAAGTAGATGAGGATTCCTCCGCACTTAAGGTCAATACCATTTAAGTTTAGGACGAGACTTCATGCTAGGTCAATTCCCAAAGCAGGACGAATGAAAATATTACCAATTAAATAATTGTCAGAAGAATCCCTTAAGCCATCAACAATATTTTGCTTAATGTACATGGATTAGAACGATTAGGTTTTTGAAAGAAAACGCAAAGTTTTATCATTCAAAATTTATTTATTAATTCTATTTGAAAACAATTCAAATAAACTTCTAAAATAATAATTAAATGATAAATAAAGCAAACTAACTAATTGAAAATTAAAACAATTCAAACAAATTTTTAAACTGATAATATTTAGATAAATGATAAATAAAGCAAACTAATTAACTAAATTAAAGGATACAGCAAAAAGAAAACAATTAATCAAAGTAAATCAAAAAATAAAGCAAATGAAATCAAAACGAAGAAAACTAAGAAATAACTACATGTTAAATTTTCAAAATAATAATAGAACTAAATTGAAAATGATGACCAAATGATGGTATTGACTAAGATGATAAATATTCCTGTAAAGAGTAAAATATTAGTAGTTATAAGATAGTAATGCTGAAACTATATCATTCCAATTTTGTACAGAATTAGTGTTCAAAATTTCAAGTATTAGTTAACAGAGGTTAGGTAAAGTTTTGACCTTATGATATGTTACAATATTTATGGCAGATTGTACCTTAACAATGGGTGACTTTTGTTCGAATGAGTTATACTGATTAATAGCAGAAGAAATAAACAAGTGAGCGTTATCAGTTGAAGTGAAGCTAAATAAGTGAGCCCAATCAGTTGAAGTGAAGTGAAGCAACTGAGCTTAATCAGTTGAAATGAAGTGAAACAAGTGAGCTCTATTACTTGAAGTGAAGTCAATTAAGTGAGCCTAATCAGTTGAATTGAAGTGAAGCAACTGAGATTAAGCAAATGAAGTGAAGTTAAACAATTAAACATAATTATTTTTTATAATTTCAACAAGATACTGCTATTGTAACTACCAGTCGATTTACAAAGACCATTTATGTTAAACGATGCTGCAATCGCGGTATGTATTTGAGTGGGAACTAAATTGAGGTTACAGTTAAATGAATTAAATTTGAAATAAGATTGAGTTTAAATTTGAATAAATTGAAATTAAATAATTTTATTTGAAAACGAAAAAGAACTCTTTAAATTTAAAGTAGAATTAATGTTGTGTTTAAAGGAGAAAAGTAACCCTAAAATTTGAAATCAATAAAATTTCCAAGTTTTACGTTCAGTGCCCGAAAACATGGAAATTGACAAGAGAATATGTTAGAGTTCTGTGTTATGGTCAATGTCCATTAAAACAGAAATTGCCAAGAAAATTCACTAAAATTTCCTATCGTATGGTCAATACCCATTAAGAAGAAAATATCAAGTGAAGAAAAAAAAAATACTTACAGATCATTACTCTACTAATTAGATGAGGATTCCTCCGCACTCAAGGTCAATACCATTTAAGTTTAGGAGGAGACTTCATGCTAGGTCAATTCCCAAAGCAGGACGAATGAAAATATTACCAATTAAATAATTGTCAGAAGAATCCCTTAAGCAATCAACAATATTTTACTTAATGTACATGGATTAGAACGATTAGGTTTTTGAAAGAAAACGCAAAGTTTTATCATTCAAAATTTTATTTATTAATTCAATATGAAAACAATTCAAATAAACTTCTAAAATAATAATTAAATGATAAATAAAGCAAACTAACTAATTGAAAATTAAAACAACTAATTAATAAAATTAAAGGATACAGCAAAAACAAACCAATTAAGCAAATTAAATCAAAAAACAAAGCAAATGAAATCAAAATAAAGAAAACTAAGAAATAACTACATGTTAAATTTTCAAAATAATAATCAAACTAAATCAGACTAATAATTAAATGATAATTTTCAAAAAATAAATAATAAATTAAATTGAAAAGGATGACCAAATGATGGTATTGACTATGATGATAAATATTCCTGTAAAGTGTAAAATATTAGTAGTTATAAGATAGTAGTACTGAAACTATATCATTCAGATTTTGAACAGAATTAGTGTTTAAAATTTCAAGTAGTAATTAACAAAGGTGAGGAAAATTTTTGACCCTATGATATGTTACAATATTTATGGCAGATTGTACCTTAACAATGGATGAATTTTGTTCGAATGAATTATACTGATTACTAGCAGAAGAAATAAACAAGTGAGTGTTATCAGTTGAAGTGAAGCTAACTAAGTGAGCCCAATCAGTTGAAGAACATGGATTAGAACGATTAGGTTTTTGAAAGAAAACGCAAAGTTTTATCATTCAAAATTTTATTTATTAATTCAATATGAAAACAATTCAAATAAACTTCTAAAATAATAATTAAATGATAAATCAAGCAAACTAATTAATTAAAAATAAAAACAATTCAAATAAATTTTTGAACGAATAATAATAAAATGATAAATAAAGCAAACTAAATAATTAAATTAAGGGATATAGCAAAAAAAAAACCAATTAAGAAAATTAAATCAAAAAACAAAGCAAGTGAAATCAAAATAAAGAAAACTAAGAAATAACTACATGTTAAATTTTCAAAATAATAATCAAACTAAATCAAACTTATAATTAAATGATAATTTTCAAAAATTAAATAATAAATTAAATTCAAAAGGATGACCAAATGATGGTATTGACTAAGATGATAAATATTCCTGTAAAGAGTAAAATATTAGTAGTTATAAGATAGTAATGCTGAAACTATATCATTCCAATTTTGTACAGAATTGATATTCAATATTTGAAGTATTAGTTAACAAAGGTTAGGTAAAGTTTTGACCTTATGATATGTTACAATATTTATGGCAGATTGTACCTTAACAATGGATGAATTTTGATCGAATGAATTATACTGATTACTAGCAGAAGAAATAAACAGGTTAGCGTTATCAGTTGAAGTGAAGCTAACTAAGTGAGCCCAATCAGTTGAAGAACATGGATTAGAACGATTCGGTTTTTGAAAGAAAACGCAAAGTTTTATCATTCAAAATTTTATTTATTAATTCAATATGAAAACAATTCAAATAAACTTCTAAAATAATAATTAAATGATAAATCAAGTAAACTAAATAATTAAAAATAAAAACAATTCAAATAAATTTTTGAACAAATAATAATTAAATGATAAATAAAGCAAACTAATTAATAAAATTAAAGGATACAGCAAAAACAAACCAAATAAGCAAATTAAATCAAAAAACAAAGCAAATGAAATCAAAATAAAGAAAACTAAGAAATAACTACATGTTAAATTTTCAAAATAATAATCAAACTAAATCAAACTTATAATTAAATGATAATTTTCAAAAGTTAAATAATAAATTAAATTGAAAAGGATGACCAAATGATGGTATTGACTAAGATGATAAATATTCCTGTAAAGAGTAAAATATTAGTAGTTATAAGATAGTAATGCTGAAACTATATCATTCCAATTTTGTACAGAATTAGTGTTCAAAATTTCAAGTATTAGTTAACAGAGGTTAGGTAAAGTTTTGACCTTATGATATGTTACAATATTTATGGCAGATTGTACCTTAACAATGGGTGACTTTTGTTCGAATGAGTTATACTGATTAATAGCAGAAGAAATAAACAAGTGAGCGTTATCAGTTGAAGTGAAGCTAAATAAGTGAGCCCAATCAGTTGAAGTGAAGTGAAGCAACTGAGCTTAATCAGTTGAAATGAAGTGAAACAAGTGAGCTCTATTACTTGAAGTGAAGTCAATTAAGTGAGCCTAATCAGTTGAATTGAAGTGAAGCAACTGAGATTAAGCAAATGAAGTGAAGTTAAACAATTAAACATAATTATTTTTTATAATTTCAACAAGATACTGCTATTGTAACTACCAGTCGATTTACAAAGACCATTTATGTTAAACGATGCTGCAATCGCGGTATGTATTTGAGTGGGAACTAAATTGAGGTTACAGTTAAATGAATTAAATTTGAAATAAGATTGAGTTTAAATTTGAATAAATTGAAATTAAATAATTTTATTTGAAAACGAAAAAGAACTCTTTAAATTTAAAGTAGAATTAATGTTGTGTTTAAAGGAGAAAAGTAACCCTAAAATTTGAAATCAATAAAATTTCCAAGTTTTACGTTCAGTGCCCGAAAACATGGAAATTGACAAGAGAATATGTTAGAGTTCTGTGTTATGGTCAATGTCCATTAAAACAGAAATTGCCAAGAAAATTCACTAAAATTTCCTATCGTATGGTCAATACCCATTAAGAAGAAAATATCAAGTGAAGAAAAAAAAAATACTTACAGATCATTACTCTACTAATTAGATGAGGATTCCTCCGCACTCAAGGTCAATACCATTTAAGTTTAGGAGGAGACTTCATGCTAGGTCAATTCCCAAAGCAGGACGAATGAAAATATTACCAATTAAATAATTGTCAGAAGAATCCCTTAAGCAATCAACAATATTTTACTTAATGTACATGGATTAGAACGATTAGGTTTTTGAAAGAAAACGCAAAGTTTTATCATTCAAAATTTTATTTATTAATTCAATATGAAAACAATTCAAATAAACTTCTAAAATAATAATTAAATGATAAATAAAGCAAACTAACTAATTGAAAATTAAAACAACTAATTAATAAAATTAAAGGATACAGCAAAAACAAACCAATTAAGCAAATTAAATCAAAAAACAAAGCAAATGAAATCAAAATAAAGAAAACTAAGAAATAACTACATGTTAAATTTTCAAAATAATAATCAAACTAAATCAGACTAATAATTAAATGATAATTTTCAAAAAATAAATAATAAATTAAATTGAAAAGGATGACCAAATGATGGTATTGACTATGATGATAAATATTCCTGTAAAGTGTAAAATATTAGTAGTTATAAGATAGTAGTACTGAAACTATATCATTCAGATTTTGAACAGAATTAGTGTTTAAAATTTCAAGTAGTAATTAACAAAGGTGAGGAAAATTTTTGACCCTATGATATGTTACAATATTTATGGCAGATTGTACCTTAACAATGGATGAATTTTGTTCGAATGAATTATACTGATTACTAGCAGAAGAAATAAACAAGTGAGTGTTATCAGTTGAAGTGAAGCTAACTAAGTGAGCCCAATCAGTTGAAGAACATGGATTAGAACGATTAGGTTTTTGAAAGAAAACGCAAAGTTTTATCATTCAAAATTTTATTTATTAATTCAATATGAAAACAATTCAAATAAACTTCTAAAATAATAATTAAATGATAAATCAAGCAAACTAATTAATTAAAAATAAAAACAATTCAAATAAATTTTTGAACGAATAATAATAAAATGATAAATAAAGCAAACTAAATAATTAAATTAAGGGATATAGCAAAAAAAAAACCAATTAAGAAAATTAAATCAAAAAACAAAGCAAGTGAAATCAAAATAAAGAAAACTAAGAAATAACTACATGTTAAATTTTCAAAATAATAATCAAACTAAATCAAACTTATAATTAAATGATAATTTTCAAAAATTAAATAATAAATTAAATTCAAAAGGATGACCAAATGATGGTATTGACTAAGATGATAAATATTCCTGTAAAGAGTAAAATATTAGTAGTTATAAGATAGTAATGCTGAAACTATATCATTCCAATTTTGTACAGAATTGATGTTCAATATTTGAAGTATTAGTTAACAAAGGTTAGGTAAAGTTTTGACCTTATGATATGTTACAATATTTATGGCAGATTGTACCTTAACAATGGATGAATTTTGTTCGAATGAATTATACTGATTACTAGCAGAAGAAATAAACAGGTGAGCGTTATCAGTTAAAGTGAAGCTAACTAAGTGAGCCCAATCAGTTGAAGAACATGGATTAGAACGATTAGGTTTTTGAAAGAAAACGCAAAGTTTTATCATTCAAAATTTTATTTATTGATTCAATATGAAAACAATTCAAATAAACTTCTAAAATAATAATTAAATGATAAATCAAGCAAACTAATTAATTAAAAATAAAAACAATTCAAATAAATTTTTGAACGAATAATAATTAAATGATAAATAAAGCAAACTAAATAATTAAATTAAGGGATATAGCAAAAAAAAAACCAATTAAGCAAATTAAATCAAAAAACAAAGCAAGTGAAATCAAAATAAAGAAAACTAAGAAATAACTAAATGTTAAATTTTCAACATAATAATCAAACTAAATCAAACTTATAATTAAATGATAATTTTCAAAAATTAAATAATAAATTAAATTCAAAAGGATGACCAAATGATGGTATTGACTAAGATGATAAATATTCCTGTAAAGAGTAAAATATTAGTAGTTATAAGATAGTAATGCTGAAACTATATCATTCCAATTTTGTACAGAATTGATATTCAATATTTAAAGTATTAGTTAACAAAGGTTAGGTAAAGTTTTGACCTTATGATATGTTACAATATTTATGGCAGATTGTACCTTAACAATGGATGAATTTTGTTCGAATGAATTATACTGATTACTAGCAGAAGAAATAAACAGGTGAGCGTTATCAGTTGAAGTGAAGCTAACTAAGTGAGCCCAATCAGTTGAAGAACATGGATTAGAACGATTAGGTTTTTGAAAGAAAACGCAAAGTTTTATCATTCAAAATTTTATTTATTAATTCAATATGAAAACAATTCAAATAAACTTCTAAAATAATAATTAAATGATAAATCAAGCAAACTAATTAATTAAAAATAAAAACAATTCAAATAAATTTTTGAACGAATAATAATTAAATGATAAATAAAGCAAACTAATTAACTAAATTAAAGGATACAGCAAAAACAAACCAATTAAGCAAATTAAATCAAAAAACAAAGCAAATGAAATCAAAATAAAGAAAACTAAGAAATAACTACATGTTAAATTTTCAAAATAATAATCAAACTAAATCAGACTAATAATTAAATGATAATTTTCAAAAATTAAATAATAAATTAAATTGAAAAGGATGACCAAATGATGGTATTGACTATGATGATAAACATTCCTGTAAAGTGTAAAATATTAGTAGTTATAAGATAGTAGTACTGAAACTATATCATTCAGATTTTGAACAGAATTAGTGTTTAAAATTTCAAGTAGTAATTAACAAAGGTGAGGAAAATTTTTGACCCTATGATATGTTACAATATTTATGGCAGATTGTACCTTAACAATGCATGAATTTTGTTCGAATGAATTATACTGATTAATAGCAGAAGAAATAAACAAGTGAACGTTATCAGTTGAAGTGAAGCTAACTAAGTGAGCCCAATCAGTTGAAGAACATGGATTAGAACGATTAGGTTTTTGAAAGAAAACGCAAAGTTTTATCATTCAAAATTTTATTTATTAATTCAATATGAAAACAATTCAAATAAACTTCTAAAATAATAATTAAATGATAAATAAAGCAAACTAATTAACTAAATTAAAGGATACAGCAAAAAGAAAACAATTAATCAAATTAAATCAAAAAATAAAGCAAATGAAATCAAAATGAAGAAAACTAAGAAATAATTACATGTTAAATTTTCAAAATAATCATCAAAAATAAATCAAACTAATAATTAAATGATAATTTTCAAAAATTAAATAATAAATTAAATTGAAAATGATGACCAAATGAAGGTATTGACTAAGATGATAAATATTCCTGTAAAGAGTAAAATATTAGTAGTTATAAGATAGTAATGCTGAAACTATATCATTCCAATTTTGTACAGAATTAGTGTTCAAAATTTCAAGTATTAGTTAACAAAGGTTAGGTAAAGTTTTGACCTTATGATATGTTACAATATTTATGGCAGATTGTACCTTAACAATGGGTGACTTTTGTTCGGATGAGCTATACTGATTAATAGCAGAAGAAATAAACAAGTGAACGTTATCAGTTGAAGTGAAGCTAACTAAGTGAGCCCAATCAGTTGAAGAACATGGATTAGAACGATTAGGTTTTTGAAAGAAAACGCAAAGTTTTATCATTCAAAATTTATTTATTAATTCTATTTGAAAACAATTCAAATAAACTTCTAAAATAATAATTAAATGATAAATAAAGCAAACTAACTAATTGAAAATTAAAACAATTCAAACAAATTTTTAAACTGATAATATTTAGATAAATGATAAATAAAGCAAACTAATTAACTAAATTAAAGGATACAGCAAAAAGAAAACAATTAATCAAAGTAAATCAAAAAATAAAGCAAATGAAATCAAAACGAAGAAAACTAAGAAATAACTACATGTTAAATTTTCAAAATAATAATCAAACTAAATTGAAAATGATGACCAAATGATGGTATTGACTAAGATGATAAATATTCCTGTAAAGAGTAAAATATTAGTAGTTATAAGATAGTAATGCTGAAACTATATCATTCCAATTTTGTACAGAATTAGTGTTCAAAATTTCAAGTATTAGTTAACAGAGGTTAGGTAAAGTTTTGACCTTATGATATGTTACAATATTTATGGCAGATTGTACCTTAACAATGGGTGACTTTTGTTCGAATGAGTTATACTGATTAATAGCAGAAGAAATAAACAAGTGAGCGTTATCAGTTGAAGTGAAGCTAAATAAGTGAGCCCAATCAGTTGAAGTGAAGTGAAGCAACTGAGCTTAATCAGTTGAAATGAAGTGAAACAAGTGAGCTCTATTACTTGAAGTGAAGTCAATTGAGTGAGCCTAATCAGTTAAATTGAAGTGAAGCAACTGAGATTAAGCAAATGAAGTGAAGTTAAACAATTAAACATAATCATTTTTATAATTTCAACAAGATACTGCTATTGTAACTACCAGTCGATTTACAAAGACCATTTATGTTAAACGATGCTGCAATCGTGGTATGTATTTGAGTGGGAACTAAATTGAGGTTACAGTTAAATGAATTAAATTTGAAATAAGATTGAGTTTAAATTTGAATAAATTGAAATTAAATAATTTTATTTGAAAACGAAAAAGAACTCTTTAAATTTAAAGTAGAATTAATGTTGTGTTTAAAGGAGAAAAGTAACCCTAAAATTTGAAATCAATAAAATTTCCAAGTTTTACGTTCAGTGCCCGAAAACATGGAAATTGACAAGAGAATATGTTAGAGTTCTGTGTTATGGTCAATGTCCATTAAAACAGAAATTGCCAAGAAAATTCACTAAAATTTCCTATCGTATGGTCAATACCCATTAAGAAGAAAATATCAAGTGAAGAAAAAAAAAATACTTACAGATCATTACTCTTCTAAGTAGATGAGGATTCCTCCGCACTTAAGGTCAATACCATGTAAGTTTAGGAGGAAACTTCATGCTAGGTCAATTCCCAAAGCAGCACGAATGAAAATATTACCAATTAAATAATTGTCAGAAGAACCCCTTAAGCAATCAACAATATTTTACTTAATGTACATGGATTAGAACGATTAGGTTTTTGAAAGAAAACGCATAGTTTTATCATTCAAAATTTTATTTATTAATTCAATATGAAAACAATTCAAATAAACTTCTAAAATAATAATTAAATGATAAATAAAGCAAACTAATTAACTAAATTAAAGGATACAGCAAAAAGAAAACAATTAATCAAATTAAATCAAAAAATAAAGCAAATGAAATCAAAATAAAGAAAACTAAGAAATAACTACATGTTAAATTTTCAAAATAAAAATCAAAAATAAATCAAACTAACAATTAAATGATAATTTTCAAAAATTAAATAATAAATTAAATTGAAAAGGATGACCAAATGATGGTATTGACTATGATGATAAATATTCCTGTAAAGTGTAAAATATTAGTAGTTATAAGATAGTAGTACTGAAACTATATCATTCAAATTTTGAACAGAATTAGTGTTCAAAATTTCAAGTAGTAATTAACAAAGGTGAGGAAAATTTTTGACCTTATGATATGTTACAATATTTATGGCAGATTGTACCTTAACAATGGATGAATTTTGTTCGAATGAATTATACTGATTACTAGCAGAAGAAATAAACAGGTGAGCGTTATCAGTTGAAGTGAAGCTAACTAAGTGAGCCCAATCAGTTGAAGAACATGGATTAGAACGATTAGGTTTTTGAAAGAAAACGCAAAGTTTTATCATTCAAAATTTTATTTATTAATTCAATATGGAAACAATTCAAATAAACTTCTAAAATAATAATTAAATTTTAAATAAAGCAAACTAATTAACTAAATTAAAGGATACAGCAAAAAGAAAACAATTAATCAAATTAAATCAAAAAATAAAGCAAATGAAATCAAAATAAAGAAAACTAAGAAATAACTACATGTTAAATTTTCAAAATAATAATCAAACTAAATCAAACTTATAATTAAATGATAATATAAAAAATTTAAATACTAAATTAAATTGAAAAGAATGACCAAATGATGGTATTGACTAAGATGGTAAATATTCCTGTAAAGAGTAAAATATTAGTAGTTATAACATAGTAATGCTGAAACTATATCATTCCAATTTTGTACAGAATTAGTGTTCAAAATTTCAAGTAGTACTTAATAAAGGTTAGGTAAAGTTTTGACCTTATGATATGTTACAATATTTATGGCAGATTGTACCTTAACAATGGGTGACTTTTGTTCGAATCAGTTATTCTGATTAATAGCAGAAGAAATAAACAAGTGAGCGCTATCAGTTGAAGTGAAGCTACCTAAGTGAGCCCAATCAGTTGAAGTGAAGTGAAGCAACTGAGCTTAATCAGTTGAAAGGAATTGAAACAATTGAGCTCTATTACTTGAAGTGAAGTCAATTAAGTGAGCCCAATCAGTTGAATTGAAGTGAAGCAACTGAGATTAAGCAAATGAAGTGAAGTTAACCAATTAAACATAATCATTTTTATAATTTCAACAAGATACTGCTATTGTAACTACCAGTCGATTTGCAAAGACCATTTATGTTAAACAATGCTGCAATCGCGGTATGTATTTGAGTGGGAACTAAATTGAGGTTACAGTTAAATGAATTAAATTTGAAATAAGATTGAGTTTAAATTTGAATAAATTGAAATTAAATAATTTTATTTGAAAACGAAAAAGAACTCCTTAAATTAAAAGTAGAATTAATGTAGTGTTTAAAGGAGAAAAGTAACCTTAAAATTTGAAATCAATAAAATTTCCAAGTTTTATGTTCAGTGCCCGAAAACATGGAAATTGACAAGAGAATATGTTTGAGTTATGTGTTATGGTCAATGTCTATTCAAACAGAAATTGCCAAGAAAATTCACTAAAATTTCCTATCCTATGGTCAATACCCATTAAGAAGAAAATATCAAGTGAAGAAAAAAAAAATACTAACAGATCATTGCTCTTCTAAGTAGATGAGGATTCCTC
Organism: Bombylius discolor; assembly: GCA_939192795.1. Taxonomy (NCBI): domain Eukaryota; kingdom Metazoa; phylum Arthropoda; class Insecta; order Diptera; family Bombyliidae; genus Bombylius; species Bombylius discolor. The sequence goes on from OW584239.1 coordinate 25,894,767, forward strand.
CGCACTTAAGGTCAATACCATTTAAGTTTAGGACGAGACTTCATGCTAGGTCAATTCCCAAAGCAGCACGAATGAAAATATTACCAATTAAATAATTGTCAGAAGAACCCCTTAAGCAATCAACAATATTTTACTTAATGTACATGGATTAGAACGATTAGGTTTTTGAAAGAAAACGCAAAGTTTTATCATTCAAAATTTTATTTATTAATTCAATATGAAAACAATTCAAATAAACTTTTAAAATAATAATTAAATGATAAATCAAGCAAACTAATTAATTAAAAATAAAAACAATTCAAATAAATTTTTGAACGAATAATAATTAAATGATAAATAAAGCAAACTAAATAATTAAATTAAGGGATATAGCAAAAAAAAAAAAACCAATTAAGCAAATTAAATCAAAAAACAAAGCAAGTGAAATCAGAATAAAGAAAACTAAGAAATAACTACATGTTAAATTTTCAAACTAATAATCAAACTAAATCAAACTTATAATTAAATGATAATTTTCAAAAATTAAATACTAAATTAAATTGAAAAGGATGACCAAATGATGGTATTGACTAAGATGATAAATATTCCTGTAAAGAGTAAAATATTAGTAGTTATAAGATAGTAATGCTGAAACTATATCATTCCAATTTTGTACAGAATTATTGTTCAAAATTTCAAGTATTAGTTAACAAAGGTTAGGTAAAGTTTTGACCTTATGATATGTTACAATATTTATGGCAGATTGTACCTTAACAATGGGTGACTTTTGTTCGGATGAGCTATACTGATTAATAGCAGAAGAATTAAACAAGTGAGTGTTATCAGTTGAAGTGAAGCTAACTAAGTGAGCCCAATCAGTTGAAGTGAAGTGAAGCAACTGAGCTTAAACAGTTGAAATAAAGTGAAACAAGTGAGCTCTATTACTTGAAGTGAAGCTAACTAAGTGAGCCCAAGCAGTTGAAGTGAAGTGAAGCAACTGAGATTAAGAAAATGAAGTGATGTTAACCAATTAAACATAATCATTTTTATAATTTCAACAAGATACTGCTATTGTAACTACCAGTCGATTTGCGAAGACCATTTATGTTAAACGTTGCTGCAATCGCGGTATGTATTTGAGTGGGAACTAAATTGAGGTGACAGTTAAATGAATTAAATTTGAAATAAGATTGAGTTTAAATTTGAATAAATTGAAATTAAATAATTTTATTTGAAAACGAAAAAGAACTCCTTAAATTAAAAGTAGAATTAATGTAGTGTTTAAAGGAGAAAAGTAACCTTAAAATTTGAAATCAATAAAATTTCCAAGTTTTATGTTCAGTGCCCGAAAACATGGAAATTGACAAGAGAATATGTTTGAGTTATGTGTTATGGTCAATGTCTATTAAAACAGAAATTGCCAAGAAAATTCACTAAAATTTCCTATCCTATGGTTAATATCCATTAAGAAGAAAATATCAAGTGAAGAAAAAAAAAATACTTACAGATCATTACTCTTCTAAGAAGATGAGGATTCCTCCGCACTTATGGTCAATACCATTTAAGTTTAGGACGAGACTTCATGCTAGGTCAATTCCCAAAGCAGGACGAAGAAAATATTACCAATTAAATAATTGTCAGAAGAATCCCTTAAGCAATCAACAATATTTTGCTTAATGTACATTGATTAGAACGATTAGGTTTTTGAAAGAAAACGCAAAATTTTATCATTCAAAATTTTATTTATTAATTCAATATGAAAACAATTCAAATAAACTTCTAAAATAATAATTAAATGATAAATCAGACAAACTAATTAATTAAAAGTAAGAACAATTCAAATAAATTTTTGAACGAATAATAATTAAATGATCAATAAAGCAAGCTAATAAATAAAATTAAAGGATACAGCAAAAACAAACCAATTAAGCAAATTAAATCAAAAAACAAAGCAAGTGAAATCAAAATAAAGAAAACTAAGAAATAACTACATGTTAAATTTTCAAAATAATAATCAAACTAAATCAAACTTATAATTAAATGATAATTTTCAAAAGTTAAATAATAAATTAAATTGAAAAGGATGACCAAATGATGGTATTGACTAAGATGATAAATATTCCTGTAAAGAGTAAAATATTAGTAGTTATAAGATAGCAATGCTGAAACTATATCATTCCAATTTTGTACAGAATTGATGTTCAATATTTGAAGTATTAGTTAACAAAGGTTAGGTAAAGTTTTGACCTTATGATATGTTACAATATTTATGGCAGATTGTACCTTAACAATGGATGAATTTTGTTCGAATGAATTATACTGATTACTAGCAGAAGAAATAAACAGGTGAGCGTTATCAGTTGAAGTGAAGCTAACTAAGTGAGCCCAATCAGTTGAAGTGAAGTGAAGCAACTGAGCTTAAACAGTTGAAATAAAGTGAAACAAGTGAGCTCTATTACTTGAAGTGAAGCTAACTAAGTGAGCCCAAGCAGTTGAAGTGAAGTGAAGCAACTGAGATTAAGAAAATGAAGTGATGTTAACCAATTAAACATAATCATTTTTATAATTTCAACAAGATACTGCTATTGTAACTACCAGTCGATTTACAAAGACCATTTATGTTAAACGATGCTGCAATCGCGGTATGTATTTGAGTGGGAACTAAATTGAGGTTACAGTTAAATGAATTAAATTTGAAATAAGATTGAGTTTAAATTTGAATAAATTGAAATTAAATAATTTTATTTGAAAACGAAAAAGAACTCTTTAAATTTAAAGTAGAATTAATGTTGTGTTTAAAGGAGAAAAGTAACCCTAAAATTTGAAATCAATAAAATTTCCAAGTTTTACGTTCAGTGCCCGAAAACATGGAAATTGACAAGAGAATATGTTAGAGTTCTGTGTTATGGTCAATGTCCATTAAAACAGAAATTGCCAAGAAAATTCACTAAAATTTCCTATCGTATGGTCAATACCCATTAAGAAGAAAATATCAAGTGAAGAAAAAAAAAATACTTACAGATCATTACTCTTCTAAGTAGATGAGGATTCCTCCGCACTTAAGGTCAATACCATGTAAGTTTAGGAGGAAACTTCATGCTAGGTCAATTCCCAAAGCAGCACGAATGAAAATATTACCAATTAAATAATTGTCAGAAGAACCCCTTAAGCAATCAACAATATTTTACTTAATGTACATGGATTAGAACGATTAGGTTTTTGAAAGAAAACGCAAAGTTTTATCATTCAAAATTTTATTTATTAATTCAATATGAAAACAATTCAAATAAACTTCTAAAATAATAATTAAATGATAAATAAAGCAAACTAATTAACTAAATTAAAGGATACAGCAAAAAGAAAACAATTAATCAAATTAAATCAAAAAATAAAGCAAATGAAATCAAAATAAAGAAAACTAAGAAATAACTACATGTTAAATTTTCAAAATAAAAATCAAAAATAAATCAAACTAACAATTAAATGATAATTTTCAAAAATTAAATAATAAATTAAATTGAAAAGGATGACCAAATGATGGTATTGACTATGATGATAAATATTCCTGTAAAGTGTAAAATATTAGTAGTTATAAGATAGTAGTACTGAAACTATATCATTCAAATTTTGAACAGAATTAGTGTTCAAAATTTCAAGTAGTAATTAACAAAGGTGAGGAAAATTTTTGACCTTATGATATGTTACAATATTTATGGCAGATTGTACCTTAACAATGGATGAATTTTGTTCGAATGAATTATACTGATTACTAGCAGAAGAAATAAACAGGTGAGCGTTATCAGTTGAAGTGAAGCTAACTAAGTGAGCCCAATCAGTTGAAGAACATGGATTAGAACGATTAGGTTTTTGAAAGAAAACGCAAAGTTTTATCATTCAAAATTTTATTTATTAATTCAATATGGAAACAATTCAAATAAACTTCTAAAATAATAATTAAATTTTAAATAAAGCAAACTAATTAACTAAATTAAAGGATACAGCAAAAAGAAAACAATTAATCAAATTAAATCAAAAAATAAAGCAAATGAAATCAAAATAAAGAAAACTAAGAAATAACTACATGTTAAATTTTCAAAATGATAATCAAACTAAATCAAACTTATAATTAAATGATAATATTCAAAATTTAAATACTAAATTAAATTGAAAAGAATGACCAAATGATGGTATTGACTAAGATGATAAATATTCCTGTAAAGAGTAAAATATTAGTAGTTATAACATAGTAATGCTGAAACTATATCATTCCAATTTTGTACAGAATTAGTGTTCAAAATTTCAAGTAGTACTTAATAAAGGTTAGGTAAAGTTTTGACCTTATGATATGTTACAATATTTATGGCAGATTGTACCTTAACAATGGGTGACTTTTGTTCGAATCAGTTATTCTGATTAATAGCAGAAGAAATAAACAAGTGAGCGCTATCAGTTGAAGTGAAGCTACCTAAGTGAGCCCAATCAGTTGAAGTGAAGTGAAGCAACTGAGCTTAATCAGTTGAAAGGAATTGAAACAAGTGAGCTCTATTACTTGAAGTGAAGTCAATTAAGTGAGCCCAATCAGTTGAATTGAAGTGAAGCAACTGAGATTAAGCAAATGAAGTGAAGTTAACCAATTAAACATAATCATTTTTATAATTTCAACAAGATACTGCTATTGTAACTACCAGTCGATTTGCAAAGACCATTTATGTTAAACGATGCTGCAATCGCGGTATGTATTTGAGTGGGAACTAAATTGAGGTTACAGTTAAATGAATTAAATTTGAAATAAGATTGAGTTTAAATTTGAATAAATTGAAATTAAATAATTTTATTTGAAAACGAAAAAGAACTCCTTAAATTAAAAGTAGAATTAATGTAGTGTTTAAAGGAGAAAAGTAACCTTAAAATTTGAAATCAATAAAATTTCCAAGTTTTATGTTCAGTGCCCGAAAACATGGAAATTGACAAGAGAATATGTTTGAGTTATGTGTTATGGTCAATGTCTATTAAAACAGAAATTGCCAAGAAAATTCACTAAAATTTCCTATCCTATGGTCAATACCCATTAAGAAGAAAATATCAAGTGAAGAAAAAAAAAATACTAACAGATCATTGCTCTTCTAAGTAGATGAGGATTCCTCCGCACTTAAGGTCAATACCATTTAAGTTTAGGACGAGACTTCATGCTAGGTCAATTCCCAAAGCAGCACGAATGAAAATATTACCAATTAAATAATTGTCAGAAGAACCCCTTAAGCAATCAACAATATTTTACTTAATGTACATGGATTAGAACGATTAGGTTTTTGAAAGAAAACGCAAAGTTTTATCATTCAAAATTTTATTTATTAATTCAATATGAAAACAATTCAAATAAACTTTTAAAATAATAATTAAATGATAAATCAAGCAAACTAATTAATTAAAAATAAAAACAATTCAAATAAATTTTTGAACGAATAATAATTAAATGATAAATAAAGCAAACTAAATAATTAAATTAAGGGATATAGCAAAAAAAAAAAAACCAATTAAGCAAATTAAATCAAAAAACAAAGCAAGTGAAATCAAAATAAAGAAAACTAAGAAATAACTACATGTTAAATTTTCAAACTAATAATCAAACTAAATCAAACTTATAATTAAATGATAATTTTCAAAAATTAAATACTAAATTAAATTGAAAAGGATGACCAAATGATGGTATTGACTAAGATGATAAATATTCCTGTAAAGAGTAAAATATTAGTAGTTATAAGATAGTAATGCTGAAACTATATCATTCCAATTTTGTACAGAATTATTGTTCAAAATTTCAAGTATTAGTTAACAAAGGTTAGGTAAAGTTTTGACCTTATGATATGTTACAATATTTATGGCAGATTGTACCTTAACAATGGGTGACTTTTGTTCGGATGAGCTATACTGATTAATAGCAGAAGAATTAAACAAGTGAGTGTTATCAGTTGAAGTGAAGCTAACTAAGTGAGCCCAATCAGTTGAAGTGAAGTGAAGCAACTGAGCTTAAACAGTTGAAATAAAGTGAAACAAGTGAGCTCTATTACTTGAAGTGAAGCTAACTAAGTGAGCCCAAGCAGTTGAAGTGAAGTGAAGCAACTGAGATTAAGAAAATGAAGTGATGTTAACCAATTAAACATAATCATTTTTATAATTTCAACAAGATACTGCTATTGTAACTACCAGTCGATTTGCAAAGACCATTTATGTTAAACGTTGCTGCAATCGCGGTATGTATTTGAGTGGGAACTAAATTGAGGTGACAGTTAAATGAATTAAATTTGAAATAAGATTGAGTTTAAATTTGAATAAATTGAAATTAAATAATTTTATTTGAAAACGAAAAAGAACTCCTTAAATTAAAAGTAGAATTAATGTAGTGTTTAAAGGAGAAAAGTAACCTTAAAATTTGAAATCAATAAAATTTCCAAGTTTTATGTTCAGTGCCCGAAAACATGGAAATTGACAAGAGAATATGTTTGAGTTATGTGTTATGGTCAATGTCTATTAAAACAGAAATTGCCAAGAAAATTCATTAAAATTTCCTATCCTATGGTCAATACCCATTAAGAAGAAAATATCAAGTGAAGAAAAAAAAAATACTAACAGATCATTGCTCTTCTAAGTAGATGAGGATTCCTCCGCACTTAAGGTCAATACCATTTAAGTTTAGGACGAGACTTCATGCTAGGTCAATTCCCAAAGCAGGACGAAGAAAATATTACCAATTAAATAATTGTCAGAAGAATCCCTTAAGCAATCAACAATATTTTGCTTAATGTACATTGATTAGAACGATTAGGTTTTTGAAAGAAAACGCAAAATTTTATCATTCAAAATTTTATTTATTAATTCAATATGAAAACAATTCAAATAAACTTCTAAAATAATAATTAAATGATAAATCAGGCAAACTAATTAATTAAAAGTAAGAACAATTGAAATAAATTTTTGAACGAATAATAATTAAATGATCAATAAAGCAAGCTAATAAATAAAATTAAAGGATACAGCAAAAACAAACCAATTAAGCAAATTAAATCAAAAAACAAAGCAAGTGAAATCAAAATAAAGAAAACTAAGAAATAACTACATGTTAAATTTTCAAAATAATAATCAAACTAAATCAAACTTATAATTAAATGATAATTTTCAAAAGTTAAATAATAAATTAAATTGAAAAGGATGACCAAATGATGGTATTGACTAAGATGATAAATATTCCTGTAAAGAGTAAAATATTAGTAGTTATAAGATAGCAATGCTGAAACTATATCATTCCAATTTTGTACAGAATTGATGTTCAATATTTGAAGTATTAGTTAATAAAGGTTAGGTAAAGTTTTGACCTTATGATATGTTACAATATTTATGGCAGGTTGTACCTTAACAATGGGTGTTTTTTGTTCGAATCAGTTATTCTGATTAATAGCAGAAGAAATAAACAAGTGAGCGCTATCAGTTGAAGTGAAGCTACCTAAGTGAGCCCAATCAGTTGAAGTGAAGTGAAGCAACTGAGCTTAATCAGTTGAAATGAAGTGAAACAAGTGAGCTCTATTACTTGAAGTGAAGTCAATTAAGTGAGCCCAATCAGTTGAATTGAAGTGAAGCAACTGAGATTAAGCAAATGAAGTGAAGTTAAACAATTAAACATAATCATTTTTATAATTTCAACAAGATACTGCTATTGTAACTACCAGTCGATTTGCAAAGACCATTTATGTTAAACGATGCTGCAATCGCGGTATGTATTTGAGTGGGAACTAAATTGAGGTTACAGTTAAATGAATCGGGCACCCAATCTTGGCACCCAAGCGATCTAGGAGGTTCAAACAAATGTCAGAATGTTCGCCGCGTCACGAGACGTCGTATGGTATAAGAGGCCCTGCGATACGCCCAGTGGTTCAAAAGTTATGCGAAAGTTTTTCAGTTTTTTCCAAATATCTCGGCACCCAAGCAACCTAGGAGGTTCAAACAAATGTCAGAATGTTCGCCGCGTCACGAGACGTCGTATGGTATAAGGGACCCTGCGATACGCCCAGTGGTTCAAAAGTTATGCGAAAGTTATTCAGTTTTTTCCAAATATCTCGGCACCCAAGCGGCCTAGGATGTTCAAACAAATGTCAGAATGTTCGCCGCGTCACGAGACGACGTATGGTATAAGAGGCCCTGCGATACGCCCAGTGGTTCAAAAGTTATGCGAAAGTTATTCAATTTTTTCCAAATATCTCGGCACCCAAGCAACCTAGGAGGTTCAAACAAATGTCAGAATGTTCGCCGCGTCACGAGACGTCGTATGGTATAAGGGGCCCTGCGATACGCCCAGTGATTCAAAAGTTATGCGAAAGTTATTCAGTTTTTTTCAAATATCTCGGCACCCAAGCGACCTAGGAGGTTGAAACAAATGTCAGAATGTTCGCCGCGTCACGAAACGTCGTATGGTATAAGAGGCCCTGCGATACGCTTAGTGGTTCAAAAGTTATGCGAAAGTTATTCAGTTTTTTTCAAATATCTCGGCACCCAAGCGACCTAGGAGGTTCAAACAAATGTCAGAATGTTCGCTGCGTCACGAGACGTCGTATGGTATAAGGGGCCCTGCGATACGCCCAGTGGTTCAAAAGTTATGCGAAAGTTATTCAGTTTTTTTCAAATATCTCGGCACCCAAGCGACTCAGGAGGTTCAAACAAATGTCAGAATGTTCGTCGCGTCACGAGACGTCGTATGGTATAAGGGGCCCTGCGATACGCCCAGTGATTCAAAAGTTATGCGAAAGTTATTCAGTTTTTTTCAAATATCTCGGCACCCAAGCGACCTAGGAGGTTGAAACAAATGTCAGAATGTTCGCCGCGTCACGAAACGTCGTATGGTATAAGAGGCCCTGCGATACGCTTAGTGGTTCAAAAGTTATGCGAAAGTTATTTAGTTTTTTTCAAATATCTCGGCACCCAAGCGACCTAGGAGGTTGAAACAAATGTCAGAATGTTCGCCGCGTCACGAAACGTCGTATGGTATAAGAGGCCCTGCGATACGCTTAGTGGTTCAAAAGTTATGCGAAAGTTATTCAGTTTTTTTCAAATATCTCGGCACCCAAGCGACCTAGGAGGTTCAAACAAATGTCAGAATGTTCGCCGCGTCACGAGACGTCGTATGGTATAAGGGGCCCTGCGATACGCCCAGTGGTTCAAAAGTTATGCGAAAGTTATTCAGTTTTTTACAAATATCTCGGCACCCAAGCGACCTAGGAGGTTCAAACAAATGTCAGAATGTTCGTCGCGTCACGAGACGTCGTATGGTATAAGGGGCCCTGCAATACGCCCAGTGGTTCAAAAGTTATGCGAAAGTTATTCAGTTTTATTCAAATATCGCGGCACCCAAGCGACCTAGGAGGTTCAAACAAATGTCAGAATGTTCGCCGCGTCACGAGACGTCGTATGGTATAAGGGGCCCTGCGATACGCCCAGTGGTTCAAAAGTTATGCGAAAGTAATTCAGTTTTTTCCAAATATCTCGGCACCCAAGCGGCCTAGGATGTTCAAACAAATGTCAGAATGTTCGCCGCGTCACGAGACGTCGTATGGTCTAAGAGGCCCTGCGATACGCTTAGTGGTTTAAAAGTTCTGCGAAAGTTATTCAGTTTTTTCCAAATATCTCGGCACCCAAGCGGCCTAGGATGTTCAAACAAATGTCAGAATGTTCGCCGCGTAACGAGGCGTCGTATGGTATAAGAGGCCCTGCGATACGCCCAGTGATTCAAAAGTTATGCGAAAGTTATTCAGTTTTTTTCAAATATCTCGGCACCCAAGCGACCTAGGAGGTTGAAACAAATGTCAGAATGTTCGCCGCGTCACGAAACGTCGTATGGTATAAGAGGCCCTGCGATACGCTTAGTGGTTCAAAAGTTATGCGAAAGTTATTTAGTTTTTTTCAAATATCTCGGCACCCAAGCGACCTAGGAGGTTGAAACAAATGTCAGAATGTTCGCCGCGTCACGAAACGTCGTATGGTATAAGAGGCCCTGCGATACGCTTAGTGGTTCAAAAGTTATGCGAAAGTTATTCAGTTTTTTTCAAATATCTCGGCACCCAAGCGACCTAGGAGGTTCAAACAAATGTCAGAATGTTCGCCGCGTCACGAGACGTCGTATGGTATAAGGGGCCCTGCGATACGCCCAGTGGTTCAAAAGTTATGCGAAAGTTATTCAGTTTTTTTCAAATATCTCGGCACCCAAGCGACCTAGGAGGTTCAAACAAATGTCAGAATGTTCGCCGCGTCACGAGACGTCGTATGGTATAAGGGGCCCTGCGATACGCCCAGTGGTTCAAAAGTTATGCGAAAGTTATTCAGTTTTTTCCAAATATCTCGGCACCCAAGAGACCTAGGAGGTTCAAACAAATGTCAGAATGTTCGTCGCGTCACGAGACGTCGTATGGTATAAGGGGCCCTGCAATACGCCCAGTGGTTCAAAAGTTATGCGAAAGTTATTCAGTTTTATTCAAATATCGCGGCACCCAAGCGACCTAGGAGGTTCAAACAAATGTCAGAATGTTCGCCGCGTCACGAGACGTCGTATGGTATAAGGGGCCCTGCGATACGCCCAGTGGTTCAAAAGTTATGCGAAAGTAATTCAGTTTTTTCCAAATATCTCGGCACCCAAGCGGCCTAGGATGTTCAAACAAATGTCAGAATGTTCGCCGCGTCACGAGACGTCGTATGGTCTAAGAGGCCCTGCGATACGCTTAGTGGTTTAAAAGTTCTGCGAAAGTTATTCAGTTTTTTCCAAATATCTCGGCACCCAAGCGGCCTAGGATGTTCAAACAAATGTCAGAATGTTCGCCGCGTTACGAGGCGTCGTATGGTATAAGAGGCCCTGCGATACGCCCAGTGGTCCAAAAGTTATGCGAAAGTTATTCAGTTTTTTTCAAATATCTCGGCACCCAAGCGACCTAGGAGATTCAAACAAATGTCAGATGTTCGCCGCGTCACGAGACGTCGTATGGTATAAGGGGCCCTGTGATACGCCCAGTGGTTCAAAAGTTATGCGAAAGTTATTCAGTTTTTTTCAAATATCTCGGCACCCAAGCGACCTAGGAGGTTCAAACAAATGTCAGACTGTTCGCCGCGTCACGAGACGTCGTATGGTATAAGGGGCCCTGCGATACGCTCAGTGGTTCAAAAGTTATGCGAAAGTTATTCAGTTTTTCTCAAATATCTCGGCACCCAAGCGGCCTAGGAGGTTCAAACAAATGTCAGAATGTTCGCCGCGTCACGAGACGTCGTATGGTATAAGAGGCCCTGCGATACGCTTAGTGGTTCAAAAGTTATGCGAAAGTTATTCAGTTTTTTTCAAATATCTCGGCACCCAAGCGACCTAGGAGGTTCAAACAAATGTCAGATTGTTCGCCGCGTCACGAGACGTCGTATGGTATAAGAGGCCCTGCGATACGCCCAGTGGTTCAAAAGTTATGCGAAATTTATTCCGTTTTTTCCAAATATCTCGGCACCCAAGCGACCTAGGAGGTTCAAACAAATGTCAGAATGTTCGCCGCGTCACGAGACGTCGAATGGTATAAGAGGCCCTGCAATACGCCCAGTGGTTCAAAAGTTATGCGAAAGTTATTCAGTTTTTCCAAATATCTCGGCACCCAAGCAACCTAGGAGGTTCAAACAAATGTCAGAATGTTCGCCGCGTCACGAAACGTCGTATGGTATAAGGAACCCTGCGATACGCCCAGTGGTTCAAAAGTTATGCGAAAGTTATTCAGTTTTTTTCAAATATCGCGGCACCCAAGCGACCTAGGAGGTTCAAACAAATGTCAGAATGTTCGCCGCGTCACGAAACGTCGTATGGTATAAGAAGTTCTGCGATACGCCCAGTGGTTCAAAAGTTATGCGAAAGTAATTCAGTTTTTTCCAAATATCTCGGCACCCAAGCGGCCTAGGATGTTCAAACAAATGTCAGAATGTTCGCCGCGTCACGAGACGTCGTATAGTATAAGAGGCCCTGCGATACGCCTGGTGGTTCAAAAGTTATGCGAAAGTTATTCAGTTTTTTCCAAATATCTCGGCACCCAAGCGGCCTAGGATGTTCAAACAAATGTCAGAATGTTCGCCGCGTTACGAGGCGTCGTATGGTATAAGAGGCCCTGCGATACGCCCAGTGGTTCAAAAGTTATGCGGAAGTTATTCAGTTTTTTTCAAATATCTCGGCACCCAAGCGACCTAGGAGGTTCAAACAAATGTCAGAATGTTCGCCGCGTCACGAGACGTCGTATGGTATAAGAGGCCCTGCGATACGCCCAGTGGTTCAAAAGTTATGCGAAAGTTATTTAGTTTTTTTCAAATATCTCGGAACCCAAGCGACCTAGGAGGTTCGAACAAATGTCAGAATGTTCGCCGCGTCACGAGACGTCGTATGGTATAAGGGGCCCTCGATACGCCCAGTGGTTCAAAAGTTATGCGAAAGTTATTCAGTTTTTTTCAAATATCTCGGCACCCAAGCGACCTAGGAGGTTCAAACAAATGTCAGAATGTTCGCCGCGTCACGAGACGTCGTATGGTATAAGAGGCCCTGCGATACGCCCAGTGGTTCAAAAGTTATGCGAAAGTTATTCAGTTTTTTTCAAATATCTCGGCACCCAAGCGACCTAGGAGGTTCAAACAAATGTCAGAATGTTCGCCGCGTCACGAGACGTCGTATGGTATAAGGGGCCCTGCGATACGCCCAGTGGTTCAAAAGTTATGCGAAAGTTATTCAGTTTTTTTCAAATATCGCGGCACCCAAGCGACCTAGGAGGTTCAAACAAATGTCATAATGTTCGCCGCGTCACGAGACGTCGAATGGTATAAGAGGCCCTGCGATACGCCCAGTGGTCCAAAAGTTATGCGAAAGTTATTCAGTTTTTTTCAAATATCTCGGCACCCAAGCGACCTAGGAGATTCAAACAAATGTCAGATGTTCGCCGCGTCACGAGACGTCGTATGGTATAAGAGGCCCTGCGATACGCCCAGTGGTTCAAAAGTTATGCGAAAGTTATTCAGTTTTTTTCAAATATCGCGGCACACAAGCGACCTAGGAGGTTCGAACAAATGTCAGAATGTTCGCTGTGTCACGAGACGTCGTATGGTATAAGGGGCCCTGCGATACGCCCAGTGGTTCAAAAGTTATGCGAAAGTTATTCAGTTTTTTTCAAATATCTCGGCACCCAAGCAACCTAGGAGGTTCAAACAAATGTCAGAATGTTCGCCGCGTCACGAGACGTCGTATGGTATAAGGGGCCCTGCGATACGCTCAGTGGTTCAAAAGTTATGCGAAAGTTATTCAGTTTTTTTCAAATATCTCGGCACCCGAACGACCTAGGAGGTTCAAACAAATGTCAGAATGTTCGCCGCGTCACGAGACGTCGTATGGTATAAGAGGCCCTGCGATACGCCCAGTGGTTCAAAAGTTATGCGAAAGTTATTCAGTTTTTTCCAAATATCTCGGCACCCAAGCGGCCTAGGATGTTCAAACAAATGTCAGAATGTTCGCCGCGTTACGAGGCGTCGTATGGTATAAGAGGCCCTGCGATACGACCAGTGGTTCAAAAGTTATGCGAAAGTTATTCAGTTTTTTTCAAATATCTCGGCACCCAAGCGACCTAGGAGGTTCAAACAAATGTCAGAATTTTCGCCGCGTCACGAGACGTCGAATGGTATAAGAGGCCCTGCGATACGCCCAGTGGTTCAAAAGTTATGCGAAAGTTATTCAGTTTTATTCAAATATCGCGGCACCCAAGCGACCTAGGAGGTTCAAACAAATGTCAGAATGTTCGCCGCGTCACGAGACGTCGTATGGTATAAGAGGCCCTGCGATACGCCCAGTGGTTCAAAAGTTATGCGAAAGTAATTCAGTTTTTTCCAAATATCTCGGCACCCAAGCGGCCTAGGATGTCTAAACAAATGTCAGAATGTTCGCCGCGTCACGAGACGTCGTATGGTCTAAGAGGCCCTGCGATACGCCCAGTGGTTCAAAAGTTATGCGAAAGTTATTCAGTTTTTTTCAAATATCGCGGCACCCAAGCGACCTGGGAGGTTCAAACAAATGTCAGAATGTTCGCCGCGTCACGTAACGTCGTATGATATAAGGGGCCCTGCGATACGCCCAGTGGTTCAAAAGTTATGCCAAAGTTATTCAGTTTTTTTTCAAATATCTCGGCACCCAAGCGACCTAGGAGGTTCAAACAAATGTCAGACTGTTCGCCGCGTCACAAAACTTCGTATGGTATAAGAGGCCCTGCGATACGCTTAGTGGTTCAAAAGTTATGCGAAAGTTATTCAGTTTTTTCCAAATATCTCGGCACCCAAGCGGCCTAGGATGTTCAAACAAATGTCAGAATGTTCGCCGCGTCACGAGACGTCGTATGGTATAAGGGGCCCTGCGATACGCCCAGTGGTTCAAAAGTTATGCGAAAGTTATTCAGTTTTTTTCAAATATCTCGGCACCCACGCGACCTAGGATGTTCAAACAAATGTCAGAATGTTCGCCGCGTCACGAAACGTCGTATGATATAAGGGGCCCTGCGATACGCCCAGTGGTTCAAAAGTTATGCGAAAGTAATTCAGTTTTTTCCAAATATCTCGGCACCCAAGCGACCTAGGAGGTTCAAACAAATGTCAGAATGTTCGCCGCGTCACGAGACGTCGAATGGTATAAGAGGCCCTGCGATACGCCCAGTGGTTCAAAAGTTATGCGAAAGTTATTCAGTTTTATTCAAATATCGCGGCACCCAAGCGACCTAGGAGGTTCAAACAAATGTCAGAATGTTCGCCGCGTCACGAGACGTCGTATGGTATAAGGGGCCCTGCGATACGCCCAGTGGTTCAAAAGTTATGCGAAAGTAATTCAGTTTTTTTCAAATATCTCGGCACCCAAGCGACTCAGGAGGTTCAAACAAATGTCAGAATGTTCGTCGCGTCACGAGACGTCGTATGGTATAAGGGGCCCTGCGATACGCCCAGTGATTCAAAAGTTATGCGAAAGTTATTCAGTTTTTTTCAAATATCTCGGCACCCAAGCGACCTAGGAGGTTGAAACAAATGTCAGAATGTTCGCCGCGTCACGAAACGTCGTATGGTATAAGAGGCCCTGCGATACGCTTAGTGGTTCAAAAGTTATGCGAAAGTTATTTAGTTTTTTTCAAATATCTCGGCACCCAAGCGACCTAGGAGGTTGAAACAAATGTCAGAATGTTCGCCGCGTCACGAAACGTCGTATGGTATAAGAGGCCCTGCGATACGCTTAGTGGTTCAAAAGTTATGCGAAAGTTATTCAGTTTTTTTCAAATATCTCGGCACCCAAGCGACCTAGGAGGTTCAAACAAATGTCAGAATGTTCGCCGCGTCACGAGACGTCGTATGGTATAAGGGGCCCTGCGATACGCCCAGTGGTTCAAAAGTTATGCGAAAGTTATTCAGTTTTTTACAAATATCTCGGCACCCAAGCGACCTAGGAGGTTCAAACAAATGTCAGAATGTTCGTCGCGTCACGAGACGTCGTATGGTATAAGGGGCCCTGCAATACGCCCAGTGGTTCAAAAGTTATGCGAAAGTTATTCAGTTTTATTCAAATATCGCGGCACCCAAGCGACCTAGGAGGTTCAAACAAATGTCAGAATGTTCGCCGCGTCACGAGACGTCGTATGGTATAAGGGGCCCTGCGATACGCCCAGTGGTTCAAAAGTTATGCGAAAGTAATTCAGTTTTTTCCAAATATCTCGGCACCCAAGCGGCCTAGGATGTTCAAACAAATGTCAGAATGTTCGCCGCGTCACGAGACGTCGTATGGTCTAAGAGGCCCTGCGATACGCTTAGTGGTTTAAAAGTTCTGCGAAAGTTATTCAGTTTTTTCCAAATATCTCGGCACCCAAGCGGCCTAGGATGTTCAAACAAATGTCAGAATGTTCGCCGCGTAACGAGGCGTCGTATGGTATAAGAGGCCCTGCGATACGCCCAGTGATTCAAAAGTTATGCGAAAGTTATTCAGTTTTTTTCAAATATCTCGGCACCCAAGCGACCTAGGAGGTTGAAACAAATGTCAGAATGTTCGCCGCGTCACGAAACGTCGTATGGTATAAGAGGCCCTGCGATACGCTTAGTGGTTCAAAAGTTATGCGAAAGTTATTTAGTTTTTTTCAAATATCTCGGCACCCAAGCGACCTAGGAGGTTGAAACAAATGTCAGAATGTTCGCCGCGTCACGAAACGTCGTATGGTATAAGAGGCCCTGCGATACGCTTAGTGGTTCAAAAGTTATGCGAAAGTTATTCAGTTTTTTTCAAATATCTCGGCACCCAAGCGACCTAGGAGGTTCAAACAAATGTCAGAATGTTCGCCGCGTCACGAGACGTCGTATGGTATAAGGGGCCCTGCGATACGCCCAGTGGTTCAAAAGTTATGCGAAAGTTATTCAGTTTTTTTCAAATATCTCGGCACCCAAGCGACCTAGGAGGTTCAAACAAATGTCAGAATGTTCGCCGCGTCACGAGACGTCGTATGGTATAAGGGGCCCTGCGATACGCCCAGTGGTTCAAAAGTTATGCGAAAGTTATTCAGTTTTTTCCAAATATCTCGGCACCCAAGAGACCTAGGAGGTTCAAACAAATGTCAGAATGTTCGTCGCGTCACGAGACGTCGTATGGTATAAGGGGCCCTGCAATACGCCCAGTGGTTCAAAAGTTATGCGAAAGTTATTCAGTTTTATTCAAATATCGCGGCACCCAAGCGACCTAGGAGGTTCAAACAAATGTCAGAATGTTCGCCGCGTCACGAGACGTCGTATGGTATAAGGGGCCCTGCGATACGCCCAGTGGTTCAAAAGTTATGCGAAAGTAATTCAGTTTTTTCCAAATATCTCGGCACCCAAGCGGCCTAGGATGTTCAAACAAATGTCAGAATGTTCGCCGCGTCACGAGACGTCGTATGGTCTAAGAGGCCCTGCGATACGCTTAGTGGTTTAAAAGTTCTGCGAAAGTTATTCAGTTTTTTCCAAATATCTCGGCACCCAAGCGGCCTAGGATGTTCAAACAAATGTCAGAATGTTCGCCGCGTTACGAGGCGTCGTATGGTATAAGAGGCCCTGCGATACGCCCAGTGGTCCAAAAGTTATGCGAAAGTTATTCAGTTTTTTTCAAATATCTCGGCACCCAAGCGACCTAGGAGATTCAAACAAATGTCAGATGTTCGCCGCGTCACGAGACGTCGTATGGTATAAGGGGCCCTGTGATACGCCCAGTGGTTCAAAAGTTATGCGAAAGTTATTCAGTTTTTTTCAAATATCTCGGCACCCAAGCGACCTAGGAGGTTCAAACAAATGTCAGACTGTTCGCCGCGTCACGAGACGTCGTATGGTATAAGGGGCCCTGCGATACGCTCAGTGGTTCAAAAGTTATGCGAAAGTTATTCAGTTTTTCTCAAATATCTCGGCACCCAAGCGGCCTAGGAGGTTCAAACAAATGTCAGAATGTTCGCCGCGTCACGAGACGTCGTATGGTATAAGAGGCCCTGCGATACGCTTAGTGGTTCAAAAGTTATGCGAAAGTTATTCAGTTTTTTTCAAATATCTCGGCACCCAAGCGACCTAGGAGGTTCAAACAAATGTCAGATTGTTCGCCGCGTCACGAGACGTCGTATGGTATAAGAGGCCCTGCGATACGCCCAGTGGTTCAAAAGTTATGCGAAATTTATTCCGTTTTTTCCAAATATCTCGGCACCCAAGCGACCTAGGAGGTTCAAACAAATGTCAGAATGTTCGCCGCGTCACGAGACGTCGAATGGTATAAGAGGCCCTGCAATACGCCCAGTGGTTCAAAAGTTATGCGAAAGTTATTCAGTTTTTCCAAATATCTCGGCACCCAAGCAACCTAGGAGGTTCAAACAAATGTCAGAATGTTCGCCGCGTCACGAAACGTCGTATGGTATAAGGAACCCTGCGATACGCCCAGTGGTTCAAAAGTTATGCGAAAGTTATTCAGTTTTTTTCAAATATCGCGGCACCCAAGCGACCTAGGAGGTTCAAACAAATGTCAGAATGTTCGCCGCGTCACGAAACGTCGTATGGTATAAGAAGTTCTGCGATACGCCCAGTGGTTCAAAAGTTATGCGAAAGTAATTCAGTTTTTTCCAAATATCTCGGCACCCAAGCGGCCTAGGATGTTCAAACAAATGTCAGAATGTTCGCCGCGTCACGAGACGTCGTATAGTATAAGAGGCCCTGCGATACGCCTGGTGGTTCAAAAGTTATGCGAAAGTTATTCAGTTTTTTCCAAATATCTCGGCACCCAAGCGGCCTAGGATGTTCAAACAAATGTCAGAATGTTCGCCGCGTTACGAGGCGTCGTATGGTATAAGAGGCCCTGCGATACGCCCAGTGGTTCAAAAGTTATGCGGAAGTTATTCAGTTTTTTTCAAATATCTCGGCACCCAAGCGACCTAGGAGGTTCAAACAAATGTCAGAATGTTCGCCGCGTCACGAGACGTCGTATGGTATAAGAGGCCCTGCGATACGCCCAGTGGTTCAAAAGTTATGCGAAAGTTATTTAGTTTTTTTCAAATATCTCGGAACCCAAGCGACCTAGGAGGTTCGAACAAATGTCAGAATGTTCGCCGCGTCACGAGACGTCGTATGGTATAAGGGGCCCTCGATACGCCCAGTGGTTCAAAAGTTATGCGAAAGTTATTCAGTTTTTTTCAAATATCTCGGCACCCAAGCGACCTAGGAGGTTCAAACAAATGTCAGAATGTTCGCCGCGTCACGAGACGTCGTATGGTATAAGAGGCCCTGCGATACGCCCAGTGGTTCAAAAGTTATGCGAAAGTTATTCAGTTTTTTTCAAATATCTCGGCACCCAAGCGACCTAGGAGGTTCAAACAAATGTCAGAATGTTCGCCGCGTCACGAGACGTCGTATGGTATAAGGGGCCCTGCGATACGCCCAGTGGTTCAAAAGTTATGCGAAAGTTATTCAGTTTTTTTCAAATATCGCGGCACCCAAGCGACCTAGGAGGTTCAAACAAATGTCATAATGTTCGCCGCGTCACGAGACGTCGAATGGTATAAGAGGCCCTGCGATACGCCCAGTGGTCCAAAAGTTATGCGAAAGTTATTCAGTTTTTTTCAAATATCTCGGCACCCAAGCGACCTAGGAGATTCAAACAAATGTCAGATGTTCGCCGCGTCACGAGACGTCGTATGGTATAAGAGGCCCTGCGATACGCCCAGTGGTTCAAAAGTTATGCGAAAGTTATTCAGTTTTTTTCAAATATCGCGGCACACAAGCGACCTAGGAGGTTCGAACAAATGTCAGAATGTTCGCTGTGTCACGAGACGTCGTATGGTATAAGGGGCCCTGCGATACGCCCAGTGGTTCAAAAGTTATGCGAAAGTTATTCAGTTTTTTTCAAATATCTCGGCACCCAAGCAACCTAGGAGGTTCAAACAAATGTCAGAATGTTCGCCGCGTCACGAGACGTCGTATGGTATAAGGGGCCCTGCGATACGCTCAGTGGTTCAAAAGTTATGCGAAAGTTATTCAGTTTTTTTCAAATATCTCGGCACCCGAACGACCTAGGAGGTTCAAACAAATGTCAGAATGTTCGCCGCGTCACGAGACGTCGTATGGTATAAGAGGCCCTGCGATACGCCCAGTGGTTCAAAAGTTATGCGAAAGTTATTCAGTTTTTTCCAAATATCTCGGCACCCAAGCGGCCTAGGATGTTCAAACAAATGTCAGAATGTTCGCCGCGTTACGAGGCGTCGTATGGTATAAGAGGCCCTGCGATACGACCAGTGGTTCAAAAGTTATGCGAAAGTTATTCAGTTTTTTTCAAATATCTCGGCACCCAAGCGACCTAGGAGGTTCAAACAAATGTCAGAATGTTCGCGGCGTCACGAGACGTCGAATGGTATAAGAGGCCCTGCGATACGCCCAGTGGTTCAAAAGTTATGCGAAAGTTATTCAGTTTTATTCAAATATCGCGGCACCCAAGCGACCTAGGAGGTTCAAACAAATGTCAGAATGTTCGCCGCGTCACGAGACGTCGTATGGTATAAGAGGCCCTGCGATACGCCCAGTGGTTCAAAAGTTATGCGAAAGTAATTCAGTTTTTTCCAAATATCTCGGCACCCAAGCGGCCTAGGATGTCTAAACAAATGTCAGAATGTTCGCCGCGTCACGAGACGTCGTATGGTCTAAGAGGCCCTGCGATACGCCCAGTGGTTCAAAAGTTATGCGAAAGTTATTCAGTTTTTTTCAAATATCGCGGCACCCAAGCGACCTGGGAGGTTCAAACAAATGTCAGAATGTTCGCCGCGTCACGTAACGTCGTATGATATAAGGGGCCCTGCGATACGCCCAGTGGTTCAAAAGTTATGCCAAAGTTATTCAGTTTTTTTTCAAATATCTCGGCACCCAAGCGACCTAGGAGGTTCAAACAAATGTCAGACTGTTCGCCGCGTCACAAAACTTCGTATGGTATAAGAGGCCCTGCGATACG
Source organism: Bombylius discolor (assembly GCA_939192795.1). Taxonomy (NCBI): domain Eukaryota; kingdom Metazoa; phylum Arthropoda; class Insecta; order Diptera; family Bombyliidae; genus Bombylius; species Bombylius discolor. Next base: position 25,915,294 of record OW584239.1, read on the forward strand.
CTTAGTGGTTCAAAAGTTATGCGAAAGTTATTCAGTTTTTTCCAAATATCTCGGCACCCAAGCGGCCTAGGATGTTCAAACAAATGTCAGAATGTTCGCCGCGTCACGAGACGTCGTATGGTATAAGGGGCCCTGCGATACGCCCAGTGGTTCAAAAGTTATGCGAAAGTTATTCAGTTTTTTTCAAATATCTCGGCACCCACGCGACCTAGGATGTTCAAACAAATGTCAGAATGTTCGCCGCGTCACGAGACGTCGTATGATATAAGGGGCCCTGCGATACGCCCAGTGGTTCAAAAGTTATGCGAAAGTAATTCAGTTTTTTCCAAATATCTCGGCACCCAAGCGACCTAGGAGGTTCAAACAAATGTCAGAATGTTCGCCGCGTCACGAGACGTCGAATGGTATAAGAGGCCCTGCGATACGCCCAGTGGTTCAAAAGTTATGCGAAAGTTATTCAGTTTTATTCAAATATCGCGGCACCCAAGCGACCTAGGAGGTTCAAACAAATGTCAGAATGTTCGCCGCGTCACGAGACGTCGTATGGTATAAGGGGCCCTGCGATACGCCCAGTGGTTCAAAAGTTATGCGAAAGTAATTCAGTTTTTTCCAAATATCTCGGCACCCAAGCGGCCTAGGATGTTCTAACAAATTTCAGAATGTTCGCCGCGTCACGAGACGTCGTATGGTCTAAGAGGCCCTGCGATACGCCCAGTGGTTCAAAAGTTATGCGAAAGTTATTCAGTTTTTTCCAAATATCGCGGCACCCAAGCGACCTAGGAGGTTCAAACAAATGTCAGAATGTTCGCCGCGTCACGAAACGTCGTATGATATAAGGGGCCCTGCGATACGCCCAGTGGTTCAAAAGTTATGCCAAAGTTATTCAGTTTTTTTTCAAATATCTCGGCACCCAAGCGACCTAGGAGGTTCAAACAAATGTCAGACTGTTCGCCGCGTCACAAAAGGTCGTATGGTATAAGAGGCCCTGCGATACCCTTAGTGGTTCAAAAGTTATGCGAAAGTTATTCAGTTTTATTCAAATATCGCGGCACCCAAGCGACCTAGGAGGTTGAAACAAATGTCAGAATGTTCGCCGCGTCACGAGACGTCGTATGGTCTAAGAGGCCCTGCGATACGCCCAGTGGTTCAAAAGTTATGCGAAAGTTATTCAGTTTTTTTCAAATATCGCGGCACCCAAGCGACCTAGGAGGTTCAAACAAATGTCAGAATGTTCGCCGCGTCACGAAACGTCGTATGATATAAGGGGCCCTGCGATACGCCCAGTGGTTCAAAAGTTATGCCAAAGTTATTCAGTTTTTTTTCAAATATCTCGGCACCCAAGCGACCTAGGAGGTTCAAACAAATGTCAGACTGTTCGCCGCGTCACAAAAGGTCGTATGGTATAAGAGGCCCTGCGATACCCTTAGTGGTTCAAAAGTTATGCGAAAGTTATTCAGTTTTATTCAAATATCGCGGCACCCAAGCGACCTAGGAGGTTCAAACAAATGTCAGAATGTTCGCCGCGTCACGAGACGTCGTATGGTATAAGGGGCCCTGCGATACGCCCAGTGGTTCAAAAGTTATGCGGAAGTTATTCAGTTTTTTTCAAATATCTCTGCACCCAAGCGACCTAGGAGGTTCAAACAAATGTCAGAATGTTCGCCGCGTCACGAGACGTCGTATGGTATAAGAGGCCCTGCGATACGCTTAGTGGTTCAAAAGTTATGCGAAAGTTGTTTAGTTTTTTTCAAATATCTCGGCACCCAAGCGACCTAGGAGGTTCGAACAAATGTCAGAATGTTCGCCGCGTCACGAGACGTCGTATGGTATAAGAGGCCCTGCGATACGCCCAGTGGTTCAAAAGTTATGCGAAAGTTATTCAGTTTTTTTCAAATATCTCGGCACCCAAGCGACCTAGGAGGTTCGAACAAATGTCAGAATGTTCGCCGCGTCACGAGACGTCGTATGGTATAAGGGGCCCTCGATACGCCCAGTGGTTCAAAAGTTATGCGAAAGTTATTCAGTTTTTTTCAAATATCTCGGCACCCAAGCGACCTAGGAGGTTCAAACAAATGTCAGAATGTTCGCCGCGTCACGAGACGTCGTATGGTATAAGAGGCCCTGCGATACGCCCAGTGGTTCAAAAGTTATGCGAAAGTTATTCAGTTTTTTCTAAATATCTCGGCACCCAAGCGACCTAGGAGGTTCAAACAAATGTCAGAATGTTCGCCGCGTTACGAGACGTCGTATGGTATAAGGGGCCCTGCGATACGCGCAGTGGTTCAAAAGTTATGCGAAAGTTATTCAGTTTTTTTCAAATATCTCGGCACCCAAGCGACCTAGGAGGTTCAAACAAATGTCAGAATGTTCGCCGCGTCACGAGACGTCGTATGGTATAAGGGGCCCTGCGATACGCCCAGTGGTTCAAAAGTTATGCGAAAGTTATTCAGTTTTTTTCAAATATCTCGGCACCCAAGCGACCTAGAAGGTTCAAACAAATGTCAGAATGTTCGCCGCGTCACAAAAGGTCGTATGGTATAAGGGGCCCTGCGATACGCCCAGTGGTTCAAAAGTTATGCCAAAGTTATTCAGTTTTTTTCAAATATCTCGGCACCCAAGCGACCTAGGAGGTTCAAACAAATGTCAGAATGTTCGCCGCGTCACGAGACGTCGTATGGTATAAGGGGCCTTGCGATACGCCCAGTGGTTCAAAAGTTATGCGAAAGTTATTAAGTTTTTTCCAAATATCTCGGCACACAAGCGACCTAGGAGGTTCAAACAAATGTCAGAATGTTCGCCGCGTCACGAGACGTCGTATGGTATAAGGGGCCCTACGATACGCCCAGTGGTTCAAAAGTTATGCGAAAGTTATTCAGTTTTTTCCAAATATCTCGGCACCCAAGCGACCTAGGAGGTTCAAACAAATGTCAGAATGTTCGCCGCGTCACGAGACGTCGTATGGTATAAGGGGCCCTGCGATACGCCCAGTGGTTCAAAAGTTATGCAAAAGTTATTCAGTTTTTTCCAAATATCTCGGCACCCAAGCGACCTAGGAGGTTCAAACAAATGTCAGAATGTTTGCCACGTCACGAGACGTCGTATGGTATAAGGGGTCCTGCGATACGCCCAGTGGTTCTAAAGTTATGCGAAAGTTATTCAGTTTTTTCCAAATATCTCGGCACCCAAGCGACCTAGGAGGTTCAAACAAATGTCAGAATGTTCGCCGCGTCACGAGACGTCGTATGGTATAAGGGGCCCTGCGATACGCCCAGTGGTTCAAAAGTTATGCGAAAGTTATTCAGTTTTTTTCAAATATCTCGGCACCCAAGCGACCTAGGAGGTTCAAACAAATGTCAGAATGTTCGCCGCGTCACGAGACGTCGTATGGTATAAGGGGCCCTGCGATACGCCCAGTGGTTCAAAAGTTATGCGAAAGTTATTCAGTTTTTTTCAAATATCTCGGCACCCAAGCGACCTAGGAGGTTCAAACAAATGTCAGAATGTTCGCCGCGTCACGAGACGTCGTATGGTATAAGGGGCCCTGCGATACGCCCAGTGGTTCAAAAGTTATGCGAAAGTTATTCAGTTTTTTCCAAATATCTCGGCACCCAAGCGACCTAGGAGGTTCAAACAAATGTCAGAATGTTCGCCGCGTCACGAGACGTCGTATGGTATAAGGGGCCCTGCGATACGCCCAGTGGTTCAAAAGTTATGCGAAAGTTATTCAGTTTTTTTCAAATATCTCGGCACCCAAGCGACCTAGGAGGTTCAAACAAATGTCAGAATGTTCGCCGCGTGACGAGACGTCGTATGTTATAAGGGGCTCTGCGATACGCCCAGTGGTTCAAAAGTTATGCGAAAGTTATTCAGTTTTTTCCAAATATCTCGGCACCCAAGCGACCTAGGAGGTTCAAACAAATGTCAGAATGTTCGCCGCGTCACGAGACGTCGTATGGTATAAGGGGCCCTGCGATACGCCCAGTGGTTCAAAAGTTATGCGAAAGTTATTCAGTTTTTTTCAAATATCTCGGCACCCAAGCGACCTAGGAGGTTCAAACAAATGTCAGAATGTTCGCCGCGTCACGAGACGTCGTATGGTATAAGGGGCCCTGCGATACGCCCAGTGGTTCAAAAGTTATGCGAAAGTTATTCAGTTTTTTTCAAATATCTCGGCACCCAAGCGACCTAGGAGGTTCAAACAAATGTCAGAATGTTCGCCGCGTCACGAGACGTCGTATGGTATAAGGGGCCCTGCGATACGCCCAGTGGTTCAAAAGTTATGCGAAAGTTATTCAGTTTTTTCCAAATATCTCGGCACCCAAGCGACCTAGGAGGTTCAAACAAATGTCAGAATGTTCGCCGCGTCACGAGACGTCGTATGGTATAAGGGGCCCTGCGATACGCCCAGTGGTTCAAAAGTTATGCGAAAGTTATTCAGTTTTTTTCAAATATCTCGGCACCCAAGCGACCTAGGAGGTTCAAACAAATGTCAGAATGTTCGCCGCGTGACGAGACGTCGTATGTTATAAGGGGCTCTGCGATACGCCCAGTGGTTCAAAAGTTATGCGAAAGTTATTCAGTTTTTTCCAAATATCTCGGCACCCAAGCGACCTAGAAGGTTCAAACAAATGTCAGAATGTTCGCCGCGTCACGAGACGTCATATGGTATAAGGGGCCCTGCGATACGCCCAGTGGTTCAAAAGTTATGCGAAAGTTATTCAGTTTTTTCTAAATATCTCGGCACCCAAGTGACCTAGGAGGTTCAAACAAATGTCAGAATGTTCGCCGCGTCACGAGACGTCGTATGGTATAAGGGGCCCTGCGATACGCCCAGTGGTTCAAAAGTTATGCGAAAGTTATTCAGTTTTTTTTCAAATATCTCGGCACCCAAGCGATCTAGGAGGTTCAAACAAATGTCAGAATGTTCGCCGCGTCACGAGACGTCGTATGGTATAAGGGGCCCTGCGATACGCCCAGTGGTTCAAAAGTTATGCGAAAGTTATTCAGTTTTTTCCAAATATCTCGGCACCCAAGCGACCTAGGAGGTTCAAACAAATGTCAGAATGTTCGTCGCGTCACGAGACGTCGTATGGTATAAGGGGCCCTGCGATACGCCCAGTGGTTCAAAAGTTATGCGAAAGTTATTCAGTTTTTCCAAATATCTCGGCACCCAAGCGACCTAGGAGGTTCAAACAAATGTCAGAATGTTCGCCGCGTCACGAGACGTCGTATGGTATAAGGGGCCCTGCGATACGCCCAGTGGTTCAAAAGTTATGCGAAAGTTATTCAGTTTTTTCCAAATATCTCGGCACCCAAGCGGCCTAGGATGTTCAAACAAATGTCAGAATGTTCGCCGCGTCACGAGACGTCGTATGGTATAAGGGGCACTGCGATACGCCCAGTGGTTCAAAAGTTATGCGAAAGTTATTCAGTTTTTACCAAATATCTCGGCACCCAAGCGACCTAGGAGGTTCAAACAAATGTCAGAATGTTCGCCGCGTCACGAGACGTCGTATGGTATAAGGGGCCCTGCGATACGCCCAGTGGTTCAAAAGTTATGCGAAAGTTATTCAGTTTTTTCCAAATATCTCGGCACCCAAGCGACCTAGGAGGTTCAAACAAATGTCAGAATGTTCGCCGCGTCACGAGACGTCGTATGGTATAAGGGGCCCTGCGATACGCCCAGTGGTTCAAAAGTTATGCGGAAGTTATTCAGTTTTTTTCAAATATCTCTGCACCCAAGCGACCTAGGAGGTTCAAACAAATGTCAGAATGTTCGCCGCGTCACGAGACGTCGTATGGTATAAGGGGCCCTGCGATACGCCCAGTGGTTCAAAAGTTATGCGAAAGTTATTCAGTTTTTTTCAAATATCTCGGCACCCAAGCGACCTGGGAGGTTCAAACAAATGTCAGAATGTTTGCAGCGTCACGAGACGTCGTATGGTATAAGGGGCCCTGCGATACGCCCAGTGGTTCAAAAATTATGCGAAAGTTATTCAGTTTTTTTCAAATATCTCGGCACCCAAGCGACCCAGAAGGTTCAAACAAATGTCAGAATGTTCGCCGCGTCACAAAAGGTCGTATGGTATAAGGGGCCCTGCGATACGCCCAGTGGTTCAAAAGTTATGCGAAAGTTATTCAGTTTTTTTCAAATATCTCGGCACCCAAGCGACCTAGGAGGTTCAAACAAATGTCAGAATGTTCGCCGCGTCACGAGACGTCGTATGGTATAAGGGGCCCTGCGATACGCCCAGTGGTTCAAAAGTTATGCGAAAGTTATTCAGTTTTTTCCAAATATCTCGGCACCCAAGCGACCTAGGAGGTTCAAACAAATGTCAGAATGTTCGCCGCGTTACGAGACGTCGTATGGTATAAGGGGCCCTGCGATACGCCCAGTGGTTCAAAAGTTATGCGAAAGTTATTCAGTTTTTTCCAAATATCTCGGCACCCAAGCGACCTAGGAGGTTCAAACAAATGTCAGAATGTTCGCCGCGTTACGAGACGTCGTATGGTATAAGGGGCCCTGCGATACGCCCAGTGGTTCAAAAGTTATGCGAAAGTTATTCAGTTTTTTTCAAATATCTCGGCACCCAAGCGACCTAGGAGGTTCAAACAAATGTCAGAATGTTCGCCGCGTCACGAGACGTCGTATGGTATAAGGGGCCCTGCGATACGCCCAGTGGTTCAAAAGTTATGCAAAAGTTATTCAGTTTTTTCCAAATATCTCGGCACCCAAGCGACCTAGGAGGTTCAAACAAATGTCAGAATGTTCGCCGCGTCACGAGACGTCGTATGGTATAAGGGGCCCTGCGATACGCCCAGTGGTTCAAAAGTTATGCGAAAGTTATTCAGTTTTTTTCAAATATCTCGGCACCCAAGCTACCTAGGAGGTTCAAACAAATGTCAGAATGTTCGCCGCGTCACGAGACGTCGTATGGTATAAGGGGCCCTGCGATACGCCCAGTGGTTCAAAAGTTATGCGAAAGTTATTCAGTTTTTTTCAAATATCTCGGCACCCAAGCTACCTAGGAGGTTCAAACAAATGTCAGAATGTTCGCCGCGTCACGAGACGTCGTATGGTATAAGGGGCCCTGCGATACGCCCAGTGGTTCAAAAGTTATGCGAAAGTTATTCAGTTTTTTTTAAATATCTCGGCACCCAAGCGACCTAGGAGGTTCAAACAAATGTCAGAATGTTCGCCGCGTCACGAGACGTCGTACGGTATAAGGGGCCCTGCGATACGCCCAGTGGTTCAAAAGTTATGCGAAAGTTATTCAGTTTTTTCCAAATATCTCGGCACCCAAGCGACCTAGGAGGTTCAAACAAATGTCAGAATGTTCGCCGCGTCACGAGACGTCGTACGGTATAAGGGGCCCTGCGATACGCCCAGTGGTTCAAAAGTTATGCGAAAGTTATTCAGTTTTTTCCAAATATCTCGGCACCCAAGCGGCCTAGGATGTTCAAACAAATGTCAGAATGTTCGCCGCGTCACGAGACGTCGTATGGTATAAGGGGCACTGCGATACGCCCAGTGGTTCAAAAGTTATGCGAAAGTTATTCAGTTTTTACCAAATATCTCGGCACCCAAGCGACCTAGGAGGTTCAAACAAATGTCAGAATGTTCGCCGCGTCACGAGACGTCGTATGGTATAAGGGGCCCTGCGATACGCCCAGTGGTTCAAAAGTTATGCGAAAGTTATTCAGTTTTTTCCAAATATCTCGGCACCCAAGCGACCTAGGAGGTTCAAACAAATGTCAGAATGTTCGCCGCGTCACGAGACGTCGTATGGTATAAGGGGCCCTGCGATACGCCCAGTGGTTCAAAAGTTATGCGGAAGTTATTCAGTTTTTTTCAAATATCTCTGCACCCAAGCGACCTAGGAGGTTCAAACAAATGTCAGAATGTTCGCCGCCTCACGAGACGTCGTATGGTATAAGGGGCCCTGCGATACGCCCAGTGGTTCAAAAGTTATGCGAAAGTTATTCAATTTTTTTTAAATATCTCGGCACCCAAGCGACCTAGGAGGTTCAAACAAATGTCAGAATGTTCGCCGCGTCACGAGACGTCGTACGGTATAAGGGGCCCTGCGATACGCCCAGTGGTTCAAAAGTTATGCGAAAGTTATTCAGTTTTTTCCAAATATCTCGGCACCCAAGCGACCTAGGAGGTTCAAACAAATGTCAGAATGTTCGCCGCGTCACGAGACGTCGTATGGTATAAGGGGCCCTGCGATACGCCCAGTGGTTCAAAAGTTATGCGAAAGTTATTCAGTTTTTTTCAAATATCTTGGCACCCAAGCGACCTAGGAGGTTCAAACAAATGTCAGAATGTTCGCCGCGTCACGAGACGTTGTATGGTATAAGGGGCCCTGCGATACGCCCAGTGGTTCAAAAGTTATGCGAAAGTTATTCATTTTTTTTCAAATATCTCGGCACCCAAGCGACCTAGGAGGTTCAAACAAATGTCAGAATGTTCGCCGCGTCACGAGACGTCGTATGGTATAAGGGGCCCTGCGATACGCCCAGTGGTTCAAAAGTTATGCGAAAGTTATTCAGTTTTTTTCAAATATCTCGGCACCCAAGCGACCTCGGAGGTTCAAACAAATTTCAGAATGTTCGCCGCGTCACGAGACGTCGTATGGTATAAGGGGCCCTGCGATACGCCCAGTGGTTCAAAAGTTATGCGAAAGTTATTCAGTTTTTTTTAAATATCTCGGCACCCAAGCGACCTAGGAGGTTCAAACAAATGTCAGAATGTTCGCCGCGTCACGAGACGTCGTACGGTATAAGGGGCCCTGCGATACGCCCAGTGGTTCAAAAGTTATGCGAAAGTTATTCAGTTTTTTCCAAATATCTCGGCACCCAAGCGACCTAGGAGGTTCAAACAAATGTCAGAATGTTCGCCGCGTCACGAGACGTCGTATGGTATAAGGGGCCCTGCGATACGCCCAGTGGTTCAAAAGTTATGCGAAAGTTATTCGGTTTTTTTCTAATATCTCGGCACCCAAGCGACCTAGGAGGTTCAAACAAATGTCAGAATGTTCGCCGCGTCACGAGACGTCGTATGGTATAAGGGGCCCTGCGATACGCCCAGTGGTTCAAAAGTTATGCGAAAGTTATTCAGTTTTTTCGAAATATCGCGGCACTCAAGCGACCTAGGAGGTTCAAACAAATGTCAGAATGTTTGCCGCGTCACGAAACGTCGTATGGTATAAGGGGCCCTGCGATACGCCCAGTGGTTCAAAAGTTATGCGAAAGTTATTCGGTTTTTTTCTAATATTTCGGCACCCAAGCGACCTAGGAGGTTCAAACAAATGTCAGAATGTTCGCCGCGTCACGAGACGTCGTATGGTATAAGGGGCCCTGCGATACGCCCAGTGGTTCAAAAGTTATGCGAAAGTTATTCAGTTTTTTTCAAATATCTCGGCACCCAAGCGACCTAGGAGGTTCAAACAAATGTCAGAATGTTCGCCGCGTCACGAGACGTTGTATGGTATAAGGGGCCCTGCGATACGCCCAGTGGTTCAAAAGTTATGCGAAAGTTATTCATTTTTTTTCAAATATCTCGGCACCCAAGCGACCTAGGAGGTTCAAACAAATGTCAGAATGTTCGCCGCCTCACGAGACGTCGTATGGTATAAGGGGCCCTGCGATACGCCCAGTGGTTCAAAAGTTATGCGAAAGTTATTCAGTTTTTTTTAAATATCTCGGCACCCAAGCGACCTAGGAGGTTCAAACAAATGTCAGAATGTTCGCCGCGTCACGAGACGTCGTACGGTATGAGGGGCCCTGCGATACGCCCAGTGGTTCAAAAGTTATGCGAAAGTTATTCAGTTTTTTCCAAATATCTCGGCACCCAAGCGACCTAGGAGGTTCAAACAAATGTCAGAATGTTCGCCGCGTCACGAGACGTCGTATGGTATAAGGGGCCCTGCGATACGCCCAGTGGTTCAAAAGTTATGCGAAAGTTATTCAGTTTTTTTCAAATATCTCGGCACCCAAGCGACCTAGGAGGTTCAAACAAATGTCAGAATGTTCGCCGCGTCACGAGACGTTGTATGGTATAAGGGGCCCTGCGATACGCCCAGTGGTTCAAAAGTTATGCGAAAGTTATTCATTTTTTTTCAAATATCTCGGCACCCAAGCGACCTAGGAGGTTCAAACAAATGTCAGAATGTTCGCCGCGTCACGAGACGTCGTATGGTATAAGGGGCCCTGCGATACGCCCAGTGGTTCAAAAGTTATGCGAAAGTTATTCAGTTTTTTTCAAATATCTCGGCACCCAAGCGACCTCGGAGGTTCAAACAAATTTCAGAATGTTCGCCGCGTCACGAGACGTCGTATGGTATAAGGGGCCCTGCGATACGCCCAGTGGTTCAAAAGTTATGCGAAAGTTATTCAGTTTTTTTCAAATATCTCGGCACCCAAGCGACCTAGGAGGTTCAAACAAATGTCAGAATGTTTGCCGCGTCACGAAACGTCGTATGGTATAAGGGGCCCTGCGATACGCCCAGTGGTTCAAAAGTTATGCGAAAGTTATTCGGTTTTTTTCTGATATCTCGGCACCCAAGCGACCTAGGAGGTTCAAACAAATGTCAGAATGTTCGCCGCGTCACGAGACGTCGTATGGTATAAGGGGCCCTGCGATACGCCCAGTGGTTCAAAAGTTATGCGAAAGTTATTCAGTTTTTTTCAAATATCTCGGCACCCAAGCGACCTAGGAGGTTCAAACAAATGTCAGAATGTTCGCCGCGTCACGAGACGTTGTATGGTATAAGGGGCCCTGCGATACGCCCAGTGGTTCAAAAGTTATGCGAAAGTTATTCATTTTTTTTCAAATATCTCGGCACCCAAGCGACCTAGGAGGTTCAAACAAATGTCAGAATGTTCGCCGCCTCACGAGACGTCGTATGGTATAAGGGGCCCTGCGATACGCCCAGTGGTTCAAAAGTTATGCGAAAGTTATTCAGTTTTTTTTAAATATCTCGGCACCCAAGCGACCTAGGAGGTTCAAACAAATGTCAGAATGTTCGCCGCGTCACGAGACGTCGTACGGTATGAGGGGCCCTGCGATACGCCCAGTGGTTCAAAAGTTATGCGAAAGTTATTCAGTTTTTTCCAAATATCTCGGCACCCAAGCGACCTAGGAGGTTCAAACAAATGTCAGAATGTTCGCCGCGTCACGAGACGTCGTATGGTATAAGGGGCCCTGCGATACGCCCAGTGGTTCAAAAGTTATGCGAAAGTTATTCATTTTTTTTCAAATATCTCGGCACCCAAGCGACCTAGGAGGTTCAAACAAATGTCAGAATGTTCGCCGCGTCACGAGACGTCGTATGGTATAAGGGGCCCTGCGATACGCCCAGTGGTTCAAAAGTTATGCGAAAGTTATTCAGTTTTTTTCAAATATCTCGGCACCCAAGCGACCTCGGAGGTTCAAACAAATTTCAGAATGTTCGCCGCGTCACGAGACGTCGTATGGTATAAGGGGCCCTGCGATACGCCCAGTGGTTCAAAAGTTATGCGAAAGTTATTCAGTTTTTTTCAAATATCTCGGCACCCAAGCGACCTAGGAGGTTCAAACAAATGTCAGAATGTTCGCCGCGTCACGAGACGTCGTATGGTATAAGAAGCCCTGCGATACGCCCAGTGGTTCAAAAGTTATGCGAAAGTTATTCAGTTTTTTCCAAATATCTCGGCACCCAAGCGACCTAGGAGGTTCAAACAAATGTCAGAATGTTCGCCGCGTCACGAGACGTCGTATGGTATAAGGGGCCCTGCGATACACCCAGTGGTTCAAAAGTTATGCGAAAGTTATTCAGTTTTTTTCAAATATCTCGGCACCCAAGCGACCTAGGAGGTTCAAACAAATGTCAGAATGTTCGCCGCGTCACGAGACGTCGTATGGTATGAGGGGCCCTGCGATACGCCCAGTGGTTCAAAAGTTATGCGAAAGTTATTCAGTTTTTTTCAAATATCTCGGCACCCAAGCGACCTAGGAGGTTCAAACAAATGTCAGAATGTTCGCCGCGTCACGAGACGTCGTATGGTATAAGAAGCCCTGCGATACGCCCAGTGGTTCAAAAGTTATGCGAAAGTTATTCAGTTTTTTCCAAATATCTCGGCACCCAAGCGACCTAGGAGGTTCAAACAAATGTCAGAATGTTCGCCGCGTCACGAGACGTCGTATGGTATAAGGGGCCTTGCGATACGCCCAGTGGTTCAAAAGTTATGCGAAAGTTATTCGGTTTTTTTCTAATATCTCGGCACCCAAGCGACCTAGGAGGTTCAAACAAATGTCAGAATGTTCGCCGCGTCACGAGACGTCGTATGGTATAAGGGGCACTGCGATACGCCCAGTGGTTCAAAAGTTATGCGAAAGTTATTCAGTTTTTACCAAATATCTCGGCACCCAAGCGACCTAGGAGGTTCAAACAAATGTCAGAATGTTCGCCGCGTCACGAGACGTCGTATGGTATAAGGGGCCCTGCGATACGCCCAGTGGTTCAAAAGTTATGCGAAAGTTATTCAGTTTTTTCCAAATATCTCGGCACCCAAGCGACCTAGGAGGTTCAAACAAATGTCAGAATGTTCGCCGCGTCACGAGACGTCGTATGGTATAAGGGGCCCTGCGATACGCCCAGTGGTTCAAAAGTTATGCGGAAGTTATTCAGTTTTTTTCAAATATCTCTGCACCCAAGCGACCTAGGAGGTTCAAACAAATGTCAGAATGTTCGCCGCGTCACGAGACGTCGTATGGTATAAGGGGCCCTGCGATACGCCCAGTGGTTCAAAAGTTATGCGAAAGTTATTCAGTTTTTTTCAAATATCTCGGCACCCAAGCGACCTGGGAGGTTCAAACAAATGTCAGAATGTTTGCAGCGTCACGAGACGTCGTATGGTATAAGGGGCCCTGCGATACGCCCAGTGGTTCAAAAATTATGCGAAAGTTATTCAGTTTTTTTCAAATATCTCGGCACCCAAGCGACCCAGAAGGTTCAAACAAATGTCAGAATGTTCGCCGCGTCACAAAAGGTCGTATGGTATAAGGGGCCCTGCGATACGCCCAGTGGTTCAAAAGTTATGCGAAAGTTATTCAGTGTTTTTCAAATATCTCGGCACCCAAGCGACCTAGGAGGTTCAAACAAATGTCAGAATGTTCGCCGCGTCACGAGACGTCGTATGGTATAAGGGGCCCTGCGATACGCCCAGTGGTTCAAAAGTTATGCGAAAGTTATTCAGTTTTTTCCAAATATCTCGGCACCCAAGCGACCTAGGAGGTTCAAACAAATGTCAGAATGTTCGCCGCGTTACGAGACGTCGTATGGTATAAGGGGCCCTGCGATACGCCCAGTGGTTCAAAAGTTATGCGAAAGTTATTCAGTTTTTTCCAAATATCTCGGCACCCAAGCGACCTAGGAGGTTCAAACAAATGTCAGAATGTTCGCCGCGTTACGAGACGTCGTATGGTATAAGGGGCCCTGCGATACGCCCAGTGGTTCAAAAGTTATGCAAAAGTTATTCAGTTTTTTCCAAATATCTCGGCACCCAAGCGACCTAGGAGGTTCAAACAAATGTCAGAATGTTCGCCGCGTCACGAGACGTCGTATGGTATAAGGGGCCCTGCGATACGCCCAGTGGTTCAAAAGTTATGCGAAAGTTATTCAGTTTTTTTCAAATATCTCGGCACCCAAGCTACCTAGGAGGTTCAAACAAATGTCAGAATGTTCGCCGCGTCACGAGACGTCGTATGGTATAAGGGGCCCTGCGATACGCCCAGTGGTTCAAAAGTTATGCGAAAGTTATTCAGTTTTTTTCAAATATCTCGGCACCCAAGCTACCTAGGAGGTTCAAACAAATGTCAGAATGTTCGCCGCGTCACGAGACGTCGTATGGTATAAGGGGCCCTGCGATACGCCCAGTGGTTCAAAAGTTATGCGAAAGTTATTCAGTTTTTTTTAAATATCTCGGCACCCAAGCGACCTAGGAGGTTCAAACAAATGTCAGAATGTTCGCCGCGTCACGAGACGTCGTACGGTATAAGGGGCCCTGCGATACGCCCAGTGGTTCAAAAGTTATGCGAAAGTTATTCAGTTTTTTCCAAATATCTCGGCACCCAAGCGACCTAGGAGGTTCAAACAAATGTCAGAATGTTCGCCGCGTCACGAGACGTCGTACGGTATAAGGGGCCCTGCGATACGCCCAGTGGTTCAAAAGTTATGCGAAAGTTATTCAGTTTTTTCCAAATATCTCGGCACCCAAGCGGCCTAGGATGTTCAAACAAATGTCAGAATGTTCGCCGCGTCACGAGACGTCGTATGGTATAAGGGGCACTGCGATACGCCCAGTGGTTCAAAAGTTATGCGAAAGTTATTCAGTTTTTACCAAATATCTCGGCACCCAAGCGACCTAGGAGGTTCAAACAAATGTCAGAATGTTCGCCGCGTCACGAGACGTCGTATGGTATAAGGGGCCCTGCGATACGCCCAGTGGTTCAAAAGTTATGCGAAAGTTATTCAGTTTTTTCCAAATATCTCGGCACCCAAGCGACCTAGGAGGTTCAAACAAATGTCAGAATGTTCGCCGCGTCACGAGACGTCGTATGGTATAAGGGGCCCTGCGATACGCCCAGTGGTTCAAAAGTTATGCGGAAGTTATTCAGTTTTTTTCAAATATCTCTGCACCCAAGCGACCTAGGAGGTTCAAACAAATGTCAGAATGTTCGCCGCCTCACGAGACGTCGTATGGTATAAGGGGCCCTGCGATACGCCCAGTGGTTCAAAAGTTATGCGAAAGTTATTCAATTTTTTTTAAATATCTCGGCACCCAAGCGACCTAGGAGGTTCAAACAAATGTCAGAATGTTCGCCGCGTCACGAGACGTCGTACGGTATAAGGGGCCCTGCGATACGCCCAGTGGTTCAAAAGTTATGCGAAAGTTATTCAGTTTTTTCCAAATATCTCGGCACCCAAGCGACCTAGGAGGTTCAAACAAATGTCAGAATGTTCGCCGCGTCACGAGACGTCGTATGGTATAAGGGGCCCTGCGATACGCCCAGTGGTTCAAAAGTTATGCGAAAGTTATTCAGTTTTTTTCAAATATCTTGGCACCCAAGCGACCTAGGAGGTTCAAACAAATGTCAGAATGTTCGCCGCGTCACGAGACGTTGTATGGTATAAGGGGCCCTGCGATACGCCCAGTGGTTCAAAAGTTATGCGAAAGTTATTCATTTTTTTTCAAATATCTCGGCACCCAAGCGACCTCGGAGGTTCAAACAAATTTCAGAATGTTCGCCGCGTCACGAGACGTCGTATGGTATAAGGGGCCCTGCGATACGCCCAGTGGTTCAAAAGTTATGCGAAAGTTATTCAGTTTTTTTTAAATATCTCGGCACCCAAGCGACCTAGGAGGTTCAAACAAATGTCAGAATGTTCGCCGCGTCACGAGACGTCGTACGGTATAAGGGGCCCTGCGATACGCCCAGTGGTTCAAAAGTTATGCGAAAGTTATTCAGTTTTTTCCAAATATCTCGGCACCCAAGCGACCTAGGAGGTTCAAACAAATGTCAGAATGTTCGCCGCGTCACGAGACGTCGTATGGTATAAGGGGCCCTGCGATACGCCCAGTGGTTCAAAAGTTATGCGAAAGTTATTCGGTTTTTTTCTAATATCTCGGCACCCAAGCGACCTAGGAGGTTCAAACAAATGTCAGAATGTTCGCCGCGTCACGAGACGTCGTATGGTATAAGGGGCCCTGCGATACGCCCAGTGGTTCAAAAGTTATGCGAAAGTTATTCAGTTTTTTCGAAATATCGCGGCACTCAAGCGACCTAGGAGGTTCAAACAAATGTCAGAATGTTTGCCGCGTCACGAAACGTCGTATGGTATAAGGGGCCCTGCGATACGCCCAGTGGTTCAAAAGTTATGCGAAAGTTATTCGGTTTTTTTCTAATATCTCGGCACCCAAGCGACCTAGGAGGTTCAAACAAATGTCAGAATGTTCGCCGCGTCACGAGACGTCGTATGGTATAAGGGGCCCTGCGATACGCCCAGTGGTTCAAAAGTTATGCGAAAGTTATTCAGTTTTTTTCAAATATCTCGGCACCCAAGCGACCTAGGAGGTTCAAACAAATGTCAGAATGTTCGCCGCGTCACGAGACGTTGTATGGTATAAGGGGCCCTGCGATACGCCCAGTGGTTCAAAAGTTATGCGAAAGTTATTCATTTTTTTTCAAATATCTCGGCACCCAAGCGACCTAGGAGGTTCAAACAAATGTCAGAATGTTCGCCGCCTCACGAGACGTCGTATGGTATAAGGGGCCCTGCGATACGCCCAGTGGTTCAAAAGTTATGCGAAAGTTATTCAGTTTTTTTTAAATATCTCGGCACCCAAGCGACCTAGGAGGTTCAAACAAATGTCAGAATGTTCGCCGCGTCACGAGACGTCGTACGGTATGAGGGGCCCTGCGATACGCCCAGTGGTTCAAAAGTTATGCGAAAGTTATTCAGTTTTTTCCAAATATCTCGGCACCCAAGCGACCTAGGAGGTTCAAACAAATGTCAGAATGTTCGCCGCGTCACGAGACGTCGTATGGTATAAGGGGCCCTGCGATACGCCCAGTGGTTCAAAAGTTATGCGAAAGTTATTCAGTTTTTTTCAAATATCTCGGCACCCAAGCGACCTAGGAGGTTCAAACAAATGTCAGAATGTTCGCCGCGTCACGAGACGTTGTATGGTATAAGGGGCCCTGCGATACGCCCAGTGGTTCAAAAGTTATGCGAAAGTTATTCATTTTTTTTCAAATATCTCGGCACCCAAGCGACCTAGGAGGTTCAAACAAATGTCAGAATGTTCGCCGCGTCACGAGACGTCGTATGGTATAAGGGGCCCTGCGATACGCCCAGTGGTTCAAAAGTTATGCGAAAGTTATTCAGTTTTTTTCAAATATCTCGGCACCCAAGCGACCTCGGAGGTTCAAACAAATTTCAGAATGTTCGCCGCGTCACGAGACGTCGTATGGTATAAGGGGCCCTGCGATACGCCCAGTGGTTCAAAAGTTATGCGAAAGTTATTCAGTTTTTTTCAAATATCTCGGCACCCAAGCGACCTAGGAGGTTCAAACAAATGTCAGAATGTTTGCCGCGTCACGAAACGTCGTATGGTATAAGGGGCCCTGCGATACGCCCAGTGGTTCAAAAGTTATGCGAAAGTTATTCGGTTTTTTTCTAATATCTCGGCACCCAAGCGACCTAGGAGGTTCAAACAAATGTCAGAATGTTCGCCGCGTCACGAGACGTCGTATGGTATAAGGGGCCCTGCGATACGCCCAGTGGTTCAAAAGTTATGCGAAAGTTATTCAGTTTTTTTCAAATATCTCGGCACCCAAGCGACCTAGGAGGTTCAAACAAATGTCAGAATGTTCGCCGCGTCACGAGACGTTGTATGGTATAAGGGGCCCTGCGATACGCCCAGTGGTTCAAAAGTTATGCGAAAGTTATTCATTTTTTTTCAAATATCTCGGCACCCAAGCGACCTAGGAGGTTCAAACAAATGTCAGAATGTTCGCCGCCTCACGAGACGTCGTATGGTATAAGGGGCCCTGCGATACGCCCAGTGGTTCAAAAGTTATGCGAAAGTTATTCAGTTTTTTTTAAATATCTCGGCACCCAAGCGACCTAGGAGGTTCAAACAAATGTCAGAATGTTCGCCGCGTCACGAGACGTCGTACGGTATGAGGGGCCCTGCGATACGCCCAGTGGTTCAAAAGTTATGCGAAAGTTATTCAGTTTTTTCCAAATATCTCGGCACCCAAGCGACCTAGGAGGTTCAAACAAATGTCAGAATGTTCGCCGCGTCACGAGACGTCGTATGGTATAAGGGGCCCTGCGATACGCCCAGTGGTTCAAAAGTTATGCGAAAGTTATTCATTTTTTTTCAAATATCTCGGCACCCAAGCGACCTAGGAGGTTCAAACAAATGTCAGAATGTTCGCCGCGTCACGAGACGTCGTATGGTATAAGGGGCCCTGCGATACGCCCAGTGGTTCAAAAGTTATGCGAAAGTTATTCAGTTTTTTTCAAATATCTCGGCACCCAAGCGACCTCGGAGGTTCAAACAAATTTCAGAATGTTCGCCGCGTCACGAGACGTCGTATGGTATAAGGGGCCCTGCGATACGCCCAGTGGTTCAAAAGTTATGCGAAAGTTATTCAGTTTTTTTCAAATATCTCGGCACCCAAGCGACCTAGGAGGTTCAAACAAATGTCAGAATGTTCGCCGCGTCACGAGACGTCGTATGGTATAAGAAGCCCTGCGATACGCCCAGTGGTTCAAAAGTTATGCGAAAGTTATTCAGTTTTTTCCAAATATCTCGGCACCCAAGCGACCTAGGAGGTTCAAACAAATGTCAGAATGTTCGCCGCGTCACGAGACGTCGTATGGTATAAGGGGCCCTGCGATACACCCAGTGGTTCAAAAGTTATGCGAAAGTTATTCAGTTTTTTTCAAATATCTCGGCACCCAAGCGACCTAGGAGGTTCAAACAAATGTCAGAATGTTCGCCGCGTCACGAGACGTCGTATGGTATGAGGGGCCCTGCGATACGCCCAGTGGTTCAAAAGTTATGCGAAAGTTATTCAGTTTTTTTCAAATATCTCGGCACCCAAGCGACCTAGGAGGTTCAAACAAATGTCAGAATGTTCGCCGCGTCACGAGACGTCGTATGGTATAAGAAGCCCTGCGATACGCCCAGTGGTTCAAAAGTTATGCGAAAGTTATTCAGTTTTTTCCAAATATCTCGGCACCCAAGCGACCTAGGAGGTTCAAACAAATGTCAGAATGTTCGCCGCGTCACGAGACGTCGTATGGTATAAGGGGCCTTGCGATACGCCCAGTGGTTCAAAAGTTATGCGAAAGTTATTCGGTTTTTTTCTAATATCTCGGCACCCAAGCGACCTAGGAGGTTCAAACAAATGTCAGAATGTTCGCCGCGTCACGAGACGTCGTATGGTATAAGGGGCCCTGCGATACGCCCAGTGGTTCAAAAGTTATGCGAAAGTTATTCAGTTTTTTCGAAATATCGCGGCACTCAAGCGACCTAGGAGGTTCAAACAAATGTCAGAATGTTTGCCGCGTCACGAAACGTCGTATGGTATAAGGGGCCCTGCGATACGCCCAGTGGTTCAAAAGTTATGCGAAAGTTATTCGGTTTTTTTCTAATATCTCGGCACCCTAAGGACCTAGGAGGTTCAAACAAATGTCAGAATGTTCGCCGCGTCACGAGACGTCGTATGGTATAAGGGGCCCTGCGATACGCCCAGTGGTTCAAAAGTTATGCGAAAGTTATTCAGTTTTTTTCAAATATCTCGGCACCCAAGCGACCTAGGAGGTTCAAACAAATGTCAGAATGTTCGCCGCGTCACGAGACGTTGTATGGTATAAGGGGCCCTGCGATACGCCCAGTGGTTCAAAAGTTATGCGAAAGTTATTCATTTTTTTTCAAATATCTCGGCACCCAAGCGACCTAGGAGGTTCAAACAAATGTCAGAATGTTCGCCGCCTCACGAGACGTCGTATGGTATAAGGGGCCCTGCGATACGCCCAGTGGTTCAAAAGTTATGCGAAAGTTATTCAGTTTTTTTTAAATATCTCGGCACCCAAGCGACCTAGGAGGTTCAAACAAATGTCAGAATGTTCGCCGCGTCACGAGACGTCGTACGGTATAAGGGGCCCTGCGATACGCCCAGTGGTTCAAAAGTTATGCGAAAGTTATTCAGTTTTTTCCAAATATCTCGGCACCCAAGCGACCTAGGAGGTTCAAACAAATGTCAGAATGTTCGCCGCGTCACGAGACGTCGTATGGTATAAGGGGCCCTGCGATACGCCCAGTGGTTCAAAAGTTATGCGAAAGTTATTCAGTTTTTTCTAAATATCTCGGCACCCAAGCGACCTAGGAGGTTCAAACAAATGTCAGAATGTTCGCCGCGTCACGAGACGTTGTATGGTATAAGGGGCCCTGCGATACGCCCAGTGGTTCAAAAGTTATGCGAAAGTTATTCATTTTTTTCAAATATCTCGGCACCCAAGCGACCTAGGAGGTTCAAACAAATGTCAGAATGTTCGCCGCGTCACGAGACGTCGTATGGTATAAGGGGCCCTGCGATACGCCCAGTGGTTCAAAAGTTATGCGAAAGTTATTCAGTTTTTTTCAAATATCTCGGCACCCAAGCGACCTCGGAGGTTCAAACAAATTTCAGAATGTTCGCCGCGTCACGAGACGTCGTATGGTATAAGGGGCCCTGCGATACGCCCAGTGGTTCAAAAGTTATGCGAAAGTTATTCAGTTTTTTTCAAATATCTCGGCACCCAAGCGACCTAGGAGGTTCAAACAAATGTCAGACTGTTCGCCGCGTCACGAGACGTCGTATGGTATAAGAAGCCCTGCGATACGCCCAGTGGTTTAAAAGTTATGCGAAAGTTATTCAGTTTTTTCCAAATATCTCGGCACCCAAGCGACCTAGGAGGTTCAAACAAATGTCAGAATGTTCGCCGCGTCACGAGACGTCGTATGGTATAAGGGGCCCTGCGATACACCCAGTGGTTCAAAAGTTATGCGAAAGTTATTCAGTTTTTTTCAAATATCTCGGCACCCAAGCGACCTAGGAGGTTCAAGCAAATGTCAGAATGTTCGCCGCGTCACGAGACGTCGTATGGTATAAGGGGCCCTGCGATACGCCCAGTGGTTCAAAAGTTATGCGAAAGTTATTCAGTTTTTTTCAAATATCTCGGCACCCAAGCGACCTAGGAGGTTCAAACAAATGTCAGAATGTTCGCCGCGTCACGAGACGTTGTATGGTATAAGGGGCCCTGCGATACGCCCAGTGGTTCAAAAGTTATGCGAAAGTTATTCATTTTTTTAAATATCTCGGCACCCAAGCGACCTAGGAGGTTCAAACAAATGTCAGAATGTTCGCCGCGTCACGAGACGTCGTATGGTATAAGGGGCCCTGCGATACGCTCAGTGGTTCAAAAGTTATGCGAAAGTTATTCAGTTTTTTCGAAATATCGCGGCACTCAAGCGACCTAGGAGGTTCAAACAAATGTCAGAATGTTTGCCGCGTCACGAAACGTCGTATGGTATAAGGGGCCCTGCGATACGCCCAGTGGTTCAAAAGTTATGCGAAAGTTATTCGGTTTTTTTCTAATATCTCGGCACCCTAAGGACCTAGGAGGTTCAAACAAATGTCAGAATGTTCGCCGCGTCACGAGACGTCGTATGGTATAAGGGGCCCTGCGATACGCCCAGTGGTTCAAAAGTTATGCGAAAGTTATTCAGTTTTTTTCAAATATCTCGGCACCCAAGCGACCTAGGAGGTTCAAACAAATGTCAGAATGTTCGCCGCGTCACGAGACGTTGTATGGTATAAGGGGCCCTGCGATACGCCCAGTGGTTCAAAAGTTATGCGAAAGTTATTCATTTTTTTTCAAATATCTCGGCACCCAAGCGACCTAGGAGGTTCAAACAAATGTCAGAATGTTCGCCGCCTCACGAGACGTCGTATGGTATAAGGGGCCCTGCGATACGCCCAGTGGTTCAAAAGTTATGCGAAAGTTATTCAGTTTTTTTTAAATATCTCGGCACCCAAGCGACCTAGGAGGTTCAAACAAATGTCAGAATGTTCGCCGCGTCACGAGACGTCGTACGGTATAAGGGGCCCTGCGATACGCCCAGTGGTTCAAAAGTTATGCGAAAGTTATTCAGTTTTTTCCAAATATCTCGGCACCCAAGCGACCTAGGAGGTTCAAACAAATGTCAGAATGTTCGCCGCGTCACGAGACGTCGTATGGTATAAGGGGCCCTGCGATACGCCCAGTGGTTCAAAAGTTATGCGAAAGTTATTCAGTTTTTTCTAAATATCTCGGCACCCAAGCGACCTAGGAGGTTCAAACAAATGTCAGAATGTTCGCCGCGTCACGAGACGTTGTATGGTATAAGGGGCCCTGCGATACGCCCAGTGGTTCAAAAGTTATGCGAAAGTTATTC
Organism: Bombylius discolor; assembly: GCA_939192795.1. Taxonomy (NCBI): domain Eukaryota; kingdom Metazoa; phylum Arthropoda; class Insecta; order Diptera; family Bombyliidae; genus Bombylius; species Bombylius discolor. The sequence goes on from OW584239.1 coordinate 25,937,335, forward strand.
ATTTTTTTCAAATATCTCGGCACCCAAGCGACCTAGGAGGTTCAAACAAATGTCAGAATGTTCGCCGCGTCACGAGACGTCGTATGGTATAAGGGGCCCTGCGATACGCCCAGTGGTTCAAAAGTTATGCGAAAGTTATTCAGTTTTTTTCAAATATCTCGGCACCCAAGCGACCTCGGAGGTTCAAACAAATTTCAGAATGTTCGCCGCGTCACGAGACGTCGTATGGTATAAGGGGCCCTGCGATACGCCCAGTGGTTCAAAAGTTATGCGAAAGTTATTCAGTTTTTTTCAAATATCTCGGCACCCAAGCGACCTAGGAGGTTCAAACAAATGTCAGACTGTTCGCCGCGTCACGAGACGTCGTATGGTATAAGAAGCCCTGCGATACGCCCAGTGGTTTAAAAGTTATGCGAAAGTTATTCAGTTTTTTCCAAATATCTCGGCACCCAAGCGACCTAGGAGGTTCAAACAAATGTCAGAATGTTCGCCGCGTCACGAGACGTCGTATGGTATAAGGGGCCCTGCGATACACCCAGTGGTTCAAAAGTTATGCGAAAGTTATTCAGTTTTTTTCAAATATCTCGGCACCCAAGCGACCTAGGAGGTTCAAGCAAATGTCAGAATGTTCGCCGCGTCACGAGACGTCGTATGGTATAAGGGGCCCTGCGATACGCCCAGTGGTTCAAAAGTTATGCGAAAGTTATTCAGTTTTTTTCAAATATCTCGGCACCCAAGCGACCTAGGAGGTTCAAACAAATGTCAGAATGTTCGCCGCGTCACGAGACGTTGTATGGTATAAGGGGCCCTGCGATACGCCCAGTGGTTCAAAAGTTATGCGAAAGTTATTCATTTTTTTAAATATCTCGGCACCCAAGCGACCTAGGAGGTTCAAACAAATGTCAGAATGTTCGCCGCGTCACGAGACGTCGTATGGTATAAGGGGCCCTGCGATACGCTCAGTGGTTCAAAAGTTATGCGAAAGTTATTCAGTTTTTTTCAAATATCTCGGCACCCAAGCGACCTAGGAGGTTCAAACAAATGTCAGAATGTTCGCCGCGTCACGAGACGTCGTATGGTATAAGGGGCCCTGCGATACGCCCAGTGGTTCAAAAGTTATGCGAAAGTTATTCAGTTTTTTCGAAATATCGCGGCACTCAAGCGACCTAGGAGGTTCAAACAAATGTCAGAATGTTTGCCGCGTCACGAAACGTCGTATGGTATAAGGGGCCCTGCGATACGCCCAGTGGTTCAAAAGTTATGCGAAAGTTATTCGGTTTTTTTCTAATATCTCGGCACCCAAGCGACCTAGGAGGTTCAAACAAATGTCAGAATGTTCGCCGCGTCACGAGACGTCGTATGGTATAAGGGGCCCTGCGATACGCCCAGTGGTTCAAAAGTTATGCGAAAGTTATTCAGTTTTTTTCAAATATCTCGGCACCCAAGCGACCTAGGAGGTTCAAACAAATGTCAGAATGTTCGCCGCGTCACGAGACGTCGTACGGTATGAGGGGCCCTGCGATACGCCCAGTGGTTCAAAAGTTATGCGAAAGTTATTCAGTTTTTTCCAAATATCTCGGCACCCAAGCGACCTAGGAGGTTCAAACAAATGTCAGAATGTTCGCCGCGTCACGAGACGTCGTATGGTATAAGGGGCCCTGCGATACACCCAGTGGTTCAAAAGTTATGCGAAAGTTATTCAGTTTTTTTCAAATATCTCGGCACCCAAGCGACCTAGGAGGTTCAAGCAAATGTCAGAATGTTCGCCGCGTCACGAGACGTCGTATGGTATAAGGGGCCCTGCGATACGCCCAGTGGTTCAAAAGTTATGCGAAAGTTATTCAGTTTTTTTCAAATATCTCGGCACCCAAGCGACCTAGGAGGTTCAAACAAATGTCAGACTGTTCGCCGCGTCACGAGACGTCGTATGGTATAAGAAGCCCTGCGATACGCCCAGTGGTTTAAAAGTTATGCGAAAGTTATTCAGTTTTTTCCAAATATCTCGGCACCCAAGCGACCTAGGAGGTTCAAACAAATGTCAGAATGTTCGCCGCGTCACGAGACGTCGTATGGTATAAGGGGCCCTGCGATACACCCAGTGGTTCAAAAGTTATGCGAAAGTTATTCAGTTTTTTTCAAATATCTCGGCACCCAAGCGACCTAGGAGGTTCAAGCAAATGTCAGAATGTTCGCCGCGTCACGAGACGTCGTATGGTATAAGGGGCCCTGCGATACGCCCAGTGGTTCAAAAGTTATGCGAAAGTTATTCAGTTTTTTTCAAATATCTCGGCACCCAAGCGACCTAGGAGGTTCAAACAAATGTCAGAATGTTCGCCGCGTCACGAGACGTTGTATGGTATAAGGGGCCCTGCGATACGCCCAGTGGTTCAAAAGTTATGCGAAAGTTATTCATTTTTTTAAATATCTCGGCACCCAAGCGACCTAGGAGGTTCAAACAAATGTCAGAATGTTCGCCGCGTCACGAGACGTCGTATGGTATAAGGGGCCCTGCGATACGCTCAGTGGTTCAAAAGTTATGCGAAAGTTATTCAGTTTTTTTCAAATATCTCGGCACCCAAGCGACCTAGGAGGTTCAAACAAATGTCAGAATGTTCGCCGCGTCACGAGACGTCGTATGGTATAAGGGGCCCTGCGATACGCCCAGTGGTTCAAAAGTTATGCGAAAGTTATTCAGTTTTTTCGAAATATCGCGGCACTCAAGCGACCTAGGAGGTTCAAACAAATGTCAGAATGTTTGCCGCGTCACGAAACGTCGTATGGTATAAGGGGCCCTGCGATACGCCCAGTGGTTCAAAAGTTATGCGAAAGTTATTCGGTTTTTTTCTAATATCTCGGCACCCAAGCGACCTAGGAGGTTCAAACAAATGTCAGAATGTTCGCCGCGTCACGAGACGTCGTATGGTATAAGGGGCCCTGCGATACGCCCAGTGGTTCAAAAGTTATGCGAAAGTTATTCAGTTTTTTTCAAATATCTCGGCACCCAAGCGACCTAGGAGGTTCAAACAAATGTCAGAATGTTCGCCGCGTCACGAGACGTCGTACGGTATGAGGGGCCCTGCGATACGCCCAGTGGTTCAAAAGTTATGCGAAAGTTATTCAGTTTTTTCCAAATATCTCGGCACCCAAGCGACCTAGGAGGTTCAAACAAATGTCAGAATGTTCGCCGCGTCACGAGACGTCGTATGGTATAAGGGGCCCTGCGATACACCCAGTGGTTCAAAAGTTATGCGAAAGTTATTCAGTTTTTTTCAAATATCTCGGCACCCAAGCGACCTAGGAGGTTCAAGCAAATGTCAGAATGTTCGCCGCGTCACGAGACGTCGTATGGTATAAGGGGCCCTGCGATACGCCCAGTGGTTCAAAAGTTATGCGAAAGTTATTCAGTTTTTTTCAAATATCTCGGCACCCAAGCGACCTAGGAGGTTCAAACAAATGTCAGAATGTTCGCCGCGTCACGAGACGTTGTATGGTATAAGGGGCCCTGCGATACGCCCAGTGGTTCAAAAGTTATGCGAAAGTTATTCATTTTTTTAAATATCTCGGCACCCAAGCGACCTAGGAGGTTCAAACAAATGTCAGAATGTTCGCCGCGTCACGAGACGTCGTATGGTATAAGGGGCCCTGCGATACGCTCAGTGGTTCAAAAGTTATGCGAAAGTTATTCAGTTTTTTTCAAATATCTCGGCACCCAAGCGACCTAGGAGGTTCAAACAAATGTCAGAATGTTCGCCGCGTCACGAGACGTCGTATGGTATAAGGGGCCCTGCGATACGCCCAGTGGTTCAAAAGTTATGCGAAAGTTATTCAGTTTTTTTCAAATATCTCGGCACCCAAGCGACCTAGGAGGTTCAAACAAATGTCAGAATGTTTGCCGCGTCACGAAACGTCGTATGGTATAAGGGGCCCTGCGATACGCCCAGTGGTTCAAAAGTTATGCGAAAGTTATTCGGTTTTTTTCTAATATCTCGGCACCCAAGCGACCTAGGAGGTTCAAACAAATGTCAGAATGTTCGCCGCGTCACGAGACGTCGTATGGTATAAGGGGCCCTGCGATACGCCCAGTGGTTCAAAAGTTATGCGAAAGTTATTCAGTTTTTTTCAAATATCTCGGCACCCAAGCGACCTAGGAGGTTCAAACAAATGTCAGAATGTTCGCCGCGTCACGAGACGTTGTATGGTATAAGGGGCCCTGCGATACGCCCAGTGGTTCAAAAGTTATGCGAAAGTTATTCATTTTTTTTCAAATATCTCGGCACCCAAGCGACCTAGGAGGTTCAAACAAATGTCAGAATGTTCGCCGCCTCACGAGACGTCGTATGGTATATGGGGCCCTGCGATACGCCCAGTGGTTCAAAAGTTATGCGAAAGTTATTCAGTTTTTTCCAAATATCTCGGCACCCAAGCGACCTAGGAGGTTCAAACAAATGTCAGAATGTTCGCCGCGTCACGAGACGTCGTATGGTATAAGGGGCCCTGCGATACGCCCAGTGGCTCAAAAGTTATGCGAAAGTTATTCAGTTTTTTTCAAATATCTCGGCACCCAAGCGACCTAGGAGGTTCAAACAAATGTCAGAATGTTCGCCGCGTCACGAGACGTTGTATGGTATAAGGGGCCCTGCGATACGCCCAGTGGTTCAAAAGTTATGCGAAAGTTATTCATTTTTTTTCAAATATCTCGGCACCCAAGCGACCTAGGAGGTTCAAACAAATGTCAGAATGTTCGCCGCGTCACGAGACGTCGTATGGTATAAGGGGCCCTGCGATACGCCCAGTGGTTCAAAAGTTATGCGAAAGTTATTCAGTTTTTTTCAAATATCTCGGCACCCAAGCGACCTAGGAGGTTCAAACAAATTTCAGAATGTTCGCCGCGTCACGAGACGTCGTATGGTATAAGGGGCCCTGCGATACGCCCAGTGGTTCAAAAGTTATGCGAAAGTTATTCAGTTTTTTTCAAATATCTCGGCACCCAAGCGACCTAGGAGGTTCAAACAAATGTCAGAATGTTCGCCGCGTCACGAGACGTCGTATGGTATAAGAAGCCCTGCGATACGCCCAGTGGTTCAAAAGTTATGCGAAAGTTATTCAGTTTTTTCCAAATATCTCGGCACCCAAGCGACCTAGGAGGTTCAAACAAATGTCAGAATGTTCGCCGCGTCACGAGACGTCGTATGGTATAAGGGGCCCCGCGATACGCCCAGTGGTTCAAAAGTTATGCGAAAGTTATTCAGTTTTTTTTTAATATCTCGGCACCCAAGCGACCTAGGAGGTTCAAACAAATGTCAGAATGTTCGCCGCGTCACGAGACGTCGTATGGTATAAGGGGCCCTGCGATACGCCCAGTGGTTCAAAAGTTATGCGAAAGTTATTCAGTTTTTTTCAAATATCTCGGCACCCAAGCGACCTAGGAGGTTCAAACAAATGTCAGAATGTTCGCCGCGTCACGAGACGTTGTATGGTATAAGGGGCCCTGCGATACGCCCAGTGGTTCAAAAGTTATGCGAAAGTTATTCAGTTTTTTTTAAATATCTCGGCACCCAAGCGACCTAGGAGGTTCAAACAAATGTCAGAATGTTCGCCGCGTCACGAGACGTCGTACGGTATGAGGGGCCCTGCGATACGCCCAGTGGTTCAAAAGTTATGCGAAAGTTATTCAGTTTTTCCCAAATATCTCGGCACCCAAGCGACCTAGGAGGTTCAAACAAATGTCAGAATGTTCGCCGCGTCACGAGACGTCGTATGGTATAAGGGGCCCTGCGATACGCCCAGTGGTTCAAAAGTTATGCGAAAGTTATTCAGTTTTTTTCAAATATCTCGGCACCCAAGCGACCTAGGAGGTTCAAACAAATGTCAGAATGTTCGCCGCGTCACGAGACGTTGTATGGTATAAGGGGCCCTGCGATACGCCCAGTGGTTCAAAAGTTATGCGAAAGTTATTCATTTTTTTTCAAATATCTCGGCACCCAAGCGACCTAGGAGGTTCAAACAAATGTCAGAATGTTCGCCGCGTCACGAGACGTCGTATGGTATAAGGGGCCCTGCGATACGCCCAGTGGTTCAAAAGTTATGCGAAAGTTTTCAGTTTTTTTCAAATATCTCGGCACCCAAGCGACCTAGGAGGTTCAAACAAATTTCAGAATGTTCGCCGCGTCACGAGACGTCGTATGGTATAAGGGGCCCTGCGATACGCCCAGTGGTTCAAAAGTTATGCGAAAGTTATTCAGTTTTTTTCAAATATCTCGGCACCCAAGCGACCTAGGAGGTTCAAACAAATGTCAGAATGTTCGCCGCGTCACGAGACGTCGTATGGTATAAGAAGCCCTGCGATACGCCCAGTGGTTCAAAAGTTATGCGAAAGTTATTCAGTTTTTTCCAAATATCTCGGCACCCAAGCGACCTAGGAGGTTCAAACAAATGTCAGAATGTTCGCCGCGTCACGAGACGTCGTATGGTATAAGGGGCCCCGCGATACGCCCAGTGGTTCAAAAGTTATGCGAAAGTTATTCAGTTTTTTTTTAATATCTCGGCACCCAAGCGACCTAGGAGGTTCAAACAAATGTCAGAATGTTCGCCGCGTCACGAGACGTCGTATGGTATAAGGGGCCCTGCGATACGCCCAGTGGTTCGAAAGTTATGCGAAAGTTATTCAGTTTTTTCCAAATATCTCGGCACCCAAGCGACCTAGGAGGTTTAAGCAAATGTCAGAATGTTCGCCGCGTCACGAGACTTTGTATGGTATAAGGGGCCCTGCGATACGCCCAGTGGTTCAAAAGTTATGCGAAAGTTATTCAGTTTTTTTCAAATATCTCGGCACCCAAGCGACCTAGGAGGTTCAAACAAATGTCAGAATGTTCGCCGCGTCACGAGACGTCGTATGGTATAAGGGGCCCTGCGATACGCCCAGTGGTTCAAAAGTTATGCGAAAGTTATTCAGTTTTTTTCAAATATCTCGGCACCCAAGCGACCTAGGAGGTTCAAACAAATGTCAGAATGTTCGCCGCGTGACGAGACGTCGTATAGTATAAGAAGCCCTGCAATAGGCCCATTGGTTCAAAAGTTATGCGAAAGTTATTCAGTTTTTTCCAAATATCTCGGCACCCAAGCGACCTAGGAGGTTCAAACAAATGTCAGAATGTTCGCCGCGTCACGAGACGTCGTATGGTATAAGGGGCCCTGCGATACGCCCAGTGGTTCAAAAGTTATGCGAAAGTTATTCAGTTTTTTTCAAATATCTCGGCACCCAAGCGACCTAGGAGGTTCAAACAAATGTCAGAATGTTCGCCGCTTCACGAGACGTCGTATGGTATAAGGGGCCCTGCGATACGCCCAGTGGTTCAAAAGTTATGCGAAAGTTATTCAGTTTTTTCCAAATATCTCGGCACCCAAGCGACCTAGGAGGTTCAAACAAATGTCAGAATGTTCGCCGCGTGACGAGACGTCGTATAGTATAAGGGGCCCTGCGATACGCCCAGTGGTTCAAAAGTTATGCGAAAGTTATTCAGTTTTTTTTAATATCTCGGCACCCAAGCGACCTAGGAGGTTCAAACAAATGTCAGAATGTTCGCCGCGTCACGAGACGTCGTATGGTATAAGGGGCCCTGCGATACGCCCAGTGGTTCAAAAGTTATGCGAAAGTTATTCAGTTTTTTCCAAATATCTCGGCACCCAAGCGACCTAGGAGGTTCAAACAGATGTCAGAATGTTCGCCGCGTCATGAGACGTCGTATGGTATAAGGGGCCCCGCGATACGCCCAGTGGTTCAAAAGTTATGCGAAAGTTATTCAGTTTTTTTCAAATATCTCGGCACCCAAGCGACCTAGGAGGTTCAAACAAATGTCAGAATGTTCGCCGCGTCACGAGACGTCGTATGGTATAAGAAGCCCTGCGATACGCCCAGTGGTTCAAAAGTTATGCGAAAGTTATTCAGTTTTTTCCAAATATCTCGGCACCCAAGCGACCTAGGAGGTTCAAACAAATGTCAGAATGTTCGCCGCGTCACGAGACGTCGTATGGTATAAGGGGCCCCGCGATACGCCCAGTGGTTCAAAAGTTATGCGAAAGTTATTCAGTTTTTTTTTAATATCTCGGCACCCAAGCGACCTAGGAGGTTCAAACAAATGTCAGAATGTTCGCCGCGTCACGAGACTTTGTATGGTATAAGGGGCCCTGCGATACGCCCAGTGGTTCAAAAGTTATGCGAAAGTTATTCAGTTTTTTCCAAATATCTCGGCACCCAAGCGACCTAGGAGGTTCAAACAAATGTCAGAATGTTCGCCGCGTCACGAGACGTCGTATGGTATAAGGGGCCCTGCGATACACCCAGTGGTTCAAAAGTTATGCGAAAGTTATTCAGTTTTTTTCAAATATCTCGGCACCCAAGCGACCTAGGAGGTTCAAACAAATGTCAGAATGTTCGCCGCGTCACGAGACGTCGTATGGTATAAGAAGCCCTGCGATACGCCCAGTGGTTCAAAAGTTATGCGAAAGTTATTCAGTTTTTTCCAAATATCTCGGCACCCAAGCGACCTAGGAGGTTCAAACAAATGTCAGAATGTTCGCCGCGTCACGAGACGTCGTATGGTATAAGGGGCCCTGCGATACACCCAGTGGTTCAAAAGTTATGCGAAAGTTATTCATTTTTTTTCAAATAACTCGGCACCCAAGCGACCTAGGAGGTTCAAACAAATGTCAGAATGTTCGCCGCGTCACGAGACGTCGTATGGTATAAGGGGCCCTGCGATACGCCCAGTGGTTCAAAAGTTATGCGAAAGTTATTCAGTTTTTTTTCAAATATCTCGGCACCCAAGCGACCTAGGAGGTTCAAACAAATGTCAGAATGTTCGCCGGGTCACGAGACGTCGTATGGTATAAGGGGCCCTGCGATACGCCCAGTGGTTCAAAAGTTATGCGAAAGTTATTCATTTTTTTTCAAATATCTCGGCACCCAAGCGACCTAGGAGGTTCAAACAAATGTCAGAATGTTCGCCGCGTCACGAGACGTCGTATGGTATACGGGGCCCTGCGATACGCCCAGTGGTTCAAAAGTTATGCGAAAGTTATTCAGTTTTTTCCAAATATCTCGGCACCCAAGCGACCTAGGAGGTTCAAACAAATGTCAGAATGTTCGCCGCGTCACGAGACGTCGTATGGTATAAGGGGCCCTGCGATACACCCAGTGGTTCAAAAGTTATGCGAAAGTTATTCATTTTTTTTCAAATATCTCGGCACCCAAGCGACCTAGGAGGTTCAAACAAATGTCAGCATGTTCGCCGCGTCACGAGACGTCGTATGGTATAAGAAGCCCTGCGATACGCCCAGTGGTTCAAAAGTTATGCGAAAGTTATTCAGTTTTTTCCAAATATCTCGGCACCCAAGCGACCTAGGAGGTTCAAACAAATGTCAGAATGTTCGCCGCGTCACGAGACGTCGTATGGTATAAGGGGCCCTGCGATACACCCAGTGGTTCAAAAGTTATGCGAAAGTTATTCATTTTTTTTCAAATAACTCGGCACCCAAGCGACCTAGGAGGTTCAAACAAATGTCAGAATGTTCGCCGCGTCACGAGACGTCGTATGGTATAAGGGGCCCCGCGATACGCCCAGTGGTTCAAAAGTTATGCGAAAGTTATTCAGTTTTTTTTTAATATCTCGGCACCCAAGCGACCTAGGAGGTTCAAACAAATGTCAGAATGTTCGCCGCGTCACGAGACTTTGTATGGTATAAGGGGCCCTGCGATACGCCCAGTGGTTCAAAGGTTATGCGAAAGTTATTCAGTTTTTTCCAAATATCTCGGCACCCAAGCGACCTAGGAGGTTCAAACAAATGTCAGAATGTTCGCCGCGTCACGAGACGTCGTATGGTATAAGGGGCCCTGCGATACACCCAGTGGTTCAAAAGTTATGCGAAAGTTATTCATTTTTTTTCAAATATCTCGGCACCCAAGCGACCTAGGAGGTTCAAACAAATGTCAGCATGTTCGCCGCGTCACGAGACGTCGTATGGTATAAGGGGCCCTGCGATACGCCCAGTGGTTCAAAAGTTATGCGAAAGTTATTCAGTTTTTTTTAATATCTCGGCACCCAAGCGACCTAGGAGGTTCAAACAAATGTCAGAATGTTCGCCGCGTCACGAGACGTCGTATGGTATAAGGGGCCCTGCGATACGCCCAGTGGTTCAAAAGTTATGCGAAAGTTATTCAGTTTTTTTCAAATATCTCGGCACCCAAGCGACCTAGGAGGTTCAAACAAATGTCAGAATGTTCGCCGCGTCACGAGACGTCGTATGGTATAAGGGGCCCTGCGATACGCCCAGTGGTTCAAAAGTTATGCGAAAGTTATTCAGTTTTTTCCAAATATCTCGGCACCCAAGCGACCTAGGAGGTTCAAACAGATGTCAGAATGTTCGCAGCGTCATGAGACGTCGTATGGTATAAGGGGCCCCGCGATACGCCCAGTGGTTCAAAAGTTATGCGAAAGTTATTCAGTTTTTTTTAATATCTCGGCACCCAAGCGACCTAGGAGGTTCAAACAAATGTCAGAATGTTCGCCGCGTCACGAGACGTCGTATGGTATAAGGGGCCCTGCGATACGCCCAGTGGTTCAAAAGTTATGCGAAAGTTATTCAGTTTTTTCCAAATATCTCGGCACCCAAGCGACCTAGGAGGTTCAAACAAATGTCAGAATGCTCGCCGCGTCACGAGACGTCGTATGGTATAAGGGGCCCTGCGATACGCCCAGTGGTTCAAAAGTTATGCGAAAGTTATTCAGTTTTTTCGAAATATCTCGGCACCCAAACGACCTAGGAGGTTCAAACAAATGTCAGAATGTTCGCCGCGTCACGAGGCTTTGTATGGTATAAGGGGCCCTGCGATACGCCCAGTGGTTCAAAAGTTATGCGAAAGTTATTCAGTTTTTTCCAAATATCTCGGCACCCAAGCGACCTAGGAGGTTCAAACAAATGTCAGAATGTTCGCCGCGTCACGAGACGTCGTATGGTATAAGGGGCCCTGCGATACACCCAGTGGTTCAAAAGTTATGCGAAAGGTATTCAGTTTTTTTCAAATATCTCGGCACCCAAGCGACCTAGGAGGTTCAAACAAATGTCAGAATGTTCGCCGCGTCACGAGACGTCGTATGGTATAAGGGGCCCTGCGATACGCCCAGTGGTTCAAAAGTTATGCGAAAGTTATTCAGTTTTTTTCAAATATCTCGGCACCCAAGCGACCTAGGAGGTTCAAACAAATTTCAGAATGTTCGCCGCGTCACGAGACGTCGTATGGTATAAGGGGCCCTGCGATACGCCCAGTGGTTCAAAAGTTATGCGAAAGTTATTCAGTTTTTTTCAAATATCTCGGCACCCAAGCGACCTAGGAGGTTCAAACAAATGTCAGAATGTTCGCCGCGTCACGAGACGTCGTATGGTATAAGGGGCCCAGCGATACGCCCAGTGGTTCAAAAGTTATGCGAAAGTTATTCAGTTTTTTTCAAATATCTCGGCACCCAAGCGACCTAGGAGGTTCAAACAAATGTCAGAATGTTCGCCGCGTCACGAGACGTCGTATGGTATAAGGGGCCCTGCGATACGCCCAGGGGTTCAAAAGTTATGCGAAAGTTATTCAGTTTTTTTCAAATATCTCGGCACCCAAGCGACCTAGGAGGTTCAAACAAATGTCAGAATGTTCGCCGCGTCACGAGACGTCGTATGGTATAAGGGGCCCTACGATACGCCCAGTGGTTCAAAAGTTATGCGAAAGTTATTCAGTTTTTTTCAAATATCTCGGCACCCAAGCGACCTAGGAGGTTCAAACAAATATCAAAATGTTCGCCGCGTCACGAGACGTCGTATGGTATAAGGAGCCCTGCGATATGCCCAGTGGTTCAAAAGTTATGCGAAAGTTATTCAGTTTTTTCCAAATATCTCGGCACCCAAGCGACCTAGGAGGTTCAAACAAATGTCAGAATGTTCGCCGCGTCACGAGACGTCGTATGGTATAAGGGGCCCTGCGATACGCTTAGTGGTTCAAAAGTTATGCGAAAGTTATTCAGTTTTTTCCAAATATCTCGGCACCCAAGCGACCTAGGAGGTTCAAACAAATGTCAGAATGTTCGCCGCGTCACGAGACGTCGTATGGTATAAGGGGCCCTACGATACACCCAGTGGTTCAAAAGTTATGCGAAAGTTTTTCAGTTTTTTCCAAATATCTCGGCACCCAAGCGACCTAGGAGGTTCAAACAAATGTCAGAATGTTCGCCGCGTCACGAGACGTCGTATGGTATAAGGGGCCCTGCGATACGCCCAGTGGTTCAAAAGTTATGCGAAAGTTATTCATTTTTTTCCAAATATCTCGGCACCCAAGCGACCTAGGAGGTTCAAACAAATGTCAGAATGTTCGCCGCGTCACGAGACGTCGTATGGTATAAGGGGCCCTGCGATACGCCCAGTGGTTCAAAAGTTATGCGAAAGTTATTCAGTTTTTTTCAAATATCTCGGCACCCAATCGACCTAGGAGGTTCAAACAAATGTCAGAATGTTCGCCGCGTGACGAGACGTCGTATGGTATAAGGGGCCCTGCGATACGCCCAGTGGTTCAAAAGTTATGCGAAAGTTATTCAGTTTTTTTCAAATATCTCGGCACCCAAGCGACCTAGGAGTTTCAAACAAATGTCAGAATGTTCGCCGCGTCACGAGACGTCGTATGGTATAAGGGGCCCTGCGATACGCCCAGTGGTTCAAAAGTTATGCGAAAGTTATTCAGTTTTTTTCAAATATCTCGGCACCCAAGCGACCTAGGAGGTTCAAACAGATGTCAGAATGTTCGCCGCGTCACGAGACGTCGTATGGTATAAGGGGCCCTGCGATACGCCCAGTGGTTCAAAAGTTATGCGAAAGTTATTCAGTTTTTTTCAAATATCTCGGCACCCAAGCGACCTAGGAGTTTCAAACAAATGTCAGAATGTTCGCCGCGTCACGAGACGTCGTATGGTATAAGGGGCCCTGCGATACGCCCAGTGGTTCAAAAGTTATGCGAAAGTTATTCAGTTTTTTTCAAATATCTCGGCACCCAAGCGACCTAGGAGGTTCAAACAGATGTCAGAATGTTCGCCGCGTCACGAGACGTCGTATGGTATAAGGGGCCCTGCGATACGCCCAGTGGTTCAAAAGTTATGCGAAAGTTATTCAGTTTTTTTCAAATATCTCGGCACCCAAGCGACCTAGGAGGTTCAAACAAATGTCAGAATGTTCGCCGCGTCACGAGACGTCGTATGGTATAAGGGGCCCTGCGATACGCCCAGTGGTTCAAAAGTTATGCGAAAGTTATTCAGTTTTTTTCAAATATCTCGGCACCCAAGCGACCTAAAAAGTTCAAACAAATTTCAGAATGTTCGCCGCGTCACGAGACGTCGTATGGTATAAGGGGCCCTGCGATACGCCCAGTGGTTCAAAAGTTATGCGAAAGTTATTCAGTTTTTTCCAAATATCTCGGCACCCAAGCGACCTAGGAGGTTCAAACAAATGTCAGAAAGTTCGCCGCGTCACGAGACGTCGTATGGTATAAGGGGCTCTGCGATACGCCCAGTGGTTCAACAGTTATGCGAAAGTTATACAGTTTTTTTCAAATATCTCGGCACCCAAGCGACCTAGGAGGTTCAAACAAATGTCAGAATGTTCGCCGCGTCACGAGACGTTGTATGGTATAAGGGGCCCTGCGATACGCCCAGTGGTTCAAAAGTTATGCGAAAGTTATTCAGTTTTTTCCAAATATCTCGGCACCCAAGCGACCTAGGAGGTTCAAACAAATGTCAGAATGTTCGCCGCGTCACGAGACGTCGTATGGTATAAGGGGCCCTGCGATACGCCCAGTGGTTCAAAAGTTATGCGAAAGTTATTCAGTTTTTTTCAAATATCTCGGCACCCAAGCGACCTAGGAGGTTCAAACAAATGTCAGAATGTTCGCCGCGTGACGAGACGTCGTATGGTATAAGGGGCCCTGCGATACGCCCAGTGGTTCAAAAGTTATGCGAAAGTTATTCAGTTTTTTTCAAATATCTCGGCACCCAAGCGACCTAGGAGTTTCAAACAAATGTCAGAATGTTCGCCGCGTCACGAAACGTTGTATGGTATAAGGGGCCCTGCGATACGCCCAGTGGTTCAAAAGTTATGCGGAAGTTATTCAGTTTTTTCCAAATATCTCGGCACCCAAGCGACCTAGGAGGTTCAAACAAATGTCAGAATGTTCGCCGCGTCACGAGACGTCGTATGGTATAAGGGGCTCTGCGATACGCCCAGTGGTTCAAAAGTTATGCGAAAGTTATACAGTTTTTTTCAAATATCTCGGCACCCAAGCGACCTAGGAGGTTCAAACAAATGTCAGAATGTTCGCCGCGTCACGAGACGTTGTATGGTATAAGGGGCCCTGCGATACGCCCAGTGGTTCAAAAGTTATGCGAAAGTTATTCAGTTTTTTTCAAATATCTCGGCACCCAAGCGACCTAGGAGGTTCAAACAAATGTCAGAATGTTCGCCGCGTCACGAGACGTCGTATGGTATGAGGGGCCCTGCGATACGCCCAGTGGTTCAAAAGTTATGCGAAAGTTATTCAGTTTTTTTCAAATATCTCGGCACCCAAGCGACCTAGGAGGTTCAAACAAATGTCAGAATGTTCGCCGCGTCACGAGACGTCGTATGGTATAAGGGGCCCTACGATACGCCCAGTGGTTCAAAAGTTATGCGAAAGTTATTCAGTTTTTTTCAAATATCTCGGCACCCAAGCGACCTAGGAGGTTCAAACAAATATCAAAATGTTCGCCGCGTCACGAGACGTCGTATGGTATAAGGGGCCCTGCGATACGCCCAGTGGTTCAAAAGTTATGCGAAAGTTATTCAGTTTTTTCCAAATATCTCGGCACCCAAGCGACCTAGGAGGTTCAAACAAATGTCAGAATGTTCGCCGCGTCACGAGACGTCGTATGGTATAAGGGGCCCTGCGATACGCCCAGTGGTTCAAAAGTTATGCGAAAGTTATTCAGTTTTTTCCAAATATCTCGGCACCCAAGCGACCTAGGAGGTTCAAACAAATGTCAGAATGTTCGCCGCGTCACGAGACGTCGTATGGTATAAGGGGCTCTGCGATACGCCCAGTGGTTCAAAAGTTATGCGAAAGTTATTCATTTTTTTTCAAATATCTCGGCACCCAAGCGACCTAGGAGGTTCAAACAAATGTCAGAATGTTCGCCGCGTCACGAGACGTCGTATGGTATAAGGGGCCCTGCGATACGCCCAGTGGTTCAAAAGTTATGCGAAAGTTATTCAGTTTTTTTCAAATATCTCGGCACCCAAGCGACCTAGGAGGTTCAAACAAATATCAAAATGTTCGCCGCGTCACGAGACGTCGTATGGTATAAGGGGCCCTGCGATACGCCCAGTGGTTCAAAAGTTATGCGAAAGTTATTCAGTTTTTTCCAAATATCTCGGCACCCAAGCGACCTAGGAGGTTCAAACAAATGTCAGAATGTTCGCCGCGTCACGAGACGTCGTATGGTATAAGGGGCCCTGCGATACGCCCAGTGGTTCAAAAGTTATGCGAAAGTTATTCAGTTTTTTCCAAATATCTCGGCACCCAAGCGACCTAGGAGGTTCAAACAAATGTCAGAATGTTCGCCGCGTCACGAGACGTCGTATGGTATAAGGGGCTCTGCGATACGCCCAGTGGTTCAAAAGTTATGCGAAAGTTATTCAGTTTTTTTCAAATATCTCGGCACCCAAGCGACCTAGGAGGTTCAAACAAATGTCAGAATGTTCGCCGCGTGACGAGACGTCGTATGGTATAAGGGGCCCTGCGATACGCCCAGTGGTTCAAAAGTTATGCGAAAGTTATTCAGTTTTTTTCAAATATCTCGGCACCCAAGCGACCTAGGAGTTTCAAACAAATGTCAGAATGTTCGCCGCGTCACGAGACGTCGTATGGTATAAGGGGCCCTGCGATACGCCCAGTGGTTCAAAAGTTATGCGAAAGTTATTCAGTTTTTTTCAAATATCTCGGCACCCAAGCGACCTAGGAGGTTCAAACAAATATCAAAATGTTCGCCGCGTCACGAGACGTCGTATGGTATAAGGGGCCCTGCGATACGCCCAGTGGTTCAAAAGTTATGCGAAAGTTATTCAGTTTTTTCCAAATATCTCGGTACCCAAGCGACCTAGGAGGTTCAAACAAATGTCAGAATGTTCGCCGCGTCACGAGACGTCGTATGGTATAAGGGGCCCTGCGATACGCCCAGTGGTTCAAAAGTTATGCGAAAGTTATTCAGTTTTTTCCAAATATCTCGGCACCCAAGCGACCTAGGAGGTTCAAACAAATGTCAGAATGTTCGCCGCGTCACGAGACGTCGTATGGTATAAGGGGCCCTGCGATACGCCCAGTGGTTCAACAGTTATGCGAAAGTTATTCAGTTTTTTCCAAATATCTCGGCACCCAAGCGACCTAGGAGGTTCAAACTAATGTCAGAATGTTCGCCGCGTCACGAGACGTTGTATGGTATAAGGGGCCCTGCGATACGCCCAGTGGTTCAAAAGTTATGCGAAAGTTATTCAGTTTTTTCCAAATATCTCGGCACCCAAGCGACCTAGGAGGTTCAAACAAATGTCAGAATGTTCGCCGCGTCACGAGACGTCGTATGGTATAAGGGGCTCTGCGATACGCCCAGTGGTTCAAAAGTTATGCGAAAGTTATTCATTTTTTTTCAAATATCTCGGCACCCAAGCGACCTAGGAGGTTCAAACAAATGTCAGAATGTTCGCCGCGTCACGAGACGTCGTATGGTATAAGGGGCCCTGCGATACGCCCAGTGGTTCAACAGTTATGCGAAAGTTATTCAGTTTTTTCGAAATATCTCGGCACCCAAGCGACCTAGGAGGTTCGAACTAATGTCAGAATGTTCGCCGCGTCACGAGACGTTGTATGGTATAAGGGGCCCTGCGATACGCCCAGTGGTTCAAAAGTTATGCGAAAGTTATTCAGTTTTTTCCAAATATCTCGGCACCCAAGCGACCTAGGAGGTTCAAACAAATGTCAGAATGTTCGCCGCGTCACGAGACGTCGTATGGTATAAGGGGCTCTGCGATACGCCCAGTGGTTCAAAAGTTATGCGAAAGTTATTCATTTTTTTTCAAATATCTCGGCACCCAGCGACCTAGGAGGTTCAAACAAATGTCAGAATGTTCGCCGCGTCACGAGACGTCGTATGGTATAAGGGGCCCTGCGATACGCCCAGTGGTTCAAAAGTTATGCGAAAGTTATTCAGTTTTTTTCAAATATCTCGGCACCCAAGCGACCTAGGAGGTTCAAACAAATGTCAGAATGTTCGCCGCGTCACGAAACGTCGTATGGTATAAGGGGCCCTGCGATACGCCCAGTGGTTCAAAAGTTATGCGAAAGTTATTCAGTTTTTTCCAAATATCTCGGCACCCAAGCGACCTAGGAGGTTCAAACAAATGTCAGAATGTTCGCCGCGTCACGAGACGTCGTATGGTATGAGGGGCCCTGCGATACGCCCAGTGGTTCAAAAGTTATGCGAAAGTTATTCAGTTTTTTTCAAATATCTCGGCACCCAAGCGACCTAGGAGGTTCAAACAAATGTCAGAATGTTCGCCGCGTCACGAGACGTCGTATGGTATAAGGGGCCCTGCGATACGCCCAGTGGTTCAAAAGTTATGCGAAAGTTATTCAGTTTTTTTCAAATATCTCGGCACCCAAGCGACCTAGGAGGTTCAAACAAATGTCAGAATGTTCGCCGCGTCACGAGACGTCGTATGGTATAAGGGGCCCTGCGATACGCCCAGTGGTTCAACAGTTATGCGAAAGTTATTCAGTTTTTTCCAAATATCTCGGCACCCAAGCGACCTAGGAGGTTCAAACAAATGTCAGAATGTTCGCCGCGTCACGAGACGTCGTATGGTATAAGGGGCCCTGCGATACGCCCAGTGGTTCAAAAGTTATGCGAAAGTTATTCAGTTTTTTCCAAATATCTCGGCACCCAAGCGACCTAGGAGGTTCAAACAAATGTCAGAATGTTCGCCGCGTCACGAGACGTCGTATGGTATAAGGGGCTCTGCGATACGCCCAGTGGTTCAAAAGTTATGCGAAAGTTATTCATTTTTTTTCAAATATCTCGGCACCCAAGCGACCTAGGAGGTTCAAACAAATGTCAGAATGTTCGCCGCGTGACGAGACGTCGTATGGTATAAGGGGCCCTGCGATACGCCCAGTGGTTCAAAAGTTATGCGAAAGTTATTCAGTTTTTTTCAAATATCTCGGCACCCAAGCGACCTAGGAGGTTCAAACAAATGTCAGAATGTTCGCCGCGTCACGAGACGTCGTATGGTATAAGGGGCCCTGCGATACGCCCAGTGGTTCAAAAGTTATGCGAAAGTTATTCAGTTTTTTTCAAATATCTCGGCACCCAAGCGACCTAGGAGGTTCAAACAAATGTCAGAATGTTCGCCGCGTCACGAGACGTCGTATGGTATAAGGGGCCCTACGATACGCCCAGTGGTTCAAAAGTTATGCGAAAGTTATTCAGTTTTTTTCAAATATCTCGGCACCCAAGCGACCTAGGAGGTTCAAACAAATATCAAAATGTTCGCCGCGTCACGAGACGTCGTATGGTATAAGGGGCCCTGCGATACGCCCAGTGGTTCAAAAGTTATGCGAAAGTTATTCAGTTTTTTCCAAATATCTCGGCACCCAAGCGACCTAGGAGGTTCAAACAAATGTCAGAATGTTCGCCGCGTCACGAGACGTCGTATGGTATAAGGGGCCCTGCGATACGCCCAGTGGTTCAAAAGTTATGCGAAAGTTATTCAGTTTTTTCGAAATATCTCGGCACCCAAGCGACCTAGGAGGTTCAAACTAATGTCAGAATGTTCGCCGCGTCACTAGACGTTGTATGGTATAAGGGGCCCTGCGATACGCCCAGTGGTTCAAAAGTTATGCGAAAGTTATTCAGTTTTTTCCAAATATCTCGGCACCCAAGCGACCTAGGAGGTTCAAACAAATGTCAGAATGTTCGCCGCGTCACGAGACGTCGTATGGTATAAGGGGCTCTGCGATACGCCCAGTGGTTCAAAAGTTATGCGAAAGTTATTCATTTTTTTTCAAATATCTCGGCACCCAAGCGACCTAGGAGGTTCAAACAAATGTCAGAATGTTCGCCGCGTCACGAGACGTCGTATGGTATAAGGGGCCCTGCGATACGCCCAGTGGTTCAACAGTTATGCGAAAGTTATTCAGTTTTTTCGAAATATCTCGGCACCCAAGCGACCTAGGAGGTTCAAACTAATGTCAGAATGTTCGCCGCGTCACGAGACGTTGTATGGTATAAGGGGCCCTGCGATACGCCCAGTGGTTCAAAAGTTATGCGAAAGTTATTCAGTTTTTTCCAAATATCTCGGCACCCAAGCGACCTAGGAGGTTCAAACAAATGTCAGAATGTTCGCCGCGTCACGAGACGTCGTATGGTATAAGGGGCTCTGCGATACGCCCAGTGGTTCAAAAGTTATGCGAAAGTTATTCATTTTTTTTCAAATATCTCGGCACCCAGCGACCTAGGAGGTTCAAACAAATGTCAGAATGTTCGCCGCGTCACGAGACGTCGTATGGTATAAGGGGCCCTGCGATACGCCCAGTGGTTCAAAAGTTATGCGAAAGTTATTCAGTTTTTTTCAAATATCTCGGCACCCAAGCGACCTAGGAGGTTCAAACAAATGTCAGAATGTTCGCCGCGTGACGAGACGTCGTATGGTATAAGGGGCCCTGCGATACGCCCAGTGGTTCAAAAGTTATGCGAAAGTTATTCAGTTTTTTTCAAATATCTCGGCACCCAAGCGACCTAGGAGGTTCAAACAAATGTCAGAATGTTCGCCGCGTGACGAGACGTCGTATGGTATAAGGGGCCCTGCGATACGCCCAGTGGTTCAAAAGTTATGCGAAAGTTATTCAGTTTTTTTCAAATATCTCGGCACCCAAGCGACCTAGGAGGTTCAAACAAATGTCAGAATGTTCGCCGCGTCACGAGACGTCGTATGGTATAAGGGGCCCTGCGATACGCCCAGTGGTTCAAAAGTTATGCGAAAGTTATTCAGTTTTTTTCAAATATCTCGGCACCCAAGCGACCTAGGAGGTTCAAACAAATGTCAGAATGTTCGCCGCGTCACGAGACGTCGTATGGTATAAGGGGCCCTACGATACGCCCAGTGGTTCAAAAGTTATGCGAAAGTTATTCAGTTTTTTCCAAATATCTCGGCACCCAAGCGACCTAGGAGGTTCAAACAAATGTCAGAATGTTCGCCGCGTCACGAGACGTCGTATGGTATAAGGGGCCCTGCGATACGCCCAGTGGTTCAAAAGTTATGCGAAAGTTATTCAGTTTTTTCCAAATATCTCGGCACCCAAGCGACCTAGGAGGTTCAAACAAATGTCAGAATGTTCGCCGCGTCACGAGACGTCGTATGGTATAAGGGGCTCTGCGATACGCCCAGTGGTTCAAAAGTTATGCGAAAGTTATTCATTTTTTTTCAAATATCTCGGCACCCAAGCGACCTAGGAGGTTCAAACAAATGTCAGAATGTTCGCCGCGTGACGAGACGTCGTATGGTATAAGGGGCCCTGCGATACGCCCAGTGGTTCAAAAGTTATGCGAAAGTTATTCAGTTTTTTTCAAATATCTCGGCACCCAAGCGACCTAGGAGGTTCAAACAAATGTCAGAATGTTCGCCGCGTCACGAGACGTCGTATGGTATAAGGGGCCCTGCGATACGCCCAGTGGTTCAAAAGTTATGCGAAAGTTATTCAGTTTTTTTCAAATATCTCGGCACCCAAGCGACCTAGGAGGTTCAAACAAATGTCAGAATGTTCGCCGCGTCACGAGACGTCGTATGGTATAAGGGGCCCTGCGATACGCCCAGTGGTTCAACAGTTATGCGAAAGTTATTCAGTTTTTTCCAAATATCTCGGCACCCAAGCGACCTAGGAGGTTCAAACAAATGTCAGAATGTTCGCCGCGTCACGAGACGTCGTATGGTATAAGGGGCCCTGCGATACGCCCAGTGGTTCAAAAGTTATGCGAAAGTTATTCAGTTTTTTCCAAATATCTCGGCACCCAAGCGACCTAGGAGGTTCAAACAAATGTCAGAATGTTCGCCGCGTCACGAGACGTCGTATGGTATAAGGGGCTCTGCGATACGCCCAGTGGTTCAAAAGTTATGCGAAAGTTATTCATTTTTTTTCAAATATCTCGGCACCCAAGCGACCTAGGAGGTTCAAACAAATGTCAGAATGTTCGCCGCGTGACGAGACGTCGTATGGTATAAGGGGCCCTGCGATACGCCCAGTGGTTCAAAAGTTATGCGAAAGTTATTCAGTTTTTTTCAAATATCTCGGCACCCAAGCGACCTAGGAGGTTCAAACAAATGTCAGAATGTTCGCCGCGTCACGAGACGTCGTATGGTATAAGGGGCCCTGCGATACGCCCAGTGGTTCAAAAGTTATGCGAAAGTTATTCAGTTTTTTTCAAATATCTCGGCACCCAAGCGACCTAGGAGGTTCAAACAAATGTCAGAATGTTCGCCGCGTCACGAGACGTCGTATGGTATAAGGGGCCCTACGATACGCCCAGTGGTTCAAAAGTTATGCGAAAGTTATTCAGTTTTTTTCAAATATCTCGGCACCCAAGCGACCTAGGAGGTTCAAACAAATATCAAAATGTTCGCCGCGTCACGAGACGTCGTATGGTATAAGGGGCCCTGCGATACGCCCAGTGGTTCAAAAGTTATGCGAAAGTTATTCAGTTTTTTCCAAATATCTCGGCACCCAAGCGACCTAGGAGGTTCAAACAAATGTCAGAATGTTCGCCGCGTCACGAGACGTCGTATGGTATAAGGGGCCCTGCGATACGCCCAGTGGTTCAAAAGTTATGCGAAAGTTATTCAGTTTTTTCGAAATATCTCGGCACCCAAGCGACCTAGGAGGTTCAAACTAATGTCAGAATGTTCGCCGCGTCACGAGACGTTGTATGGTATAAGCGGCCCTGCGATACGCCCAGTGGTTCAAAAGTTATGCGAAAGTTATTCAGTTTTTTCCAAATATCTCGGCACCCAAGCGACCTAGGAGGTTCAAACAAATGTCAGAATGTTCGCCGCGTCACGAGACGTCGTATGGTATAAGGGGCTCTGCGATACGCCCAGTGGTTCAAAAGTTATGCGAAAGTTATTCATTTTTTTTCAAATATCTCGGCACCCAAGCGACCTAGGAGGTTCAAACAAATGTCAGAATGTTCGCCGCGTCACGAGACGTCGTATGGTATAAGGGGCCCTGCGATACGCCCAGTGGTTCAACAGTTATGCGAAAGTTATTCAGTTTTTTCGAAATATCTCGGCACCCAAGCGACCTA
Organism: Bombylius discolor; assembly: GCA_939192795.1. Lineage (NCBI taxonomy): Eukaryota > Metazoa > Arthropoda > Insecta > Diptera > Bombyliidae > Bombylius > Bombylius discolor. Next base: position 25,959,795 of record OW584239.1, read on the forward strand.
GGAGGTTCAAACTAATGTCAGAATGTTCGCCGCGTCACGAGACGTTGTATGGTATAAGGGGCCCTGCGATACGCCCAGTGGTTCAAAAGTTATGCGAAAGTTATTCAGTTTTTTCCAAATATCTCGGCACCCAAGCGACCTAGGAGGTTCAAACAAATGTCAGAATGTTCGCCGCGTCACGAGACGTCGTATGGTATAAGGGGCTCTGCGATACGCCCAGTGGTTCAAAAGTTATGCGAAAGTTATTCATTTTTTTTCAAATATCTCGGCACCCAGCGACCTAGGAGGTTCAAACAAATGTCAGAATGTTCGCCGCGTCACGAGACGTCGTATGGTATAAGGGGCCCTGCGATACGCCCAGTGGTTCAAAAGTTATGCGAAAGTTATTCAGTTTTTTTCAAATATCTCGGCACCCAAGCGACCTAGGAGGTTCAAACAAATGTCAGAATGTTCGCCGCGTGACGAGACGTCGTATGGTATAAGGGGCCCTGCGATACGCCCAGTGGTTCAAAAGTTATGCGAAAGTTATTCAGTTTTTTTCAAATATCTCGGCACCCAAGCGACCTAGGAGTTTCAAACAAATGTCAGAATGTTCGCCGCGTCACGAAACGTCGTATGGTATAAGGGGCCCTGCGATACGCCCAGTGGTTCAAAAGTTATGCGAAAGTTATTCAGTTTTTTTCAAATATCTCGGCACCCAAGCGACCTAGGAGGTTCAAACAAATGTCAGAATGTTCGCCGCGTCACGAGACGTCGTATGGTATGAGGGGCCCTGCGATACGCCCAGTGGTTCAAAAGTTATGCGAAAGTTATTCAGTTTTTTTCAAATATCTCGGCACCCAAGCGACCTAGGAGGTTCAAACAAATGTCAGAATGTTCGCCGCGTCACGAGACGTCGTATGGTATAAGGGGCCCTACGATACGCCCAGTGGTTCAAAAGTTATGCGAAAGTTATTCAGTTTTTTTCAAATATCTCGGCACCCAAGCGACCTAGGAGGTTCAAACAAATATCAAAATGTTCGCCGCGTCACGAGACGTCGTATGGTATGAGGGGCCCTGCGATACGCCCAGTGGTTCAAAAGTTATGCGAAAGTTATTCAGTTTTTTCCAAATATCTCGGCACCCAAGCGACCTAGGAGGTTCAAACAAATGTCAGAATGTTCGCCGCGTCACGAGACGTCGTATGGTATAAGGGGCCCTGCGATACGCCCAGTGGTTCAAAAGTTATGCGAAAGTTATTCAGTTTTTTCCAAATATCTCGGCACCCAAGCGACCTAGGAGGTTCAAACAAATGTCAGAATGTTCGCCGCGTCACGAGACGTCGTATGGTATAAGGGGCCCTGCGATACGCCCAGTGGTTCAAAAGTTATGCGAAAGTTATTCAGTTTTTTCCAAATATCTCGGCACCCAAGCGACCTAGGAGGTTCAAACAAATGTCAGAATGTTCGCCGCGTCACGAGACGTCGTATGGTATAAGGGGCCCTACGATACACCCAGTGGTTCAAAAGTTATGCGAAAGTTTTTCAGTTTTTTCCAAATATCTCGGCACCCAAGCGACCTAGGAGGTTCAAACAAATGTCAAAATGTTCGCCGCGTCACGAGACGTCGTATGGTATAAGGGGCCCTGCGATATGCCCAGTGGTTCAAAAGTTATGCGAAAGTTATTCATTTTTTTTCAAATATCTCGGCACCCAAGCGACCTAGGAGGTTCAAACAATTGTCAGAATGTTCGCCGCGTCACGAGACGTCGTATGGTATAAGGGGCCCTGCGATACGCCCAGTGGTTCAAAAGTTATGCGAAAGTTATTCAGTTTTTTTCAAATATCTCGGCACCCAAGCGACCTAGGAGGTTCAAACAAATGTCAGAATGTTCGCCGCGTCACGAGACGTCGTATGGTATAAGGGGCCCTGCGATACGCCCAGTGGTTCAAAAGTTATGCGAAAGTTATTCAGTTTTTTTCAAATATCTCGGCACCCAAGCGACCTAAAAAGTTCAAACAAATTTCAGAATGTTCGCCGCGTCACGAGACGTCGTATGGTATAAGGGGCCCTGCGATACGCCCAGTGGTTCAAAAGTTATGCGAAAGTTATTCAGTTTTTTTCAAATATCTCGGCACCCAAGCGACCTAGGAGGTTCAAACAAATGTCAGAATGTTCGCCGCGTCACGAGACGTCGTATGGTATAAGGGGCCCTGCGATACGCCCAGTGGTTCAAAAGTTATGCGAAAGTTATTCAGTTTTTTCCAAATATCTCGGCACCCAAGCGACCTAGGAGGTTCAAACAAATGTCAGAATGTTCGCCGCATCACGAGACGTCGTATGGTATAAGGGGCTCTGCGATACGCCCAGTGGTTCAAAAGTTATGCGAAAGTTATTCATTTTTTTTCAAATATCTCGGCACCCAGCGACCTAGGAGGTTCAAACAAATGTCAGAATGTTCGCCGCGTCACGAGACGTCGTATGGTATGAGGGGCCCTGCGATACGCCCAGTGGTTCAAAAGTTATGCGAAAGTTATTCAGTTTTTTCCAAATATCTCGGCACCCAAGCGACCTAGGAGGTTCAAACAAATGTCAGAATGTTCGCCGCGTCACGAGACGTCGTATGGTATAAGGGGCCCTGCGATACGCCCAGTGGTTCAAAAGTTATGCGAAAGTTATTCAGTTTTTTCCAAATATCTCGGCACCCAAGCGACCTAGGAGGTTCAAACAAATGTCAGAATGTTCGCCGCGTCACGAGACGTCGTATGGTATAAGGGGCCCTGCGATACGCCCAGTGGTTCAAAAGTTATGCGAAAGTTATTCAGTTTTTTCCAAATATCTCGGCACCCAAGCGACCTAGGAGGTTCAAACAAATGTCAGAATGTTCGCCGCGTCACGAGACGTCGTATGGTATAAGGGGCCCTACGATACACCCAGTGGTTCAAAAGTTATGCGAAAGTTTTTCAGTTTTTTCCAAATATCTCGGCACCCAAGCGACCTAGGAGGTTCAAACAAATGTCAAAATGTTCGCCGCGTCACGAGACGTCGTATGGTATAAGGGGCCCTGCGATATGCCCAGTGGTTCAAAAGTTATGCGAAAGTTATTCATTTTTTTTCAAATATCTCGGCACCCAAGCGACCTAGGAGGTTCAAACAATTGTCAGAATGTTCGCCGCGTCACGAGACGTCGTATGGTATAAGGGGCCCTGCGATACGCCCAGTGGTTCAAAAGTTATGCGAAAGTTATTCAGTTTTTTTCAAATATCTCGGCACCCAAGCGACCTAGGAGGTTCAAACAAATGTCAGAATGTTCGCCGCGTCACGAGACGTCGTATGGTATAAGGGGCCCTGCGATACGCCCAGTGGTTCAAAAGTTATGCGAAAGTTATTCAGTTTTTTTCAAATATCTCGGCACCCAAGCGACCTAAAAAGTTCAAACAAATTTCAGAATGTTCGCCGCGTCACGAGACGTCGTATGGTATAAGGGGCCCTGCGATACGCCCAGTGGTTCAAAAGTTATGCGAAAGTTATTCAGTTTTTTTCAAATATCTCGGCACCCAAGCGACCTAGGAGGTTCAAACAAATGTCAGAATGTTCGCCGCGTCACGAGACGTCGTATGGTATAAGGGGCCCTGCGATACGCCCAGTGGTTCAAAAGTTATGCGAAAGTTATTCAGTTTTTTCCAAATATCTCGGCACCCAAGCGACCTAGGAGGTTCAAACAAATGTCAGAATGTTCGCCGCATCACGAGACGTCGTATGGTATAAGGGGCTCTGCGATACGCCCAGTGGTTCAAAAGTTATGCGAAAGTTATTCATTTTTTTTCAAATATCTCGGCACCCAGCGACCTAGGAGGTTCAAACAAATGTCAGAATGTTCGCCGCGTCACGAGACGTCGTATGGTATAAGGGGCCCTGCGATACGCCCAGTGGTTCAAAAGTTATGCGAAAGTTATTCAGTTTTTTTCAAATATCTCGGCACCCAAGCGACCTAGGAGGTTCAAACAAATGTCAGAATGTTCGCCGCGTCACGAGACGTCGTATGGTATGAGGGGCCCTGCGATACGCCCAGTGGTTCAAAAGTTATGCGAAAGTTATTCAGTTTTTTTCAAATATCTCGGCACCCAAGCGACCTAAGAGGTTCAAACAAATGTCAGAATGTTCGCCGCGTCACGAGACGTCGTATGGTATAAGGGGCCCTACGATACGCCCAGTGGTTCAAAAGTTATGCGAAAGTTATTCAGTTTTTTTCAAATATCTCGGCACCCAAGCGACCTAGGAGGTTCAAACAAATATCAAAATGTTCGCCGCGTCACGAGACGTCGTATGGTATAAGGGGCCCTGCGATACGCCCAGTGGTTCAAAAGTTATGCGAAAGTTATTCAGTTTTTTCCAAATATCTCGGCACCCAAGCGACCTAGGAGGTTCAAACAAATGTCAGAATGTTCGCCGCGTCACGAGACGTCGTATGGTATAAGGGGCCCTGCGATACGCCCAGTGGTTCAAAAGTTATGCGAAAGTTATTCAGTTTTTTCCAAATATCTCGGCACCCAAGCGACCTAGGAGGTTCAAACAAATGTCAGAATGTTCGCCGCGTCACGAGACGTCGTATGGTATAAGGGGCCCTGCGATACGCCCAGTGGTTCAAAAGTTATGCGAAAGTTATTCAGTTTTTTCCAAATATCTCGGCACCCAAGCGACCTAGGAGGTTCAAACAAATGTCAGAATGTTCGCCGCGTCACGAGACGTCGTATGGTATAAGGGGCCCTACGATACACCCAGTGGTTCAAAAGTTATGCGAAAGTTTTTCAGTTTTTTCCAAATATCTCGGCACCCAAGCGACCTAGGAGGTTCAAACAAATGTCAAAATGTTCGCCGCGTCACGAGACGTCGTATGGTATAAGGGGCCCTGCGATACGCCCAGTGGTTCAAAAGTTATGCGAAAGTTATTCATTTTTTTTCAAATATCTCGGCACCCAAGCGACCTAGGAGGTTCAAACAATTGTCAGAATGTTCGCCGCGTCACGAGACGTCGTATGGTATAAGGGGCCCTGCGATACGCCCAGTGGTTCAAAAGTTATGCGAAAGTTATTCAGTTTTTTTCAAATATCTCGGCACCCAAGCGACCTAGGAGGTTCAAACAAATGTCAGAATGTTCGCCGCGTCACGAGACGTCGTATGGTATAAGGGGCCCTGCGATACGCCCAGTGGTTCAAAAGTTATGCGAAAGTTATTCAGTTTTTTTCAAATATCTCGGCACCCAAGCGACCTAGGAGGTTCAAACAAATGTCAGAATGTTCGCCGCGTCACGAGACGTCGTATGGTATAAGGGGCCCTGCGATACGCCCAGTGGTTCAACAGTTATGCGAAAGTTATTCAGTTTTTTCGAAATATCTCGGCACCCAAGCGACCTAGGAGGTTCAAACTAATGTCAGAATGTTCGCCGCGTCACGAGACGTTGTATGGTATAAGGGGCCCTGCGATACGCCCAGTGGTTCAAAAGTTATGCGAAAGTTATTCAGTTTTTTCCAAATATCTCGGCACCCAAGCGACCTAGGAGGTTCAAACAAATGTCAGAATGTTCGCCGCGTCACGAGACGTCGTATGGTATAAGGGGCTCTGCGATACGCCCAGTGGTTCAAAAGTTATGCGAAAGTTATTCATTTTTTTTCAAATATCTCGGCACCCAAGCGACCTAGGAGGTTCAAACAAATGTCAGAATGTTCGCCGCGTCACGAGACGTCGTATGGTATAAGGGGCCCTGCGATACGCCCAGTGGTTCAACAGTTATGCGAAAGTTATTCAGTTTTTTCGAAATATCTCGGCACCCAAGCGACCTAGGAGGTTCAAACTAATGTCAGAATGTTCGCCGCGTCACGAGACGTTGTATGGTATAAGGGGCCCTGCGATACGCCCAGTGGTTCAAAAGTTATGCGAAAGTTATTCAGTTTTTTTCAAATATCTCGGCACCCAAGCGACCTAGGAGGTTCAAACAAATGTCGGAATGTTCGCCGCGTCACGAGACGTCGTATGGTATAAGAAGCCCTGCGATACGCCCAGTGGTTCAAAAGTTATGCGAAAGTTATTCATTTTTTTTCAAATATCTCGGCACCCAAGCGACCTAGGAGGTTCAAACAAATGTCAGAATGTTCGCCGCGTCACGAGACGTCGTATGGTATAAGGGGCCCTGCGATACGCCCAGTGGTTCAAAAGTTATGCGAAAGTTATTCAGTTTTTTTCAAATATCTGGGCACCCAAGCGACCTAGGAGGTTCAAACAAATTTCAGAATGTTCGCCGCGTCACGAGACGTCGTATGGTATAAGGGGCCCTGCGATACGCCCAGTGGTTCAAAAGTTATGCGAAAGTTATTCAGTTTTTTCCAAATATCTCGGCACCCAAGCGACCTAGGAGGTTCAAACAAATGTCAGAATGTTCGCCGCGTCACGAGACGTCGTATGGTATAAGGGGCCCTGCGATACGCCCAGTGGTTCAAAAGTTATGCGAAAGTTATTCAGTTTTTTCCAAATATCTCGGCACCCAAGCGACCTAGGAGGTTCAAACAAATGTCAGAATGTTCGCCGCGTCACGAGACGTCGTATGGTATAAGGGGCCCTGCGATACGCCCAGTGGTTCAAAAGTTATGCGAAAGTTATTCAGTTTTTTCCAAATATCTCGGCACCCAAGCGACCTAGGAGGTTCAAACAAATGTCAGAATGTTCGCCGCGTCACGAGACGTCGTATGGTATAAGGGGCCCTGCGATACGCCCAGTGGTTCAAAAGTTATGCGAAAGTTATTCAGTTTTTTCCAAATATCTCGGCACCCAAGCGACCTAGGAGGTTCAAACAAATGTCAGAATGTTCGCCGCGTCACGAGACGTCGTATGGTATAAGGGGCCCTACGATACACCCAGTGGTTCAAAAGTTATGCGAAAGTTTTTCAGTTTTTTCCAAATATCTCGGCACCCAAGCGACCTAGGAGGTTCAAACAAATGTCAAAATGTTCGCCGCGTCACGAGACGTCGTATGGTATAAGGGGCCCTGCGATACGCCCAGTGGTTCAAAAGTTATGCGAAAGTTATTCATTTTTTTTCAAATATCTCGGCACCCAAGCGACCTAGGAGGTTCAAACAATTGTCAGAATGTTCGCCGCGTCACGAGACGTCGTATGGTATAAGGGGCCCTGCGATACGCCCAGTGGTTCAAAAGTTATGCGAAAGTTATTCAGTTTTTTTCAAATATCTCGGCACCCAAGCGACCTAGGAGGTTCAAACAAATGTCAGAATGTTCGCCGCGTCACGAGACGTCGTATGGTATAAGGGGCCCTGCGATACGCCCAGTGGTTCAAAAGTTATGCGAAAGTTATTCAGTTTTTTTCAAATATCTCGGCACCCAAGCGACCTAGGAGGTTCAAACAAATGTCAGAATGTTCGCCGCGTCACGAGACGTCGTATGGTATAAGGGGCCCTGCGATACGCCCAGTGGTTCAACAGTTATGCGAAAGTTATTCAGTTTTTTCGAAATATCTCGGCACCCAAGCGACCTAGGAGGTTCAAACTAATGTCAGAATGTTCGCCGCGTCACGAGACGTTGTATGGTATAAGGGGCCCTGCGATACGCCCAGTGGTTCAAAAGTTATGCGAAAGTTATTCAGTTTTTTCCAAATATCTCGGCACCCAAGCGACCTAGGAGGTTCAAACAAATGTCAGAATGTTCGCCGCGTCACGAGACGTCGTATGGTATAAGGGGCTCTGCGATACGCCCAGTGGTTCAAAAGTTATGCGAAAGTTATTCATTTTTTTTCAAATATCTCGGCACCCAAGCGACCTAGGAGGTTCAAACAAATGTCAGAATGTTCGCCGCGTCACGAGACGTCGTATGGTATAAGGGGCCCTGCGATACGCCCAGTGGTTCAACAGTTATGCGAAAGTTATTCAGTTTTTTCAAAATATCTCGGCACCCAAGCGACCTAGGAGGTTCAAACTAATGTCAGAATGTTCGCCGCGTCACGAGACGTTGTATGGTATAAGGGGCCCTGCGATACGCCCAGTGGTTCAAAAGTTATGCGAAAGTTATTCAGTTTTTTTCAAATATCTCGTCACCCAAGCGACCTAGGAGGTTCAAACAAATGTCGGAATGTTCGCCGCGTCACGAGACGTCGTATGGTATAAGAAGCCCTGCGATACGCCCAGTGGTTCAAAAGTTATGCGAAAGTTATTCATTTTTTTTCAAATATCTCGGCACCCAAGCGACCTAGGAGGTTCAAACAAATGTCAGAATGTTCGCCGCGTCACGAGACGTCGTATGGTATAAGGGGCCCTGCGATACGCCCAGTGGTTCAAAAGTTATGCGAAAGTTATTCAGTTTTTTTCAAATATCTGGGCACCCAAGCGACCTAGGAGGTTCAAACAAATTTCAGAATGTTCGCCGCGTCACGAGACGTCGTATGGTATAAGGGGCCCTGCGATACGCCCAGTGGTTCAAAAGTTATGCGAAAGTTATTCAGTTTTTTCCAAATATCTCGGCACCCAAGCGACCTAGGAGGTTCAAACAAATGTCAGAATGTTCGCCGCGTCACGAGACGTCGTATGGTATAAGGGGCCCTGCGATACGCCCAGTGGTTCAAAAGTTATGCGAAAGTTATTCAGTTTTTTCCAAATATCTCGGCACCCAAGCGACCTAGGAGGTTCAAACAAATGTCAGAATGTTCGCCGCGTCACGAGACGTCGTATGGTATAAGGGGCCCTGCGATACGCCCAGTGGTTCAAAAGTTATGCGAAACTTATTCAGTTTTTTCCAAATGTCTCGGCACCCAAGCGACCTAGGAGGTTCAAACAAATGTCAGAATGTTCGCCGCGTCACGAGACGTCGTATGGTATAAGGGGCCCTGCGATACGCCCAGTGGTTCAAAAGTTATGCGAAAGTTATTCAGTTTTTTCCAAATATCTCGGCACTCAAGCGACCTAGGAGGTTCAAACAAATGTCAGAATGTTCGCCGCGTCACGAGACGTCGTATGGTATAAGGGCCCTGCGATACGCCCAGTGGTTCAAAAGTTATGCGAAAGTTATTCAGTTTTTTCCAAATATCTCGGCACCCAAGCGACCTAGGGGGTTTCAAACAAATTTCAGAATGTTTGCCGCGTCACGAGACGTCGTATGGTATAAGGGGCCCTGCGATACGCCCAGTGGTTCAAAAGTTATGCGAAAGTTATTCAGTTTTTTTCAAATATCTCGGCACCCAAGCGACCTAGGAGGTTCAAACAATTGTCAGAATGTTCGCCGCGTCACGAGACGTCGTATGGTATAAGGGGCCCTGCGATACACCCAGTGGTTCAAAAGTTATGCGAAAGTTATTCAGTTTTTTCCAAATATCTCGGCACCCAAGCGACCTAGGAGGTTCAAACAAATGTCGGAATGTTCGCCGCGTCACGAGACGTCGTATGGTATAAGAAGCCCTGCGATACGCCCAGTGGTTCAAAAGTTATGCGAAAGTTATTCAGTTTTTTTCAAATATCTCGGCACCCAAGCGACCTAAAAAGTTCAAACAAATTTCAGAATGTTCGCCGCGTCACGAGACGTCGTATGGTATAAGGGGCCCTGCGATACGCCCAGTGGTTCAAAAGTTATGCGAAAGTTATTCAGTTTTTTCCAAATATCTCGGCACCCAAGCGACCTAGGAGGTTCAAACAAATGTCAGAATGTTCGCCGCGTCACGAGACGTCGTATGGTATAAGGGGCCCTGCGATACGCCCAGTGGTTCAACAGTTATGCGAAAGTTATTCAGTTTTTTCCAAATATCTCGGCACCCAAGCGACCTAGGAGGTTCAAACTAATGTCAGAATGTTCGCCGCGTCACGAGACGTTGTATGGTATAAGGGGCCCTGCGATACGCCCAGTGGTTCAAAAGTTATGCGAAAGTTATTCAGTTTTTTCCAAATATCTCGGCACCCAAGCGACCTAGGAGGTTCAAACTAATGTCAGAATGTTCGCCGCGTCACGAGACGTCGTATGGTATAAGGGGCTCTGCGATACGCCCAGTGGTTCAAAAGTTATGCGAAAGTTATTCATTTTTTTTCAAATATCTCGGCACCCAAGCGACCTAGGAGGTTCAAACAAATGTCAGAATGTTCGCCGCGTCACGAGACGTCGTATGGTATAAGGGGCCCTGCGATACGCCCAGTGGTTCAAAAGTTATGCGAAAGTTATTCAGTTTTTTTCAAATATCTCGGCACCCAAGCGACCTAGGAGGTTCAAACAAATGTCAGAATGTTCGCCGCGTCACGAGACGTCGTATGGTATAAGGGGCCCTGCGATACGCCCAGTGGTTCAAAAGTTATGCGAAAGTTATTCAGTTTTTTCCAAATATCTCGGCAACCAAGCGACCTAGGAGGTTCGAACAAATGTCAGAATGTTCGCCGCGTCACGAGACGTCGTATGGTATAAGGGGCCCTACGATACGCCCAGTGGTTCAAAAGTTATGCGAAAGTTATTCAGTTTTTTTCAAATATCTCGGCACCCAAGCGACCTAGGAGGTTCAAACAAATGTCAGATTGTTCGCCGCGTCACGAGACGTCGTATGGTATAAGGGGCTCTGCGATACGCCCAGTGGTTCAAAAGTTATGCGAAAGTTATTCAGTTTTTTCCAAATATCTCGGCACTCAAGCGACCTAGGAGGTTCAAACAAATGTCAGAATGTTCGCCGCGTCACGAGACGTCGTATGGTATAAGGGGCCCTGCGATACGCCCAGTGGTTCAAAAGTTATGCGAAAGTTATTCAGTTTTTTCCAAATATCTCGGCACCCAAGCGACCTAGGAGGTTCAAACAAATGTCAGAATGTTCGCCGCGTCACGAGACGTCGTATGGTATAAGGGGCCCTGCGATACGCCCAGTGGTTCAAAAGTTATGCGAAAGTTATTCAGTTTTTTTCAAATATCTCGGCACCCAAGCGACCTAATAGGTTCAAACAAATGTCAGAATGTTCGCCGCGTCACGAGACGTCGTATGGTATAAGGGGCCCTGCGATACGCCCAGTGGTTCAAAAGTTATGCGAAAGTTATTCAGTTTTTTCCAAATATCTCGGCACTCAAGCGACCTAGGAGGTTCAAACAAATGTCAGAATGTTCGCCGCGTCACGAGACGTCGTATGGTATAAGGGGCCCTGCGATACGCCCAGTGGTTCAAAAGTTATGCGAAAGTTATTCAGTTTTTTTCAAATATCTCGGCACCCAAGCGACCTAGGAGGTTCAAACAAATGTCAGAATGTTCGCCGCGTCACGAGACGTCGTATGGTATAAGAAGCCCTGCGATACGCCCAGTGGTTCAAAAGTTATGCGAAAGTTATTCAGATTTTTTCAAATATCTCGGCACCCAAGCGACCTAGGAGGTTCAAACAAATGTCAGAATGTTCGCCGCGTGACGAGACGTCGTATGGTATAAGGGGCCCTGCGATACGCCCAGTGGTTCAAAAGTTATGCGAAAGTTATTCAGTTTTTTCAAATATCTCGGCACCCAAGCGACCTAGGAGGTTCAAACAAATGTCAGAATGTTCGCCGCGTCACGAGACGTCGTATGGTATAAGGGGCCCTGCGATACGCCCAGTGGTTCAAAAGTTATGCGAAAGTTATTCAGTTTTTTTCAAATATCTCGGCACCCAAGCGACCTAGGAGGTTCAAACAAATGTCAGAATGTTCGCCGCGTCACGAGACGTCGTATGGTATAAGGGGCCCTGCGATACGCCCAGTGGTTCAAAAGTTATGCGAAAGTTATTCAGTTTTTTCCAAATATCTCGGCACCCAAGCGACCTAGGAGGTTCAAACAAATGTCAGAATGTTCGCCGCGTCACGAGACGTCGTATGGTATAAGGGGCCCTGCGATACGCCCAGTGGTTCAACAGTTATGCGAAAGTTATTCAGTTTTTTCGAAATATCTCGGCACCCAAGCGACCTAGGAGGTTCAAACTAATGTCAGAATGTTCGCCGCGTCACGAGACGTTGTATGGTATAAGGGGCCCTGCGATACGCCCAGTGGTTCAAAAGTTATGCGAAAGTTATTCAGTTTTTTCCAAATATCTCGGCACCCAAGCGACCTAGGAGGTTCAAACTAATGTCAGAATGTTCGCCGCGTCACGAGACGTCGTATGGTATAAGGGGCTCTGCGATACGCCCAGTGGTTCAAAAGTTATGCGAAAGTTATTCATTTTTTTTCAAATATCTCGGCACCCAAGCGACCTAGGAGGTTCAAACAAATGTCAGAATGTTCGCCGCGTCACGAGACGTCGTATGGTATAAGGGGCCCTGCGATACGCCCAGTGGTTCAAAAGTTATGCGAAAGTTATTCAGTTTTTTTCAAATATCTCGGCACCCAAGCGACCTAGGAGGTTCAAACAAATGTCAGATTGTTCGCCGCGTCACGAGACGTCGTATGGTATAAGGGGCTCTGCGATACGCCCAGTGGTTCAAAAGTTATGCGAAAGTTATTCATTTTTTTTCAAATATCTCGGCACCCAAGCGACCTAGGAGGTTCAAACAAATGTCAGAATGTTCGCCGCGTCACGAGCCGTCGTATGGTATAAGGGGCCCTGCGATACGCCCAGTGGTTCAAAAGTTATGCGAAAGTTATTCAGTTTTTTCCAAATATCTCGGCACCCAAGCGACCTAGGAGGTTCAAACAAATTTCAGAATGTTCGCCGCGTCACGAGACGTCGTATGGTATAAGGGGCCCTGCGATACGCCCAGTGGTTCAAAAGTTATGCGAAAGTTATTCAGTTTTTTCCAAATATCTCGGCACTCAAGCGACCTAGGAGGTTCAAACAAATGTCAGAATGTTCGCCGCGTCACGAGACGTCGTATGGTATAAGGGGCCCTGCGATACGCCCAGTGGTTCAAAAGTTATGCGAAAGTTATTCAGTTTTTTCCAAATATCTCGGCACCCAAGCGACCTAGGAGGTTCAAACAAATGTCAGAATGTTCGCCGCGTCACGAGACGTCGTATGGTATAAGGGGCCCTGCGATACGCCCAGTGGTTCAAAAGTTATGCGAAAGTTATTCAGTTTTTTTCAAATATCTCGGCACCCAAGCGACCTAATAGGTTCAAACAAATGTCAGAATGTTCGCCGCGTCACGAGACGTCGTATGGTATAAGGGGCCCTGCGATACGCCCAGTGGTTCAAAAGTTATGCGAAAGTTATTCAGTTTTTTCCAAATATCTCGGCACCCAAGCGACCTAGGAGGTTCAAACAAATGTCAGAATGTTCGCCGCGTGACGAGACGTCGTATGGTATAAGGGGCCCTGCGATACGCCCAGTGGTTCAAAAGTTATGCGAAAGTTATTCAGTTTTTTTCAAATATCTCGGCACCCAAGCGACCTAGGAGGTTCAAACAAATGTCAGAATGTTCGCCGCGTCACGAGACGTCGTATGGTATAAGGGGCCCTGCGATACGCCCAGTGGTTCAAAAGTTATGCGAAAGTTATTCAGTTTTTTTCAAATATCTCGGCACCCAAGCGACCTAGGAGGTTCAAACAAATGTCAGAATGTTCGCCGCGTCACGAGACGTCGTATGGTATAAGGGGCCCTACGATACGCCCAGTGGTTCAAAAGTTATGCGAAAGTTATTCAGTTTTTTCCAAATATCTCGGCACCCAAGCGACCTAGGAGGTTCAAACAAATGTCAGAATGTTCGCCGCGTCACGAGACGTCGTATGGTATAAGGGGCCCTGCGATACGCCCAGTGGTTCAAAAGTTATGCGAAAGTTATTCAGTTTTTTCCAAATATCTCGGCACCCAAGCGACCTAGGAGGTTCAAACAAATGTCAGAATGTTCGCCGCGTCACGAGACGTCGTATGGTATAAGGGGCCCTGCGATACGCCCAGTGGTTCAAAAGTTATGCGAAAGTTATTCAGTTTTTTTCAAATATCTCGGCACCCAAGCGACCTAGGAGGTTCAAACAAATGTCAGAATGTTCGCCGCGTCACGAGACGTCGTATGGTATAAGGGGCCCTGCGATACGCCCAGTGGTTCAAAAGTTATGCGAAAGTTATTCAGTTTTTTCCAAATATCTCGGCACCCAAGCGACCTAGGAGGTTCAAACAAATGTCAGAATGTTCGCCGCGTCACGAGACGTCGTATGGTATAAGGGGCCCTGCGATACGCCCAGTGGTTCAAAAGTTATGCGAAAGTTATTCAGTTTTTTCCAAATATCTCGGCACCCAAGCGACCTAGGAGGTTCAAACAAATGTCAGAATGTTCGCCGCGTCACGAGACGTCGTATGGTATAAGGGGCCCTGCGATACGCCCAGTGGTTCAAAAGTTATGCGAAAGTTATTCAGTTTTTTCCAAATATCTCGGCACCCAAGCGACCTAGGAGGTTCAAACAAATGTCAGAATGTTCGCCGCGTCACGAGACGTCGTATGGTATAAGGGGCCCTACGATACACCCAGTGGTTCAAAAGTTATGCGAAAGTTTTTCAGTTTTTTCCAAATATCTCGGCACCCAAGCGACCTAGGAGGTTCAAACAAATGTCAAAATGTTCGCCGCGTCACGAGACGTCGTATGGTATAAGGGGCCCTGCGATACGCCCAGTGGTTCAAAAGTTATGCGAAAGTTATTCATTTTTTTTCAAATATCTCGGCACCCAAGCGACCTAGGAGGTTCAAACAATTGTCAGAATGTTCGCCGCGTCACGAGACGTCGTATGGTATAAGGGGCCCTGCGATACGCCCAGTGGTTCAAAAGTTATGCGAAAGTTATTCAGTTTTTTCCAAATATCTCGGCACCCAAGCGACCTAGGAGGTTCAAACAAATGTCAGAATGTTCGCCGCGTCACGAGACGTCGTATGGTATAAGGGGCCCTACGATACACCCAGTGGTTCAAAAGTTATGCGAAAGTTTTTCAGTTTTTTCCAAATATCTCGGCACCCAAGCGACCTAGGAGGTTCAAACAAATGTCAAAATGTTCGCCGCGTCACGAGACGTCGTATGGTATAAGGGGCCCTGCGATACGCCCAGTGGTTCAAAAGTTATGCGAAAGTTATTCATTTTTTTTCAAATATCTCGGCACCCAAGCGACCTAGGAGGTTCAAACAATTGTCAGAATGTTCGCCGCGTCACGAGACGTCGTATGGTATAAGGGGCCCTGCGATACGCCCAGTGGTTCAAAAGTTATGCGAAAGTTATTCAGTTTTTTTCAAATATCTCGGCACCCAAGCGACCTAGGAGGTTCAAACAAATGTCAGAATGTTCGCCGCGTCACGAGACGTCGTATGGTATAAGGGGCCCTGCGATACGCCCAGTGGTTCAAAAGTTATGCGAAAGTTATTCAGTTTTTTTCAAATATCTCGGCACCCAAGCGACCTAGGAGGTTCAAACAAATGTCAGAATGTTCGCCGCGTCACGAGACGTCGTATGGTATAAGGGGCCCTGCGATACGCCCAGTGGTTCAACAGTTATGCGAAAGTTATTCAGTTTTTTCGAAATATCTCGGCACCCAAGCGACCTAGGAGGTTCAAACTAATGTCAGAATGTTCGCCGCGTCACGAGACGTTGTATGGTATAAGGGGCCCTGCGATACGCCCAGTGGTTCAAAAGTTATGCGAAAGTTATTCAGTTTTTTCCAAATATCTCGGCACCCAAGCGACCTAGGAGGTTCAAACAAATGTCAGAATGTTCGCCGCGTCACGAGACGTCGTATGGTATAAGGGGCTCTGCGATACGCCCAGTGGTTCAAAAGTTATGCGAAAGTTATTCATTTTTTTTCAAATATCTCGGCACCCAAGCGACCTAGGAGGTTCAAACAAATGTCAGAATGTTCGCCGCGTCACGAGACGTCGTATGGTATAAGGGGCCCTGCGATACGCCCAGTGGTTCAACAGTTATGCGAAAGTTATTCAGTTTTTTCGAAATATCTCGGCACCCAAGCGACCTAGGAGGTTCAAACTAATGTCAGAATGTTCGCCGCGTCACGAGACGTTGTATGGTATAAGGGGCCCTGCGATACGCCCAGTGGTTCAAAAGTTATGCGAAAGTTATTCAGTTTTTTTCAAATATCTCGGCACCCAAGCGACCTAGGAGGTTCAAACAAATGTCGGAATGTTCGCCGCGTCACGAGACGTCGTATGGTATAAGAAGCCCTGCGATACGCCCAGTGGTTCAAAAGTTATGCGAAAGTTATTCATTTTTTTTCAAATATCTCGGCACCCAAGCGACCTAGGAGGTTCAAACAAATGTCAGAATGTTCGCCGCGTCACGAGACGTCGTATGGTATAAGGGGCCCTGCGATACGCCCAGTGGTTCAAAAGTTATGCGAAAGTTATTCAGTTTTTTTCAAATATCTGGGCACCCAAGCGACCTAGGAGGTTCAAACAAATTTCAGAATGTTCGCCGCGTCACGAGACGTCGTATGGTATAAGGGGCCCTGCGATACGCCCAGTGGTTCAAAAGTTATGCGAAAGTTATTCAGTTTTTTCCAAATATCTCGGCACCCAAGCGACCTAGGAGGTTCAAACAAATGTCAGAATGTTCGCCGCGTCACGAGACGTCGTATGGTATAAGGGGCCCTGCGATACGCCCAGTGGTTCAAAAGTTATGCGAAAGTTATTCAGTTTTTTCCAAATATCTCGGCACCCAAGCGACCTAGGAGGTTCAAACAAATGTCAGAATGTTCGCCGCGTCACGAGACGTCGTATGGTATAAGGGGCCCTGCGATACGCCCAGTGGTTCAAAAGTTATGCGAAACTTATTCAGTTTTTTCCAAATGTCTCGGCACCCAAGCGACCTAGGAGGTTCAAACAAATGTCAGAATGTTCGCCGCGTCACGAGACGTCGTATGGTATAAGGGGCCCTGCGATACGCCCAGTGGTTCAAAAGTTATGCGAAAGTTATTCAGTTTTTTCCAAATATCTCGGCACTCAAGCGACCTAGGAGGTTCAAACAAATGTCAGAATGTTCGCCGCGTCACGAGACGTCGTATGGTATAAGGGCCCTGCGATACGCCCAGTGGTTCAAAAGTTATGCGAAAGTTATTCAGTTTTTTCCAAATATCTCGGCACCCAAGCGACCTAGGGGGTTTCAAACAAATTTCAGAATGTTTGCCGCGTCACGAGACGTCGTATGGTATAAGGGGCCCTGCGATACGCCCAGTGGTTCAAAAGTTATGCGAAAGTTATTCAGTTTTTTTCAAATATCTCGGCACCCAAGCGACCTAGGAGGTTCAAACAATTGTCAGAATGTTCGCCGCGTCACGAGACGTCGTATGGTATAAGGGGCCCTGCGATACACCCAGTGGTTCAAAAGTTATGCGAAAGTTATTCAGTTTTTTCCAAATATCTCGGCACCCAAGCGACCTAGGAGGTTCAAACAAATGTCGGAATGTTCGCCGCGTCACGAGACGTCGTATGGTATAAGAAGCCCTGCGATACGCCCAGTGGTTCAAAAGTTATGCGAAAGTTATTCAGTTTTTTTCAAATATCTCGGCACCCAAGCGACCTAAAAAGTTCAAACAAATTTCAGAATGTTCGCCGCGTCACGAGACGTCGTATGGTATAAGGGGCCCTGCGATACGCCCAGTGGTTCAAAAGTTATGCGAAAGTTATTCAGTTTTTTCCAAATATCTCGGCACCCAAGCGACCTAGGAGGTTCAAACAAATGTCAGAATGTTCGCCGCGTCACGAGACGTCGTATGGTATAAGGGGCCCTGCGATACGCCCAGTGGTTCAACAGTTATGCGAAAGTTATTCAGTTTTTTCCAAATATCTCGGCACCCAAGCGACCTAGGAGGTTCAAACTAATGTCAGAATGTTCGCCGCGTCACGAGACGTTGTATGGTATAAGGGGCCCTGCGATACGCCCAGTGGTTCAAAAGTTATGCGAAAGTTATTCAGTTTTTTCCAAATATCTCGGCACCCAAGCGACCTAGGAGGTTCAAACTAATGTCAGAATGTTCGCCGCGTCACGAGACGTCGTATGGTATAAGGGGCTCTGCGATACGCCCAGTGGTTCAAAAGTTATGCGAAAGTTATTCATTTTTTTTCAAATATCTCGGCACCCAAGCGACCTAGGAGGTTCAAACAAATGTCAGAATGTTCGCCGCGTCACGAGACGTCGTATGGTATAAGGGGCCCTGCGATACGTCCAGTGGTTCAAAAGTTATGCGAAAGTTATTCAGTTTTTTTCAAATATCTCGGCACCCAAGCGACCTAGGAGGTTCAAACAAATGTCAGAATGTTCGCCGCGTCACGAGACGTCGTATGGTATAAGGGGCCCTGCGATACGCCCAGTGGTTCAAAAGTTATGCGAAAGTTATTCAGTTTTTTCCAAATATCTCGGCAACCAAGCGACCTAGGAGGTTCGAACAAATGTCAGAATGTTCGCCGCGTCACGAGACGTCGTATGGTATAAGGGGCCCTACGATACGCCCAGTGGTTCAAAAGTTATGCGAAAGTTATTCAGTTTTTTTCAAATATCTCGGCACCCAAGCGACCTAGGAGGTTCAAACAAATGTCAGATTGTTCGCCGCGTCACGAGACGTCGTATGGTATAAGGGGCTCTGCGATACGCCCAGTGGTTCAAAAGTTATGCGAAAGTTATTCAGTTTTTTCCAAATATCTCGGCACTCAAGCGACCTAGGAGGTTCAAACAAATGTCAGAATGTTCGCCGCGTCACGAGACGTCGTATGGTATAAGGGGCCCTGCGATACGCCCAGTGGTTCAAAAGTTATGCGAAAGTTATTCAGTTTTTTCCAAATATCTCGGCACCCAAGCGACCTAGGAGGTTCAAACAAATGTCAGAATGTTCGCCGCGTCACGAGACGTCGTATGGTATAAGGGGCCCTGCGATACGCCCAGTGGTTCAAAAGTTATGCGAAAGTTATTCAGTTTTTTTCAAATATCTCGGCACCCAAGCGACCTAATAGGTTCAAACAAATGTCAGAATGTTCGCCGCGTCACGAGACGTCGTATGGTATAAGGGGCCCTGCGATACGCCCAGTGGTTCAAAAGTTATGCGAAAGTTATTCAGTTTTTTCCAAATATCTCGGCACTCAAGCGACCTAGGAGGTTCAAACAAATGTCAGAATGTTCGCCGCGTCACGAGACGTCGTATGGTATAAGGGGCCCTGCGATACGCCCAGTGGTTCAAAAGTTATGCGAAAGTTATTCAGTTTTTTTCAAATATCTCGGCACCCAAGCGACCTAGGAGGTTCAAACAAATGTCAGAATGTTCGCCGCGTCACGAGACGTCGTATGGTATAAGAAGCCCTGCGATACGCCCAGTGGTTCAAAAGTTATGCGAAAGTTATTCAGATTTTTTCAAATATCTCGGCACCCAAGCGACCTAGGAGGTTCAAACAAATGTCAGAATGTTCGCCGCGTGACGAGACGTCGTATGGTATAAGGGGCCCTGCGATACGCCCAGTGGTTCAAAAGTTATGCGAAAGTTATTCAGTTTTTTCAAATATCTCGGCACCCAAGCGACCTAGGAGGTTCAAACAAATGTCAGAATGTTCGCCGCGTCACGAGACGTCGTATGGTATAAGGGGCCCTGCGATACGCCCAGTGGTTCAAAAGTTATGCGAAAGTTATTCAGTTTTTTTCAAATATCTCGGCACCCAAGCGACCTAGGAGGTTCAAACAAATGTCAGAATGTTCGCCGCGTCACGAGACGTCGTATGGTATAAGGGGCCCTGCGATACGCCCAGTGGTTCAAAAGTTATGCGAAAGTTATTCAGTTTTTTCCAAATATCTCGGCACCCAAGCGACCTAGGAGGTTCAAACAAATGTCAGAATGTTCGCCGCGTCACGAGACGTCGTATGGTATAAGGGGCCCTGCGATACGCCCAGTGGTTCAACAGTTATGCGAAAGTTATTCAGTTTTTTCGAAATATCTCGGCACCCAAGCGACCTAGGAGGTTCAAACTAATGTCAGAATGTTCGCCGCGTCACGAGACGTTGTATGGTATAAGGGGCCCTGCGATACGCCCAGTGGTTCAAAAGTTATGCGAAAGTTATTCAGTTTTTTCCAAATATCTCGGCACCCAAGCGACCTAGGAGGTTCAAACTAATGTCAGAATGTTCGCCGCGTCACGAGACGTCGTATGGTATAAGGGGCTCTGCGATACGCCCAGTGGTTCAAAAGTTATGCGAAAGTTATTCATTTTTTTTCAAATATCTCGGCACCCAAGCGACCTAGGAGGTTCAAACAAATGTCAGAATGTTCGCCGCGTCACGAGACGTCGTATGGTATAAGGGGCCCTGCGATACGCCCAGTGGTTCAAAAGTTATGCGAAAGTTATTCAGTTTTTTTCAAATATCTCGGCACCCAAGCGACCTAGGAGGTTCAAACAAATGTCAGATTGTTCGCCGCGTCACGAGACGTCGTATGGTATAAGGGGCTCTGCGATACGCCCAGTGGTTCAAAAGTTATGCGAAAGTTATTCATTTTTTTTCAAATATCTCGGCACCCAAGCGACCTAGGAGGTTCAAACAAATGTCAGAATGTTCGCCGCGTCACGAGCCGTCGTATGGTATAAGGGGCCCTGCGATACGCCCAGTGGTTCAAAAGTTATGCGAAAGTTATTCAGTTTTTTCCAAATATCTCGGCACCCAAGCGACCTAGGAGGTTCAAACAAATTTCAGAATGTTCGCCGCGTCACGAGACGTCGTATGGTATAAGGGGCCCTGCGATACGCCCAGTGGTTCAAAAGTTATGCGAAAGTTATTCAGTTTTTTCCAAATATCTCGGCACTCAAGCGACCTAGGAGGTTCAAACAAATGTCAGAATGTTCGCCGCGTCACGAGACGTCGTATGGTATAAGGGGCCCTGCGATACGCCCAGTGGTTCAAAAGTTATGCGAAAGTTATTCAGTTTTTTCCAAATATCTCGGCACCCAAGCGACCTAGGAGGTTCAAACAAATGTCAGAATGTTCGCCGCGTCACGAGACGTCGTATGGTATAAGGGGCCCTGCGATACGCCCAGTGGTTCAAAAGTTATGCGAAAGTTATTCAGTTTTTTTCAAATATCTCGGCACCCAAGCGACCTAATAGGTTCAAACAAATGTCAGAATGTTCGCCGCGTCACGAGACGTCGTATGGTATAAGGGGCCCTGCGATACGCCCAGTGGTTCAAAAGTTATGCGAAAGTTATTCAGTTTTTTCCAAATATCTCGGCACCCAAGCGACCTAGGAGGTTCAAACAAATGTCAGAATGTTCGCCGCGTGACGAGACGTCGTATGGTATAAGGGGCCCTGCGATACGCCCAGTGGTTCAAAAGTTATGCGAAAGTTATTCAGTTTTTTTCAAATATCTCGGCACCCAAGCGACCTAGGAGGTTCAAACAAATGTCAGAATGTTCGCCGCGTCACGAGACGTCGTATGGTATAAGGGGCCCTGCGATACGCCCAGTGGTTCAAAAGTTATGCGAAAGTTATTCAGTTTTTTTCAAATATCTCGGCACCCAAGCGACCTAGGAGGTTCAAACAAATGTCAGAATGTTCGCCGCGTCACGAGACGTCGTATGGTATAAGGGGCCCTACGATACGCCCAGTGGTTCAAAAGTTATGCGAAAGTTATTCAGTTTTTTCCAAATATCTCGGCACCCAAGCGACCTAGGAGGTTCAAACAAATGTCAGAATGTTCGCCGCGTCACGAGACGTCGTATGGTATAAGGGGCCCTGCGATACGCCCAGTGGTTCAAAAGTTATGCGAAAGTTATTCAGTTTTTTCCAAATATCTCGGCACCCAAGCGACCTAGGAGGTTCAAACAAATGTCAGAATGTTCGCCGCGTCACGAGACGTCGTATGGTATAAGGGGCCCTGCGATACGCCCAGTGGTTCAAAAGTTATGCGAAAGTTATTCAGTTTTTTTCAAATATCTCGGCACCCAAGCGACCTAGGAGGTTCAAACAAATGTCAGAATGTTCGCCGCGTCACGAGACGTCGTATGCTATTAGGGGCCCTGCGATACGCCCAGTGGTTCAAAAGTTATGCGAAAGTTATTCAGTTTTTTTCAAATATCTCGGCACCCAAGCGACCTAGGAGGTTCAAACAAATTTCAGAATGTTCGCCGCGTCACGAGACGTCGTATGGTATAAGGGGCCCTGCGATACGCCCAGTGGTTCAAAAGTTATGCGAAAGTTATTCAGTTTTTTCCAAATATCTCGGCACCCAAGCGACCTAGGAGGTTCAAACAAATGTCAGAATGTTCGCCGCGTCACGAGACGTCGTATGGTATAAGGGGCCCTGCGATACGCCCAGTGGTTCAAAAGTTATGCGAAAGTTATTCAGTTTTTTCCAAATATCTCGGCACCCAAGCGACCTAGGAGGTTCAAACAAATTTCAGAATGTTCGCCGCGTCACGAGACGTCGTATGGTATAAGGGGCCCTGCGATACGCCCAGTGGTTCAAAAGTTATGCGAAAGTTATTCAGTTTTTTTCAAATATCTCGGCACCCAAGCGACCTAGGAGGTTCAAACAAATGTCAGAATGTTCGCCGCGTCACGAGACGTCGTATGGTATAAGGGGCCCTGCGATACGCCCAGTGGTTCAAAAGTTATGCGAAAGTTATTCAGTTTTTTCCAAATATCTCGGCACCCAAGCGACCTAGGAGTTTCAAACAAATGTCAGAATGTTCGCCGCGTCACGAGACGTCGTATGGTATAAGGGGCCCTGCGATACGCCCAGTGGTTCAAAAGTTATGCGAAAGTTATTCAGTTTTTTCCAAATATTTCGGCACCCAAGCGACCTAGGAGGTTCAAACAAATGTCAGAATGTTCGCCGCGTCACGAGACGTCGTATGGGATAAGGGGCCCTGCGATACGCCCAGTGGTTCAACAGTTATGCGAAAGTTATTCAGTTTTTTCGAAATATCTCGGCACCCAAGCGACCTAGGAGGTTCAAACTAATGTCAGAATGTTCGCCGCGTCACGAGACGTCGTATGGTATAAGGGGCCCTGCGATACGCCCAGTGGTTCAACAGTTATGCGAAAGTTATTCAGTTTTTTCGAAATATCTCGGCACCCAAGCGACCTAGGAGGTTCAAACTAATGTCAGAATGTTCGCCGCGTCACGAGACGTCGTATGGTATAAGGGGCCCTGCGATACGCCCAGTGGTTCAAAAGTTATGCGAAAGTTATTCAGTTTTTTTCAAATATCTCGGCACCCAAGCGACCTAGGAGGTTCAAACAAATGTCAAATGTTCGCCGCGTCACGAGACGTCGTATGGTATAAGGGGCCCTGCGATACGCCCCGTGGTTCAAAAGTTATGCGAAAGTTATTCAGTTTTTTTCAAATATCTCGGCACCCAAGCGACCTAAAAAGTTCAAACAAATTTCAGAATGTTCGCCGCGTCACGAGACGTCGTATGGTATAAGGGGCCCTGCGATACGCCCAGTGGTTCAAAAGTTATGCGAAAGTTATTCAGTTTTTTCCAAATATCTCGGCACCCAAGCGACCTAGGAGGTTCAAACAAATGTCAGAATGTTCGCCGCGTCACGAGACGTCGTATGGTATAAGGGGCCCTGCGATACGCCCAGTGGTTCAACAGTTATGCGAAAGTTATTCAGTTTTTTCGAAATATCTCGGCACCCAAGCGACCTAGGAGGTTCAAACTAATGTCAGAATGTTCGCCGCGTCACGAGACGTCGTATGGTATAAGGGGCTCTGCGATACGCCCAGTGGTTCAAAAGTTATGCGAAAGTTATTCATTTTTTTTCAAATATCTCGGCACCCAAGCGACCTAGGAGGTTCAAACAAATGTCAGAATGTTCGCCGCGTGACGAGACGTCGTATGGTATAAGGGGCCCTGCGATACGCCCAGTGGTTCAAAAGTTATGCGAAAGTTATTCAGTTTTTTTCAAATATCTCGGCACCCAAGCGACCTAGGAGTTCAAACAAATGTCAGAATGTTCGCCGCGTCACGAGACGTCGTATGGTATAAGGGGCTCTGCGATACGCCCAGTGGTTCAAAAGTTATGCGAAAGTTATTCAGTTTTTTTCAAATATCTCGGCACCCAAGCGACCTAGGAGGTTCAAACAAATGTCAGAATGTTCGCCGCGTCACGAGACGTCGTATGGTATAAGGGGCCCTGCGATACGCCCAGTGGTTCAAAAGTTATGCGAAAGTTATTCAGTTTTTTTCAAATATCTCGGCACCCAAGCGACCTAGGAGGTTCAAACAAATGTCAGAATGTTCGCCGCGTCACGAGACGTCGTATGGTATAAGGGGCTCTGCGATACGCCCAGTGGTTCAAAAGTTATGCGAAAGTTATTCATTTTTTTTCAAATATCTCGGCACCCAGCGACCTAGGAGGTTCAAACAAATGTCAGAATGTTCGCCGCGTCACGAGACGTCGTATGGTATAAGGGGCCCTGCGATACGCCCAGTGGTTCAAAAGTTATGCGAAAGTTATTCAGTTTTTTTCAAATATCTCGGCACCCAAGCGACCTAGGAGGTTCAAACAAATGTCAGAATGTTCGCCGCGTGACGAGACGTCGTATGGTATAAGGGGCCCTGCGATACGCCCAGTGGTTCAAAAGTTATGCGAAAGTTATTCAGTTTTTTCCAAATATCTCGGCACCCAAGCGACCTAGGAGGTTCAAACAAATGTCAGAATGTTCGCCGCGTCACGAGACGTCGTATGGTATAAGGGGCCCTGCGATACGCCCAGTGGTTCAACAGTTATGCGAAAGTTATTCAGTTTTTTCGAAATATCTCGGCACCCAAGCGACCTAGGAGGTTCAAACTAATGTCAGAATGTTCGCCGCGTCACGAGACGTCGTATGGTATAAGGGGCTCTGCGATACGCCCAGTGGTTCAAAAGTTATGCGAAAGTTATTCATTTTTTTTCAAATATCTCGGCACCCAAGCGACCTAGGAGGTTCAAACAAATGTCAGAATGTTCGCCGCGTGACGAGACGTCGTATGGTATAAGGGGCCCTGCGATACGCCCAGTGGTTCAAAAGTTATGCGAAAGTTATTCAGTTTTTTTCAAATATCTCGGCACCCAAGCGACCTAGGAGTTCAAACAAATGTCAGAATGTTCGCCGCGTCACGAGACGTCGTATGGTATAAGGGGCCCTGCGATACGCCCAGTGGTTCAAAAGTTATGCGAAAGTTATTCAGTTTTTTTCAAATATCTCGGCACCCAAGCGACCTAGGAGGTTCAAACAAATGTCAGAATGTTCGCCGCGTCACGAGACGTCGTATGGTATAAGGGGCCCTGCGATACGCCCAGTGGTTCAAAAGTTATGCGAAAGTTATTCAGTTTTTTTCAAATATCTCGGCACCCAAGCGACCTAGGAGGTTCAAACAAATGTCAGAATGTTCGCCGCGTCACGAGACGTCGTATGGTATAAGGGGCTCTGCGATACGCCCAGTGGTTCAAAAGTTATGCGAAAGTTATTCATTTTTTTTCAAATATCTCGGCACCCAGCGACCTAGGAGGTTCAAACAAATGTCAGAATGTTCGCCGCGTCACGAGACGTCGTATGGTATAAGGGGCCCTGCGATACGCCCAGTGGTTCAAAAGTTATGCGAAAGTTATTCAGTTTTTTTCAAATATCTCGGCACCCAAGCGACCTAGGAGGTTCAAACAAATGTCAGAATGTTCGCCGCGTGACGAGACGTCGTATGGTATAAGGGGCCCTGCGATACGCCCAGTGGTTCAAAAGTTATGCGAAAGTTATTCAGTTTTTTCCAAATATCTCGGCACCCAAGCGACCTAGGAGGTTCAAACAAATGTCAGAATGTTCGCCGCGTCACGAGACGTCGTATGGTATAAGGGGCCCTGCGATACGCCCAGTGGTTCAAAAGTTATGCGAAAGTTATTCAGTTTTTTCCAAATATCTCGGCACCCAAGCGACCTAGGAGGTTCAAACAAATGTCAGAATGTTCGCCGCGTCACGAGACGTCGTATGGTATAAGGGGCCCTGCGATACGCCCAGTGGTTCAAAAGTTATGCGAAAGTTATTCAGTTTTTTTCAAATATCTCGGCACCCAAGCGACCTAGGAGGTTCAAACAAATGTCAGAATGTTCGCCGCGTCACGAGACGTCGTATGCTATTAGGGGCCCTGCGATACGCCCAGTGGTTCAAAAGTTATGCGAAAGTTATTCAGTTTTTTTCAAATATCTCGGCACCCAAGCGACCTAGGAGGTTCAAACAAATTTCAGAATGTTCGCCGCGTCACGAGACGTCGTATGGTATAAGGGGCCCTGCGATACGCCCAGTGGTTCAAAAGTTATGCGAAAGTTATTCAGTTTTTTCCAAATATCTCGGCACCCAAGCGACCTAGGAGGTTCAAACAAATGTCAGAATGTTCGCCGCGTCACGAGACGTCGTATGGTATAAGGGGCCCTGCGATA
The DNA here is from genome assembly GCA_939192795.1 of Bombylius discolor. NCBI lineage: Eukaryota > Metazoa > Arthropoda > Insecta > Diptera > Bombyliidae > Bombylius > Bombylius discolor. Next base: position 25,986,126 of record OW584239.1, read on the forward strand.
CGCCCAGTGGTTCAAAAGTTATGCGAAAGTTATTCAGTTTTTTCCAAATATCTCGGCACCCAAGCGACCTAGGAGGTTCAAACAAATTTCAGAATGTTCGCCGCGTCACGAGACGTCGTATGGTATAAGGGGCCCTGCGATACGCCCAGTGGTTCAAAAGTTATGCGAAAGTTATTCAGTTTTTTTCAAATATCTCGGCACCCAAGCGACCTAGGAGGTTCAAACAAATGTCAGAATGTTCGCCGCGTCACGAGACGTCGTATGGTATAAGGGGCCCTGCGATACGCCCAGTGGTTCAAAAGTTATGCGAAAGTTATTCAGTTTTTTCCAAATATCTCGGCACCCAAGCGACCTAGGAGTTTCAAACAAATGTCAGAATGTTCGCCGCGTCACGAGACGTCGTATGGTATAAGGGGCCCTGCGATACGCCCAGTGGTTCAAAAGTTATGCGAAAGTTATTCAGTTTTTTTCAAATATCTCGGCACCCAAGCGACCTAGGAGGTTCAAACAGATGTCAGAATGTTCGCCGCGTCACGAACGTCGTATGGTATAAGGGGCCCTGCGATACGCCCAGTGGTTCAAAAGTTATGCGAAAGTTATTCAGTTTTTTTCAAATATCTCGGCACCCAAGCGACCTAGGAGGTTCAAACAAATGTCAGAATGTTCGCCGCGTCACGAGACGTTGTATGGTATAAGGGGCCCTGCGATACGCCCAGTGGTTCAAAAGTTATGCGAAAGTTATTCAGTTTTTTCCAAATATCTCGGCACCCAAGCGACCTAGGAGGTTCAAACAAATGTCAGAATGTTCGCCGCGTCACGAGACGTCGTATGGTATAAGGGGCCCTGCGATACGCCCAGTGGTTCAACAGTTATGCGAAAGTTATTCAGTTTTTTCGAAATATCTCGGCACCCAAGCGACCTAGGAGGTTCAAACTAATGTCAGAATGTTCGCCGCGTCACGAGACGTCGTATGGTATAAGGGGCCCTGCGATACGCCCAGTGGTTCAAAAGTTATGCGAAAGTTATTCAGTTTTTTTCAAATATCTCGGCACCCAAGCGACCTAGGAGGTTCAAACAAATGTCAAATGTTCGCCGCGTCACGAGACGTCGTATGGTATAAGGGGCCCTGCGATACGCCCCGTGGTTCAAAAGTTATGCGAAAGTTATTCAGTTTTTTTCAAATATCTCGGCACCCAAGCGACCTAAAAAGTTCAAACAAATTTCAGAATGTTCGCCGCGTCACGAGACGTCGTATGGTATAAGGGGCCCTGCGATACGCCCAGTGGTTCAAAAGTTATGCGAAAGTTATTCAGTTTTTTCCAAATATCTCGGCACCCAAGCGACCTAGGAGGTTCAAACAAATGTCAGAATGTTCGCCGCGTCACGAGACGTCGTATGGTATAAGGGGCCCTGCGATACGCCCAGTGGTTCAACAGTTATGCGAAAGTTATTCAGTTTTTTCGAAATATCTCGGCACCCAAGCGACCTAGGAGGTTCAAACTAATGTCAGAATGTTCGCCGCGTCACGAGACGTCGTATGGTATAAGGGGCTCTGCGATACGCCCAGTGGTTCAAAAGTTATGCGAAAGTTATTCATTTTTTTTCAAATATCTCGGCACCCAAGCGACCTAGGAGGTTCAAACAAATGTCAGAATGTTCGCCGCGTCACGAGACGTCGTATGGTATAAGGGGCCCTGCGATACGCCCAGTGGTTCAAAAGTTATGCGAAAGTTATTCAGTTTTTTTCAAATATCTCGGCACCCAAGCGACCTAGGAGGTTCAAACAAATGTCAGAATGTTCGCCGCGTCACGAGACGTCGTATGCTATTAGGGGCCCTGCGATACGCCCAGTGGTTCAAAAGTTATGCGAAAGTTATTCAGTTTTTTTCAAATATCTCGGCACCCAAGCGACCTAGGAGGTTCAAACAAATTTCAGAATGTTCGCCGCGTCACGAGACGTCGTATGGTATAAGGGGCCCTGCGATACGCCCAGTGGTTCAAAAGTTATGCGAAAGTTATTCAGTTTTTTCCAAATATCTCGGCACCCAAGCGACCTAGGAGGTTCAAACAAATGTCAGAATGTTCGCCGCGTCACAAGACGTCGTATGGTATAAGGGGCCCTGCGATACGCCCAGTGGTTCAAAAGTTATGCGAAAGTTATTCAGTTTTTTCCAAATATCTCGGCACCCAAGCGACCTAGGAGGTTCAAACAAATTTCAGAATGTTCGCCGCGTCACGAGACGTCGTATGGTATAAGGGGCCCTGCGATACGCCCAGTGGTTCAAAAGTTATGCGAAAGTTATTCAGTTTTTTTCAAATATCTCGGCACCCAAGCGACCTAGGAGGTTCAAACAAATGTCAGAATGTTCGCCGCGTCACGAGACGTCGTATGGTATAAGGGGCCCTGCGATACGCCCAGTGGTTCAAAAGTTATGCGAAAGTTATTCAGTTTTTTCCAAATATCTCGGCACCCAAGCGACCTAGGAGTTTCAAACAAATGTCAGAATGTTCGCCGCGTCACGAGACGTCGTATGGTATAAGGGGCCCTGCGATACGCCCAGTGGTTCAAAAGTTATGCGAAAGTTATTCAGTTTTTTTCAAATATCTCGGCACCCAAGCGACCTAGGAGGTTCAAACAGATGTCAGAATGTTCGCCGCGTCACGAACGTCGTATGGTATAAGGGGCCCTGCGATACGCCCAGTGGTTCAAAAGTTATGCGAAAGTTATTCAGTTTTTTTCAAATATCTCGGCACCCAAGCGACCTAGGAGGTTCAAACAAATGTCAGAATGTTCGCCGCGTCACGAGACGTTGTATGGTATAAGGGGCCCTGCGATACGCCCAGTGGTTCAAAAGTTATGCGAAAGTTATTCAGTTTTTTCCAAATATCTCGGCACCCAAGCGACCTAGGAGGTTCAAACAAATGTCAGAATGTTCGCCGCGTCACGAGACGTCGTATGGTATAAGGGGCCCTGCGATACGCCCAGTGGTTCAACAGTTATGCGAAAGTTATTCAGTTTTTTCGAAATATCTCGGCACCCAAGCGACCTAGGAGGTTCAAACTAATGTCAGAATGTTCGCCGCGTCACGAGACGTCGTATGGTATAAGGGGCCCTGCGATACGCCCAGTGGTTCAAAAGTTATGCGAAAGTTATTCAGTTTTTTTCAAATATCTCGGCACCCAAGCGACCTAGGAGGTTCAAACAAATGTCAAATGTTCGCCGCGTCACGAGACGTCGTATGGTATAAGGGGCCCTGCGATACGCCCCGTGGTTCAAAAGTTATGCGAAAGTTATTCAGTTTTTTTCAAATATCTCGGCACCCAAGCGACCTAAAAAGTTCAAACAAATTTCAGAATGTTCGCCGCGTCACGAGACGTCGTATGGTATAAGGGGCCCTGCGATACGCCCAGTGGTTCAAAAGTTATGCGAAAGTTATTCAGTTTTTTCCAAATATCTCGGCACCCAAGCGACCTAGGAGGTTCAAACAAATGTCAGAATGTTCGCCGCGTCACGAGACGTCGTATGGTATAAGGGGCCCTGCGATACGCCCAGTGGTTCAACAGTTATGCGAAAGTTATTCAGTTTTTTCGAAATATCTCGGCACCCAAGCGACCTAGGAGGTTCAAACTAATGTCAGAATGTTCGCCGCGTCACGAGACGTCGTATGGTATAAGGGGCTCTGCGATACGCCCAGTGGTTCAAAAGTTATGCGAAAGTTATTCATTTTTTTTCAAATATCTCGGCACCCAAGCGACCTAGGAGGTTCAAACAAATGTCAGAATGTTCGCCGCGTCACGAGACGTCGTATGGTATAAGGGGCCCTGCGATACGCCCAGTGGTTCAAAAGTTATGCGAAAGTTATTCAGTTTTTTTCAAATATCTCGGCACCCAAGCGACCTAGGAGGTTCAAACAAATGTCAGAATGTTCGCCGCGTCACGAGACGTCGTATGGTATAAGGGGCCCTGCGATACGCCCAGTGGTTCAAAAGTTATGCGAAAGTTATTCAGTTTTTTTCAAATATCTCGGCACCCAAGCGACCTAGGAGTTCAAACAAATGTCAGAATGTTCGCCGCGTCACGAGACGTCGTATGGTATAAGGGGCCCTGCGATACGCCCAGTGGTTCAAAAGTTATGCGAAAGTTATTCAGTTTTTTTCAAATATCTCGGCACCCAAGCGACCTAGGAGGTTCAAACAAATGTCAGAATGTTCGCCGCGTCACGAGACGTCGTATGGTATAAGGGGCCCTGCGATACGCCCAGTGGTTCAAAAGTTATGCGAAAGTTATTCAGTTTTTTTCAAATATCTCGGCACCCAAGCGACCTAGGAGGTTCAAACAAATGTCAGAATGTTCGCCGCGTCACGAGACGTCGTATGGTATAAGGGGCTCTGCGATACGCCCAGTGGTTCAAAAGTTATGCGAAAGTTATTCATTTTTTTTCAAATATCTCGGCACCCAGCGACCTAGGAGGTTCAAACAAATGTCAGAATGTTCGCCGCGTCACGAGACGTCGTATGGTATAAGGGGCCCTGCGATACGCCCAGTGGTTCAAAAGTTATGCGAAAGTTATTCAGTTTTTTTCAAATATCTCGGCACCCAAGCGACCTAGGAGGTTCAAACAAATGTCAGAATGTTCGCCGCGTGACGAGACGTCGTATGGTATAAGGGGCCCTGCGATACGCCCAGTGGTTCAAAAGTTATGCGAAAGTTATTCAGTTTTTTTCAAATATCTCGGCACCCAAGCGACCTAGGAGTTTCAAACAAATGTCAGAATGTTCGCCGCGTCACGAAACGTCGTATGGTATAAGGGGCCCTGCGATACGCCCAGTGGTTCAAAAGTTATGCGAAAGTTATTCAGTTTTTTTCAAATATCTCGGCACCCAAGCGACCTAGGAGGTTCAAACAAATGTCAGAATGTTCGCCGCGTGACGAGACGTCGTATGGTATGAGGGGCCCTGCGATACGCCCAGTGGTTCAAAAGTTATGCGAAAGTTATTCAGTTTTTTTCAAATATCTCGGCACCCAAGCGACCTAGGAGGTTCAAACAAATGTCAGAATGTTCGCCGCGTCACGAGACGTCGTATGGTATAAGGGGCCCTACGATACGCCCAGTGGTTCAAAAGTTATGCGAAAGTTATTCAGTTTTTTTCAAATATCTCGGCACCCAAGCGACCTAGGAGGTTCAAACAAATATCAAAATGTTCGCCGCGTCACGAGACGTCGTATGGTATAAGGGGCCCTGCGATACGCCCAGTGGTTCAAAAGTTATGCGAAAGTTATTCAGTTTTTTCCAAATATCTCGGCACCCAAGCGACCTAGGAGGTTCAAACAAATGTCAGAATGTTCGCCGCGTCACAAGACGTCGTATGGTATAAGGGGCCCTGCGATACGCCCAGTGGTTCAAAAGTTATGCGAAAGTTATTCAGTTTTTTCCAAATATCTCGGCACCCAAGCGACCTAGGAGGTTCAAACAAATTTCAGAATGTTCGCCGCGTCACGAGACGTCGTATGGTATAAGGGGCCCTGCGATACGCCCAGTGGTTCAAAAGTTATGCGAAAGTTATTCAGTTTTTTTCAAATATCTCGGCACCCAAGCGACCTAGGAGGTTCAAACAAATGTCAGAATGTTCGCCGCGTCACGAGACGTCGTATGGTATAAGGGGCCCTGCGATACGCCCAGTGGTTCAAAAGTTATGCGAAAGTTATTCAGTTTTTTCCAAATATCTCGGCACCCAAGCGACCTAGGAGGTTCAAACAAATGTCAGAATGTTCGCCGCGTCACGAGACGTCGTATGGTATGAGGGGCCCTGCGATACGCCCAGTGGTTCAAAAGTTATGCGAAAGTTATTCAGTTTTTTTCAAATATCTCGGCACCCAAGCGACCTAGGAGGTTCAAACAAATGTCAGAATGTTCGCCGCGTCACGAGACGTCGTATGGTATAAGGGGCCCTACGATACGCCCAGTGGTTCAAAAGTTATGCGAAAGTTATTCAGTTTTTTTCAAATATCTCGGCACCCAAGCGACCTAGGAGGTTCAAACAAATATAAAAATGTTCGCCGCGTCACGAGACGTCGTATGGTATAAGGGGCCCTGCGATACGCCCAGTGGTTCAAAAGTTATGCGAAAGTTATTCAGTTTTTTTCAAATATCTCGGCACCCAAGCGACCTAGGAGGTTCAAACAAATGTCAGAATGTTCGCCGCGTCACGAGACGTCGTATGGTATAAGGGGCCCTGCGATACGCCCAGTGGTTCAAAAGTTATGCGAAAGTTATTCAGTTTTTTCCAAATATCTCGGCACCCAAGCGACCTAGGAGGTTCAAACAAATGTCAGAATGTTCGCCGCGTCACGAGACGTCGTATGGTATAAGGGGCCCTGCGATACGCCCAGTGGTTCAAAAGTTATGCGAAAGTTATTCAGTTTTTTCCAAATATCTCGGCACCCAAGCGACCTAGGAGGTTCAAACAAATGTCAGAATGTTCGCCGCGTCACGAGACGTCGTATGGTATAAGGGGCCCTACGATACACCCAGTGGTTCAAAAGTTATGCGAAAGTTTTTCAGTTTTTTCCAAATATCTCGGCACCCAAGCGACCTAGGAGGTTCAAACAAATGTCAAAATGTTCGCCGCGTCACGAGACGTCGTATGGTATAAGGGGCCCTGCGATACGCCCAGTGGTTCAAAAGTTATGCGAAAGTTATTCATTTTTTTTCAAATATCTCGGCACCCAAGCGACCTAGGAGGTTCAAACAATTGTCAGAATGTTCGCCGCGTCACGAGACGTCGTATGGTATAAGGGGCCCTGCGATACGCCCATTGGTTCAAAAGTTATGCGAAAGTTATTCAGTTTTTTTCAAATATCTCGGCACCCAAGCGACCCAGGAGGTTCAAACAAATGTCAGAATGTTCGCCGCGTCACGAGACGTCGTATGGTATAAGGGGCCCTGCGATACGCCCAGTGGTTCAAAAGTTATGCGAAAGTTATTCAGTTTTTTTCAAATATCTCGGCACCCAAGCGACCTAAAAAGTTCAAACAAATTTCAGAATGTTCGCCGCGTCACGAGACGTCGTATGGTATAAGGGGCCCTGCGATACGCCCAGTGGTTCAAAAGTTATGCGAAAGTTATTCAGTTTTTTCCAAATATCTCGGCACCCAAGCGACCTAGGAGGTTCAAACAAATGTCAGAATGTTCGCCGCGTCACGAGACGTCGTATGGTATAAGGGGCTTTGCGATACGCCCAGTGGTTCAAAAGTTATGCGAAAGTTATTCAGTTTTTTTCAAATATCTCGGCACCCAAGCGACCTAGGAGGTTCAAACAAATTTCAGAATGTTCGCCGCGTCACGAGACGTCGTATGGTATAAGGGGTCCTGCGATACGCCCAGTGGTTCAAAAGTTATGCGAAAGTTATTCAGTTTTTTTCAAATATCTCGGCACCCAAGCGACCTAGGAGGTTCAAACAAATGTCAGAATGTTCGCCGCGTCACGAGACGTCGTATGGTATAAGGGGCCCTGCGATACGCCCAGTGGTTCAACAGTTATGCGAAAGTTATTCAGTTTTTTCGAAATATCTCGGCACCCAAGCGACCTAGGAGGTTCAAACTAATGTCAGAATGTTCGCCGCGTCACGAGACGTTGTATGGTATAAGGGGCCCTGCGATACGCCCAGTGGTTCAAAAGTTATGCGAAAGTTATTCAGTTTTTTTCAAATATCTCGGCATTCAAGCGACCTAGGAGGTTCAAACAAATGTCGGAATGTTCGCCGCGTCACGAGACGTCGTATGGTATAAGAAGCCCTGCGATACGCCCAGTGGTTCAAAAGTTATGCGAAAGTTATTCATTTTTTTTCAAATATCTCGGCACCCAAGCGACCTAGGAGGTTCAAACAAATGTCAGAATGTTCGCCGCGTCACGAGACGTCGTATGGTATAAGGGGCCCTGCGATACGCCCAGTGGTTCAAAAGTTATGCGAAAGTTATTCAGTTTTTTTCAAATATCTGGGCACCCAAGCGACCTAGGAGGTTCAAACAAATTTCAGAATGTTCGCCGCGTCACGAGACGTCGTATGGTATAAGGGGCCCTGCGATACGCCCAGTGGTTCAAAAGTTATGCGAAAGTTATTCAGTTTTTTCCAAATATCTCGGCACCCAAGCGACCTAGGAGGTTCAAACAAATGTCAGAATGTTCGCCGCGTCACGAGACGTCGTATGGTATAAGGGGCCCTGCGATACGCCCAGTGGTTCAAAAGTTATGCGAAAGTTATTCAGTTTTTTCCAAATATCTCGGCACCCAAGCGACCTAGGAGGTTCAAACAAATGTCAGAATGTTCGCCGCGTCACGAGACGTCGTATGGTATAAGGGGCCCTGCGATACGCCCAGTGGTTCAACAGTTATGCGAAAGTTATTCAGTTTTTTCGAAATATCTCGGCACCCAAGCGACCTAGGAGGTTCAAACTAATGTCAGAATGTTCGCCGCGTCACGAGACGTTGTATGGTATAAGGGGCCCTGCGATACGCCCAGTGGTTCAAAAGTTATGCGAAAGTTATTCAGTTTTTTCCAAATATCTCGGCACCCAAGCGACCTAGGAGGTTCAAACAAATGTCAGAATGTTCGCCGCGTCACGAGACGTCGTATGGTATAAGGGGCCCTGCGATACGCCCAGTGGTTCAAAAGTTATGCGAAACTTATTCAGTTTTTTCCAAATGTCTCGGCACCCAAGCGACCTAGGAGGTTCAAACAAATGTCAGAATGTTCGCCGCGTCACGAGACGTCGTATGGTATAAGGGGCCCTGCGATACGCCCAGTGGTTCAAAAGTTATGCGAAAGTTATTCAGTTTTTTCCAAATATCTCGGCACTCAAGCGACCTAGGAGGTTCAAACAAATGTCAGAATGTTCGCCGCGTCACGAGACGTCGTATGGTATAAGGGCCCTGCGATACGCCCAGTGGTTCAAAAGTTATGCGAAAGTTATTCAGTTTTTTCCAAATATCTCGGCACCCAAGCGACCTAGGGGGTTTCAAACAAATTTCAGAATGTTTGCCGCGTCACGAGACGTCGTATGGTATAAGGGGCCCTGCGATACGCCCAGTGGTTCAAAAGTTATGCGAAAGTTATTCAGTTTTTTTCAAATATCTCGGCACCCAAGCGACCTAGGAGGTTCAAACAATTGTCAGAATGTTCGCCGCGTCACGAGACGTCGTATGGTATAAGGGGCCCTGCGATACACCCAGTGGTTCAAAAGTTATGCGAAAGTTATTCAGTTTTTTCCAAATATCTCGGCACCCAAGCGACCTAGGAGGTTCAAACAAATGTCGGAATGTTCGCCGCGTCACGAGACGTCGTATGGTATAAGAAGCCCTGCGATACGCCCAGTGGTTCAAAAGTTATGCGAAAGTTATTCAGTTTTTTTCAAATATCTCGGCACCCAAGCGACCTAAAAAGTTCAAACAAATTTCAGAATGTTCGCCGCGTCACGAGACGTCGTATGGTATAAGGGGCCCTGCGATACGCCCAGTGGTTCAAAAGTTATGCGAAAGTTATTCAGTTTTTTCGAAATATCTCGGCACCCAAGCGACCTAGGAGGTTCAAACTAATGTCAGAATGTTCGCCGCGTCACGAGACGTTGTATGGTATAAGGGGCCCTGCGATACGCCCAGTGGTTCAAAAGTTATGCGAAAGTTATTCAGTTTTTTCCAAATATCTCGGCACCCAAGCGACCTAGGAGGTTCAAACAAATGTCAGAATGTTCGCCGCGTCACGAGACGTCGTATGGTATAAGGGGCCCTGCGATACGCCCAGTGGTTCAAAAGTTATGCGAAACTTATTCAGTTTTTTCCAAATGTCTCGGCACCCAAGCGACCTAGGAGGTTCAAACAAATGTCAGAATGTTCGCCGCGTCACGAGACGTCGTATGGTATAAGGGGCCCTGCGATACGCCCAGTGGTTCAAAAGTTATGCGAAAGTTATTCAGTTTTTTCCAAATATCTCGGCACTCAAGCGACCTAGGAGGTTCAAACAAATGTCAGAATGTTCGCCGCGTCACGAGACGTCGTATGGTATAAGGGCCCTGCGATACGCCCAGTGGTTCAAAAGTTATGCGAAAGTTATTCAGTTTTTTCCAAATATCTCGGCACCCAAGCGACCTAGGGGGTTTCAAACAAATTTCAGAATGTTTGCCGCGTCACGAGACGTCGTATGGTATAAGGGGCCCTGCGATACGCCCAGTGGTTCAAAAGTTATGCGAAAGTTATTCAGTTTTTTTCAAATATCTCGGCACCCAAGCGACCTAGGAGGTTCAAACAATTGTCAGAATGTTCGCCGCGTCACGAGACGTCGTATGGTATAAGGGGCCCTGCGATACACCCAGTGGTTCAAAAGTTATGCGAAAGTTATTCAGTTTTTTCCAAATATCTCGGCACCCAAGCGACCTAGGAGGTTCAAACAAATGTCGGAATGTTCGCCGCGTCACGAGACGTCGTATGGTATAAGAAGCCCTGCGATACGCCCAGTGGTTCAAAAGTTATGCGAAAGTTATTCAGTTTTTTTCAAATATCTCGGCACCCAAGCGACCTAAAAAGTTCAAACAAATTTCAGAATGTTCGCCGCGTCACGAGACGTCGTATGGTATAAGGGGCCCTGCGATACGCCCAGTGGTTCAAAAGTTATGCGAAAGTTATTCAGTTTTTTCCAAATATCTCGGCACCCAAGCGACCTAGGAGGTTCAAACAAATGTCAGAATGTTCGCCGCGTCACGAGACGTCGTATGGTATAAGGGGCCCTGCGATACGCCCAGTGGTTCAACAGTTATGCGAAAGTTATTCAGTTTTTTCGAAATATCTCGGCACCCAAGCGACCTCGGAGGTTCAAACTAATGTCAGAATGTTCGCCGCGTCACGAGACGTCGTATGGTATAAGGGGCTCTGCGATACGCCCAGTGGTTCAAAAGTTATGCGAAAGTTATTCATTTTTTTTTCAAATATCTCGGCACCCAAGCGACCTAGGAGGTTCAAACAAATGTCAGAATGTTCGCCGCGTCACGAGACGTCGTATGGTATAAGGGGCCCTGCGATACGCCCAGTGGTTCAAAAGTTATGCGAAAGTTATTCAGTTTTTTTCAAATATCTCGGCACCCAAGCGACCTAGGAGGTTCAAACAAATGTCAGAATGTTCGCCGCGTGACGAGACGTCGTATGGTATAAGGGGCCCTGCGATACGCCCAGTGGTTCAAAAGTTATGCGAAAGTTATTCAGTTTTTTTCACATATCTCGGCACCCAAGCGACCTAGGAGGTTCAAACAAATGTCAGATTGTTCGCCGCGTCACGAGACGTCGTATGGTATAAGGGGCTCTGCGATACGCCCAGTGGTTCAAAAGTTATGCGAAAGTTATTCATTTTTTTTCAAATATCTCGGCACCCAAGCGACCTAGGAGGTTCAAACAAATGTCAGAATGTTCGCCGCGTCACGAGCCGTCGTATGGTATAAGGGGCCCTGCGATACGCCCAGTGGTTCAAAAGTTATGCGAAAGTTATTCAGTTTTTTCCAAATATCTCGGCACCCAAGCGACCTAGGAGGTTCAAACAAATGTCAGAATGTTCGCCGCGTCACGAGACGTCGTATGGTATAAGGGGCCCTGCGATACGCCCAGTGGTTCAAAAGTTATGCGAAAGTTATTCAGTTTTTTCCAAATATCTCGGCACTCAAGCGACCTAGGAGGTTCAAACAAATGTCAGAATGTTCGCCGCGTCACGAGACGTCGTATGGTATAAGGGGCCCTGCGATACGCCCAGTGGTTCAAAAGTTATGCGAAAGTTATTCAGTTTTTTTCAAATATCTCGGCACCCAAGCGACCTAAAAAGTTCAAACAAATTTCAGAATGTTCGCCGCGTCACGAGACGTCGTATGGTATAAGGGGCCCTGCGATACGCCCAGTGGTTCAAAAGTTATGCGAAAGTTATTCAGTTTTTTTCAAATATCTCGGCACCCAAGCGACCTAATAGGTTCAAACAAATGTCAGAATGTTCGCCGCGTCACGAGACGTCGTATGGTATAAGGGGCCCTGCGATACGCCCAGTGGTTCAAAAGTTATGCGAAAGTTATTCAGTTTTTTCCAAATATCTCGGCACTCAAGCGACCTAGGAGGTTCAAACAAATGTCAGAATGTTCGCCGCGTCACGAGACGTCGTATGGTATAAGGGGCCCTGCGATACGCCCAGTGGTTCAAAAGTTATGCGAAAGTTATTCAGTTTTTTTCAAATATCTCGGCACCCAAGCGACCTAGGAGGTTCAAACAAATGTCAGAATGTTCGCCGCGTCACGAGACGTCGTATGGTATAAGAAGCCCTGCGATACGCCCAGTGGTTCAAAAGTTATGCGAAAGTTATTCAGATTTTTTCAAATATCTCGGCACCCAAGCGACCTAGGAGGTTCAAACAAATGTCAGAATGTTCGCCGCGTGACGAGACGTCGTATGGTATAAGGGGCCCTGCGATACGCCCAGTGGTTCAAAAGTTATGCGAAAGTTATTCAGTTTTTTTCAAATATCTCGGCACCCAAGCGACCTAGGAGGTTCAAACAAATGTCAGAATGTTCGCCGCGTCACGAGACGTCGTATGGTATAAGGGGCCCTGCGATACGCCCAGTGGTTCAAAAGTTATGCGAAAGTTATTCAGTTTTTTTCAAATATCTCGGCACCCAAGCGACCTAGGAGGTTCAAACAAATGTCAGAATGTTCGCCGCGTCACGAGACGTCGTATGGTATAAGGGGCCCTGCGATACGCCCAGTGGTTCAAAAGTTATGCGAAAGTTATTCAGTTTTTTCCAAATATCTCGGCACCCAAGCGACCTAGGAGGTTCAAACAAATGTCAGAATGTTCGCCGCGTCACGAGACGTCGTATGGTATAAGGGGCCCTGCGATACGCCCAGTGGTTCAACAGTTATGCGAAAGTTATTCAGTTTTTTCGAAATATCTCGGCACCCAAGCGACCTAGGAGGTTCAAACTAATGTCAGAATGTTCGCCGCGTCACGAGACGTTGTATGGTATAAGGGGCCCTGCGATACGCCCAGTGGTTCAAAAGTTATGCGAAAGTTATTCAGTTTTTTCCAAATATCTCGGCACCCAAGCGACCTAGGAGGTTCAAACAAATGTCAGAATGTTCGCCGCGTCACGAGACGTCGTATGGTATAAGGGGCTTTGCGATACGCCCAGTGGTTCAAAAGTTATGCGAAAGTTATTCAGTTTTTTTCAAATATCTCGGCACCCAAGCGACCTAGGAGGTTCAAACAAATTTCAGAATGTTCGCCGCGTCACGAGACGTCGTATGGTATAAGGGGTCCTGCGATACGCCCAGTGGTTCAAAAGTTATGCGAAAGTTATTCAGTTTTTTTCAAATATCTCGGCACCCAAGCGACCTAGGAGGTTCAAACAAATGTCAGAATGTTCGCCGCGTCACGAGACGTCGTATGGTATAAGGGGCCCTGCGATACGCCCAGTGGTTCAAAAGTTATGCGAAAGTTATTCAGTTTTTTTCAAATATCTCGGCACCCAAGCGACCTAGGAGGTTCAAACAAATGTCGGAATGTTCGGCGCGTCACGAGACGTCGTATGGTATAAGAAGCCCTGCGATACGCCCAGTGGTTCAAAAGTTATGCGAAAGTTATTCATTTTTTTTCAAATATCTCGGCACCCAAGCGACCTAGGAGGTTCAAACAAATGTCAGAATGTTCGCCGCGTCACGAGACGTCGTATGGTATAAGGGGCCCTGCGATACGCCCAGTGGTTCAAAAGTTATGCGAAAGTTATTCAGTTTTTTTCAAATATCTGGGCACCCAAGCGACCTAGGAGGTTCAAACAAATTTCAGAATGTTCGCCGCGTCACGAGACGTCGTATGGTATAAGGGGCCCTGCGATACGCCCAGTGGTTCAAAAGTTATGCGAAAGTTATTCAGTTTTTTCCAAATATCTCGGCACCCAAGCGACCTAGGAGGTTCAAACAAATGTCAGAATGTTCGCCGCGTCACGAGACGTCGTATGGTATAAGGGGCCCTGCGATACGCCCAGTGGTTCAAAAGTTATGCGAAAGTTATTCAGTTTTTTCCAAATATCTCGGCACCCAAGCGACCTAGGAGGTTCAAACAAATGTCAGAATGTTCGCCGCGTCACGAGACGTCGTATGGTATAAGGGGCCCTGCGATACGCCCAGTGGTTCAACAGTTATGCGAAAGTTATTCAGTTTTTTCGAAATATCTCGGCACCCAAGCGACCTAGGAGGTTCAAACTAATGTCAGAATGTTCGCCGCGTCACGAGACGTTGTATGGTATAAGGGGCCCTGCGATACGCCCAGTGGTTCAAAAGTTATGCGAAAGTTATTCAGTTTTTTCCAAATATCTCGGCACCCAAGCGACCTAGGAGGTTCAAACAAATGTCAGAATGTTCGCCGCGTCACGAGACGTCGTATGGTATAAGGGGCCCTGCGATACGCCCAGTGGTTCAAAAGTTATGCGAAACTTATTCAGTTTTTTCCAAATGTCTCGGCACCCAAGCGACCTAGGAGGTTCAAACAAATGTCAGAATGTTCGCCGCGTCACGAGACGTCGTATGGTATAAGGGGCCCTGCGATACGCCCAGTGGTTCAAAAGTTATGCGAAAGTTATTCAGTTTTTTCCAAATATCTCGGCACTCAAGCGACCTAGGAGGTTCAAACAAATGTCAGAATGTTCGCCGCGTCACGAGACGTCGTATGGTATAAGGGCCCTGCGATACGCCCAGTGGTTCAAAAGTTATGCGAAAGTTATTCAGTTTTTTCCAAATATCTCGGCACCCAAGCGACCTAGGGGGTTTCAAACAAATTTCAGAATGTTTGCCGCGTCACGAGACGTCGTATGGTATAAGGGGCCCTGCGATACGCCCAGTGGTTCAAAAGTTATGCGAAAGTTATTCAGTTTTTTTCAAATATCTCGGCACCCAAGCGACCTAGGAGGTTCAAACAATTGTCAGAATGTTCGCCGCGTCACGAGACGTCGTATGGTATAAGGGGCCCTGCGATACACCCAGTGGTTCAAAAGTTATGCGAAAGTTATTTAGTTTTTTCCAAATATCTCGGCACCCAAGCGACCTAGGAGGTTCAAACAAATGTCGGAATGTTCGCCGCGTCACGAGACGTCGTATGGTATAAGAAGCCCTGCGATACGCCCAGTGGTTCAAAAGTTATGCGAAAGTTATTCAGTTTTTTTCAAATATCTCGGCACCCAAGCGACCTAAAAAGTTCAAACAAATTTCAGAATGTTCGCCGCGTCACGAGACGTCGTATGGTATAAGGGGCCCTGCGATACGCCCAGTGGTTCAAAAGTTATGCGAAAGTTATTCAGTTTTTTCCAAATATCTCGGCACCCAAGCGACCTAGGAGGTTCAAACAAATGTCAGAATGTTCGCCGCGTCACGAGACGTCGTATGGTATAAGGGGCCCTGCGATACGCCCAGTGGTTCAACAGTTATGCGAAAGTTATTCAGTTTTTTCGAAATATCTCGGCACCCAAGCGACCTCGGAGGTTCAAACTAATGTCAGAATGTTCGCCGCGTCACGAGACGTTGTATGGTATAAGGGGCCCTGCGATACGCCCAGTGGTTCAAAAGTTATGCGAAAGTTATTCAGTTTTTTCCAAATATCTCGGCACCCAAGCGACCTAGGCGGTTCAAACTAATGTCAGAATGTTCGCCGCGTCACGAGACGTCGTATGGTATAAGGGGCTCTGCGATACGCCCAGTGGTTCAAAAGTTATGCGAAAGTTATTCATTTTTTTTTCAAATATCTCGGCACCCAAGCGACCTAGGAGGTTCAAACAAATGTCAGAATGTTCGCCGCGTCACGAGACGTCGTATGGTATAAGGGGCCCTGCGATACGCCCAGTGGTTCAAAAGTTATGCGAAAGTTATTCAGTTTTTTTCAAATATCTCGGCACCCAAGCGACCTAGGAGGTTCAAACAAATGTCAGAATGTTCGCCGCGTGACGAGACGTCGTATGGTATAAGGGGCCCTGCGATACGCCCAGTGGTTCAAAAGTTATGCGAAAGTTATTCAGTTTTTTCCAAATATCTCGGCAACCAAGCGACCTAGGAGGTTCGAACAAATGTCAGAATGTTCGCCGCGTCACGAGACGTCGTATGGTATAAGGGGCCCTGCGATACGCCCAGTGGTTCAAAAGTTATGCGAAAGTTATTCAGTTTTTTTCAAATATCTCGGCACCCAAGCGACCTAGGAGGTTCAAACAAATGTCAGAATGTTCGCCGCGTCACGAGACGTCGTATGGTATAAGGGGCCCTGCGATACGCCCAGTGGTTCAAAAGTTATGCGAAAGTTATTCAGTTTTTTCCAAATATCTCGGCACTCAAGCGACCTAGGAGGTTCAAACAAATGTCAGAATGTTCGCCGCGTCACGAGACGTCTTATGGTATAAGGGGCCCTGCGATACGCCCAGTGGTTCAAAAGTTATGCGAAAGTTATTCAGTTTTTTTCAAATATCTCGGCACCCAAGCGACCTAAAAAGTTCAAACAAATTTCAGAATGTTCGCCGCGTCACGAGACGTCGTATGGTATAAGGGGCCCTGCGATACGCCCAGTGGTTCAAAAGTTATGCGAAAGTTATTCAGTTTTTTTCAAATATCTCGGCACCCAAGCGACCTAATAGGTTCAAACAAATGTCAGAATGTTCGCCGCGTCACGAGACGTCGTATGGTATAAGGGGCCCTGCGATACGCCCAGTGGTTCAAAAGTTATGCGAAAGTTATTCAGTTTTTTCCAAATATCTCGGCACTCAAGCGACCTAGGAGGTTCAAACAAATGTCAGAATGTTCGCCGCGTCACGAGACGTCGTATGGTATAAGGGGCCCTGCGATACGCCCAGTGGTTCAAAAGTTATGCGAAAGTTATTCAGTTTTTTTCAAATATCTCGGCACCCAAGCGACCTAGGAGGTTCAAACAAATGTCAGAATGTTCGCCGCGTCACGAGACGTCGTATGGTATAAGAAGCCCTGCGATACGCCCAGTGGTTCAAAAGTTATGCGAAAGTTATTCAGATTTTTTCAAATATCTCGGCACCCAAGCGACCTAGGAGGTTCAAACAAATGTCAGAATGTTCGCCGCGTGACGAGACGTCGTATGGTATAAGGGGCCCTGCGATACGCCCAGTGGTTCAAAAGTTATGCGAAAGTTATTCAGTTTTTTTCAAATATCTCGGCACCCAAGCGACCTAGGAGGTTCAAACAAATGTCAGAATGTTCGCCGCGTCACGAGACGTCGTATGGTATAAGGGGCCCTGCGATACGCCCAGTGGTTCAAAAGTTATGCGAAAGTTATTCAGTTTTTTCCAAATATCTCGGCACCCAAGCGACCTAGGAGGTTCAAACAAATGTCAGAATGTTCGCCGCGTCACGAGACGTCGTATGGTATAAGGGGCCCTGCGATACGCCCAGTGGTTCAACAGTTATGCGAAAGTTATTCAGTTTTTTCGAAATATCTCGGCACCCAAGCGACCTAGGAGGTTCAAACTAATGTCAGAATGTTCGCCGCGTCACGAGACGTTGTATGGTATAAGGGGCCCTGCGATACGCCCAGTGGTTCAAAAGTTATGCGAAAGTTATTCATTTTTTTTTCAAATATCTCGGCACCCAAGCGACCTAGGAGGTTCAAACTAATGTCAGAATGTTCGCCGCGTCACGAGACGTCGTATGGTATAAGGGGCTCTGCGATACGCCCAGTGGTTCAAAAGTTATGCGAAAGTTATTCAGTTTTTTTCAAATATCTCGGCACCCAAGCGACCTAGGAGGTTCAAACAAATGTCAGAATGTTCGCCGCGTCACGAGACGTCGTATTGTATAAGGGGCCCTGCGATACGCCCAGTGGTTCAAAAGTTATGCGAAAGTTATTCAGTTTTTTCCAAATATCTCGGCACCCAAGCGACCTAGGAGGTTCAAACAAATGTCAGAATGTTCGCCGCGTCACGAGACGTCGTATGGTATAAGGGGCCCTGCGATACGCCCAGTGGTTCAACAGTTATGCGAAAGTTATTCAGTTTTTTCGAAATATCTCGGCACCCAAGCGACCTAGGAGGTTCAAACTAATGTCAGAATGTTCGCTGCGTCACGAGACGTTGTATGGTATAAGGGGCCCTGCGATACGCCCAGTGGTTCAAAAGTTATGCGAAAGTTATTCAGTTTTTTCCAAATATCTCGGCACCCAAGCGACCTAGGAGGTTCAAACTAATGTCAGAATGTTCGCCGCGTCACGAGACGTCGTATGGTATAAGGGGCTCTGCGATACGCCCAGTGGTTCAAAAGTTATGCGAAAGTTATTCATTTTTTTTCAAATATCTCGGCACCCAAGCGACCTAGGAGGTTCAAACAAATGTCAGAATGTTCGCCGCGTCACGAGACGTCGTATGGTATAAGGGGCCCTGCGATACGCCCAGTGGTTCAAAAGTTATGCGAAAGTTATTCAGTTTTTTTCAAATATCTCGGCACCCAAGCGACCTAGGAGGTTCAAACAAATGTCAGATTGTTCGCCGCGTCACGAGACGTCGTATGGTATAAGGGGCTCTGCGATACGCCCAGTGGTTCAAAAGTTATGCGAAAGTTATTCAGTTTTTTCCAAATATCTCGGCACCCAAGCGACCTAGGAGGTTCAAACAAATTTCAGAATGTTCGCCGCGTCACGAGACGTCGTATGGTATAAGGGGCCCTGCGATACGCCCAGTGGTTCAAAAGTTATGCGAAAGTTATTCAGTTTTTTCCAAATATCTCGGCACTCAAGCGACCTAGGAGGTTCAAACAAATGTCAGAATGTTCGCCGCGTCACGAGACGTCGTATGGTATAAGGGGCCCTGCGATACGCCCAGTGGTTCAAAAGTTATGCGAAAGTTATTCAGTTTTTTCAAAATATCTCGGCACCCAAGCGACCTAGGAGGTTCAAACAAATGTCAGAATGTTCGCCGCGTCACGAGACGTCGTATGGTATAAGGGGCCCTGCGATACGCCCAGTGGTTCAAAAGTTATGCGAAAGTTATTCAGTTTTTTTCAAATATCTCGGCACCCAAGCGACCTAATAGGTTCAAACAAATGTCAGAATGTTCGCCGCGTCACGAGACGTCGTATGGTATAAGGGGCCCTGCGATACGCCCAGTGGTTCAAAAGTTATGCGAAAGTTATTCAGTTTTTTCCAAATATCTCGGCACCCAAACGACCTAGGAGGTTCAAACAAATGTCAGAATGTTCGCCGCGTGACGAGACGTCGTATGGTATAAGGGGCCCTGCGATACGCCCAGTGGTTCAAAAGTTATGCGAAAGTTATTCAGTTTTTTTCAAATATCTCGGCACCCAAGCGACCTAGGAGGTTCAAACAAATGTCAGAATGTTCGCCGCGTCACGAGACGTCGTATGGTATAAGGGGCCCTGCGATACGCCCAGTGGTTCAAAAGTTATGCGAAAGTTATTCAGTTTTTTTCAAATATCTCGGCACCCAAGCGACCTAGGAGGTTCAAACAAATGTCAGAATGTTCGCCGCGTCACGAGACGTCGTATGGTATAAGGGGCCCTACGATACGCCCAGTGGTTCAAAAGTTATGCGAAAGTTATTCAGTTTTTTCCAAATATCTCGGCACCCAAGCGACCTAGGAGGTTCAAACAAATGTCAGAATGTTCGCCGCGTCACGAGACGTCGTATGGTATAAGGGGCCCTGCGATACGCCCAGTGGTTCAAAAGTTATGCGAAAGTTATTCAGTTTTTTCCAAATATCTCGGCACCCAAGCGACCTAGGAGGTTCAAACAAATGTCAGAATGTTCGCCGCGTCACGAGACGTCGTATGGTATAAGGGGCCCTGCGATACGCCCAGTGGTTCAAAAGTTATGCGAAAGTTATTCAGTTTTTTTCAAATATCTCGGCACCCAAGCGACCTAGGAGGTTCAAACAAATGTCAGAATGTTCGCCGCGTCACGAGACGTCGTATGCTATTAGGGGCCCTGCGATACGCCCAGTGGTTCAAAAGTTATGCGAAAGTTATTCAGTTTTTTTCAAATATCTCGGCACCCAAGCGACCTAGGAGGTTCAAACAAATTTCAGAATGTTCGCCGCGTCACGAGACGTCGTATGGTATAAGGGGCCCTGCGATACGCCCAGTGGTTCAAAAGTTATGCGAAAGTTATTCAGTTTTTTCCAAATATCTCGGCACCCAAGCGACCTAGGAGGTTCAAACAAATGTCAGAATGTTCGCCGCGTCACGAGACGTCGTATGGTATAAAAGGCCCTGCGATACGCCCAGTGGTTCAAAAGTTATGCGAAAGTTATTCAGTTTTTTCCAAATATCTCGGCACCCAAGCGACCTAGGAGGTTCAAACAAATTTCAGAATGTTCGCCGCGTCACGAGACGTCGTATGGTATAAGGGGCTCTGCGATACGCCCAGTGGTTCAAAAGTTATGCGAAAGTTATTCAGTTTTTTTCAAATATCTCGGCACCCAAGCGACCTAGGAGGTTCAAACAAATGTCAGAATGTTCGCCGCGTCACGAGACGTCGTATGGTATAAGGGGCCCTGCGATACGCCCAGTGGTTCAAAAGTTATGCGAAAGTTATTCAGTTTTTTCCAAATATCTCGGCACCCAAGCGACCTAGGAGTTTCAAACAAATGTCAGAATGTTCGCCGCGTCACGAGACGTCGTATGGTATAAGGGGCCCTGCGATACGCCCAGTGGTTCAAAAGTTATGCGAAAGTTATTCAGTTTTTTCGAAATATCTCGGCACCCAAGCGACCTAGGAGGTTCAAACAGATGTCAGAATGTTCGCCGCGTCACGAACGTCGTATGGTATAAGGGGCCCTGCGATACGCCCAGTGGTTCAAAAGTTATGCGAAAGTTATTCAGTTTTTTTCAAATATCTCGGCACCCAAGCGACCTAGGAGGTTCAAACAAATGTCAGAATGTTCGCCGCGTCACGAGACGTTGTATGGTATAAGGGGCCCTGCGATACGCCCAGTGGTTCAAAAGTTATGCGAAAGTTATTCAGTTTTTTCCAAATATCTCGGCACCCAAGCGACCTAGGAGGTTCAAACAAATGTCAGAATGTTCGCCGCGTCACGAGACGTCGTATGGTATAAGGGGCCCTGCGATACGCCCAGTGGTTCAACAGTTATGCGAAAGTTATTCAGTTTTTTCGAAATATCTCGGCACCCAAGCGACCTAGGAGGTTCAAACTAATGTCAGAATGTTCGCCGCGTCACGAGACGTCGTATGGTATAAGGGGCCCTGCGATACGCCCAGTGGTTCAAAAGTTATGCGAAAGTTATTCAGTTTTTTTCAAATATCTCGGCACCCAAGCGACCTAAAAAGTTCAAACAAATTTCAGAATGTTCGCCGCGTCACGAGACGTCGTATGGTATAAGGGGCCCTGCGATACGCCCAGTGGTTCAAAAGTTATGCGAAAGTTATTCAGTTTTTTCCAAATATCTCGGCACCCAAGCGACCTAGGAGGTTCAAACAAATGTCAGAATGTTCGCCGCGTCACGAGACGTCGTATGGTATAAGGGGCCCTGCGATACGCCCAGTGGTTCAACAGTTATGCGAAAGTTATTCAGTTTTTTCGAAATATCTCGGCACCCAAGCGACCTAGGAGGTTCAAACAAATGTCAGAATGTTCGCCGCGTCACGAGACGTCGTATGGTATAAGGGGCCCTGCGATACGCCCAGTGGTTCAAAAGTTATGCGAAAGTTATTCAGTTTTTTTCAAATATCTCGGCACCCAAGCGACCTAGGAGGTTCAAACAAATGTCAGAATGTTCGCCGCGTGACGAGACGTCGTATGGTATAAGGGGCCCTGCGATACGCCCAGTGGTTCAAAAGTTATGCGAAAGTTATTCAGTTTTTTCCAAATATCTCGGCACCCAAGCGACCTAGGAGTTCAAACAAATGTCAGAATGTTCGCCGCGTCACGAGACGTCGTATGGTATAAGGGGCCCTGCGATACGCCCAGTGGTTCAAAAGTTATGCGAAAGTTATTCAGTTTTTTTCAAATATCTCGGCACCCAAGCGACCTAGGAGGTTCAAACAAATGTCAGAATGTTCGCCGCGTCACGAGACGTCGTATGGTATAAGGGGCCCTGCGATACGCCCAGTGGTTCAAAAGTTATGCGAAAGTTATTCAGTTTTTTTCAAATATCTCGGCACCCAAGCGACCTAGGAGGTTCAAACAAATGTCAGAATGTTCGCCGCGTCACGAGACGTCGTATGGTATAAGGGGCCCTACGATACGCCCAGTGGTTCAAAAGTTATGCGAAAGTTATTCAGTTTTTTTCAAATATCTCGGCACCCAAGCGACCTAGGAGGTTCAAACAAATATCAAAATGTTCGCCGCGTCACGAGACGTCGTATGGTATAAGGGGCCCTGCGATACGCCCAGTGGTTCAAAAGTTATGCGAAAGTTATTCAGTTTTTTCCAAATATCTCGGCACCCAAGCGACCTAGGAGGTTCAAACAAATGTCAGAATGTTCGCCGCGTCACGAGACGTCGTATGGTATAAGGGGCCCTGCGATACGCCCAGTGGTTCAAAAGTTATGCGAAAGTTATTCAGTTTTTTCCAAATATCTCGGCACCCAAGCGACCTAGGAGGTTCAAACAAATGTCAGAATGTTCGCCGCGTCACGAGACGTCGTATGGTATAAGGGGCCCTGCGATACGCCCAGTGGTTCAACAGTTATGCGAAAGTTATTCAGTTTTTTCCAAATATCTCGGCACCCAAGCGACCTAGGAGGTTCAAACTAATGTCAGAATGTTCGCCGCGTCACGAGACGTTGTATGGTATAAGGGGCCCTGCGATACGCCCAGTGGTTCAAAAGTTATGCGAAAGTTATTCAGTTTTTTCCAAATATCTCGGCACCCAAGCGACCTAGGAGGTTCAAACAAATGTCAGAATGTTCGCCGCGTCACGAGACGTCGTATGGTATAAGGGGCTCTGCGATACGCCCAGTGGTTCAAAAGTTATGCGAAAGTTATTCATTTTTTTTCAAATATCTCGGCACCCAAGCGACCTAGGAGGTTCAAACAAATGTCAGAATGTTCGCCGCGTCACGAGACGTCGTATGGTATAAGGGGCCCTGCGATACGCCCAGTGGTTCAACAGTTATGCGAAAGTTATTCAGTTTTTTCGAAATATCTCGGCACCCAAGCGACCTAGGAGGTTCAAACTAATGTCAGAATGTTCGCCGCGTCACGAGACGTTGTATGGTATAAGGGGCCCTGCGATACGCCCAGTGGTTCAAAAGTTATGCGAAAGTTATTCAGTTTTTTCCAAATATCTCGGCACCCAAGCGACCTAGGAGGTTCAAACAAATGTCAGAATGTTCGCCGCGTCACGAGACGTCGTATGGTATAAGGGGCCCTGCGATACGCCCAGTGGTTCAAAAGTTATGCGAAAGTTATTCATTTTTTTTCAAATATCTCGGCACCCAAGCGACCTAGGAGGTTCAAACAAATGTCAGAATGTTCGCCGCGTCACGAGACGTCGTATGGTATAAGGGGCCCTGCGATACGCCCAGTGGTTCAACAGTTATGCGAAAGTTATTCAGTTTTTTCGAAATATCTCGGCACCCAAGCGACCTAGGAGGTTCAAACTAATGTCAGAATGTTCGCCGCGTCACGAGACGTTGTATGGTATAAGGGGCCCTGCGATACGCCCAGTGGTTCAAAAGTTATGCGAAAGTTATTCAGTTTTTTCCAAATATCTCGGCACCCAAGCGACCTAGGAGGTTCAAACAAATGTCAGAATGTTCGCCGCGTCACGAGACGTCGTATGGTATAAGGGGCCCTGCGATACGCCCAGTGGTTCAAAAGTTATGCGAAAGTTATTCAGTTTTTTCCAAATATCTCGGCACCCAAGCGACCTAGGAGGTTCAAACAAATGTCAGAATGTTCGCCGCGTCACGAGACGTCGTATGGTATAAGGGGCCCTGCGATACGCCCAGTGGTTCAACAGTTATGCGAAAGTTATTCAGTTTTTTCGAAATATCTCGGCACCCAAGCGACCTAGGAGGTTCAAACTAATGTCAGAATGTTCGCCGCGTCACGAGACGTTGTATGGTATAAGGGGCCCTGCGATACGCCCAGTGGTTCAAAAGTTATGCGAAAGTTATTCAGTTTTTTCCAAATATCTCGGCACCCAAGCGACCTAGGAGGTTCAAACAAATGTCAGAATGTTCGCCGCGTCACGAGACGTCGTATGGTATAAGGGGCCCTGCGATACGCCCAGTGGTTCAACAGTTATGCGAAAGTTATTCAGTTTTTTCCAAATATCTCGGCACCCAAGCGACCTAGGAGGTTCAAACTAATGTCAGAATGTTCGCCGCGTCACGAGACGTTGTATGGTATAAGGGGCCCTGCGATACGCCCAGTGGTTCAAAAGTTATGCGAAAGTTATTCAGTTTTTTCCAAATATCTCGGCACCCAAGCGACCTAGGAGGTTCAAACAAATGTCAGAATGTTCGCCGCGTCACGAGACGTCGTATGGTATAAGGGGCTCTGCGATACGCCCAGTGGTTCAAAAGTTATGCGAAAGTTATTCATTTTTTTTCAAATATCTCGGCACCCAAGCGACCTAGGAGGTTCAAACAAATGTCAGAATGTTCGCCGCGTCACGAGACGTCGTATGGTATAAGGGGCCCTGCGATACGCCCAGTGGTTCAACAGTTATGCGAAAGTTATTCAGTTTTTTCGAAATATCTCGGCACCCAAGCGACCTAGGAGGTTCAAACTAATGTCAGAATGTTCGCCGCGTCACGAGACGTTGTATGGTATAAGGGGCCCTGCGATACGCCCAGTGGTTCAAAAGTTATGCGAAAGTTATTCAGTTTTTTCCAAATATCTCGGCACCCAAGCGACCTAGGAGGTTCAAACAAATGTCAGAATGTTCGCCGCGTCACGAGACGTCGTATGGTATAAGGGGCCCTGCGATACGCCCAGTGGTTCAAAAGTTATGCGAAAGTTATTCAGTTTTTTCCAAATATCTCGGCACCCAAGCGACCTAGGAGGTTCAAACAAATGTCAGAATGTTCGCCGCGTCACGAGACGTCGTATGGTATAAGGGGCCCTGCGATACGCCCAGTGGTTCAACAGTTATGCGAAAGTTATTCAGTTTTTTCCAAATATCTCGGCACCCAAGCGACCTAGGAGGTTCAAACTAATGTCAGAATGTTCGCCGCGTCACGAGACGTCGTATGGTATAAGGGGCCCTGCGATACGCCCAGTGGTTCAACAGTTATGCGAAAGTTATTCAGTTTTTTCGAAATATCTCGGCACCCAAGCGACCTAGGAGGTTCAAACTAATGTCAGAATGTTCGCCGCGTCACGAGACGTTGTATGGTATAAGGGGCCCTGCGATACGCCCAGTGGTTCAAAAGTTATGCGAAAGTTATTCAGTTTTTTCCAAATATCTCGGCACCCAAGCGACCTAGGAGGTTCAAACAAATGTCAGAATGTTCGCCGCGTCACGAGACGTCGTATGGTATAAGGGGCCCTGCGATACGCTCAGTGGTTCAAAAGTTATGCGAAAGTTATTCAGTTTTTTTCAAATATCTCGGCACCCAAGCGACCTAGGAGTTTCAAACAAATGTCAGAATGTTCGCCGCGTCACGAAACGTCGTATGGTATAAGGGGCCCTGCGATACGCCCAGTGGTTCAACAGTTATGCGAAAGTTATTCAGTTTTTTCGAAATATCTCGGCACCCAAGCGACCTAGGAGGTTCAAACTAATGTCAGAATGTTCGCCGCGTCACGAGACGTTGTATGGTATAAGGGGCCCTGCGATACGCCCAGTGGTTCAAAAGTTATGCGAAAGTTATTCAGTTTTTTCCAAATATCTCGGCACCCAAGCGACCTAGGAGGTTCAAACAAATGTCAGAATGTTCGCCGCGTCACGAGACGTCGTATGGTATAAGGGGCTCTGCGATACGCCCAGTGGTTCAAAAGTTATGCGAAAGTTATTCATTTTTTTTCAAATATCTCGGCACCCAAGCGACCTAGGAGGTTCAAACAAATGTCAGAATGTTCGCCGCGTCACGAGACGTCGTATGGTATAAGGGGCCCTGCGATACGCCCAGTGGTTCAAAAGTTATGCGAAAGTTATTCAGTTTTTTTCAAATATCTCGGCACCCAAGCGACCTAGGAGGTTCAAACTAATGTCAGAATGTTCGCCGCGTCACGAGACGTTGTATGGTATAAGGGGCCCTGCGATACGCCCAGTGGTTCAAAAGTTATGCGAAAGTTATTCAGTTTTTTCCAAATATCTCGGCACCCAAGCGACCTAGGAGGTTCAAACAAATGTCAGAATGTTCGCCGCGTCACGAGACGTCGTATGGTATAAGGGGCCCTGCGATACGCCCAGTGGTTCAAAAGTTATGCGAAAGTTATTCAGTTTTTTCCAAATATCTCGGCACCCAAGCGACCTAGGAGGTTCAAACAAATGTCAGAATGTTCGCCGCGTCACGAGACGTCGTATGGTATAAGGGGCCCTGCGATACGCCCAGTGGTTCAACAGTTATGCGAAAGTTATTCAGTTTTTTCCAAATATCTCGGCACCCAAGCGACCTAGGAGGTTCAAACTAATGTCAGAATGTTCGCCGCGTCACGAGACGTTGTATGGTATAAGGGGCCCTGCGATACGCCCAGTGGTTCAAAAGTTATGCGAAAGTTATTCAGTTTTTTCCAAATATCTCGGCACCCAAGCGACCTAGGAGGTTCAAACAAATGTCAGAATGTTCGCCGCGTCACGAGACGTCGTATGGTATAAGGGGCCCTGCGATACGCCCAGTGGTTCAACAGTTATGCGAAAGTTATTCAGTTTTTTCGAAATATCTCGGCACCCAAGCGACCTAGGAGGTTCAAACTAATGTCAGAATGTTCGCCGCGTCACGAGACGTTGTATGGTATAAGGGGCCCTGCGATACGCCCAGTGGTTCAAAAGTTATGCGAAAGTTATTCAGTTTTTTCCAAATATCTCGGCACCCAAGCGACCTAGGAGGTTCAAACAAATGTCAGAATGTTCGCCGCGTCACGAGACGTCGTATGGTATAAGGGGCCCTGCGATACGCTCAGTGGTTCAAAAGTTATGCGAAAGTTATTCAGTTTTTTTCAAATATCTCGGCACCCAAGCGACCTAGGAGTTTCAAACAAATGTCAGAATGTTCGCCGCGTCACGAAACGTCGTATGGTATAAGGGGCCCTGCGATACGCCCAGTGGTTCAACAGTTATGCGAAAGTTATTCAGTTTTTTCGAAATATCTCGGCACCCAAGCGACCTAGGAGGTTCAAACTAATGTCAGAATGTTCGCCGCGTCACGAGACGTTGTATGGTATAAGGGGCCCTGCGATACGCCCAGTGGTTCAAAAGTTATGCGAAAGTTATTCAGTTTTTTCCAAATATCTCGGCACCCAAGCGACCTAGGAGGTTCAAACAAATGTCAGAATGTTCGCCGCGTCACGAGACGTCGTATGGTATAAGGGGCTCTGCGATACGCCCAGTGGTTCAAAAGTTATGCGAAAGTTATTCATTTTTTTTCAAATATCTCGGCACCCAAGCGACCTAGGAGGTTCAAACAAATGTCAGAATGTTCGCCGCGTCACGAGACGTCGTATGGTATAAGGGGCCCTGCGATACGCCCAGTGGTTCAAAAGTTATGCGAAAGTTATTCAGTTTTTTTCAAATATCTCGGCACCCAAGCGACCTAGGAGGTTCAAACTAATGTCAGAATGTTCGCCGCGTCACGAGACGTTGTATGGTATAAGGGGCCCTGCGATACGCCCAGTGGTTCAAAAGTTATGCGAAAGTTATTCAGTTTTTTCCAAATATCTCGGCACCCAAGCGACCTAGGAGGTTCAAACAAATGTCAGAATGTTCGCCGCGTCACGAGACGTCGTATGGTATAAGGGGCCCTGCGATACGCCCAGTGGTTCAAAAGTTATGCGAAAGTTATTCAGTTTTTTCCAAATATCTCGGCACCCAAGCGACCTAGGAGGTTCAAACAAATGTCAGAATGTTCGCCGCGTCACGAGACGTCGTATGGTATAAGGGGCCCTGCGATACGCCCAGTGGTTCAACAGTTATGCGAAAGTTATTCAGTTTTTTCCAAATATCTCGGCACCCAAGCGACCTAGGAGGTTCAAACTAATGTCAGAATGTTCGCCGCGTCACGAGACGTTGTATGGTATAAGGGGCCCTGCGATACGCCCAGTGGTTCAAAAGTTATGCGAAAGTTATTCAGTTTTTTCCAAATATCTCGGCACCCAAGCGACCTAGGAGGTTCAAACAAATGTCAGAATGTTCGCCGCGTCACGAGACGTCGTATGGTATAAGGGGCCCTGCGATACGCCCAGTGGTTCAACAGTTATGCGAAAGTTATTCAGTTTTTTCGAAATATCTCGGCACCCAAGCGACCTAGGAGGTTCAAACTAATGTCAGAATGTTCGCCGCGTCACGAGACGTCGTATGGTATAAGGAGCTCTGCGATACGCCCAGTGGTTCAAAAGTTATGCGAAAGTTATTCATTTTTTTTCAAATATCTCGGCACCCAAGCGACCTAGGAGGTTCAAACAAATGTCAGAATGTTCGCCGCGTCACGAGACGTCGTATGGTATAAGGGGCCCTGCGATACGCCCAGTGGTTCAAAAGTTATGCGAAAGTTATTCAGTTTTTTTCAAATATCTCGGCACCCAAGCGACCTAGGAGGTTCAAACAAATGTCAGAATGTACGCCGCGTGACGAGACGTCGTATGGTATAAGGGGCCCTGCGATACGCTTAGTGGTTCAAAAGTTATGCGAAAGTTATTCAGTTTTTTTCAAATATCTCGGCACCCAAGCGACCTAGGAGTTTCAAACAAATGTCAGAATGTTCGCCGCGTCACGAAACGTCGTATGGTATAAGGGGCCCTGCGATACGCCCAGTGGTTCAAAAGTTATGCGAAAGTTATTCAGTTTTTTTCAAATATCTCGGCACCCAAGCGACCTAGGAGGTTCAAACAAATGTCAGAATGTTCGCCGCGTCACGAGACGTCGTATGGTATGAGGGGCCCTGCGATACGCCCAGTGGTTCAAAAGTTATGCGAAAGTTATTCAGTTTTTTTCAAATATCTCGGCACCCAAGCGACCTAGGAGGTTCAAACAAATGTCAGAATGTTCGCCGCGTCACGAGACGTCGTATGGTATAAGGGGCCCTACGATACGCCCAGTGGTTCAAAAGTTATGCGAAAGTTATTCAGTTTTTTTCAAATATCTCGGCACCCAAGCGACCTAGGAGGTTCAAACAAATATCAAAATGTTCGCCGCGTCACGAGACGTCGTATGGTATAAGGGGCCCTGCGATACGCCCAGTGGTTCAAAAGTTATGCGAAAGTTATTCAGTTTTTTCCAAATATCTCGGCACCCAAGCGATCTAGGAGGTTCAAACAAATGTCAGAATGTTCGCCGCGTCACGAGACGTCGTATGGTATAAGGGGCCCTGCGATACGCCCAGTGGTTCAAAAGTTATGCGAAAGTTATTCAGTTTTTTCCAAATATCTCGGCACCCAAGCGACCGAGGAGGTTCAAACAAATGTCAGAATGTTCGCCGCGTCACGAGACGTCGTATGGTATAAGGGGCCCTGCGATACGCCCAGTGGTTCAAAAGTTATGCGAAAGTTATTCAGTTTTTTCCAAATATCTCGGCACCCAAGCGACCTAGGAGGTTCAAACAAATGTCAGAATGTTCGCCGCGTCACGAGACGTCGTATGGTATAAGGGGCCCTACGATACACCCAGTGGTTCAAAAGTTATGCGAAAGTTTTTCAGTTTTTTCCAAATATCTCGGCACCCAAGCGAGCTAGGAGGTTCAAACAAATGTCAGAATGTTCGCCGCGTCACGAGACGTCGTATGGTATAAGGGGCCCTGCGATACGCCCAGTGGTTCAAAAGTTATGCGAAAGTTATTCAGTTTTTTTGAAATATCTCGGCACCCAAGCGACCTAGGAGGTTCAAACAAATGTCAGAATGTTCGCCGCGTCACGAGACGTCGTATGGTATAAGGGGCCCTGCGATACGCCCAGTGGTTCAAAAGTTATGGAAAGTTATTCAGTTTTTTTCAAATATCTCGGCACCCAAGCGACCTAAAAAGTTCAAACAAATTTCAGAATGTTCGCCGCGTCACGAGACGTCGTATGGTATAAGGGGCCCTGCGATACGCCCAGTGGTTCAAAAGTTATGCGAAAGTTATTCAGTTTTTTCCAAATATCTCGGCACCCAAGCGACCTAGGAGGTGCAAACAAATGTCAGAATGTTCGCCGCGTCACGAGACGTCGTATGGTATAAGGGGCCCTGCGATACGCCCAGTGGTTCAAAAGTTATGCGAAAGTTATTCAGTTTTTTTCAAATATCTCGGCACCCAAGCGACCTAGGAGGTTCAAACAAATGTCAGAATGTTCGCCGCGTCACGAGACGTCGTATGGTATAAGGGGCCCTGCGATACGCCCAGTGGTTCAAAAGTTATGCGAAAGTTATTCAGTTTTTTTCAAATATCTCGGCACCCAAGCGACCTAAAAAGTTCAAACAAATTTCAGAATGTTCGCCGCGTCACGAGACGTCGTATGGTATAAGGGGCCCTGCGATACGCCCAGTGGTTCAAAAGTTATGCGAAAGTTATTCAGTTTTTTCCAAATATCTCGGCACCCAAGCGACCTAGGAGGTGCAAACAAATGTCAGAATGTTCGCCGCGTCACGAGACGTCGTATGGTATAAGGGGCTTTGCGATACGCCCAGTGGTTCAAAAGTTATGCGAAAGTTATTCAGTTTTTTTCAAATATCTCGGCACCCAAGCGACCTAGGAGGTTCAAACAAATTTCAGAATGTTCGCCGCGTCACGAGACGTCGTATGGTATAAGGGGCCCTGCGATACGCCCAGTGGTTCAAAAGTTATGCGAAAGTTATTCAGTTTTTTTCAAATATCTCGGCACCCAAGCGACCTAGGAGGTTCAAACAAATGTCAGAATGTTCGCCGCGTCACGAGACGTCGTATGGTATAAGGGGCCCTGCGATACGCCCAGTGGTTCAAAAGTTATGCGAAAGTTATTCAGTTTTTTTCAAATATCTCGGCACCCAAGCGACCTAAAAAGTTCAAACAAATTTCAGAATGTTCGCCGCGTCACGAGACGTCGTATGGTATAAGGGGCCCTGCGATACGCCCAGTGGTTCAAAAGTTATGCGAAAGTTATTCAGTTTTTTCCAAGTATCTCGGCACCCAAGCGACCTAGGAGGTTCAAACAAATGTCAGAATGTTCGCCGCGTCACGAGACGTCGTATGGTATAAGGGGCCCTACGATACACCCAGTGGTTCAAAAGTTATGCGAAAGTTTTTCAGTTTTTTCCAAATATCTCGGCACCCAAGCGACCTAGGAGGTTCAAACAAATGTCAGAATGTTCGCCGCGTCACGAGACGTCGTATGGTATAAGGGGCCCTGCGATACGCCCAGTGGTTCAAAAGTTATGCGAAAGTTATTCATTTTTTTTCAAATATCTCGGCACCCAAGCGACCTAGGAGGTTCAAACAAATGTCAGAATGTTCGCCGCGTCACGAGACGTCGTATGGTATAAGGGGCCCTGCGATACGCCCAGTGGTTCAAAAGTTATGCGAAAGTTATTCAGTTTTTTTCAAATATCTCGGCACCCAAGCGACCTAGGAGGTTCAAACAAATGTCAGAATGTTCGCCGCGTCACGAGACGTCGTATGGTATAAGGGGCCCTGCGATACGCCCAGTGGTTCAAAAGTTATGCGAAAGTTATTCAGTTTTTTTCAAATATCTCGGCACCCAAGCGACCTAAAAAGTTCAAACAAATTTCAAAATGTTCGCCGCGTCACGAGACGTCGTATGGTATAAGGGGCCCTGCGATACGCCCAGTGGTTCAAAAGTTATGCGAAAGTTATTCATTTTTTTTCAAATATCTCGGCACCCAAGCGACCTAGGAGGTTCAAACAAATGTCAGAATGTTCGCCGCGTCACGAGACGTCGTATGGTATAAGGGGCCCTGCGATACGCCCAGTGGTTCAAAAGTTATGCGAAAGTTATTCAGTTTTTTTCAAATATCTCGGCACCCAAGCGACCTAAAAAGTTCAAACAAATTTCAGAATGTTCGCCGCGTCACGAGACGTCGTATGGTATAAGGGGCCCTGCGATACGCCCAGTGGTTCAAAAGTTATGCGAAAGTTATTCAGTTTTTTCCAAATATCTCGGCACCCAAGCGACCTAGGAGGTGCAAACAAATGTCAGAATGTTCGCCGCGTCACGAGACGTCGTATGGTATAAGGGGCTTTGCGATACGCCCAGTGGTTCAAAAGTTATGCGAAAGTTATTCAGTTTTTTTCATATATCTCGGCACCCAAGCGACCTAGGAGGTTCAAACAAATTTCAGAATGTTCGCCGCGTCACGAGACGTCGTATGGTATAAGGGGCCCTGCGATACGCCCAGTGGTTCAAAAGTTATGCGAAAGTTATTCAGTTTTTTTCAAATATCTCGGCACCCAAGCGACCTAGGAGGTTCAAACAAATGTCAGAATGTTCGCCGCGTCACGAGACGTCGTATGGTATAAGGGGCCCTGCGATACGCCCAGTGGTTCAAAAGTTATGCGAAAGTTATTCAGTTTTTTTCAAATATCTCGGCACCCAAGCGACCTAAAAAGTTCAAACAAATTTCAGAATGTTCGCCGCGTCACGAGACGTCGTATGGTATAAGGGGCCCTGCGATACGCCCAGTGGTTCAAAAGTTATACGAAAGTTATTCAGTTTTTTCCAAATATCTCGGCACCCAAGCGACCTAGGAGGTTCAAACAAATGTCAGAATGTTCGCCGCGTCACGAGACGTCGTATGGTATAAGGGGCCCTGCGATACGCCCAGTGGTTCAACAGTTATGCGAAAGTTATTCAGTTTTTTCGAAATATCTCGGCACCCAAGCGACCTAGGAGGTTCAAACTAATGTCAGAATGTTCGCCGCGTCACGAGACGTTGTATGGTATAAGGGGCCCTGCGATACGCCCAGTGGTTCAAAAGTTATGCGAAAGTTATTCAGTTTTTTCCAAATATCTCGGCACCCTAGCGACCTAGGAGGTTCAAACAAATGTCAGAATGTTCGCCGCGTCACGAGACGTCGTATGGTATAAGGGGCTCTGCGATACGCCCAGTGGTTCAAAAGTTATGCGAAAGTTATTCATTTTTTTCAAATATCTCGGCACCCAAGCGACCTAGGAGGTTCAAACAAATTTCAGAATGTTCGCCGCGTCACGAGACGTCGTATGGTATAAGGGGCCCTGCGATACGCCCAGTGGTTCAAAAGTTATGCGAAAGTTATTCAGTTTTTTTCAAATATCTCGGCACCCAAGCGACCTAGGAGGTTCAAACAAATGTCAGAATGTTCGCCGCGTCACGAGACGTCGTATGGTATAAGGGGCCCTGCGATACGCCCAGTGGTTCAAAAGTTATGCGAAAGTTATTCAGTTTTTTTCAAATATCTCGGCACCCAAGCGACCTAAAAAGTTCAAACAAATTTCAAAATGTTCGCCGCGTCACGAGACGTCGTATGGTATAAGGGGCCCTGCGATACGCCCAGTGGTTCAAAAGTTATGCGAAAGTTATTCATTTTTTTTCAAATATCTCGGCACCCAAGCGACCTAGGAGGTTCAAACAAATGTCAGAATGTTCGCCGCGTCACGAGACGTCGTATGGTATAAGGGGCCCTGCGATACGCCCAGTGGTTCAAAAGTTATGCGAAAGTTATTCAGTTTTTTTCAAATATCTCGGCACCCAAGCGACCTAAAAAGTTCAAACAAATTTCAGAATGTTCGCCGCGTCACGAGACGTCGTATGGTATAAGGGGCCCTGCGATACGCCCAGTGGTTCAAAAGTTATGCGAAAGTTATTCAGTTTTTTCCAAATATCTCGGCACCCAAGCGACCTAGGAGGTGCAAACAAATGTCAGAATGTTCGCCGCGTCACGAGACGTCGTATGGTATAAGGGGCTTTGCGATACGCCCAGTGGTTCAAAAGTTATGCGAAAGTTATTCAGTTTTTTTCATATATCTCGGCACCCAAGCGACCTAGGAGGTTCAAACAAATTTCAGAATGTTCGCCGCGTCACGAGACGTCGTATGGTATAAGGGGCCCTGCGATACGCCCAGTGGTTCAAAAGTTATGCGAAAGTTATTCAGTTTTTTTCAAATATCTCGGCACCCAAGCGACCTAGGAGGTTCAAACAAATGTCAGAATGTTCGCCGCGTCACGAGACGTCGTATGGTATAAGGGGCCCTGCGATACGCCCAGTGGTTCAAAAGTTATGCGAAAGTTATTCAGTTTTTTTCAAATATCTCGGCACCCAAGCGACCTAAAAAGTTCAAACAAATTTCAGAATGTTCGCCGCGTCACGAGACGTCGTATAGTATAAGGGGCCCTGCGATACGCCCAGTGGTTCAAAAGTTATGCGAAAGTTATTCAGTTTTTTCCAAATATCTCGGCACCCAAGCGACCTAGGGAGTTTCAAACAAATTTCAGAATGTTTGCCGCGTCACGAGACGTCGTATGGTATAAGGGGCCCTGCGATACGCCCAGTGGTTCAAAAGTTATGCGAAAGTTATTCAGTTTTTTTCAAATATCTCGGCACCCAAGCGACCTAGGAGGTTCAAACAATTGTCAGAATGTTCGCCGCGTCACGAGACGTCGTATGGTATAAGGGGCCCTGCGATACACCCAGTGGTTCAAAAGTTATGCGAAAGTTATTCAGTTTTTTCCAAATATCTCGGCACCCAAGCGACCTACGAGGTTCAAACAAATGTCAGAATGTTCGCCGCGTCACGAGACGTCGTATGGTATAAGGGGCCCTGCGATACGCCCAGTGGTTCAAAAGTTATGCGAAAGTTATTCAGTTTTTTTCAAATATCTCGGCACCCAAGCGACCTAGGAGGTTCAAACAAATGTCGGAATGTTCGCCGCGTCACGAGACGTCGTATGGTATAAGAAGCCCTGCGATACGCCCAGTGGTTCAAAAGTTATGCGAAAGTTATTCAGTTTTTTTCAAATATCTCGGCACCCAAGCGACCTAAAAAGTTCAAACAAATTTCAGAATGTTCGCCGCGTCACGAGACGTCGTATGGTATAAGGGGCCCTGCGATACGCCCAGTGGTTCAAAAGTTATGCGAAAGTTATTCAGTTTTTTCCAAATATCTCGGCACCCAAGCGACCTAGGAGGTTCAAACAAATGTCAGAATGTTCGCCGCGTCACGAGACGTCGTATGGTATAAGGGGCCCTGCGATACGCCCAGTGGTTCAACAGTTATGCGAAAGTTATTCAGTTTTTTCGAAATATCTCGGCACCCAAGCGACCTAGGAGGTTCAAACTAATGTCAGAATGTTCGCCGCGTCACGAGACGTTGTATGGTATAAGGGGCCCTGCGATACGCCCAGTGGTTCAAAAGTTATGCGAAAGTTATTCAGTTTTTTCCAAATATCTCGGCACCCAAGCGACCTAGGAGGTTCAAACTAATGTCAGAATGTTCGCCGCGTCACTAGACGTCGTATGGTATAAGGGGCTCTGCGATACGCCCAGTGGTTCAAAAGTTATGCGAAAGTTATTCATTTTTTTTCAAATAACTCGGCACCCAAGCGACCTAGGAGGTTCAAACAAATGTCAGAATGTTCGCCGCGTCACGAGACGTCGTATGGTATAAGGGGCCCTGCGATACGCCCAGTGGTTCAAAAGTTATGCGAAAGTTATTCAGTTTTTTTCAAATATCTCGGCACCCAAGCGACCTAGGAGGTTCAAACAAATTTCAGAATGTTCGCCGCGTCACGAGACGTCGTATGGTATAAGGGGCCCTGCGATACGCCCAGTGGTTCAAAAGTTATGCGAAAGTTATTCAGTTTTTTCCAAATATCTCGGCAACCAAGCGACCTAGGAGGTTCGAACAAATGTCAGAATGTTCGCCGCGTCACGAGACGTCGTATGGTATAAGGGGCCCTGCGATACGCCCAGTGGTTCAAAAGTTATGCGAAAGTTATTCATTTTTTTCCAAATATCTCGGCACCCAAGCGACCTAGGAGGTTCAAACAAATGTCAGATTGTTCGCCGCGTCACGAGACGTCGTATGGTATAAGGGGCTCTGCGATACGCCCAGTGGTTCAAAAGTTATGCGAAAGTTATTCATTTTTTTTCAAATATCTCGGCACCCAAGCGACCTAGGAGGTTCAAACAAATGTCAGAATGTTCGCCGCGTCACGAGCCGTCGTATGGTATAAGGGGCCCTGCGATACGCCCAGTGGTTCAAAAGTTATACGAAAGTTATTCAGTTTTTTTCAAATATCTCGGCACCCAAGCGACCTAGGAGGTTCAAACAAATTTCAGAATGTTCGCCGCGTCACGAGACGTCGTATGGTATAAGGGGCCCTGCGATACGCCCAGTGGTTCAAAAGTTATGCGAAAGTTATTCAGTTTTTTCCAAATATCTCGGCACTCAAGCGACCTAGGAGGTTCAAACAAATGTCAGAATGTTCGCCGCGTCACGAGACGTCGTATGGTATAAGGGGCCCTGCGATACGCCCAGTGGTTTAAAAGTTATGCGAAAGTTATTCAGTTTTTTCCAAATATCTCGGCACCCAAGCGACCTAGGAGGTTCAAACATATGTCAGAATGTTCGCCGCGTCACGAGACGTCGTATGGTATAAGGGGCCCTGCGATACGCCCAGTGGTTCAAAAGTTATGCGAAAGTTATTCAGTTTTTTTCAAATATCTCGGCACCCAAGCGACCTAATAGGTTCAAACAAATGTCAGAATGTTCGCCGCGTCACGAGACGTCGTATGGTATAAGGGGCCCTGCGATACGCCCAGTGGTTCAAAAGTTATGCGAAAGTTATTCAGTTTTTTCCAAATATCTCGGCACTCAAGCGACCTAGGAGGTTCAAACAAATGTCAGAATGTTCGCCGCGTCACGAGACGTCGTATGGTATAAGGGGCCCTGCGATACGCCCAGTGGTTCAAAAGTTATGCGAAAGTTATTCAGTTTTTTTCAAATATCTCGGCACCCAAGCGACCTAGGAGGTTCAAACAAATGTCAGAATGTTCGCCGCGTCACGAGACGTCGTATGGTATAAGAAGCCCTGCGATACGCCCGGTGGTTCAAAAGTTATGCGAAAGTTATTCAGATTTTTTCAAATATCTCGGCACCCAAGCGACCTAGGAGGTTCAAACAAATGTCAGAATGTTCGCCGCGTGACGAGACGTCGTATGGTATAAGGGGCCCTGCGATACGCCCAGTGGTTCAAAAGTTATGCGAAATTTATTCAGTTTTTTTCAAATATCTCGGCACCCAAGCGACCTAGGAGGTTCAAACAAATGTCAGAATGTTCGCCGCGTCACGAGACGTCGTATGGTATAAGGGGCCCTGCGATACGCCCAGTGGTTCAAAAGTTATGCGAGATTTATTCAGTTTTTTCCAAATATCTCGGCACCCAAGCGACCTAGGAGGTTCAAACAAATGTCAGAATGTTCGCCGCGTCACGAGACGTCGTATGGTATAAGGGGCCCTACGATACGCCCAGTGGTTCAAAAGTTATGCGAGATTTATTCAGTTTTTTCCAAATATCTCGGCACCCAAGCGACCTAGGAGGTTCAAACAAATGTCAGAATGTTCGCCGCGTCACGAGACGTCGTATGGTATAAGGGGCCCTGCGATACGCCCAGTGGTTCAAAAGTTATGCGAAAGTTATTCAGTTTTTTCCAAATATCTCGGCACCCAAGCGACCTAGGAGGTTCAAACAAATGTCAGAATGTTCGCCGCGTCACGAGACGTCGTATGCTATTAGGGGCCCTGCGATACGCCCAGTGGTTCAAAAGTTATGCGAAAGTTATTCAGTTTTTTTCAAATATCTCGGCACCCAAGCGACCTAGGAGGTTCAAACAAATTTCAGAATGTTCGCCGCGTCACGAGACGTCGTATGGTATAAGGGGCCCTGCGATACGCCCAGTGGTTCAAAAGTTATGCGAAAGTTATTCAGTTTTTTCCAAATATCTCGGCACCCAAGCGACCTAGGAGGTTCAAACAAATGTCAGAATGTTCGCCGCGTCACGAGACGTCGTATGGTATAAGGGGCCCTGCGATACGCCCAGTGGTTCAAAAGTTATGCGAAAGTTATTCAGTTTTTTCCAAATATCTCGGCACCCAAGCGACCTAGGAGGTTCAAACAAATTTCAGAATGTTCGCCGCGTCACGAGACGTCGTATGGTATAAGGGGCCCTGCGATACGCCCAGTGGTTCAAAAGTTATGCGAAAGTTATTCAGTTTTTTCCAAATATCTCGGCACCCAAGCGACCTAGGAGGTTCAAACAAATGTCAGAATGTTCGCCGCGCCACGAGACGTCGTATGGTATAAGGGGCCCTGCGATACGACCAGTGGTTCAAAAGTTATGCGAAAGTTATTCAGTTTTTTCCAAATATCTCGGCACCCAAGCGACCTAGGAGGTTCAAACAAATGTCAGAATGTTCGCCGCGTGACGAGACGTCGTATGGTATAAGGGGCCCTGCGATACGCCCAGTGGTTCAAAAGTTATGCGAAATTTATTCAGTTTTTTTCAAATATCTCGGCACCCAAGCGACCTAGGAGGTTCAAACAAATGTCAGAATGTTCGCCGCGTCACGAGACGTCGTATGGTATAAGGGGCCCTGCGATACGCCCAGTGGTTCAAAAGTTATGCGAGATTTATTCAGTTTTTTCCAAATATCTCGGCACCCAAGCGACCTAGGAGGTTCAAACAAATGTCAGAATGTTCGCCGCGTCACGAGACGTCGTATGGTATAAGGGGCCCTACGATACGCCCAGTGGTTCAAAAGTTATGCGAGATTTATTCAGTTTTTTCCAAATATCTCGGCACCCAAGCGACCTAGGAGGTTCAAACAAATGTCAGAATGTTCGCCGCGTCACGAGACGTCGTATGGTATAAGGGGCCCTGCGATACGCCCAGTGGTTCAAAAGTTATGCGAAAGTTATTCAGTTTTTTCCAAATATCTCGGCACCCAAGCGACCTAGGAGGTTCAAACAAATGTCAGAATGTTCGCCGCGTCACGAGACGTCGTATGCTATTAGGGGCCCTGCGATACGCCCAGTGGTTCAAAAGTTATGCGAAAGTTATTCAGTTTTTTTCAAATATCTCGGCACCCAAGCGACCTAGGAGGTTCAAACAAATTTCAGAATGTTCGCCGCGTCACGAGACGTCGTATGGTATAAGGGGCCCTGCGATACGCCCAGTGGTTCAAAAGTTATGCGAAAGTTATTCAGTTTTTTCCAAATATCTCGGCACCCAAGCGACCTAGGAGGTTCAAACAAATGTCAGAATGTTCGCCGCGTCACGAGACGTCGTATGGTATAAGGGGCCCTGCGATACGCCCAGTGGTTCAAAAGTTATGCGAAAGTTATTCAGTTTTTTCCAAATATCTCGGCACCCAAGCGACCTAGGAGGTTCAAACAAATTTCAGAATGTTCGCCGCGTCACGAGACGTCGTATGGTATAAGGGGCCCTGCGATACGCCCAGTGGTTCAAAAGTTATGCGAAAGTTATTCAGTTTTTTCCAAATATCTCGGCACCCAAGCGACCTAGGAGGTTCAAACAAATGTCAGAATGTTCGCCGCGTCACGAGACGTCGTATGGTATAAGGGGCCCTGCGATACGACCAGTGGTTCAAAAGTTATGCGAAAGTTATTCAGTTTTTTCCAAATATCTCGGCACCCAAGCGACCTAGGAGGTTCAAACAAATGTCAGAATGTTCGCCGCGTCACGAGACGTCGTATGGTATAAGGGGCCCTGCGATACGCCAAGTGGTTCAAAAGTTATGCGAAAGTTATTCAGTTTTTTTCAAATATCTCGGCACCCAAGCGACCTAGGAGGTTCAAACAAATGTCAAAATGTTCGCCGCGTGACGAGACGTCGTATGGTATAAGGGGCTCTGCGATACGCCCAGTGGTTCAAAAGTTATGCGAAAGTTATTCAGTTTTTTTCAAATATCTCGGCACCCAAGCGACCTAGGAGGTTCAAACAAATGTCAGAATGTTCGCCGCGTCACGAGACGTCGTATGGTATAAGGGGCCCTGCGATACGCCCAGTGGTTCAAAAGTTATGCGAAAGTTATTCAGTTTTTTCCAAATATCTCGGCACCCAAGCGACCTAGGAGGTTCAAACAAATGTCAGAATGTTCGCCGCGTCACGAGACGTCGTATGGTATAAGGGGCCCTGCGATACGCCCAGTGGTTCAAAAGTTATGCGAAAGTTATTCATTTTTTTTTCAAATATCTCGGCACCCAAGCGACCTAGGAGGTTCAAACAAATGTCAGAATGTTCGCCGCGTCACTAGACGTCGTATGGTATAAGGGGCCCTGCGATACGCCCAGTGGTTCAAAAGTTATGCGAAAGTTATTCAGTTTTTTCCAAATATCTCGGTACCCAAGTGACCTAGGAGGTTCAAACAAATGTCAGAATGTTCGCCGCGTCACGAGACGTCGTATGGTATAAGGGCCCTGCGATACGCCCAGTGGTTCAAAAGTTATGCGAAAGTTATTCAGTTTTTTCCAAATATCTCGGCACCCAAGCGACCTAGGGAGTTTCGAACAAATTTCAGAATGTTTGCCGCTTCACGAGACGTCGTATGGTATAAGGGGCCCTGCGATACGCCCAGTGGTTCAAAAGTTATGCGAGATTTATTCAGTTTTTTCCAAATATCTCGGCACCCAAGCGACCTAGGAGGTTCAAACAAATGTCAGAATGTTCGCCGCGTCACGAGACGTCGTATGGTATAAGGGGCCCTGCGATACGCCCAGTGGTTCAAAAGTTATGCGAAAGTTATTCAGTTTTTTTCAAATATCTCGGCACCCAAGCGACCTAGGAGGTTCAAACAAATGTCAGAATGTTCGCCGCGTCACGAGACGTCGTATGGTATAAGAAGCCCTGCGATACGCCCGGTGGTTCAAAAGTTATGCGAAAGTTATTCAGATTTTTTCAAATATCTCGGCACCCAAGCGACCTAGGAGGTTCAAACAAATGTCAGAATGTTCGCCGCGTCACGAGACGTCGTATGGTATAAGGGGCCCTGCGATACGCCCAGTGGTTCAAAAGTTATGCGAAATTTATTCAGTTTTTTTCAAATATCTCGGCACCCAAGCGACCTAGGAGGTTCAAACAAATGTCAGAATGTTCGCCGCGTCACGAGACGTCGTATGGTATAAGGGGCCCTGCGATACGCCCAGTGGTTCAAAAGTTATGCGAGATTTATTCAGTTTTTTCCAAATATCTCGGCACCCAAGCGACCTAGGAGGTTCAAACAAATGTCAGAATGTTCGCCGCGTCACTAGACGTCGTATGGTATAAGGGGCCCTACGATACGCCCAGTGGTTCAAAAGTTATGCGAGATTTATTCAGTTTTTTCCAAATATCTCGGCACCCAAGCGACCTAGGAGGTTCAAACAAATGTCAGAATGTTCGCCGCGTCACGAGACGTCGTATGGTATAAGGGGCCCTGCGATACGCCCAGTGGTTCAAAAGTTATGCGAAAGTTATTCAGTTTTTTCCAAATATCTCGGCACCCAAGCGACCTAGGAGGTTCAAACAAATGTCAGAATGTTCGCCGCGTCACGAGACGTCGTATGCTATTAGGGGCCCTGCGATACGCCCAGTGGTTCAAAAGTTATGCGAAAGTTATTCAGTTTTTTTCAAATATCTCGGCACCCAAGCGACCTAGGAGGTTCAAACAAATTTCAGAATGTTCGCCGCGTCACGAGACGTCGTATGGTATAAGGGGCCCTGCGATACGCCCAGTGGTTCAAAAGTTATGCGAAAGTTATTCAGTTTTTTCCAAATATCTCGGCACCCAAGCGACCTAGGAGGTTCAAACAAATGTCAGAATGTTCGCCGCGTCACGAGACGTCGTATGGTATAAGGGGCCCTGCGATACGCCCAGTGGTTCAAAAGTTATGCGAAAGTTATTCAGTTTTTTCCAAATATCTCGGCACCCAAGCGACCTAGGAGGTTCAAACAAATTTCAGAATGTTCGCCGCGTCACGAGACGTCGTATGGTATAAGGGGCCCTGCGATACGCCCAGTGGTTCAAAAGTTATGCGAAAGTTATTCAGTTTTTTCCAAATATCTCGGCACCCAAGCGACCTAGGAGGTTCAAACAAATGTCAGAATGTTCGCCGCGTCACGAGACGTCGTATGGTATAAGGGGCCCTGCGATACGACCAGTGGTTCAAAAGTTATGCGAAAGTTATTCAGTTTTTT
Source organism: Bombylius discolor (assembly GCA_939192795.1). NCBI lineage: Eukaryota > Metazoa > Arthropoda > Insecta > Diptera > Bombyliidae > Bombylius > Bombylius discolor. The sequence goes on from OW584239.1 coordinate 26,028,480, forward strand.
CCAAATATCTCGGCACCCAAGCGACCTAGGAGGTTCAAACAAATGTCAGAATGTTCGCCGCGTCACGAGACGTCGTATGGTATAAGGGGCCCTGCGATACGCCCAGTGGTTCAAAAGTTATGCGAAAGTTATTCAGTTTTTTTCAAATATCTCGGCACCCAAGCGACCTAGGAGGTTCAAACAAATGTCAAAATGTTCGCCGCGTGACGAGACGTCGTATGGTATAAGGGGCTCTGCGATACGCCCAGTGGTTCAAAAGTTATGCGAAAGTTATTCAGTTTTTTTCAAATATCTCGGCACCCAAGCGACCTAGGAGGTTCAAACAAATGTCAGAATGTTCGCCGCGTCACGAGACGTCGTATGGTATAAGGGGCCCTGCGATACGCCCAGTGGTTCAAAAGTTATGCGAAAGTTATTCAGTTTTTTCCAAATATCTCGGCACCCAAGCGACCTAGGAGGTTCAAACAAATGTCAGAATGTTCGCCGCGTCACGAGACGTCGTATGGTATAAGGGGCCCTGCGATACGCCCAGTGGTTCAAAAGTTATGCGAAAGTTATTCATTTTTTTTTCAAATATCTCGGCACCCAAGCGACCTAGGAGGTTCAAACAAATGTCAGAATGTTCGCCGCGTCACTAGACGTCGTATGGTATAAGGGGCCCTGCGATACGCCCAGTGGTTCAAAAGTTATGCGAAAGTTATTCAGTTTTTTCCAAATATCTCGGTACCCAAGTGACCTAGAAGGTTCAAACAAATGTCAGAATGTTCGCCGCGTCACGAGACGTCGTATGGTATAAGGGCCCTGCGATACGCCCAGTGGTTCAAAAGTTATGCGAAAGTTATTCAGTTTTTTCCAAATATCTCGGCACCCAAGCGACCTAGGGAGTTTCGAACAAATTTCAGAATGTTCGCCGCGTCACGAGACTTCGTATGGTATAAGGGGCCCTGCGATACGCCCAGTGGTTCAAAAGTTATGCGAAAGTTATTCAGTTTTTTTCAAATATCTCGGCACCCAAGCGACCTAGGAGGTTCAAACAATTGTCAGAATGTTCGCCGCGTCACGAGACGTCGTATGGTATAAGGGGCCCTGCGATACACCCAGTGGTTCAAAAGTTATGCGAAAGTTATTCAGTTTTTTCCAAATATCTCGGCACCCAAGCGACCTACGAGGTTCAAACTAATGTCAGAATGTTCGCCGCGTCACGAGACGTCGTATGGTATAAGGGGCCCTGCGATACGCCCAGTGGTTCAAAAGTTATGCGAAAGTTATTCAGTTTTTTTCAAATATCTCGGCACCCAAGCGACCTAGGAGGTTCAAACAAATGTCAGAATGTTCGCCGCGTCACGAGACGTCGTATGGTATAAGGGGCCCTGCGATACGCCCAGTGGTTCAAAAGTTATGCGAAAGTTATTCAGTTTTTTCCAAATATCTCGGCACCCAAGCGACCTAGGAGGTTCAAACAAATGTCAGAATGTTCGCCGCGTCACGAGACTTCGTATGGTATAAGGGGCCCTGCGATACGCCCAGTGGTTCAAAAGTTATGCGAAAGTTATTCAGTTTTTTTCAAATATCTCGGCACCCAAGCGACCTAGGAGGTTCAAACAAATGTCAAAATGTTCGCCGCGTGACGAGACGTCGTATGGTATAAGGGGCTCTGCGATACGCCCAGTGGTTCAAAAGTTATGCGAAAGTTATTCAGTTTTTTTCAAATATCTCGGCACCCAAGCGACCTAGGAGGTTCAAACAAATGTCAGAATGTTCGCCGCGTCACGAGACGTCGTATGGTATAAGGGGCCCTGCGATACGCCCAGTGGTTCAAAAGTTATGCGAAAGTTATTCATTTTTTTCCAAATATCTCGGCACCCAAGCGACCTAGGAGGTTCAATCAAATGTCAGAATGTTCGCCGCGTCACGAGACGTCGTATGGTATAAGGGGCCCTGCGATACGCCCAGTGGTTCAAAAGTTATGCGAAAGTTATTCATTTTTTTTTCAAATATCTCGGCACCCAAGCGACCTAGGAGGTTCAAACAAATGTCAGAATGTTCGCCGCGTCACTAGACGTCGTATGGTATAAGGGGCCCTGCGATACGCCCAGTGGTTCAAAAGTTATGCGAAAGTTATTCAGTTTTTTCCAAATATCTCGGTACCCAAGTGACCTAGGAGGTTCAAACAAATGTCAGAATGTTCGCCGCGTCACGAGACGTCGTATGGTATAAGGGCCCTGCGATACGCCCAGTGGTTCAAAAGTTATGCGAAAGTTATTCAGTTTTTTCCAAATATCTCGGCACCCAAGCGACCTAGGGAATTTCGAACAAATTTCAGAATGTTTGCCGCTTCACGAGACGTCGTATGGTATAAGGGGCCCTGCGATACGCCCAGTGGTTCAAAAGTTATGCGAAAGTTATTTAGTTTTTTTCAAATATCTCGGCACCCAAGCGACCTAGGAGGTTCAAACAATTGTCAGAATGTTCGCCGCGTCACGAGACGTCGTATGGTATAAGGGGCCCTGCGATACACCCAGTGGTTCAAAAGTTATGCGAAAGTTATTCAGTTTTTTTCCAAATATCTCGGCACCCAAGCGACCTACGAGGTTCAAACAAATGTCAGAATGTTCGCCGCGTCACGAGACGTCGTATGGTATAAGGGGCCCTGCGATACGCCCAGTGGTTCAAAAGTTATGCGAAAGTTATTCAGTTTTTTTCAAATATCTCGGCACCCAAGCGACCTAGGAGGTTCAAACAAATGTCAGAATGTTCGCCGCGTCACGAGACGTCGTATGGTATAAGAAGCCCTGCGATACGCCCAGTGGTTCAAAAGTTATGCGAAAGTTATTCAGATTTTTTCAATATCTCGGCACCCAAGCGACCTAGGAGGTTCAAACAAATGTCAGAATGTTCGCCGCGTGACGAGACGTCGTATGGTATAAGGGGCCCTGCGATACGCCCAGTGGTTCAAAAGTTTATGCGAAAGTTATTCAGTTTTTTTCAAATATCTCGGCACCCAAGCGACCTAGGAGGTTCAAACAAATGTCAGAATGTTCGCCGCGTCACGGAGACGTCGTATGGTATAAGGGCCCTGCGATACGCCCAGTGGTTCAAAAGTTATGCGAAAGTTATTCAGTTTTTTTCAAATATCTCGGCACCCAAGCGACCTAGGAGGTTCAAACAAATGTCAGAATGTTCGCCGCGTCACGAGACGTCGTATGGTATAAGGGGCCCTGCGATACGCCCAGTGGTTCAAAAGTTATGCGAAAGTTATTCATTTTTTTTTCAAATATCTCGGCACCCAAGCGACCTAGGAGGTTCAAACAAATGTCAGAATGTTCGCCGCGTCACTAGACGTCGTATGGTATAAGGGGCCCTGCGATACGCCCCAGTGGTTCAAAAGTTATGCGAAAGTTATTCAGTTTTTTTCCAAATATCTCGGTACCCAAGTGACCTAGAAGGTTCAAACAAATGTCAGAATGTTCGCCGCGTCACGAGACGTCGTATGGTATAAGGGCCCTGCGATACGCCCAGTGGTTCAAAAGTTATGCGAAAGTTATTCAGTTTTTTCCAAATATCTCGGCACCCAAGCGACCTAGGTTTCGAACAAATTTCAGAATGTTCGCCGCGTCACGAGACTTCGTATGGTATAAGGGGCCCTGCGATACGCCCAGTGGTTCAAAAGTTATGCGAAAGTTATTCAGTTTTTTTCAAATATCTCGGCACCCAAGCGACCTAGGAGGTTCAAACAATTGTCAGAATGTTCGCCGCGTCACGAGACGTCGTATGGTATAAGGGGCCCTGCGATACACCCAGTGGTTCAAAAGTTATGCGAAAGTTATTCAGTTTTTTCCAAATATCTCGGCACCCAAGCGACCTACGAGGTTCAAACAAATGTCAGAATGTTCGCCGCGTCACGAGACGTCGTATGGTATAAGGGGCCCTGCGATACGCCCAGTGGTTCAAAAGTTATGCGAAAGTTATTCAGTTTTTTTCAAATATCTCGGCACCCAAGCGACCTAGGAGGTTCAAACAAATGTCAGAATGTTCGCCGCGTCACGAGACTTCGTATGGTATAAGAAGCCCTGCGATACGCCCAGTGGTTCAAAAGTTATGCGAAAGTTATTCAGATTTTTTCAAATATCTCGGCACCCAAGCGACCTAGGAGGTTCAAACAAATGTCAGAATGTTCGCCGCGTGACGAGACGTCGTATGGTATAAGGGGCCCTGCGATACGCCCAGTGGTTCAAAAGTTATGCGGAAGTTATTCAGTTTTTTCCAAATATCTCGGCACCCAAGCGACCTAGGAGGTTCAAACAAATGTCAGAATGTTCGCCGCGTCACGAGACTTCGTATGGTATAAGGGGCCCTGCGATACGCCCAGTGGTTCAAAAGTTATGCGAAAGTTATTCAGTTTTTTTCAAATATCTCGGCACCCAAGCGACCTAGGAGGTTCAAACAAATGTCAAAATGTTCGCCGCGTGACGAGACGTCGTATGGTATAAGGGGCTCTGCGATACGCCCAGTGGTTCAAAAGTTATGCGAAAGTTATTCAGTTTTTTTCAAATATCTCGGCACCCAAGCGACCTAGGAGGTTCAAACAAATGTCAGAATGTTCGCCGCGTCACGAGACGTCGTATGGTATAAGGGGCCCTGCGATACGCCCAGTGGTTCGAAAGTTATGCGAAAGTTATTCAGTTTTTTCCAAATATCTCGGCACCCAAGCGACCTAGGAGGTTCAAACAAATGTCAGAATGTTCGCCGCGTCACGAGACGTCGTATGGTATAAGGGGCCCTGCGATACGCCCAGTGGTTCAAAAGTTATGCGAAAGTTATTCATTTTTTTTTCAAATATCTCGGCACCCAAGCGACCTAGGAGGTTCAAACAAATGTCAGAATGTTCGCCGCGTCACTAGACGTCGTATGGTATAAGGGGCCCTGCGATACGCCCAGTGGTTCAAAAGTTATGCGAAAGTTATTCAGTTTTTTTCAAATATCTCGGCACCCAAGCGACCTAGGAGGTTCAAACAAATGTCAGAATGTTCGCCGCGTCACGAGACGTCGTATGGTATAAGGGGCCCTGCGATACGCCCAGTGGTTCAAAAGTTATGCGAAAGTTATTCAGTTTTTTCCAAATATCTCGGCACCCAAGCGACCTAGGAGGTTCAAACAAATGTCAGAATGTTCGCCGCGTCACGAGACGTCGTATGGTATAAGGGGCCCTGCGATACGCCCAGTGGTTCAAAAGTTATGCGAAAGTTATTCATTTTTTTTTCAAATATCTCGGCACCCAAGCGACCTAGGAGGTTCAAACAAATGTCAGAATGTTCGCCGCGTCACTAGACGTCGTATGGTATAAGGGGCCCTGCGATACGCCCAGTGGTTCAAAAGTTATGCGAAAGTTATTCAGTTTTTTCCAAATATCTCGGTACCCAAGTGACCTAGGAGGTTCAAACAAATGTCAGAATGTTCGCCGCGTCACGAGACGTCGTATGGTATAAGGGCCCTGCGATACGCCCAGTGGTTCAAAAGTTATGCGAAAGTTATTCAGTTTTTTCCAAATATCTCGGCACCCAAGCGACCTAGGGAGTTTCGAACAAATTTCAGAATGTTTGCCGCTTCACGAGACGTCGTATGGTATAAGGGGCCCTGCGATACGCCCAGTGGTTCAAAAGTTATGCGAAAGTTATTCAGTTTTTTTCAAATATCTCGGCACCCAAGCGACCTAGGAGGTTCAAACAAATGTCAGAATGTTCGCCGCGTCACGAGACGTCGTATGGTATAAGGGGCCCTGCGATACGCCCAGTGGTTCAAAAGTTATGCGAAAGTTATTCAGTTTTTTCCAAATATCTCGGCACCCAAGCGACCTAGGAGGTTCAAACAAATGTCAGAATGTTCGCCGCGTCACGAGACGTCGTATGGTATAAGGGGCCCTGCGATACGCCCAGTGGTTCAAAAGTTATGCGAAAGTTATTCAGTTTTTTTCAAATATCTCGGCACCCAAGCGACCTAGGAGGTTCAAACAAATGTCAAAATGTTCGCCGCGTGACGAGACGTCGTATGGTATAAGGGGCTCTGCGATACGCCCAGTGGTTCAAAAGTTATGCGAAAGTTATTCAGTTTTTTTCAAATATCTCGGCACCCAAGCGACCTAGGAGGTTCAAACAAATGTCAGAATGTTCGCCGCGTCACGAGACGTCGTATGGTATAAGGGGCCCTGCGATACGCCCAGTGGTTCAAAAGTTATGCGAAAGTTATTCAGTTTTTTCCAAATATCTCGGCACCCAAGCGACCTAGGAGGTTCAAACAAATGTCAGAATGTTCGCCGCGTCACGAGACGTCGTATGGCATAAGGGGCCCTGCGATACGCCCAGTGGTTCAAAAGTTATGCGAAAGTTATTCAGTTTTTTCCAAATATCTCGGTACCCAAGTGACCTAGGAGGTTCAAACAAATGTCAGAATGTTCGCCGCGTCACGAGACGTCGTATGGTATAAGGGCCCTGCGATACGCCCAGTGGTTCAAAAGTTATGCGAAAGTTATTCAGTTTTTTCCAAATATCTCGGCACCCAAGCGACCTAGGAGGTTCAAACAAATGTCAGAATGTTCGCCGCGTCACTAGACGTCGTATGGTATAAGGGGCCCTGCGATACGCCCAGTGGTTCAAAAGTTATGCGAAAGTTATTCAGTTTTTTCCAAATATCTCGGTACCCAAGTGACCTAGGAGGTTCAAACAAATGTCAGAATGTTCGCCGCGTCACGAGACGTCGTATGGTATAAGGGCCCTGCGATACGCCCAGTGGTTCAAAAGTTATGCGAAAGTTATTCAGTTTTTTTCAAATATCTCGGCACCCAAGCGACCTAGGAGGTTCAAACAATTGTCAGAATGTTCGCCGCGTCACGAGACGTCGTATGGTATAAGGGGCCCTGCGATACACCCAGTGGTTCAAAAGTTATGCGAAAGTTATTCAGTTTTTTCCAAATATCTCGGCACCCAAGCGACCTACGAGGTTCAAACAAATGTCAGAATGTTCGCCGCGTCACGAGACGTCGTATGGTATAAGGGGCCCTGCGATACGCCCAGTGGTTCAAAAGTTATGCGAAAGTTATTCAGTTTTTTTCAAATATCTCGGCACCCAAGCGACCTAGGAGGTTCAAACAAATGTCAGAATGTTCGCCGCGTCACGAGACTTCGTATGGTATAAGAAGCCCTGCGATACGCCCAGTGGTTCAAAAGTTATACGAAAGTTATTCAGATTTTTTCAAATATCTCGGCACCCAAGCGACCTAGGAGGTTCAAACAAATGTCAGAATGTTCGCCGCGTGACGAGACGTCGTATGGTATAAGGGGCCCTGCGATACGCCCAGTGGTTCAAAAGTTATGCGGAAGTTATTCAGTTTTTTCCAAATATCTCGGCACCCAAGCGACCTAGGAGGTTCAAACAAATGTCAGAATGTTCGCCGCGTCACGAGACTTCGTATGGTATAAGGGGCCCTGCGATACGCCCAGTGGTTCAAAAGTTATGCGAAAGTTATTCAGTTTTTTTCAAATATCTCGGCACCCAAGCGACCTAGGAGGTTCAAACAAATGTCAAAATGTTCGCCGCGTGACGAGACGTCGTATGGTATAAGGGGCTCTGCGATACGCCCAGTGGTTCAAAAGTTATGCGAAAGTTATTCAGTTTTTTTCAAATATCTCGGCACCCAAGCGACCTAGGAGGTTCAAACAAATGTCAGAATGTTCGCCGCGTCACGAGACGTCGTATGGTATAAGGGGCCCTGCGATACGCCCAGTGGTTCGAAAGTTATGCGAAAGTTATTCAGTTTTTTCCAAATATCTCGGCACCCAAGCGACCTAGGAGGTTCAAACAAATGTCAGAATGTTCGCCGCGTCACGAGACGTCGTATGGTATAAGGGGCCCTGCGATACGCCCAGTGGTTCAAAATTTATGCGAAAGTTATTCATTTTTTTTTCAAATATCTCGGCACCCAAGCGACCTAGGAGGTTCAAACAAATGTCAGAATGTTCGCCGCGTCACTAGACGTCGTATGGTATAAGGGGCCCTGCGATACGCCCAGTGGTTCAAAAGTTATGCGAAAGTTATTCAGTTTTTTTCAAATATCTCGGCACCCAAGCGACCTAGGAGGTTCAAACAAATGTCAGAATGTTCGCCGCGTCACGAGACGTCGTATGGTATAAGGGGCCCTGCGATACGCCCAGTGGTTCAAAAGTTATGCGAAAGTTATTCAGTTTTTTCCAAATATCTCGGCACCCAAGCGACCTAGGAGGTTCAAACAAATGTCAGAATGTTCGCCGCGTCACGAGACGTCGTATGGTATAAGGGGCCCTGCGATACGCCCAGTGGTTCAAAAGTTATGCGAAAGTTATTCATTTTTTTTTCAAATATCTCGGCACCCAAGCGACCTAGGAGGTTCAAACAAATGTCAGAATGTTCGCCGCGTCACTAGACGTCGTATGGTATAAGGGGCCCTGCGATACGCCCAGTGGTTCAAAAGTTATGCGAAAGTTATTCAGTTTTTTCCAAATATCTCGGTACCCAAGTGACCTAGGAGGTTCAAACAAATGTCAGAATGTTCGCCGCGTCACGAGACGTCGTATGGTATAAGGGCCCTGCGATACGCCCAGTGGTTCAAAAGTTATGCGAAAGTTATTCAGTTTTTTCCAAATATCTCGGCACCCAAGCGACCTAGGGAGTTTCGAACAAATTTCAGAATGTTTGCCGCTTCACGAGACGTCGTATGGTATAAGGGGCCCTGCGATACGCCCAGTGGTTCAAAAGTTATGCGAAAGTTATTCAGTTTTTTTCAAATATCTCGGCACCCAAGCGACCTAGGAGGTTCAAACAAATGTCAGAATGTTCGCCGCGTCACGAGACGTCGTATGGTATAAGGGGCCCTGCGATACGCCCAGTGGTTCAAAAGTTATGCGAAAGTTATTCAGTTTTTTCCAAATATCTCGGCACCCAAGCGACCTAGGAGGTTCAAACAAATGTCAGAATGTTCGCCGCGTCACGAGACGTCGTATGGTATAAGGGGCCCTGCGATACGCCCAGTGGTTCAAAAGTTATGCGAAAGTTATTCAGTTTTTTTCAAATATCTCGGCACCCAAGCGACCTAGGAGGTTCAAACAAATGTCAAAATGTTCGCCGCGTGACGAGACGTCGTATGGTATAAGGGGCTCTGCGATACGCCCAGTGGTTCAAAAGTTATGCGAAAGTTATTCAGTTTTTTTCAAATATCTCGGCACCCAAGCGACCTAGGAGGTTCAAACAAATGTCAGAATGTTCGCCGCGTCACGAGACGTCGTATGGTATAAGGGGCCCTGCGATACGCCCAGTGGTTCAAAAGTTATGCGAAAGTTATTCAGTTTTTTCCAAATATCTCGGCACCCAAGCGACCTAGGAGGTTCAAACAAATGTCAGAATGTTCGCCGCGTCACGAGACGTCGTATGGCATAAGGGGCCCTGCGATACGCCCAGTGGTTCAAAAGTTATGCGAAAGTTATTCAGTTTTTTCCAAATATCTCGGTACCCAAGTGACCTAGGAGGTTCAAACAAATGTCAGAATGTTCGCCGCGTCACGAGACGTCGTATGGTATAAGGGCCCTGCGATACGCCCAGTGGTTCAAAAGTTATGCGAAAGTTATTCAGTTTTTTCCAAATATCTCGGCACCCAAGCGACCTAGGGAGTTTCGAACAAATTTCATAATGTTTGCCGCTTCACGAGACGTCGTATGGTATAAGGGGCCCTGCGATACGCCCAGTGGTTCAAAAGTTATGCGAAAGTTATTCAGTTTTTTTCAAATATCTCGGCACCCAAGCGACCTAGGAGGTTCAAACAATTGTCAGAATGTTCGCCGCGTCACGAGACGTCGTATGGTATAAGGGGCCCTGCGATACACCCAGTGGTTCAAAAGTTATGCGAAAGTTATTCAGTTTTTTCCAAATATCTCGGCACCCAAGCGACCTACGAGGTTCAAACAAATGTCAGAATGTTCGCCGCGTCACGAGACGTCGTATGGTATAAGGGGCCCTGCGATACGCCCAGTGGTTCAAAAGTTATGCGAAAGTTATTCAGTTTTTTTCAAATATCTCGGCACCCAAGCGACCTAGGAGGTTCAAACAAATGTCAGAATGTTCGCCGCGTCACGAGACGTCGTATGGTATAAGAAGCCCTGCGATACGCCCAGTGGTTCAAAAGTTATGCGAAAGTTATTCAGATTTTTTCAAATATCTCGGCACCCAAGCGACCTAGGAGGTTCAAACAAATGTCAGAATGTTCGCCGCGTGACGAGACGTCGTATGGTATAAGGGGCCCTGCGATACGCCCAGTGGTTCAAAAGTTATGCGAAAGTTATTCATTTTTTTTTCAAATATCTCGGCACCCAAGCGACCTAGGAGGTTCAAACAAATGTCAGAATGTTCGCCGCGTCACGAGACTTCGTATGGTATAAGGGGCCCTGCGATACGCCCAGTGGTTCAAAAGTTATGCGAAAGTTATTCAGTTTTTTTCAAATATCTCGGCACCCAAGCGACCTAGGAGGTTCAAACAAATGTCAAAATGTTCGCCGCGTGACGAGACGTCGTATGGTATAAGGGGCTCTGCGATACGCCCAGTGGTTCAAAAGTTATGCGAAAGTTATTCAGTTTTTTTCAAATATCTCGGCACCCAAGCGACCTAGGAGGTTCAAACAAATGTCAGAATGTTCGCCGCGTCACGAGACGTCGTATGGTATAAGGGGCCCTGCGATACGCCCAGTGGTTCGAAAGTTATGCGAAAGTTATTCAGTTTTTTCCAAATATCTCGGCACCCAAGCGACCTAGGAGGTTCAAACAAATGTCAGAATGTTCGCCGCGTCACGAGACGTCGTATGGTATAAGGGGCCCTGCGATACGCCCAGTGGTTCAAAAGTTATGCGAAAGTTATTCATTTTTTTTTCAAATATCTCGGCACCCAAGCGACCTAGGAGGTTCAAACAAATGTCAGAATGTTCGCCGCGTCACTAGACGTCGTATGGCATAAGGGGCCCTGCGATACGCCCAGTGGTTCAAAAGTTATGCGAAAGTTATTCAGTTTTTTCCAAATATCTCGGTACCCAAGTGACCTAGGAGGTTCAAACAAATGTCAGAATGTTCGCCGCGTCACGAGACGTCGTATGGTATAAGGGCCCTGCGATACGCCCAGTGGTTCAAAAGTTATGCGAAAGTTATTCAGTTTTTTCCAAATATCTCGGCACCCAAGCGACCTAGGGAGTTTCGAACAAATTTCATAATGTTTGCCGCTTCACGAGACGTCGTATGGTATAAGGGGCCCTGCGATACGCCCAGTGGTTCAAAAGTTATGCGAAAGTTATTCAGTTTTTTTCAAATATCTCGGCACCCAAGCGACCTAGGAGGTTCAAACAATTGTCAGAATGTTCGCCGCGTCACGAGACGTCGTATGGTATAAGGGGCCCTGCGATACACCCAGTGGTTCAAAAGTTATGCGAAAGTTATTCAGTTTTTTCCAAATATCTCGGCACCCAAGCGACCTACGAGGTTCAAACAAATGTCAGAATGTTCGCCGCGTCACTAGACGTCGTATGGTATAAGGGGCCCTGCGATACGCCCAGTGGTTCAAAAGTTATGCGAAAGTTATTCAGTTTTTTTCAAATATCTCGGCACCCAAGCGACCTAGGAGGTTCAAACAAATGTCAGAATGTTCGCCGCGTCACGAGACGTCGTATGGTATAAGGGGCCCTGCGATACGCCCAGTGGTTCGAAAGTTATGCGAAAGTTATTCAGTTTTTTCCAAATATCTCGGCACCCAAGCGACCTAGGAGGTTCAAACAAATGTCAGAATGTTCGCCGCGTCACGAGACGTCGTATGGTATAAGGGGCCCTGCGATACGCCCAGTGGTTCAAAAGTTATGCGAAAGTTATTCATTTTTTTTTCAAATATCTCGGCACCCAAGCGACCTAGGAGGTTCAAACAAATGTCAGAATGTTCGCCGCGTCACTAGACGTCGTATGGCATAAGGGGCCCTGCGATACGCCCAGTGGTTCAAAAGTTATGCGAAAGTTATTCAGTTTTTTCCAAATATCTCGGTACCCAAGTGACCTAGGAGGTTCAAACAAATGTCAGAATGTTCGCCGCGTCACGAGACGTCGTATGGTATAAGGGCCCTGCGATACGCCCAGTGGTTCAAAAGTTATGCGAAAGTTATTCATTTTTTTTTCAAATATCTCGGCACCCAAGCGACCTAGGAGGTTCAAACAAATGTCAGAATGTTCGCCGCGTCACGAGACTTCGTATGGTATAAGGGGCCCTGCGATACGCCCAGTGGTTCAAAAGTTATGCGAAAGTTATTCAGTTTTTTTCAAATATCTCGGCACCCAAGCGACCTAGGAGGTTCAAACAATTGTCAGAATGTTCGCCGCGTCACGAGACGTCGTATGGTATAAGGGGCCCTGCGATACACCCAGTGGTTCAAAAGTTATGCGAAAGTTATTCAGTTTTTTCCAAATATCTCGGCACCCAAGCGACCTACGAGGTTCAAACAAATGTCAGAATGTTCGCCGCGTCACGAGACGTCGTATGGTATAAGGGGCCCTGCGATACGCCCAGTGGTTCAAAAGTTATGCGAAAGTTATTCAGTTTTTTTCAAATATCTCGGCACCCAAGCGACCTAGGAGGTTCAAACAAATGTCAGAATGTTCGCCGCGTCACGAGACGTCGTATGGTATAAGAAGCCCTGCGATACGCCCAGTGGTTCAAAAGTTATGCGAAAGTTATTCAGATTTTTTCAAATATCTCGGCACCCAAGCGACCTAGGAGGTTCAAACAAATGTCAGAATGTTCGCCGCGTGACGAGACGTCGTATGGTATAAGGGGCCCTGCGATACGCCCAGTGGTTCAAAAGTTATGCGAAAGTTATTCAGTTTTTTTCAAATATCTCGGCACCCAAGCGACCTAGGAGGTTCAAACAAATGTCAGAATGTTCGCCGCGTCACGAGACGTCGTATAGTATAAGGGGCCCTGCGATACGCCCAGTGGTTCAAAAGTTATGCGAAAGTTATTCAGTTTTTTTCAAATATCTCGGCACCCAAGCGACCTAGGAGGTTCAAACAAATGTCAGAATGTTCGCCGCGTCACGAGACTTCGTATGGTATAAGGGGCCCTACGATACGCCCAGTGGTTCAAAAGTTATGCGAAAGTTATTCAGTTTTTTCCAAATATCTCGGCACCCAAGCGACCTAGGAGGTTCAAACAAATGTCAGAATGTTCGCCGCGTCACGAGACGTCGTATGGTATAAGGGGCCCTGCGATACGCCCAGTGGTTCAAAAGTTATGCGAAAGTTATTCAGTTTTTTCCAAATATCTCGGCACCCAAGCGACCTAGGAGGTTCAAACAAATGTCAGAATGTTCGCCGCGTCACTAGACGTCGTATGGTATAAGGGGCCCTGCGAGACGCCCAGTGGTTCAAAAGTTATGCGAAAGTTATTCAGTTTTTTCCAAATATCTCGGTACCCAAGTGACCTAGGAGGTTCAAACAAATGTCAGAATGTTCGCCGCGTCACGAGACGTCGTATGGTATAAGGGCCCTGCGATACGCCCAGTGGTTCAAAAGTTATGCGAAAGTTATTCAGTTTTTTCCAAATATCTCGGCACCCAAGCGACCTAGGGAGTTTCGAACAAATTTCAGAATGTTTGCCGCGTCACGAGACGTCGTATGGTATAAGGGGCCCTGCGATACGCCCAGTGGTTCAAAAGTTATGCGAAAGTTATTCAGTTTTTTTCAAATATCTCGGCACCCAAGCGACCTAGGAGGTTCAAACAATTGTCAGAATGTTCGCCGCGTCACGAGACGTCGTATGGTATAAGGGGCCCTGCGATACACCCAGTGGTTCAAAAGTTATGCGAAAGTTATTCAGTTTTTTCCAAATATCTCGGCACCCAAGCGACCTACGAGGTTCAAACAAATGTCAGAATGTTCGCCGCGTCACGAGACGTCGTATGGTATAAGGGGCCCTGCGATACGCCCAGTGGTTCAAAAGTTATGCGAAAGTTATTCAGTTTTTTTCAAATATCTCGGCACCCAAGCGACCTAGGAGGTTCAAACAAATGTCAGAATGTTCGCCGCGTCACGAGACGTCGTATGGTATAAGAAGCCCTGCGATACGCCCAGTGGTTCAAAAGTTATGCGAAAGTTATTCAGATTTTTTCAAATATCTCGGCACCCAAGCGACCTAGGAGGTTCAAACAAATGTCAGAATGTTCGCCGCGTGACGAGACGTCGTATGGTATAAGGGGCGCTGCGATACGCCCAGTGGTTCAAAAGTTATGCGGAAGTTATTCAGTTTTTTCCAAATATCTCGGCACCCAAGCGACCTAGGAGGTTCAAACAAATGTCAGAATGTTCGCCGCGTCACGAGACTTCGTATGGTATAAGGGGCCCTGCGATACGCCCAGTGGTTCAAAAGTTATGCGAAAGTTATTCAGTTTTTTTCAAATATCTCGGCACCCAAGCGACCTAGGAGGTTCAAACAAATGTCAAAATGTTCGCCGCGTGACGAGACGTCGTATGGTATAAGGGGCTCTGCGATACACCCAGTGGTTCAAAAGTTATGCGAAAGTTATTCAGTTTTTTTCAAATATCTCGGCACCCAAGCGACCTAGGAGGTTCAAACAAATGTCAGAATGTTCGCCGCGTCACGAGACGTCGTATGGTATAAGGGGCCCTGCGATACGCCCAGTGGTTCAAAAGTTATGCGAAAGTTATTCAGTTTTTTCCAAATATCTCGGCACCCAAGCGACCTAGGAGGTTCAAACAAATATCAGAATGTTCGCCGCGTCACTAGACGTCGTATGGTATAAGGGGCCCTGCGAGACGCCCAGTGGTTCAAAAGTTATGCGAAAGTTATTCAGTTTTTTCCAAATATCTCGGTACCCAAGTGACCTAGGAGGTTCAAACAAATGTCAGAATGTTCGCCGCGTCACGAGACGTCGTATGGTATAAGGGCCCTGCGATACGCCCAGTGGTTCAAAAGTTATGCGAAAGTTATTCAGTTTTTTCCAAATATCTCGGCACCCAAGCGACCTAGGGAGTTTCGAACAAATTTCAGAATGTTTGCCGCGTCACGAGACGTCGTATGGTATAAGGGGCCCTGCGATACGCCCAGTGGTTCAAAAGTTATGCGAAAGTTATTCAGTTTTTTTCAAATATCTCGGCACCCAAGCGACCTAGGAGGTTCAAACAATTGTCAGAATGTTCGCCGCGTCACGAGACGTCGTATGGTATAAGGGGCCCTGCGATACACCCAGTGGTTCAAAAGTTATGCGAAAGTTATTCAGTTTTTTCCAAATATCTCGGCACCCAAGCGACCTACGAGGTTCAAACAAATGTCAGAATGTTCGCCGCGTCACGAGACGTCGTATGGTATAAGGGGCCCTGCGATACGCCCAGTGGTTCAAAAGTTATGCGAAAGTTATTCAGTTTTTTTCAAATATCTCGGCACCCAAGCGACCTAGGAGGTTCAAACAAATGTCAGAATGTTCGCCGCGTCACGAGACGTCGTATGGTATAAGAAGCCCTGCGATACGCCCAGTGGTTCAAAAGTTATGCGAAAGTTATTCAGATTTTTTCAAATATCTCGGCACCCAAGCGACCTAGGAGGTTCAAACAAATGTCAGAATGTTCGCCGCGTGACGAGACGTCGTATGGTATAAGGGGCCCTGCGATACGCCCAGTGGTTCAAAAGTTATGCGGAAGTTATTCAGTTTTTTCCAAATATCTCGGCACCCAAGCGACCTAGGAGGTTCAAACAAATGTCAGAATGTTTGCCGCGTCACGAGACTTCGTATGGTATAAGGGGCCCTGCGATACGCCCAGTGGTTCAAAAGTTATGCGAAAGTTATTCAGTTTTTTTCAAATATCTCGGCACCCAAGCGACCTAGGAGGTTCAAACAAATGTCAAAATGTTCGCCGCGTGACGAGACGTCGTATGGTATAAGGGGCTCTGCGATACGCCCAGTGGTTCAAAAGTTATGCGAAAGTTATTCAGTTTTTTTCAAATATCTCGGCACCCAAGCGACCTAGGAGGTTCAAACAAATGTCAGAATGTTCGCCGCGTCACGAGACGTCGTATGGTATAAGGGGCCCTGCGATACGCCCAGTGGTTCAAAAGTTATGCGAAAGTTATTCAGTTTTTTCCAAATATCTCGGCACCCAAGCGACCTAGGAGGTTCAAACAAATGTCAGAATGTTCGCCGCGTCACGAGACGTCGTATGGTATAAGGGGCCCTGCGATACGCCCAGTGGTTCAAAAGTTATGCGAAAGTTATTCATTTTTTTTTCAAATATCTCGGCACCCAAGCGACCTAGGAGGTTCAAACAAATGTCAGAATGTTCGGCGCGTCACTAGACGTCGTATGGTATAAGGGGCCCTGCGATACGCCCAGTGGTTCAAAAGTTATGCGAAAGTTATTCAGTTTTTTCCAAATATCTCGGCACCCAAGCGACCTAGGAGGTTCAAACAAATGTCAGAATGTTCGCCGCCTCACGAGACGTCGTATGGTATAAGGGGCCCTGCGATACGCCCAGTGGTTCAAAAGTTATGCGAAAGTTATTCAGTTTTTTCCAAATATCTCGGCACCCAAGCGACCTAGGAGGTTCAAACAAATGTCAGAATGTTCGCCGCGTCACGAGACGTCGTATGGTATAAGGGCCCTGCGATACGCCCAGTGGTTCAAAAGTTATGCGAAAGTTATTCAGTTTTTTCCAAATATCTCGGCACCCAAGCGACCTAGGGAGTTTCGAACAAATTTCAGAATGTTTGCCGCTTCACGAGACGTCGTATGGTATAAGGGGCCCTGCGATACGCCCAGTGGTTCAAAAGTTATGCGAAAGTTATTCAGTTTTTTTCAAATATCTCGGCACCCAAGCGACCTACGAGGTTCAAACAAATGTCAGAATGTTCGCCGCGTCACGAGACGTCGTATGGTATAAGGGGCCCTGCGATACGCCCAGTGGTTCAAAAGTTATGCGAAAGTTATTCAGTTTTTTTCAAATATCTCGGCACCCAAGCGACCTAGGAGGTTCAAACAAATGTCAGAATGTTCGCCGCGTCACGAGACGTCGTATGGTATAAGAAGCCCTGCGATACGCCCAGTGGTTCAAAAGTTATGCGAAAGTTATTCAGATTTTTTCAAATATCTCGGCACCCAAGCGACCTAGGAGGTTCAAACAAATGTCAGAATGTTCGCCGCGTGACGAGACGTCGTATGGTATAAGGGGCCCTGCGATACGCCCAGTGGTTCAAAAGTTATGCGGAAGTTATTCAGTTTTTTCCAAATATCTCGGCACCCAAGCGACCTAGGAGGTTCAAACAAATGTCAGAATGTTTGCCGCGTCACGAGACTTCGTATGGTATAAGGGGCCCTGCGATACGCCCAGTGGTTCAAAAGTTATGCGAAAGTTATTCAGTTTTTTTCAAATATCTCGGCACCCAAGCGACCTAGGAGGTTCAAACAAATGTCAAAATGTTCGCCGCGTGACGAGACGTCGTATGGTATAAGGGGCTCTGCGATACGCCCAGTGGTTCAAAAGTTATGCGAAAGTTATTCAGTTTTTTTCAAATATCTCGGCACCCAAGCGACCTAGGAGGTTCAAACAAATGTCAGAATGTTCGCCGCGTCACGAGACGTCGTATGGTATAAGGGGCCCTGCGATACGCCCAGTGGTTCAAAAGTTATGCGAAAGTTATTCAGTTTTTTCCAAATATCTCGGCACCCAAGCGACCTAGGAGGTTCAAACAAATGTCAGAATGTTCGCCGCGTCACGAGACGTCGTATGGTATAAGGGGCCCTGCGATACGCCCAGTGGTTCAAAAGTTATGCGAAAGTTATTCATTTTTTTTTCAAATATCTCGGCACCCAAGCGACCTAGGAGGTTCAAACAAATGTCAGAATGTTCGCCGCGTCACTAGACGTCGTATGGTATAAGGGGCCCTGCGATACGCCCAGTGGTTCAAAAGTTATGCGAAAGTTATTCAGTTTTTTCCAAATATCTCGGCACCCAAGCGACCTAGGAGGTTCAAACAAATGTCAGAATGTTCGCCGCCTCACGAGACGTCGTATGGTATAAGGGGCCCTGCGATACGCCCAGTGGTTCAAAAGTTATGCGAAAGTTATTCAGTTTTTTCCAAATATGTCGGCACCCAAGCGACCTAGGAGGTTCAAACAAATGTCAGAATGTTCGCCGCGTCACGAGACGTCGTATGGTATAAGGGCCCTGCGATACGCCCAGTGGTTCAAAAGTTATGCGAAAGTTATTCAGTTTTTTCCAAATATCTCGGCACCCAAGCGACCTAGGGAGTTTCGAACAAATTTCAGAATGTTTGCCGCTTCACGAGACGTCGTATGGTATAAGGGGCCCTGCGATACGCCCAGTGGTTCAAAAGTTATGCGAAAGTTATTCAGTTTTTTCCAAATATCTCGGCACCCAAGCGACCTAGGAGGTTCAAACAAATGTCAGAATGTTCGCCGCGTCACGAGACGTCGTATGGTATAAGGGGCCCTGCGATACGCCCAGTGGTTCAAAAGTTATGCGAAAGTTATTCATTTTTTTTTCAAATATCTCGGCACCCAAGCGACCTAGGAGGTTCAAACAAATGTCAGAATGTTCGCCGCGTCACTAGACGTCGTATGGTATAAGGGGCCCTGCGATACGCCCAGTGGTTCAAAAGTTATGCGAAAGTTATTCAGTTTTTTCCAAATATCTCGGCACCCAAGCGACCTAGGAGGTTCAAACAAATGTCAGAATGTTCGCCGCCTCACGAGACGTCGTATGGTATAAGGGGCCCTGCGATACGCCCAGTGGTTCAAAAGTTATGCGAAAGTTATTCAGTTTTTTCCAAATATCTCGGCACCCAAGCGACCTAGGAGGTTCAAACAAATGTCAGAATGTTCGCCGCGTCACGAGACGTCGTATGGTATAAGGGCCCTGCGATACGCCCAGTGGTTCAAAAGTTATGCGAAAGTTATTCAGTTTTTTCCAAATATCTCGGCACCCAAGCGACCTAGGGAGTTTCGAACAAATTTCAGAATGTTTGCCGCTTCACGAGACGTCGTATGGTATAAGGGGCCCTGCGATACGCCCAGTGGTTCAAAAGTTATGCGAAAGTTATTCAGTTTTTTTCAAATATCTCGGCACCCAAGCGACCTAGGAGGTTCAAACAATTGTCAGAATGTTCGCCGCGTCACGAGACGTCGTATGGTATAAGGGGCCCTGCGATACACCCAGTGGTTCAAAAGTTATGCGAAAGTTATTCAGTTTTTTCCAAATATCTCGGCACCCAAGCGACCTACGAGGTTCAAACAAATGTCAGAATGTTCGCCGCGTCACGAGACGTCGTATGGTATAAGGGGCCCTGCGATACGCCCAGTGGTTCAAAAGTTATGCGAAAGTTATTCAGTTTTTTTCAAATATCTCGGCACCCAAGCGACCTAGGAGGTTCAAACAAATGTCAGAATGTTCGCCGCGTCACGAGACGTCGTATGGTATAAGAAGCCCTGCGATACGCCCAGTGGTTCAAAAGTTATGCGAAAGTTATTCAGATTTTTTCAAATATCTCGGCACCCAAGCGACCTAGGAGGTTCAAACAAATGTCAGAATGTTCGCCGCGTGACGAGACGTCGTATGGTATAAGGGGCCCTGCGATACGCCCAGTGGTTCAAAAGTTATGCGAAAGTTATTCAGTTTTTTTCAAATATCTCGGCACCCAAGCGACCTAGGAGGTTCAAACAAATGTCAGAATGTTCGCCGCGTCACGAGACGTCGTATAGTATAAGGGGCCCTGCGATACGCCCAGTGGTTCAAAAGTTATGCGAAAGTTATTCAGTTTTTTTCAAATATCTCGGCACCCAAGCGACCTAGGAGGTTCAAACAAATGTCAGAATGTTCGCCGCGTCACGAGACTTCGTATGGTATAAGGGGCCCTACGATACGCCCAGTGGTTCAAAAGTTATGCGAAAGTTATTCAGTTTTTTCCAAATATCTCGGCACCCAAGCGACCTAGGAGGTTCAAACAAATGTCAGAATGTTCGCCGCGTCACGAGACGTCGTATGGTATAAGGGGCCCTGCGATACGCCCAGTGGTTCAAAAGTTATGCGAAAGTTATTCAGTTTTTTCCAAATATCTCGGCACCCAAGCGACCTAGGAGGTTCAAACAAATGTCAGAATGTTCGCCGCGTCACTAGACGTCGTATGGTATAAGGGGCCCTGCGAGACGCCCAGTGGTTCAAAAGTTATGCGAAAGTTATTCAGTTTTTTCCAAATATCTCGGTACCCAAGTGACCTAGGAGGTTCAAACAAATGTCAGAATGTTCGCCGCGTCACGAGACGTCGTATGGTATAAGGGCCCTGCGATACGCCCAGTGGTTCAAAAGTTATGCGAAAGTTATTCAGTTTTTTCCAAATATCTCGGCACCCAAGCGACCTAGGGAGTTTCGAACAAATTTCAGAATGTTTGCCGCGTCACGAGACGTCGTATGGTATAAGGGGCCCTGCGATACGCCCAGTGGTTCAAAAGTTATGCGAAAGTTATTCAGTTTTTTTCAAATATCTCGGCACCCAAGCGACCTAGGAGGTTCAAACAATTGTCAGAATGTTCGCCGCGTCACGAGACGTCGTATGGTATAAGGGGCCCTGCGATACACCCAGTGGTTCAAAATTTATGCGAAAGTTATTCAGTTTTTTCCAAATATCTCGGCACCCAAACGACCTACGAGGTTCAAACAAATGTCAGAATGTTCGCCGCGTCACGAGACGTCGTATGGTATAAGGGGCCCTGCGATACGCCCAGTGGTTCAAAAGTTATGCGAAAGTTATTCAGTTTTTTTCAAATATCTCGGCACCCAAGCGACCTAGGAGGTTCAAACAAATGTCAGAATGTTCGCCGCGTCACGAGACGTCGTATGGTATAAGAAGCCCTGCGATACGCCCAGTGGTTCAAAAGTTATGCGAAAGTTATTCAGATTTTTTCAAATATCTCGGCACCCAAGCGACCTAGGAGGTTCAAACAAATGTCAGAATGTTCGCCGCGTGACGAGACGTCGTATGGTATAAGGGGCCCTGCGATACGCCCAGTGGTTCAAAAGTTATGCGAAAGTTATTCAGTTTTTTCCAAATATCTCGGCACCCAAGCGACCTAGGAGGTTCAAACAAATGTCAGAATGTTCGCCGCGTCACGAGACGTCGTATGGTATAAGGGGCCCTGCGATACGCCCAGTGGTTCAAAAGTTATGCGAAAGTTATTCAGTTTTTTCCAAATATCTCGGCTCCCAAGCGACCTAGGAGGTTCAAACAAATGTCAGAATGTTCGCCGCGTCACGAGACTTCGTATGGTATAAGGGGCCCTGCGATACGCCCAGTGGTTCAAAAGTTATGCGAAAGTTATTCAGTTTTTTTCAAATATCTCGGCACCCAAGCGACCTAGGAGGTTCAAACAAATGTCAAAATGTTCGCCGCGTGACGAGACGTCGTATGGTATAAGGGGCTCTGCGATACGCCCAGTGGTTCAAAAGTTATGCGAAAGTTATTCAGTTTTTTTCAAATATCTCGGCACCCAAGCGACCTAGGAGGTTCAAACAAATGTCAGAATGTTCGCCGCGTCACGAGACGTCGTATGGTATAAGGGGCCCTGCGATACGCCCAGTGGTTCAAAAGTTTTGCGAAAGTTATTCAGTTTTTTCCAAATATCTCGGCACCCAAGCGACCTAGGAGGTTCAAACAAATGTCAGAATGTTCGCCGCGTCACGAGACGTCGTATGGTATAAGGGGCCCTGCGATACGCCCAGTGGTTCAAAAGTTATGCGAAAGTTATTCATTTTTTTTTCAAATATCTCGGCACCCAAGCGACCTAGGAGGTTCAAACAAATGTCAGAATGTTCGCCGCGTCACTAGACGTCGTATGGTATAAGGGGCCCTGCGATACGCCCAGTGGTTCAAAAGTTATGCGAAAGTTATTCAGTTTTTTCCAAATATCTCGGTACCCAAGTGACCTAGGAGGTTCAAACAAATGTCAGAATGTTCGCCGCGTCACGAGACGTCGTATGGTATAAGGGCCCTGCGATACGCCCAGTGGTTCAAAAGTTATGCGAAAGTTATTCAGTTTTTTCCAAATATCTCGGCACCCAAGCGACCTAGGGAGTTTCGAACAAATTTCAGAATGTTTGCCGCTTCACGAGACGTCGTATGGTATAAGGGGCCCTGCGATACGCCCAGTGGTTCAAAAGTTATGCGAAAGTTATTCAGTTTTTTTCAAATATCTCGGCACCCAAGCGACCTAGGAGGTTCAAACAATTGTCAGAATGTTCGCCGCGTCACGAGACGTCGTATGGTATAAGGGGCCCTGCGATACACCCAGTGGTTCAAAAGTTATGCGAAAGTTATTCAGTTTTTTCCAAATATCTCGGCACCCAAGCGACCTAGGAGGTTCAAACAAATGTCAGAATGTTCGCCGCGTCACGAGACGTCGTATGGTATAAGGGGCCCTGCGATACGCCCAGTGGTTCAAAAGTTATGCGAAAGTTATTCAGTTTTTTTCAAATATCTCGGCACCCAAGCGACCTAGGAGGTTCAAACAAATGTCAGAATGTTCGCCGCGTCACGAGACGTCGTATGGTATAAGAAGCCCTGCGATACGCCCAGTGGTTCAAAAGTTATGCGAAAGTTATTCAGATTTTTTCAAATATCTCGGCACCCAAGCGACCTAGGAGGTTCAAACAAATGTCAGAATGTTCGCCGCGTGACGAGACGTCGTATGGTATAAGGGGCCCTGCGATACGCCCAGTGGTTCAAAAGTTATGCGAAAGTTATTCAGTTTTTTTCAAATATCTCGGCACCCAAGCGACCTAGGAGGTTCAAACAAATGTCAGAATGTTCGCCGCGTCACGAGACGTCGTATGGTATAAGGGGCCCTGCGATACGCCCAGTGGTTCAAAAGTTATGCGAAAGTTATTCAGTTTTTTTCAAATATCTCGGCACCCAAGCGACCTAGGAGGTTCAAACAAATGTCAGAATGTTTGCCGCGTCACGAGACTTCGTATGGTATAAGGGGCCCTACGATACGCCCAGTGGTTCAAAAGTTATGCGAAAGTTATTCAGTTTTTTCCAAATATCTCGGCACCCAAGCGACCTAGGAGGTTCAAACAAATGTCAGAATGTTCGCCGCGTCACGAGACGTCGTATGGTATAAGGGGCCCTGCGATACGCCCAGTGGTTCAAAAGTTATGCGAAAGTTATTCAGTTTTTTCCAAATATCTCGGCACCCAAGCGACCTAGGAGGTTCAAACAAATGTCAGAATGTTCGCCGCGTCACGAGACGTCGTATGGTATAAGGGGCCCTGCGAAACGCCCAGTGGTTCAAAAGTTATGCGAAAGTTATTCAGTTTTTTTCAAATATCTCGGCACCCAAGCGACCTAGGAGGTTCAAACAAATGTCAGAATGTTCGCCGCGTCACGAGACGTCGTATGCTATTAGGGGCCCTGCGATACGCCCAGTGGTTCAAAAGTTATGCGAAAGTTATTCAGTTTTTTTCAAATATCTCGGCACCCAAGCGACCTAGGAGGTTCAAACAAATTTCGGAATGTTCGCCGCGTCACGAGACGTCGTATGGTATAAGGGGCCCTGCGATACGCCCAGTGGTTCAAAAGTTATGCGAAAGTTATTCAGTTTTTTCCAAATATCTCGGCACCCAAGCGACCTAGGAGGTTCAAACAAATGTCAGAATGTTCGCCGCGTCACGAGACGTCGTATGGTATAAGGGGCCCTGCGATACGCCCAGTGGTTCAAAAGTTATGCGAAAGTTATTCAGTTTTTTTCAAATATCTCGGCACCCAAAAGACCTAGGAGGTTCAAACAAATGTCAGAATGTTCGCCGCGTCACGAGACGTCGTATGGTATAAGGGGCCCTGCGATACGCCCATTGGTTCAAAAGTTATGCGAAAGTTATTCAGTTTTTTCCAAATATCTCGGCACCCAAGCGACCTAGGAGGTTCAAACAAATGTCAGAATGTTCGCCGCGTCACGAGACGTCGTATGGTATAAGCGGCCCTGCGATACGCCCAGTGGTTCAAAAGTAATGCGAAAGTTATTCAGTTTTTTTCACATATCTCGGCTCCCAAGCGACCTAGGAGGTTCAAACAAATGTCAGAATGTTCGCCGCGTCACGAGACGTCGTATGGTATAAGGGGCCCTGCGATACGCCCAGTGGTTCAAAAGTTATGCGAAAGTTATTCAGTTTTTTTCAAATATCTCGGCACCCAAGTGACCTAGGAGGTTCAAACAAATGTCAGAATGTTCGCCGCGTCACGAGACGTCGTATGGTATAAGGGGCCCTGCGATACGCCCAGTGGTTCAAAAGTTATGCGAAAGTTATTCAGTTTTTTTCAAATATCTCGGCACCCAAGCGACCTAGGAGGTTCGAACATATGTCAAAATGTTCGCCGCGTCACGAGACGTCGTATGGTATAAAGGGCCCTGCGATACGCCCAGTGGTTCAAAAGTTATGCGAAAGTTATTCAGTGTTTTTCAAATATCTCGGCACCCAAGCGACCTAGGAGGTTCAAACAAATGTCAGAATGTTCGCCGCGTCACGAGACGTCGTATGGCACGAGACGTCGTATGGTATAAGGGGCCCTGCGATACGCCCAGTGGTTCGAAAGTTATGTGAAAGTTATTCAGTTTTTTTCAAATATTCCGGCACCCAAGCGACCTAGGAGGTTCAAACAAATGTCAGAATGTTCGCCGCGTCACGAGACGTCGTATGGTATAAGGGGCCCTGCGATACGCCCAGAGGTTCAACAGTTATGCGAAAGTTATTCAGTTTTTTCCAAATATCTCGGCACCCAAGTGACCTAGGAGGTTCAAACAAATGTCAGAATGTTCGCCGCGTCACGAGACGTCGTATGGTATAAGGGGCCCTGCGATACGGCCAGTGGTTCAAAAGTTATGCGAAAGTTATTCAGTTTTTTTCAAATATCTCGGCACCCAAGCGACCTAGGAGGTTCAAACAAATGTCAGAATGTTCGCCGCGTCACGAGACGTCGTATGGTATAAGGGGCCCTGCGATACGGCCAGTGGTTCAAAAGTTATGCGAAAGTTATTCAGTTTTTTCCAAATATCTCGGCACCCAAGCGACCTAGGAGGTTCAAACAAATGTCAGAATGTTCGCCGCGTCACGAGACGTCGTATGGTATAAGGGGCCCTGCGATACGCCCAGTGGTTCAAAAGTTATGCGAAAGTTATTCATTTTTTTTTCAAATATCTCGGCACCCAAGCGACCTAGGAGGTTCAAACAAATGTCAGAATGTTCGCCGCGTCACTAGACGTCGTATGGTATAAGCGGCCCTGCGATACGCCCAGTGGTTCAAAAGTTATACGAAAGTTATTCAGTTTTTTCCAAATATCTCGGCACCCAAGCGACCTAAGAGGTTCAAACAAATGTCAGAATGTTCGCCGCGTCACGAGACGTCGTATGGTATAAGGGGCCCTGCGATACGCCCAGTGGTTCAAAAGTTATGCGAAAGTTATTCAGTTTTTTCCAAATATCTCGGCACCCAAGCGACCTAGGAGGTTCAAACAAATGTCAGAATGTTCGCCGCGTGACGAGACGTCGTATGCTATTAGGGGCCCTGCGATACGCCCAGTGGTTCAAAAGTTATGCGAAAGTTATTCAGTTTTTTTCAAATATCTCGGCACCCAAGCGACCTAGGAGGTTCAAACAAATTTCGGAATGTTCGCCGCGTCACGAGACGTCGTATGGTATAAGGGGCCCTGCGATACGCCCAGTGGTTCAAAAGTTATGCGAAAGTTATTCAGTTTTTTCCAAATATCTCGGCACCCAAGCGACCTAGGAGGTTCAAACAAATGTCAGAATGTTCGCCGCGTCACGAGACGTCGTATGGTATAAGGGGCCCTGCGATACGCCCAGTGGTTCAAAAGTTATGCGAAAGTTATTCAGTTTTTTTCAAATATCTCGGCACCCAAGCGACCTAGGAGGTTCAAACAAATGTCAGAATGTTCGCCGCGTCACGAGACGTCGTATGCTATTAGGGGCCCTGCGATACGCCCAGTGGTTCAAAAGTTATGCGAAAGTTATTCAGTTTTATTCAAATATCTCGGCACCCAAGCGACCTAGGAGGTTCAAACAAATTTCGGAATGTTCGCCGCGTCACGAGACGTCGTATGGTATAAGGGGCCCTGCGATACGCCCAGTGGTTCAAAAGTTATGCGAAAGTTATTCAGTTTTTTCCAAATATCTCGGCACCCAAGCGACCTAGGAGGTTCAAACAAATGTCAGAATGTTCGCCGCGTCACGAGACGTCGTATGGTATAAGGGGCCCTGCGATACGCCCAGTGGTTCAAAAGTTATGCGAAAGTTATTCAGTTTTTTTCAAATATCTCGGCACCCAAAAGACCTAGGAGGTTCAAACAAATGTCAGAATGTTCGCCGCGTCACGAGACGTCGTATGGTATAAGGGGCCCTGCGATACGCCCATTGGTTCAAAAGTTATGCGAAAGTTATTCAGTTTTTTCCAAATATCTCGGCACCCAAGCGACCTAGGAGGTTCAAACAAATGTCAGAATGTTCGCCGCGTCACGAGACGTCGTATGGTATAAGCGGCCCTGCGATACGCCCAGTGGTTCAAAAGTAATGCGAAAGTTATTCAGTTTTTTTCACATATCTCGGCTCCCAAGCGACCTAGGAGGTTCAAACAAATGTCAGAATGTTCGCCGCGTCACGAGACGTCGTATGGTATAAGGGGCCCTGCGATACGCCCAGTGGTTCAAAAGTTATGCGAAAGTTATTCAGTTTTTTTCAAATATCTCGGCACCCAAGTGACCTAGGAGGTTCAAACAAATGTCAGAATGTTCGCCGCGTCACGAGACGTCGTATGGTATAAGGGGCCCTGCGATACGCCCAGTGGTTCAAAAGTTATGCGAAAGTTATTCAGTTTTTTTCAAATATCTCGGCACCCAAGCGACCTAGGAGGTTCGAACATATGTCAAAATGTTCGCCGCGTCACGAGACGTCGTATGGTATAAAGGGCCCTGCGATACGCCCAGTGGTTCAAAAGTTATGCGAAAGTTATTCAGTGTTTTTCAAATATCTCGGCACCCAAGCGACCTAGGAGGTTCAAACAAATGTCAGAATGTTCGCCGCGTCACGAGACGTCGTATGGCACGAGACGTCGTATGGTATAAGGGGCCCTGCGATACGCCCAGTGGTTCGAAAGTTATGTGAAAGTTATTCAGTTTTTTTCAAATATTCCGGCACCCAAGCGACCTAGGAGGTTCAAACAAATGTCAGAATGTTCGCCGCGTCACGAGACGTCGTATGGTATAAGGGGCCCTGCGATACGCCCAGAGGTTCAACAGTTATGCGAAAGTTATTCAGTTTTTTCCAAATATCTCGGCACCCAAGTGACCTAGGAGGTTCAAACAAATGTCAGAATGTTCGCCGCGTCACGAGACGTCGTATGGTATAAGGGGCCCTGCGATACGGCCAGTGGTTCAAAAGTTATGCGAAAGTTATTCAGTTTTTTTCAAATATCTCGGCACCCAAGCGACCTAGGAGGTTCAAACAAATGTCAGAATGTTCGCCGCGTCACGAGACGTCGTATGGTATAAGGGGCCCTGCGATACGGCCAGTGGTTCAAAAGTTATGCGAAAGTTATTCAGTTTTTTCCAAATATCTCGGCACCCAAGCGACCTAGGAGGTTCAAACAAATGTCAGAATGTTCGCCGCGTCACGAGACGTCGTATGGTATAAGGGGCCCTGCGATACGCCCAGTGGTTCAAAAGTTATGCGAAAGTTATTCATTTTTTTTTCAAATATCTCGGCACCCAAGCGACCTAGGAGGTTCAAACAAATGTCAGAATGTTCGCCGCGTCACTAGACGTCGTATGGTATAAGCGGCCCTGCGATACGCCCAGTGGTTCAAAAGTTATACGAAAGTTATTCAGTTTTTTCCAAATATCTCGGCACCCAAGCGACCTAAGAGGTTCAAACAAATGTCAGAATGTTCGCCGCGTCACGAGACGTCGTATGGTATAAGGGGCCCTGCGATACGCCCAGTGGTTCAAAAGTTATGCGAAAGTTATTCAGTTTTTTCCAAATATCTCGGCACCCAAGCGACCTAGGAGGTTCAAACAAATGTCAGAATGTTCGCCGCGTGACGAGACGTCGTATGGTATAAGGGGCCCTGCGATACGCCCAGTGGTTCAAAAGTTATGCGAAAGTTATTCAGTTTTTTTCAAATATCTCGGCACCCAAGTGACCTAGGAGGTTCAAACAAATGTCAGAATGTTCGCCGCGTCACGAGACGTCGTATGGTATAAGGGGCCCTGCGATACGCCCAGTGGTTCAAAAGTTATGCGAAAGTTATTCAGTTTTTTTCAAATATCTCGGCACCCAAGCGACCTAGGAGGTTCAAACATATGTCAAAATGTTCGCCGCGTCACGAGACGTCGTATGGTATAAGGGGCCCTGCGATACGCCCAGTGGTTCAAAAGTTATGCGAAAGTTATTCAGTTTTTTTCAAATATCTCGGCACCCAAGCGACCTAGTAGGTTCAAACAAATGTCAGAATGTTCGCCGCGTCACGAGACGTCGTATGGTATAAGGGGCCCTGCGATACGCCCAGAGGTTCAACAGTTATGCGAAAGTTATTCAGTTTTTTCCAAATATCTCGGCACCCAAGCGACCTAGGAGGTTCAAACAAATGTCAGAATGTTCGCCGCGTCACGAGACGTCGTATGGTATAAGGGGTTCTGCGATACGCCCAGTGGTTCAAAAGTTATGCGAAAGTTATTCAGTTTTTTTCACATATCTCGGCACCCAAGCGACCTAGGAGGTTCAAACAAATGTCAGAATGTTCGCCGCGTCACGAAACGTCGTATGGTATAAGAGGCCCTGCGATACGCCCAGTGGTTCAAAAGTTATGCGAAAGTTATTCATTTTTTTCAAATATCTCGGCACCCAAGCGACCTAGGAGGGTAAAACAAATGTCAGAATGTTCGCCGCGTCACGAGACGTCGTATGGTATAAGGGGCCCTGCGATACGCCCAGTGGTTCAAAAGTTATGCGAAAGTTATTCAGTTTTTTCAAATATCTCGGCACCCAAGCGACCTAGGAGGTTCAAACAAATGTCAGAATGTTCGCCGCGTCACGAGACGTCGTATGGTATAAGGGGCCCTGCGATACGCCCAGTGGTTCAAAAGTTATGCGAAAGTTATTCAGTTTTTTTCAAATATCTCGGCACCCAAGCGACCTAGGAGGGTAAAACAAATGTCAGAATGTTCGCCGCGTGACGAGACGTCGTATGATATAAGGGGCCCTGCGATACGCCCAGTGGTTCAAAAGTTATGCGAAAGTTATTCAGTTTTTTTCAAATATCTCGGCACCCAAGCGACCTAGGAGGTTCAAACAAATGTCAGAATGTTCGCCGCGTCACGAAACGTCGTATGGTATAAGAGGCCCTGCGATACGCCCAGTGGTTCAAAAGTTATGCGAAAGTTATTCATTTTTTTTCAAATATCTCGGCACCCAAGCGACCTAGGAGGTTCAAACAAATGTCAGAATGTTCGCCGCGTCACGAGACGTCGTATGGTATAAGGGGCCCTGCGATACGCCCAGTGGTTCAAAAGTTATGCGAAAGTTATTCAGTTTTTTCGAAATATCTCGGCACCCAAGCGACCTAGGAGGTTCAAACAAATGTCAGAATGTTCGCCGCGTCACGAGACGTCGTATGGTATAAGGGGCCCTGCGATACGCCCAGTGGTTCAAAAGTTATGCGAAAGTTATTCAGTTTTTTTCAAATATCTCGGCACCCAAGCGATCTAGGAGGTTCAAACAAATGTCAGAATGTTCGCCGCGTCACGAGACGTCGTATGGTATAAGGGACCCTGCGATACGCCCAGTGGTTCAAAAGTTATGCGAAAGTTATTCAGTTTTTTCGAAATATCGCGGCACTCAACCGACCTAGGAGGTTCAAACAAATGTCAGAATGTTCGCCGCGTCACGAGACGTCGTATGGTATAAGGGGCCCTGCGATACGCCCAGTGGTTCAAAAGTTATGCGAAAGTTATTCAGTTTTTTCCAAATATCTCGGCACCCAAGCGACCTAAGAGGTTCAAACAAATGTCAGAATGTTCGCCGCGTCACGAGACGTCGTATGGTATAACGGGCCCTGCGATACGCCCAGTGGTTCAAAAGTTATGCGAATGCTATTCAGTTTTTTCCAAATATCTCGGCACCCAAGCGACCTAGGAGGTTCAAACAAATGTCAGAATGTTCGCCGCGTCACGAGACGTCGTATGGTATAAGGGGCCCTGCGATACGCCCAGTGGTTCAAAAGTTATGCGAAAGTTATTCAGTTTTTTCCAAATATCTCGGCACCCAAGCGACCTAGGAGGTTCAAACAAATGTCAGAATGTTTGCCGCGTCACGAGACGTCGTATGGTATAAGGGGCCCTGCGATACGCCCATTGGTTCAAAAGTTATGCGAAAGTTATTCAGTTTTTTTCAAATATCTCGGCACCCAAGCGACCTAGGAGGTTCAAACAAATGTCAGAATGTTCGCCGCGTCACGAGACGTCGTATGGTATAAGGGGCCCTGCGATACGCCGATTGGTTCAAAAGTTATGCGAAAGTGTTTCATTTTTTTCCAAATATCTCGGCACCCAAGCGACCTAGGAGGTTCAAACAAATGTCAGAATGTTCGCCGCGTCACGAGACGTCGTATGGTATAACGGGCCCTGCGATACGCCCAGTGGTTCAAAAGTTATGCGAAAGTTATTCAGTTTTTTTCAAATATCTCGGCACCCAAGCGACCTAGGAGGTTCAAACAAATGTCAGAATGTTCGCCGCGTCACGAGACGTCGTATGGCACGAGACGTCGTATGGTATAAGGGGCCCTGCGATACGCCCAGTGGTTCGAAAGTTATGTGAAAGTTATTCAGTTTTTTTCAAATATTCCGGCACCCAAGCGACCTAGGAGGTTCAAACAAATGTCAGAATGTTCGCCGCGTCACGAGACGTCGTATGGTATAAGGGGCCCTGCGATACGCCCAGAGGTTCAACAGTTATGCGAAAGTTATTCAGTTTTTTCCAAATATCTCGGCACCCAAGTGACCTAGGAGGTTCAAACAAATGTCAGAATGTTCGCCGCGTCACGAGACGTCGTATGGTATAAGGGGCCCTGCGATGCGCCCAGTGGTTCAAAAGTTATGCGAAAGTTATTCAGTTTTTTTCAAATATCTCGGCACCCAAGCGACCTAGGAGGTTCAAACAAATGTCAGAATGTTCGCCGCGTCACGAGACGTCGTATGGTATAAGGGGCCCTGCGATACGCCCAGTGGTTCAAAAGTTATGCGAAAGTTATTCATTTTTTTTTCAAATATCTCGGCACCCAAGCGACCTAGGAGGTTCAAACAAATGTCAGAATGTTCGCCGCGTCACTAGACGTCGTATGGTATAAGCGGCCCTGCGATACGCCCAGTGGTTCAAAAGTTATGCGAAAGTTATTCAGTTTTTTCCAAATATCTCGGCACCCAAGCGACCTAAGAGGTTCAAACAAATGTCAGAATGTTCGCCGCGTCACGAGACGTCGTATGGTATAACGGGCCCTGCGATACGCCCAGTGGTTCAAAAGTTATGCGAAAGTTATTCAGTTTTTTCCAAATATCTCGGCACCCAAGCGACCTAGGAGGTTCAAACAAATGTCAGAATGTTCGCCGCGTGACGAGACGTCGTATGGTATAAGGGGCCCTGCGATACGCCCAGTGGTTCAAAAGTTATGCGAAAGTTATTCAGTTTTTTTCAAATATCTCGGCACCCAAGTGACCTAGGAGGTTCAAACAAATGTCAGAATGTTCGCCGCGTCACGAGACGTCGTATGGTATAAGGGGCCCTGCGATACGCCCAGTGGTTCAAAAGTTATGCGAAAGTTATTCAGTTTTTTTCAAATATCTCGGCACCCAAGCGACCTAGGAGGTTCAAACATATGTCAAAATGTTCGCCGCGTCACGAGACGTCGTATGGTATAAGGGGCCCTGCGATACGCCCAGTGGTTCAAAAGTTATGCGAAAGTTATTCAGTTTTTTTCAAATATCTCGGCACCCAAGCGACCTAGTAGGTTCAAACAAATGTCAGAATGTTCGCCGCGTCACGAGACGTCGTATGGTATAAGGGGCCCTGCGATACGCCCAGAGGTTCAACAGTTATGCGAAAGTTATTCAGTTTTTTCCAAATATCTCGGCACCCAAGCGACCTAGGAGGTTCAAACAAATGTCAGAATGTTCGCCGCGTCACGAGACGTCGTATGGTATAAGGGGTTCTGCGATACGCCCAGTGGTTCAAAAGTTATGCGAAAGTTATTCAGTTTTTTTCACATATCTCGGCACCCAAGCGACCTAGGAGGTTCAAACAAATGTCAGAATGTTCGCCGCGTCACGAAACGTCGTATGGTATAAGAGGCCCTGCGATACGCCCAGTGGTTCAAAAGTTATGCGAAAGTTATTCATTTTTTTCAAATATCTCGGCACCCAAGCGACCTAGGAGGGTAAAACAAATGTCAGAATGTTCGCCGCGTCACGAGACGTCGTATGGTATAAGGGGCCCTGCGATACGCCCAGTGGTTCAAAAGTTATGCGAAAGTTATTCAGTTTTTTCAAATATCTCGGCACCCAAGCGACCTAGGAGGTTCAAACAAATGTCAGAATGTTCGCCGCGTCACGAGACGTCGTATGGTATAAGGGGCCCTGCGATACGCCCAGTGGTTCAAAAGTTATGCGAAAGTTATTCAGTTTTTTTCAAATATCTCGGCACCCAAGCGACCTAGGAGGGTAAAACAAATGTCAGAATGTTCGCCGCGTGACGAGACGTCGTATGATATAAGGGGCCCTGCGATACGCCCAGTGGTTCAAAAGTTATGCGAAAGTTATTCAGTTTTTTTCAAATATCTCGGCACCCAAGCGACCTAGGAGGTTCAAACAAATGTCAGAATGTTCGCCGCGTCACGAAACGTCGTATGGTATAAGAGGCCCTGCGATACGCCCAGTGGTTCAAAAGTTATGCGAAAGTTATTTATTTTTTTTTCAAATATCTCGGCACCTAAGCGACCTAGGAGGTTCAAACAAATGTCAGAATGTTCGCCGCGTCACGAGACGTCGTATGGTATAAGGGGCCCTGCGATACGCCCAGTGGTTCAAAAGTTATGCGAAAGTTATTCAGTTTTTTCGAAATATCTCGGCACCCAAGCGACCTAGGAGGTTCAAACAAATGTCAGAATGTTCGCCGCGTCACGAGACGTCGTATGGTATAAGGGGCCCTGCGATACGCCCAGTGGTTCAAAAGTTATGCGAAAGTTATTCAGTTTTTTCCAAATATCTCGGCACCCAAGCGATCTAGGAGGTTCAAACAAATGTCAGAATGTTCGCCGCGTCACGAGACGTCGTATGGTATAAGGGACCCTGCGATACGCCCAGTGGTTCAAAAGTTATGCGAAAGTTTTTCAGTTTTTTCGAAATATCGCGGCACTCAACCGACCTAGGAGGTTCAAACAAATGTCAGAATGTTCGCCGCGTCACGAGACGTCGTATGGTATAAGGGGCCCTGCGATACGCCCAGTGGTTCAAAAGTTATGCGAAAGTTATTCAGTTTTTTTCAAATATCTCGGCACCCAAGCGACCTAGGAGGGTAAAACAAATGTCAGAATGTTCGCCGCGTGACGAGACGTCGTATGATATAAGGGGCCCTGCGATACGCCCAGTGGTTCAAAAGTTATGCGAATGCTATTCAGTTTTTTCCAAA
Organism: Bombylius discolor; assembly: GCA_939192795.1. NCBI lineage: Eukaryota > Metazoa > Arthropoda > Insecta > Diptera > Bombyliidae > Bombylius > Bombylius discolor. The sequence goes on from OW584239.1 coordinate 26,062,344, forward strand.
TATCTCGGCACCCAAGCGACCTAGGAGGTTCAAACAAATGTCAGAATGTTCGCCGCGTCACGAGACGTCGTATGGTGTAAGGGGCCCTGCGATACGCCCAGTGGTTCAAAAGTTATGCGAAAGTTATTCAGTTTTTTCCAAATATCTCGGCACCCAAGCGACCTAGGAGGTTCAAACAAATGTCAGAATGTTTGCCGCGTCACGAGACGTCGTATGGTATAAGGGGCCCTGCGATACGCCCATTGGTTCAAAAGTTATGCGAAAGTTATTCAGTTTTTTTCAAATATCTCGGCACCCAAGCGACCTAGGAGGTTCAAACAAATGTCAGAATGTTCGCCGCGTCACGAGACGTCGTATGGTATAAGGGGCCCTGCGATACGCCGATTGGTTCAAAAGTTATGCGAAAGTGTTTCATTTTTTTCCAAATATCTCGGCACCCAAGCGACCTAGGAGGTTCAAACAAATGTCAGAATGTTCGCCGCGTCACGAGACGTCGTATGGTATAACGGGCCCTGCGATACGCCCAGTGGTTCAAAAGTTATGCGAAAGTTATTCAGTTTTTTCCAAATATCTCGGCACCCAAGCGACCTAGGAGGTTCAAACAAATGTCAGAATGTTCGCCGCGTCACGAGACGTCGTATGGTATAAGGGGCCCTGCGATACGCCCAGTGGTTCAAAAGTTATGCGAAAGTTATTCAGTTTTTTTCAAATATCTCGGCACCCAAGCGACCTAGGAGGTTCAAACAAATGTCAGAATGTTCGCCGCGTCACGAGACGTCGTATGGTATAAGGGGCCCTGCGATACGCCCAGTGGTTCGAAAGTTATGCGAAAGTTATTCAGTTTTTTTCAAATATCTCGGCACCCAAGCGACCTAGGAGGGTAAAACAAATGTCAGAATGTTCGCCGCGTGACGAGACGTCGTATGATATAAGGGGCCCTGCGATACGCCCAGTGGTTCAAAAGTTATGCGAAAGTTATTCAGTTTTTTCCAAATATCTCGGCACCCAAGCGACCTAGGAGGTTCAAACAAATGTCAGAATGTTCGCCGCGTCACGAGACGTCGTATGGTCTAAGGGGCCCTGCGATACGCCCAGTGGTTCAAAAGTTATGCGAAAGTTATTCAGTTTTTTCAAATATCTCGGCACCCAAGCGACCTAGGAGGTTCAAACAAATGTCAGAATGTTCGCCGCGTCACGAGACGTCGTATGGTCTAAGGCGCCCTGCGATACGCCCAGTGGTTCAAAAGTTATGCGAAAGTTATTCAGTTTTTTCCAAATATCTCGGCACCCAAGCGACCTAGAAGGTTCAAACAAATGTCAGAATGTTCGCCGTGTCACGAGACGTCGTATGGTATAAGGGGCCCTGCGATACGCCCAGTGGTTCAAAAGTTATGCGAAAGTTATTCAGTTTTTTTCAAATATCTCGGCACCCAAGCGATCTAGGAGGTTCAAACAAATGTCAGAATGTTCGCCGCGTCACGAGACGTCGTATGGTATAAGGGGCCCTGCGATACGCCCAGTGGTTCAAAAGTTATGCGAAAGTTATTCAGTTTTTTCCAAATATCTCGGCACCCAAGCGACCTAGGAGGTTCAAACAAATGTCAGAATGTTCGCCGCGTCACGAGACGTCGTATGGTACAAGGGGCCCTGCGATACGCCCAGTGGTTCAAAAGTTATGCGAAAGTTATTCAGTTTTTTTCACATATCTCGGCACCCAAGCGACCTAGGAGGTTCAAACAAATGTCAGAATGTTCGCCGCGTCACGAGACGTCGTATGGTATAAGGGGCCCTGCGATACGCATAGTGGTTCAAAAGTTATGCGAAAGTTATTCATTTTTTTTCAAATATCTCGGCACCCAAGCGACCTAGGAGGTTCAAACAAATGTCAGAATGTTCGCCGCGTCACGAAACGTCCTATGGTATAAGGGGCCCTGCGATACGCCCAGTGGTTCAAAAGTTATGCGAAAGTTATTCAGTGTTTTTCAAATATCTCGGCACCCAAGCGACCTAGGAGGTTCAAACAAATGTCAGAATGTTCGCCGCGTCACGAGACGTCGTATGGTATAAGGGGCCCTGCGATACGCCCAGTGGTTCAAAAGTTATGCGAAAGTTATTCAGTTTTTTCCAAATATCTCGGCACCCAAGCGACCTAGGAGGTTCAAACAAATGTCAGAATGTTCGCCGCGTCACGAGACGTCGTATGGTATAAGGGGCCCTGCGATACGCCCAGTGGTTCAAAAGTTATGCGAAAGTTATTCAGTTTTTTCAAAATATCTCGGCACCCAAGCGACCTAGGAGGTTCAAACAAATGTCAGAATGTTTGCCGCGTCACGAGACGTCGTATGGTATAAGGGGCCCTGCGATACACCCAGTGGTTCAAAAGTTATGCGAAAGTTATTCAGTTTTTTTCAAATATCTCGGCACCCAAGCGACCTAGGAGGTTCAAACAAATGTCAGAATGTTCGCCGCGTGACGAGACGTCGTATGGTATAAGGGGCCCTGCGATACGCCCAGTGGTTCAAAAGTTATGCGAAAGTTATTCAGTTTTTTTCAAATATCTCGGCACCCAAGCGACCCAGGAGGTTCAAACAAATGTCAGAATGTTCGCCGCGTCACGAGACGTCGTATGGTATAAGGGGCCCTGCGATACGCTTAGTGGTTCAAAAGTTATGCGAAAGTTATTCAGTTTTTTCCAAATATCTCGGCACCCAAGCGACCTAGGAGGTTCAAACAAATGTCAGAATGTTTGCCGCGTCACGAGACGTCGTATGGTAAAAGGGGCCCTGCGATACGCCCAGTGGTTCGAAAGTTATGTGAAAGTTATTCAGTTTTTTTCAAATATTCCGGCACCCAAGCGACCTAGGAGGTTCAAACAAATGTCAGAATGTTCGCCGCGTCACGAGACGTCGTATGGTATAAGGGGCCCTGCGATACGCCCAGTGGTTCGAAAGTTATGCGAAAGTTATTCAGTTTTTTCATAATATCTCGGCACCCAAGCGACCTAGGAGGCTCAAACAAATGTCAGAATGTTCGCCGCGTCACGAGACGTCGTATGGTATAAGGGGCCCTGCGATACACCCAGTGGTTCAAAAGTTATGCGAAAGTTATTCAGTTTTTTTCAAATATCTCGGCACCCAAGCGACCTAGGAGGTTCAAACAAATGTCAGAATGTTCGCCGCGTCACGAGACGTCGTATGGTATAAGGGGCCCTGCGATACGCCCAGTGGTTCAAAAGTTATGCGAAAGTTATTCAGTTTTTTTCAAATCTCTCGGCACCCAAGCGACCTAGGAGGTTCAAACAAATGTCAGAATGTTCGCCGCGTCACGAGACGTCGTATGGTATAAGGGGCCCTGCGATACGCCCAGTGGTTCAATAGTTATGCGAAAGTTATTCAGTTTTTTCCAAATATCTCGGCACCCAAGCGACCTAGGAGGTTCAAACAAATGTCAGAATGTTTGCCGCGTCACGAGACGTCGTATGGTAAAAGGGGCCCTGCGATACGCCCAGTGGTTCGAAAGTTATGTGAAAGTTATTCAGTTTTTTTCAAATATTCCGGCACCCAAGCGACCTAGGAGGTTCAAACAAATGTCAGAATGTTCGCCGCGTCACGAGACGTCGTATGGTATAAGGGGCCCTGCGATACGCCCAGTGGTTCAAAAGTTATGCGAAAGTTATTCAGTTTTTTCCAAATATCTCGGCACCCAAGCGACCTAGGAGGTTCAAACAAATGTCAGAATGTTCGCCGCGTCACGAGACGTCGTATGGTATAAGGGGCCCTGCGATACGCCCAGTGGTTCAAAAGTTATGCGGAAGTTATTCAGTTTTTTTCACATATCTCGGCACCCAAGCGACCTAGGAGGTTCAAACAAATGTCAGAATGTTCGCCGCGTCACGAGACGTCGTATGGTATAAGGGGTTCTGCGATACGCCCAGTGGTTCAAAAGTTATGCGAAAGTTATTCAGTTTTTTTCACATATCTCGGCACCCAAGCGACCTAGGAGGTTCAAACAAATGTCAGAATGTTCGCCGCGTCACGAGACGTCGTATGGTATAAGAGGCCCTGCGATACGCCCAGTGGTTCAAAAGTTATGCGAAAGTTATTCATTTTCTTTCAAATATCTCGGCACCCAAGCGACCTAGGAGGGTAAAACAAATGTCAGAATGTTCGCCGAGTCACGAGACGTCGTATGGTATAAGGGGCCCTGCGATACGCCCAGTGGTTCAAAAGTTATGCGAAAGTTATTCAGTTTTTTCCAAATATCTCGGCACCCAAGCGACCTAGGAGGTTCAAACAAATGTCAGAATGTTCGCCGCGTCACGAGACGTCGTATGGTATAAGGGGCCCTGCGATACGCTCAGTGGTTTAAAAGTTATGCGAAAGTTATTCAGTTTTTTCCAAATATCTCGGCACCCAAGCGACCTAGGAGGTTCAAAAAAATGTCAGAATGTTCGCCGCGTCACGAGACGTCTTATGGTATAAGGGGCCCTGCGATACGCCCAGTGGTTCAAAAGTTATGCGAAAGTTATTCAGTTTTTTCCAAATATCTCGGCACCCAAGCGACCTAAGAGGTTCAAACAAATGTCAGAATGTTCGCCGCGTCACGAGACGTCATATGGTATAAGGGACCCTGCGATACGCCCAGTGGTTCAAAAGTTATGCGAAAGTTATTCAGTTTTTTCGAAATATCGCGGCACTCAAGCGATCTAGGAGGTTCAAACAAATGTCAGAATGTTCGCCGCGTCACGAGACGTCGTATGGTATAAGGGGCCCTGCGATACGCCCAGTGGTTCAAAAGTTATGCGAAAGTTATTCATTTTTTTTCAAATATCTCGGCACCCAAGCGACCTAGGAGGTTCAAACAAATGTCAGAATGTTCGCCGCGTCACGAGACGTCGTATGGTATAAGGGGCCCTGCGATACGCCCAGTGGTTCAAAAGTTATGCGAAAGTTATTCAGTTTTTTCCAAATATCTCGGCACCCAAGCGACCTAGGAGGTTCAAACAAATGTCAGAATGTTCGCCGCGTCACGAGACGTCGTATGGTATAAGGGGCCCTGCGATACGCCCATTGGTTCGAAAGTTATGCGAAAGTTATTCAGTTTTTTCCAAATATTTCGGCACCCAAGCGACCTAGGAGGTTCAAACAAATGTCAGAATGTTCGCCGCGTCACGAGACGTCGTATGGTATAAGGGGCCCTGCGATACGCCCAGTGGTTCAAAAGTTATGCGAAAGTTATTCAGTTTTTTCCAAATATCTCGGCACCCAAGCGACCTAGGAGGTTCAAACAAATGTCAGAATGTTTGCCGCGTCACGAGACGTCGTATGGTATAAGGGGCCCTGCGATACGCCCAGTGGTTCGAAAGTTATGCGAAAGTTATTCAGTTTTTTTCAAATATCTCGGCACCCAAGCGACCTAGGAGGTTCAAACAAATGTCAGAATGTTCGCCGCGTCACGAGACGTCGTATGGTATAAGGGGCCCTGCAATACGCCCAGTGGTTCAAAAGTTATGCGAAAGTTATTCAGTTTTTTCCAAATATCTCGGCACCCAAGCGACCTAGGAGGTTCAAACAAATGTCAGAATGTTTGCCGCGTCACGAGACGTCGTATGGTATAAGGGGCCCTGCGATACGCCCAGTGGTTCGAAAGTTATGTGAAAGTTATTCAGTTTTTTTCAAATATTCCGGCACCCAAGCGACCTAGGAGGTTCAAACAAATGTCAGAATGTTCGCCGCGTCACGAGACGTCGTATGGTATAAGGGGCCCTGCGATACGCCCAGTGGTTCAAAAGTTATGCGAAAGTTATTCAGTTTTTTCCAAATATCTCGGCACCCAAGCGACCTAGGAGGTTCAAACAAATGTCAGAATGTTCGCCGCGTCACGAGACGTCGTATGGTATAAGGGGCCCTGCGATACGCCCAGTGGTTCAAAAGTTATGCGAAAGTTATTCAGTTTTTTCCACATATCTCGGCACCCAAGCGACCTAGGAGGTTCAAACAAATGTCAGAATGTTCGCCGCGTCACGAGACGTCGTATGGTATAAGGGGTTCTGCGATACGCCCAGTGGTTCAAAAGTTATGCGAAAGTTATTCAGTTTTTTTCACATATCTCGGCACCCAAGCGACCTAGGAGGTTCAAACAAATGTCAGAATGTTCGCCGCGTCACGAAACGTCGTAGGGTATAAGAGGCCCAGCGATACGCCCAGTGGTTCAAAAGTTATGCGAAAGTTATTCATTTTTTTTCAAATATCTCGGCACCCAAGCGACCTAGGAGGGTAAAACAAATGTCAGAATGTTCGCCGCGTCACGAGACGTCGTATGGTATAAGGGGCCCTGCGATACGCCCAGTGGTTCAAAAGTTATGCGAAAGTTATTCAGTTTTTTTCAAATATCTCGGCACCCAAGCGACCTAGGAGGTTCAAACAAATGTCAGAATGTTCGCCGCGTCACGAGACGTCGTATGGTATAAGGGGCCCTGCGATACGCCCAGTGGTTCAAAAGTTATGCGAAAGTTATTCAGTTTTTTCCAAATATCTCGGCACCCAAGCGACCTAGGAGGTTCAAACAAATGTCAGAATGTTCGCCGTGTCACGAGACGTCGTATGGTATAAGGGGCCCTGCGATACGCCCAGTGGTTCAAAAGTTATGCGAAAGTTATTCAGTTTTTTCCAAATATCTCTGCACCCAAGCGACCTAGGAGGTTCAAACAATTGTCAGAATGTTCGCCGCGTCACGAGACGTCGTATGGTATAAGGGGCCCTGTGATACGCCCAGTGGTTCAAAAGTTATGCGAAAGTTATTCAGTTTTTTCCAAATATCTCGGCACCCAAGCGACCTAGGAGGTTCAAACAAATGTCAGAATGTTCGCCGCGTCACGAGACGTCGTATGGTATAAGGGGCCCTGCGATACGCCCAGTGGTTCAAAAGTTATGCGAAAGTTATTCAGTTTTTTCAAAATATCTCGGCACCCAAGCGACCTAGGAGGTTCAAACAAATGTCAGAATGTTTGCCGCGTTACGAGACGTCGTATGGTATAAGGGGCCCTGCGATACACCCAGTGGTTCAAAAGTTATGCGAAAGTTATTCAGTTTTTTTCAAATATCTCGGCACCCAAGCGACCTAGGAGGTTCAAACAAATGTCAGAATGTTCGCCGCGTGACGAGACGTCGTATGGTATAAGGGGCCCTGCGATACGCCCAGTGGTTCAAAAGTTATGCGAAAGTTATTCAGTTTTTTTCAAATATCTCGGCACCCAAGCGACCTAGGAGGTTCAAACAAATGTCAGAATGTTCGCCGCGTCACGAGACGTCGTATGGTATAAGGGGCCCTGCGATACGCCCATTGGTTCGAAAGTTATGCGAAAGTTATTCAGTTTTTTCCAAATATTTCGGCACCCAAGCGACCTAGGAGGTTCAAACAAATGTCAGAATGTTCGCCGCGTCACGAGACGTCGTATGGTATAAGGGGCCCTGCGATACGCCCAGTGGTTCAAAAGTTATGCGAAAGTTATTCAGTTTTTTCCAAATATCTCGGCACCCAAGCGACCTAGGAGGTTCAAACAAATGTCAGAATGTTTGCCGCGTCACGAGACGTCGTATGGTATAAGGGGCCCTGCGATACGCCCAGTGGTTCGAAAGTTATGCGAAAGTTATTCAGTTTTTTTCAAATATCTCGGCACCCAAGCGACCTAGGAGGGTATAACAAATGTCAGAATGTTCGCCGCGTCACGAGACGTCGTATGGTATAAGGGGCCCTGCAATACGCCCAGTGGTTCAAAAGTTATGCGAAAGTTATTCAGTTTTTTCCAAATATCTCGGCACCCAAGCGACCTAGGAGGTTCAAACAAATGTCAGAATGTTTGCCGCGTCACGAGACGTCGTATGGTATAAGGGGCCCTGCGATACGCCCAGTGGTTCGAAAGTTATGTGAAAGTTATTCAGTTTTTTTCAAATATTCCGGCACCCAAGCGACCTAGGAGGTTCAAACAAATGTCAGAATGTTCGCCGCGTCACGAGACGTCGTATGGTATAAGAGGCCCTGCGATACGCCCAGTGGTTCAAAAGTTATGCGAAAGTTATTCAGTTTTTTCCAAATATCTCGGCACCCAAGCGACCTAGGAGGTTCAAACAAATGTCAGAATGTTCGCCGCGTCACGAGACGTCGTATGGTATAAGGGGCCCTGCGATACGCCCAGTGGTTCAAAAGTTATGCGAAAGTTATTCAGTTTTTTCCACATATCTCGGCACCCAAGCGACCTAGGAGGTTCAAACAAATGTCAGAATGTTCGCCGCGTCACGAGACGTCGTATGGTATAAGGGGTTCTGCGATACGCCCAGTGGTTCAAAAGTTATGCGAAAGTTATTCAGTTTTTTTCACATATCTCGGCACCCAAGCGACCTAGGAGGTTCAAACAAATGTCAGAATGTTCGCCGCGTCACGAAACGTCGTAGGGTATAAGAGGCCCAGCGATACGCCCAGTGGTTCAAAAGTTATGCGAAAGTTATTCATTTTTTTTCAAATATCTCGGCACCCAAGCGACCTAGGAGGGTAAAACAAATGTCAGAATGTTCGCCGCGTCACGAGACGTCGTATGGTATAAGGGGCCCTGCGATACGCCCAGTGGTTCAAAAGTTATGCGAAAGTTATTCAGTTTTTTTCAAATATCTCGGCACCCAAGCGACCTAGGAGGTTCAAACAAATGTCAGAATGTTCGCCGCGTCACGAGACGTCGTATGGTATAAGGGGCCCTGCGATACGCCCAGTGGTTCAAAAGTTATGCGAAAGTTATTCAGTTTTTTCCAAATATCTCGGCACCCAAGCGACCTAGGAGGTTCAAACAAATGTCAGAATGTTCGCCGTGTCACGAGACGTCGTATGGTATAAGGGGCCCTGCGATACGCCCAGTGGTTCAAAAGTTATGCGAAAGTTATTCAGTTTTTTCCAAATATCTCTGCACCCAAGCGACCTAGGAGGTTCAAACAAATGTCAGAATGTTCGCCGCGTCACGAGACGTCGTATGGTATAAGGGGCCCTGTGATACGCCCAGTGGTTCAAAAGTTATGCGAAAGTTATTCAGTTTTTTCCAAATATCTCGGCACCCAAGCGACCTAGGAGGTTCAAACAAATGTCAGAATGTTCGCCGCGTCACGAGACGTCGTATGGTATAAGGGGCCCTGCGATACGCCCAGTGGTTCAAAAGTTATGCGAAAGTTATTCAGTTTTTTCAAAATATCTCGGCACCCAAGCGACCTAGGAGGTTCAAACAAATGTCAGAATGTTTGCCGCGTCACGAGACGTCGTATGGTATAAGGGGCCCTGCGATACACCCAGTGGTTCAAAAGTTATGCGAAAGTTATTCAGTTTTTTTCAAATATCTCGGCACCCAAGCGACCTAGGAGGTTCAAACAAATGTCAGAATGTTCGCCGCGTGACGAGACGTCGTATGGTATAAGGGGCCCTGCGATACGCCCAGTGGTTCAAAAGTTATGCGAAAGTTATTCAGTTTTTTTCAAATATCTCGGCACCCAAGCGACCTAGGAGGTTCAAACAAATGTCAGAATGTTCGCCGCGTCACGAGACGTCGTATGGTATAAGGGGCCCTGCGATACGCCCAGTGGTTCAAAAGTTATGCGAAAGTTATTCAGTTTTTTCCAAATATCTCGGCACCCAAGCGACCTAGGAGGTTCAAACAAATGTCAGAATGTTTGCCGCGTCACGAGACGTCGTATGGTAAAAGGGGCCCTGCGATACGCCCAGTGGTTCGAAAGTTATGTGAAAGTTATTCAGTTTTTTTCAAATATTCCGGCACCCAAGCGACCTAGGAGGTTCAAACAAATGTCAGAATGTTCGCCGCGTCACGAGACGTCGTATGGTATAAGGGGCCCTGCGATACGCCCAGTGGTTCAAAAGTTATGCGAAAGTTATTCAGTTTTTTCAAAATATCTCGGCACCCAAGCGACCTAGGAGGTTCAAACAAATGTCAGAATGTTCGCCGCGTCACGAGACGTCGTATGGTATAAGGGGCCCTGCGATACACCCAGTGGTTCAAAAGTTATGCGAAAGTTATTCAGTTTTTTTCAACTATCTCGGCACCCAAGCGACCTAGGAGGTTCAAACAAATGTCAGAATGTTTGCCGCGTCACGAGACGTCGTATGGTAAAAGGGGCCCTGCGATACGCCCAGTGGTTCAAAAGTTATGCGGAAGTTATTCAGTTTTTTTCAAATATCTCGGCACCCAAGCGACCTAGGAGGTTCAAACAAATGTCAGAATGTTCGCCGCGTCACGAGACGTCGTATGGTATAAGGGGCCCTGCGATACGCCCAGTGGTTCAAAAGTTATGCGAAAGTTATTCAGTTTTTTCCAAATATCTCGGCACCCAAGCGACCTAGGAGGTTCAAACAAATGTCAGAATGTTTGCCGCGTCACGAGACGTCGTATGGTAAAAGGGGCCCTGCGATACGCCCAGTGGTTCGAAAGTTATGTGAAAGTTATTCAGTTTTTTTCAAATATTCCGGCACCCAAGCGACCTAGGAGGTTCAAACAAATGTCAGAATGTTCGCCGCGTCACGAGACGTCGTATGGTATAAGGGGCCCTGCGATACGCCCAGTGGTTCAAAAGTTATGCGAAAGTTATTCAGTTTTTTCCAAATATCTCGGCACCCAAGCGACCTAGGAGGTTCAAACAAATGTCAGAATGTTCGCCGCGTCACGAGACGTCGTATGGTATAAGGGGTTCTGCGATACGCCCAGTGGTTCAAAAGTTATGCGAAAGTTATTCAGTTTTTTTCACATATCTCGGCACCCAAGCGACCTAGGAGGTTCAAACAAATGTCAGAATGTTCGCCGCGTCACGAAACGTCGTATGGTATAAGAGGCCCTGCGATACGCCCAGTGGTTCAAAAGTTATGCGAAAGTTATTCAGTTTTTTTCAAATATCTCGGCACCCAAGCGACCTAGGAGGGTAAAACAAATGTCAGAATGTTCGCCGCGTCACGAGACGTCGTATGGTATAAGGGGCCCTGCGATACGCCCAGTGGTTCAAAAGTTATGCGAAAGTTATTCAGTTTTTTCCAAATATCTCGGCACCCAAGCGACCTAGGAGGTTCAAACAAATGTCAGAATGTTCGCCGCGTCACGAGACGTCGTATGGTATAAGGGGCCCTGCGATACGCTCAGTGGTTTAAAAGTTATGCGAAAGTTATTCAGTTTTTTCCAAATATCTCGGCACCCAAGCGACCTAGGAGGTTCAAACAAATGTCAGAATGTTCGCCGCGTCACGAGACGTCGTATGGTATAAGGGGCCCCGCGATACGCCCAGTGGTTCAAAAGTTATGCGAAAGTTATTCAGTTTTTTCCAAATATCTCGGCACCCAAGCGACCTAAGAGGTTCAAACAAATGTCAGAATGTTCGCCGCGTCACGAGACGTCATATGGTATAAGGGACCCTGCGATACGCCCAGTGGTTCAAAAGTTATGCGAAAGTTATTCAGTTTTTTCGAAATATCGCGGCACTCAAGCGATCTAGGAGGTTCAAACAAATGTCAGAATGTTCGCCGCGTCACGAGACGTCGTATGGTATAAGGGGCCCTGCGATACGCCCAGTGGTTCAAAAGTTATGCGAAAGTTATTCATTTTTTTTCAAATATCTCGGCACCCAAGCGACCTAGGAGGTTCAAACAAATGTCAGAATGTTCGCCGCGTCACGAGACGTCGTATGGTATAAGGGGCCCTGCGATACGCCCAGTGGTTCAAAAGTTATGCGAAAGTTATTCAGTTTTTTCCAAATATCTCGGCACCCAAGCGACCTAGGAGGTTCAAACAAATGTCAGAATGTTCGCCGCGTCACGAGACGTCGTATGGTATAAGGGGCCCTGCGATACGCCCAGTGGTTCGAAAGTTATGCGAAAGTTATTCAGTTTTTTCCAAATATCTCGGCACCCAAGCGACCTAGGAGGTTCAAACAAATGTCAGAATGTTCGCCGCGTCACGAGACGTCGTATGGTATAAGGGGCCCTGCGATACGCCCAGTGGTTCAAAAGTTATGCGAAAGTTATTCAGTTTTTTCCAAATATCTCGGCACCCAAGCGACCTAGGAGGTTCAAACAAATGTCAGAATGTTTGCCGCGTCACGAGACGTCGTATGGTATAAGGGGCCCTGCGATACGCCCAGTGGTTCGAAAGTTATGCGAAAGTTATTCAGTTTTTTTCAAATATCTCGGCACCCAAGCGACCTAGGAGGTTCAAACAAATGTCAGAATGTTCGCCGCGTCACGAGACGTCGTATGGTATAAGGGGCCCTGCGATACGCCCAGTGGTTCAAAAGTTATGCGAAAGTTATTCAGTTTTTTCCAAATATCTCGGCACCCAAGCGACCTAGGAGGTTCAAACAAATGTCAGAATGTTTGCCGCGTCACGAGACGTCGTATGGTATAAGGGGCCCTGCGATACGCCCAGTGGTTCGAAAGTTATGTGAAAGTTATTCAGTTTTTTTCAAATATTCCGGTACCCAAGCGACCTAGGAGGTTCAAACAAATGTCAGAATGTTCGCCGCGTCACGAGACGTCGTATGGTATAAGGGGCCCTGCGATACGCCCAGTGGTTCAAAAGTTATGCGAAAGTTATTCAGTTTTTTCCAAATATCTCGGCATCCAAGCGACCTAGGAGGTTCAAACAAATGTCAGAATGTTCGCCGCGTCACGAGACGTCGTATGGTATAAGGGGCCCTGCGATACGCCCAGTGGTTCAAAAGTTATGCGAAAGTTATTCAGTTTTATTCAAATATCTCGGCACCCAAGCGACCTAGGAGGTTCAAACAAATGTCAGAATGTTCGCCGCGTCACGAGACGTCGTATGGTATAAGGGGTTCTGCGATACGCCCAGTGGTTCAAAAGTTATGCGAAAGTTATTCAGTTTTTTTCACATATCTCGGCACCCAAGCGACCTAGGAGGTTCAAACAAATGTCAGAATGTTCGCCGCGTCACGAAACGTCGTAGGGTATAAGAGGCCCAGCGATACGCCCAGTGGTTCAAAAGTTATGCGAAAGTTATTCATTTTTTTTCAAATATCTCGGCACCCAAGCGACCTAGGAGGGTAAAACAAATGTCAGAATGTTCGCCGCGTCACGAGACGTCGTATGGTATAAGGGGCCCTGCGATACGCCCAGTGATTCAAAAGTTATGCGAAAGTTATTCAGTTTTTTCCAAATATCTCGGCACCCAAGCGACCTAGGAGGTTCAAACAAATGTCAGAATGTTCGCCGCGTCACGAAACGTCGTAGGGTATAAGAGGCCCAGCGATACGCCCAGTGGTTCAAAAGTTATGCGAAAGTTATTCATTTTTTTTCAAATATCTCGGCACCCAAGCGACCTAGGAGGTTCAAACAAATGTCAGAATGTTCGCCGCGTCACGAGACGTCGTATGGTATAAGGGGCCCTGCGATACGCTCAGTGGTTTAAAAGTTATGCGAGAGTTATTCAGTTTTTTCCAAATATCTCGGCACCCAAGCGACCTAGGAGGTTCAAACAAATGTCAGAATGTTCGCCGCGTCACGAGACGTCGTATGGTATAAGGGGCCCTGCGATACGCCCAGTGGTTCAAAAGTTATGCGAAAGTTATTCAGTTTTTTCCAAATATCTCGGCACCCAAGCGACCTAAGAGGTTCAAACAAATGTCAGAATGTTCGCCGCGTCACGAGACGTCATATGGTATAAGGGACCCTGCGATACGCCCAGTGGTTCAAAAGTTATGCGAAAGTTATTCAGTTTTTTCGAAATATCGCGGCACTCAAGCGATCTAGGAGGTTCAAACAAATGTCAGAATGTTCGCCGCGTCACGAGACGTCGTATGGTATAAGGGGCCCTGCGATACGCCCAGTGGTTCAAAAGTTATGCGAAAGTTATTCAGTTTTTTTCAAATATCTCGGCACCCAAGCGACCTAGGAGGGTAAAACAAATGTCAGAATGTTCGCCGCGTCACGAGACGTCGTATGATATAAGGGGCCCTGCGATACGCCCAGTGGTTCAAAAGTTATGCGAAAGTTATTCAGTTTTTTCCAAATATCTCGGCACCCAAGCGACCTAGGAGGTTCAAACAAATGTCAGAATGTTCGCCGCGTCACGAGACGTCGTATGGTATAAGGGGCCCTGCGATACGCCCAGTGGTTCGAAAGTTATGCGAAAGTTATTCAGTTTTTTTCAAATATCTCGGCACCCAAGCGACCTAGGAGGTTCAAACAAATGTCAGAATGTTCGCCGCGTCACGAGACGTCGTATGGTATAAGGGGCCCTGCGATACGCCCAGTGGTTCAAAAGTTATGCGAAAGTTATTCAGTTTTTTTCACATATCTCGGCACCCAAGCGACCTAGGAGGTTCAAACAAATGTCAGAATGTTTGCCGCGTCACGAGACGTCGTATAGTATAAGGGGCCCTGCGATACGCCCAGTGGTTCAAAAGTTATGCGAAAGTTATTCAGTTTTTTCCAAATATCTCGGCACCCAAGCGACCTAGGAGGTTCAAACAAATGTCAGAATGTTCGCCGCGTCACGAGACGTCGTATGGTATAAGGGGCCCTGCGATACGCCCAGTGGTTCAAAAGTTATGCGAAAGTTATTCAGTTTTTTTCACATATCTCGGCACCCAAGCGACCTAGGAGGTTCAAACAAATGTCAGAATGTTTGCCGCGTCACGAGACGTCGTATAGTATAAGGGGCCCTGCGATACGCCCAGTGGTTCAAAAGTTATGCGAAAGTTATTCAGTTTTTTCCAAATATCTCGGCACCCAAGCGACCTAGGAGGTTCAAACAAATGTCAGAATGTTCGCCGCGTCACGAGACGTCGTATGGTATAAGGGGCCCTGCGATACGCTCAGTGGTTCAAAAGTTATGCGAAAGTTATTCAGTTTTTTTCACATATCTCGGCACCCAAGCGACCTAGGAGGTTCAAACAAATGTCAGAATGTTTGCCGCGTCACGAGACGTCGTATAGTATAAGGGGCCCTGCGATACGCCCAGTGGTTCAAAAGTTATGCGAAAGTTATTCAGTTTTTTCCAAATATCTCGGCACCCAAGCGACCTAGGAGGTTCAAACAAATGTCAGAATGTTCGCCGCGTCACGAGACGTCGTATGGTATAAGGGGCCCTGCGATACGCCCAGTGGTTCAAAAGTTATGCGAAAGTTATTCAGTTTTTTTCACATATCTCGGCACCCAAGCGACCTAGGAGGTTCAAACAAATGTCAGAATGTTCGCCGCGTCACGAGACGTCGTATGGTATAAGGGGTTCTGCGATACGCCCAGTGGTTCAAAAGTTATGCGAAAGTTATTCAGTTTTTTTCACATATCTCGGCACCCAAGCGACCTAGGAGGTTCAAACAAATGTCAGAATGTTCGCCGCGTCACGAAACGTCGTAGGGTATAAGAGGCCCAGCGATACGCCCAGTGGTTCAAAAGTTATGCGAAAGTTATTTATTTTTTTTCAAATATCTCGGCACCCAAGCGACCTAGGAGGGTAAAACAAATGTCAGAATGTTCGCCGCGTCACGAGACGTCGTATGGTATAAGGGGCCCTGCGATACGCCCAGTGATTCAAAAGTTATGCGAAAGTTATTCAGTTTTTTCCAAATATCTCGGCACCCAAGCGACCTAGGAGGTTCAAACAAATGTCAGAATGTTCGCCGCGTCACGAGACGTCGTATGGTATAAGGGGCCCTGCGATACGCTCAGTGGTTTAAAAGTTATGCGAAAGTTATTCAGTTTTTTCCAAATATCTCGGCACCCAAGCGACCTAGGAGGTTCAAACAAATGTCAGAATGTTCGCCGCGTCACGAGACGTCGTATGGTATAAGGGGCCCTGCGATACGCCCAGTGGTTCAAAAGTTATGCGAAAGTTATTCAGTTTTTTCCAAATATCTCGGCACCCAAGCGACCTAAGAGGTTCAAACAAATGTCAGAATGTTCGCCGCGTCACGAGACGTCATATGGTATAAGGGACCCTGCGATACGCCTAGTGGTTCAAAAGTTATGCGAAAGTTATTCAGTTTTTTCGAAATATCGCGGCACTCAAGCGATCTAGGAGGTTCAAACAAATATCAGAATGTTCGCCGCGTCACGAGACGTCGTATGGTATAAGGGGCCCTGTGATACGCCCAGTGGTTCAAAAGTTATGCGAAAGTTATTCAGTTTTTTTCAAATATCTCGGCACCCAAACGACCTAGGAGGGTAAAACAAATGTCAGAATGTTCGCCGCGTCACGAGACGTCATATGGTATAAGGGGCCCTGCGATACGCCCAGTGGTTCGAAAGTTATGCGAAAGTTATTCAGTTTTTTTCAAATATCTCGGCACCCAAGCGACCTAGGAGGTTCAAACAAATGTCAGAATGTTCGCCGCGTCACGAGACGTCGTATGGTGTAAGGGGCCCTGCGATACGCCCAGTGGTTCAAAAGTTATGCGAAAGTTATTCAGTTTTTTTCACATATCTCGGCACCCAAGCGACCTAGGAGGTTCAAACAAATGTCAGAATGTTCGCCGCGTCACGAGACGTCGTATGGTATAAGGGGCCCTGCGATACGCCCAGTGGTTCAAAAGTTATGCGAAAGTTATTCAGTTTTTTTCAAATATCTCGGCACCCAAACGACCTAGGAGGGTAAAACAAATGTCAGAATGTTCGCCGCGTCACGAGACGTCATATGGTATAAGGGACCCTGCGATACGCCCAGTGGTTCAAAAGTTATGCGAAAGTTATTCAGTTTTTTCCAAATATCTCGGCACCCAAGCGACCTAAGAGGTTCAAACAAATGTCAGAATTTTCGCCGCGTCACGAGACGTCATATGGTATAAGGGACCCTGCGATACGCCCAGTGGTTCAAAAGTTATGCGAAAGTTATTCAGTTTTTTCGAAATATCGCGGCACTCAAGCGATCTAGGAGGTTCAAACAAATGTCAGAATGTTCGCCGCGTCACGAGACGTCGTATGGTATAAGGGGCCCTGCGATACGCCCAGTGGTTCAAAAGTTATGCGAAAGTTATTCATTTTTTTTCAAATATCTCGGCACCCAAGCGACCTAGGAGGTTCAAACAAATGTCAGAATGTTCGCCGCGTCACGAGACGTCGTATGGTATAAGGGGCCCTGCGATACGCCCAGTGGTTCGAAAGTTATGCGAAAGTTATTCAGTTTTTTCCAAATATCTCGGCACCCAAGCGACCTAGGAGGTTCAAACAAATGTCAGAATGTTCGCCGCGTCACGAGACGTCGTATGGTATAAGGGGCCCTGCGATACGCCCAGTGGTTCAAAAGTTATGCGAAAGTTATTCAGTTTTTTCCAAATATCTCGGCACCCAAGCGACCTAGGAGGTTCAAACAAATGTCAGAATGTTTGCCGGGTCACGAGACGTCGTATGGTATAAGGGGCCCTGCGATACGCCCAGTGGTTCGAAAGTTATGCGAAAGTTATTCAGTTTTTTTCAAATATCTCGGCACCCAAGCGACCTAGGAGGTTCAAACAAATGTCAGAATGTTCGCCGCGTCACGAGACGTCGTATGGTATAAGGGGCCCTGCGATACGCCCAGTGGTTCAAAAGTTATGCGAAAGTTATTCAGTTTTTTCCAAATATCTCGGCACCCAAGTGACCTAGGAGGTTCAAACAAATGTCAGAATGTTTGCCGCGTCACGAGACGTCGTATGGTATAAGGGCACCTGCGATACGCCCAGTGGTTCGAAAGTTATGTGAAAGTTATTCAGTTTTTTTCAAATATTCCGGCACCCAAGCGACCTAGGAGGTTCAAACAAATGTCAGAATGTTCGCCGCGTCACGAGACGTCGTATGGTATAAGGGGCCCAGCGATACGCCCAGTGGTTCAAAAGTTATGCGAAAGTTATTCAGTTTTTTCCAAATATCTCGGCACCCAAGCGACCTAGGAGGTTCAAACAAATGTCAGAATGTTCGCCGCGTCACGAGACGTCGTATGGTATAAGGGGCCCTGCGATACACCCAGTGGTTCAAAAGTTATGCGAAAGTTATTCAGTTTTTTCCAAATATCTCGGCACCCAAGCGACCTACGAGGTTCAAACAAATGTCAGAATGTCCGCCGCGTCACGAGACGTCGTATGGTATAAGGGTTTCTGCGATACGCCCAGTGGTTCAAAAGTTATGCGAAAGTTATTCAGTTTTTTTCAAATATCTCGGCACCCAAGCGACCTAGGAGGTTCAAACAAATGTCAGAATGTTCGCCGCGTCACGAGACGTCGTATGGTATAAGGGGCCCTGCGATACGCCCAGTGGTTCAAAAGTTATGCGAAAGTTATTCAGTTTTTTCCAAATATCTCGGCACCCAAGTGACCTAGGAGGTTCAAACAAATGTCAGAATGTTTGCCGCGTCACGAGACGTCGTATGGTATAAGGGCACCTGCGATACGCCCAGTGGTTCGAAAGTTATGTGAAAGTTATTCAGTTTTTTTCAAATATTCCGGCACCCAAGCGACCTAGGAGGTTCAAACAAATGTCAGAATGTTCGCCGCGTCACGAGACGTCGTATGGTATAAGGGGCCCAGCGATACGCCCAGTGGTTCAAAAGTTATGCGAAAGTTATTCAGTTTTTTCCAAATATCTCGGCACCCAAGCGACCTAGGAGGTTCAAACAAATGTCAGAATGTTCGCCGCGTCACGAGACGTCGTATGGTATAAGGGGCCCTGCGATACACCCAGTGGTTCAAAAGTTATGCGAAAGTTATTCAGTTTTTTCCAAATATCTCGGCACCCAAGCGACCTACGAGGTTCAAACAAATGTCAGAATGTCCGCCGCGTCACGAGACGTCGTATGGTATAAGGGTTTCTGCGATACGCCCAGTGGTTCAAAAGTTATGCGAAAGTTATTCAGTTTTTTTCACATATCTCGGCACCCAAGCGACCTAGGAGGTTCAAACAAATGTCAGAATGTTCGCCGCGTCACGAAACGTCGTAGGGTATAAGAGGCCCAGCGATACGCCCAGTGGTTCAAAAGTTATGCGAAAGTTATTCATTTTTTTTCAAATATCTCGGCACCCAAGCGACCTAGGAGGGTAAAACAAATGTCAGAATGTTCGCCGCGTCACGAGACGTCGTATGGTATAAGGGGCCCTGCGATACGCCCAGTGATTCAAAAGTTATGCGAAAGTTATTCAGTTTTTTCCAAATATCTCGGCACCCAAGCGACCTAGGAGGTTCAAACAAATGTCAGAATGTTCGCCGCGTCACGAGACGTCGTATGGTATAAGGGGCCCTGCGATACGCTCAGTGGTTTAAAAGTTATGCGAAAGTTATTCAGTTTTTTCGAAATATCGCGGCACCCAAGCGACCTAGGAGGTTCAAACAAATGTCAGAATGTTCGCCGCGTCACGAGACGTCGTATGGTATAAGGGGCCCTGCGATACGCCCAGTGGTTCAAAAGTTATGCGAAAGTTATTCAGTTTTTTCCAAATATCTCGGCACCCAAGCGACCTAAGAGGTTCAAACAAATGTCAGAATGTTCGCCGCGTCACGAGACGTCATATGGTATAAGGGACCCTGCGATACGCCCAGTGGTTCAAAAGTTATGCGAAAGTTATTCAGTTTTTTCGAAATATCGAGGCACTCAAGCGATCTAGGAGGTTCAAACAAATGTCAGAATGTTCGCCGCGTCACGAGACGTCGTATGGTATAAGGGGCCCTGCGATACGCCCAGTGGTTCAAAAGTTATGCGAAAGTTATTCAGTTTTTTTCAAATATCTCGGCACCCAAGCGACCTAGGAGGGTATAACAAATGTCAGAATGTTCGCCGCGTGACGAGACGTCGTATGATATAAGGGGCCCTGCGATACGCCCAGTGGTTCAAAAGTTATGCGAAAGTTATTCAGTTTTTTCCAAATATCTCGGCACCCAAGCGACCTAGGAGGTTCAAACAAATGTCAGAATGTTCGCCGCGTCACGAGACGTCGTATGGCATAAGGGGCCCTGCGATACGCCCAGTGGTTCAAAAGTTATGCGAAAGTTATTCAGTTTTTTTCACATATCTCGGCACCCAAGCGACCTAGGAGGTTCAAACAAATGTCAGAATGTTTGCCGCGTCACTAGACGTCGTATGGTATAAGGGGCCCTGCGATACGCCCAGTGGTTCAAAAGTTATGCGAAAGTTATTCAGTTTTTTTCAAATATCTCGGCACCCAAGCGACCTAGGAGGGTATAACAAATGTCAGAATGTTCGCCGCGTGACGAGACGTCGTATGATATAAGGGGCCCTGCGATACGCCCAGTGGTTCAAAAGTTATGCGAAAGTTATTCAGTTTTTTCCAAATATCTCGGCACCCAAGCGACCTAGGAGGTTCAAACAAATGTCAGAATGTTCGCCGCGTCACGAGACGTCGTATGGTATAAGGGGCCCTGCGATACGCCCAGTGGTTCGAAAGTTATGCGAAAGTTATTCAGTTTTTTTCAAATATCTCGGCACCCAAGCGACCTAGGAGGTTCAAACAAATGTCAGAATGTTCGCCGCGTCACGAGACGTCGTATGGTATAAGGGGCCCTGCGATACGCCCAGTGGTTCAAAAGTTATGCGAAAGTTATTCAGTTTTTTTCACATATCTCGGCACCCAAGCGACCTAGGAGGTTCAAACAAATGTCAGAATGTTTGCCGCGTCACGAGACGTCGTATAGTATAAGGGGCCCTGCGATACGCCCAGTGGTTCAAAAGTTATGCGAAAGTTATTCAGTTTTTTCCAAATATCTCGGCACCCAAGCGACCTAGGAGGTTCAAACAAATGTCAGAATGTTCGCCGCGTCACGAGACGTCGTATGGTATAAGGGGCCCTGCGATACGCCCAGTGGTTCAAAAGTTATGCGAAAGTTATTCAGTTTTTTTCACATATCTCGGCACCCAAGCGACCTAGGAGGTTCAAACAAATGTCAGAATGTTTGCCGCGTCACGAGACGTCGTATAGTATAAGGGGCCCTGCGATACGCCCAGTGGTTCAAAAGTTATGCGAAAGTTATTCAGTTTTTTCCAAATATCTCGGCACCCAAGCGACCTAGGAGGGTAAAACAAATGTCAGAATGTTCGCCGCGTCACGAAACGTCGTAGGGTATAAGAGGCCCAGCGATACGCCCAGTGGTTCAAAAGTTATGCGAAAGTTATTCATTTTTTTTCAAATATCTCGGCACCCAAGCGACCTAGGAGGGTAAAACAAATGTCAGAATGTTCGCCGCGTCACGAGACGTCGTATGGTATAAGGGGCCCTGCGATACGCCCAGTGATTCAAAAGTTATGCGAAAGTTATTCAGTTTTTTCCAAATATCTCGGCACCCAAGCGACCTAGGAGGTTCAAACAAATATCAGAATGTTCGCCGCGTCACGAGACGTCGTATGGTATAAGGGGCCCTGCGATACGCTCAGTGGTTTAAAAGTTATGCGAAAGTTATTCAGTTTTTTCGAAATATCGCGGCACCCAAGCGACCTAGGAGGTTCAAACAAATGTCAGAATGTTCGCCGCGTCACGAGACGTCGTATGGTATAAGGGGCCCTGCGATACGCCCAGTGGTTCAAAAGTTATGCGAAAGTTATTCAGTTTTTTCCAAATATCTCGGCACCCAAGCGACCTAAGAGGTTCAAACAAATGTCAGAATGTTCGCCGCGTCACGAGACGTCATATGGTATAAGGGACCCTGCGATACGCCCAGTGGTTCAAAAGTTATGCGAAAGTTATTCAGTTTTTTCGAAATATCGAGGCACTCAAGCGATCTAGGAGGTTCAAACAAATGTCAGAATGTTCGCCGCGTCACGAGACGTCGTATGGTATAAGGGGCCCTGCGATACGCCCAGTGGTTCAAAAGTTATGCGAAAGTTATTCAGTTTTTTTCAAATATCTCGGCACCCAAGCGACCTAGGAGGGTATAACAAATGTCAGAATGTTCGCCGCGTGACGAGACGTCGTATGATATAAGGGGCCCTGCGATACGCCCAGTGGTTCAAAAGTTATGCGAAAGTTATTCAGTTTTTTCCAAATATCTCGGCACCCAAGCGACCTAGGAGGTTCAAACAAATGTCAGAATGTTCGCCGCGTCACGAGACGTCGTATGGCATAAGGGGCCCTGCGATACGCCCAGTGGTTCAAAAGTTATGCGAAAGTTATTCAGTTTTTTTCACATATCTCGGCACCCAAGCGACCTAGGAGGTTCAAACAAATGTCAGAATGTTTGCCGCGTCACGAAACGTCGTATGGTATAAGGGGCCCTGCGATACGCCCAGTGGTTCAAAAGTTATGCGAAAGTTATTCAGTTTTTTTCAAATATCTCGGCACCCAAGCGACCTAGGAGGGTATAACAAATGTCAGAATGTTCGCCGCGTGACGAGACGTCGTATGATATAAGGGGCCCTGCGATACGCCCAGTGGTTCAAAAGTTATGCGAAAGTTATTCAGTTTTTTCCAAATATCTCGGCACCCAAGCGACCTAGGAGGTTCAAACAAATGTCAGAATGTTCGCCGCGTCACGAGACGTCGTATGGTATAAGGGGCCCTGCGATACGCCCAGTGGTTCGAAAGTTATGCGAAAGTTATTCAGTTTTTTTCAAATATCTCGGCACCCAAGCGACCTAGGAGGTTCAAACAAATGTCAGAATGTTCGCCGCGTCACGAGACGTCGTATGGTATAAGGGGCCCTGCGATACGCCCAGTGGTTCAAAAGTTATGCGAAAGTTATTCAGTTTTTTTCACATATCTCGGCACCCAAGCGACCTAGGAGGTTCAAACAAATGTCAGAATGTTTGCCGCGTCACGAGACGTCGTATAGTATAAGGGGCCCTGCGATACGCCCAGTGGTTCAAAAGTTATGCGAAAGTTATTCAGTTTTTTCCAAATATCTCGGCACCCAAGCGACCTAGGAGGTTCAAACAAATGTCAGAATGTTCGCCGCGTCACGAGACGTCGTATGGTATAAGGGGCCCTGCGATACGCCCAGTGGTTCAAAAGTTATGCGAAAGTTATTCAGTTTTTTTCACATATCTCGGCACCCAAGCGACCTAGGAGGTTCAAACAAATGTCAGAATGTTTGCCGCGTCACGAGACGTCGTATAGTATAAGGGGCCCTGCGATACGCCCAGTGGTTCAAAAGTTATGCGAAAGTTATTCAGTTTTTTCCAAATATCTCGGCACCCAAGCGACCTAGGAGGTTCAAACAAATGTCAGAATGTTCGCCGCGTCACGAGACGTCGTATGGTATAAGGGGCCTGCGATACGCCCAGTGGTTCAAAAGTTATGCGAAAGTTATTCAGTTTTTTCCAAATATCTCGGCACCCAAGCGACCTAGGAGGTTCAAACAAATGTCAGAATGTTTGCCGCGTCACGAGACGTCGTATGGTATAAGGGGCCCTGCGATACGCCCAGTGGTTCGAAAGTTATGCGAAAGTTATTCAGTTTTTTTCAAATATCTCGGCACCCAAGCGACCTAGGAGGTTCAAACAAATGTCAGAATGTTCGCCGCGTCACGAGACGTCGTATGGTATAAGGGGCCCTGCGATACGCCCAGTGGTTCAAAAGTTATGCGAAAGTTATTCAGTTTTTTTCACATATCTCGGCACCCAAGCGACCTAGGAGGTTCAAACAAATGTCAGAATGTTTGCCGCGTCACGAGACGTCGTATAGTATAAGGGGCCCTGCGATACGCCCAGTGGTTCAAAAGTTATGCGAAAGTTATTCAGTTTTTTCCAAATATCTCGGCACCCAAGCGACCTAGGAGGTTCAAACAAATGTCAGAATGTTCGCCGCGTCACGAGACGTCGTATGGTATAAGGGGCCCTGCGATACGCCCAGTGGTTCAAAAGTTATGCGAAAGTTATTCAGTTTTTTTCACATATCTCGGCACCCAAGCGACCTAGGAGGTTCAAACAAATGTCAGAATGTTTGCCGCGTCACGAGACGTCGTATAGTATAAAGGGCCCTGCGATACGCCCAGTGGTTCAAAAGTTATGCGAAAGTTATTCAGTTTTTTCCAAATATCTCGGCACCCAAGCGACCTAGGAGGTTCAAACAAATGTCAGAATGTTCGCCGCGTCACGAGACGTCGTATGGTATAAGGGGCCCTGCGATACGCCCAGTGGTTCAAAAGTTATGCGAAAGTTATTCAGTTTTTTTCACATATCTCGGCACCCAAGCGACCTAGGAGGTTCAAACAAATGTCAGAATGTTCGCCGCGTCACGAGACGTCGTATGGTATAAGGGGCCCTGCGATACGCCCAGTGGTTCAAAAGTTATGCGAAAGTTATTCAGTTTTTTCCAAATATCTCGGCACCCAAGCGACCTAGGAGGGTAAAACAAATGTCAGAATGTTCGCCGCGTCACGAGACGTCGTATGGTATAAGGGGCCCTGCGATACGCTCAGTGGTTTAAAAGTTATGCGAAAGTTATTCAGTTTTTTCCAAATATCTCGGCACCCAAGCGACCTAGGAGGTTCAAACAAATGTCAGAATGTTCGCCGCGTCACGAGACGTCGTATGGTATAAGGGGCCCTGCGATACGCCCAGTGGTTCAAAAGTTATGCGAAAGTTATTCAGTTTTTTCCAAATATCGCGGCACTCAAGCGATCTAGGAGGTTCAAACAAATGTCAGAATGTTCGCCGCGTCACGAGACGTCGTATGGTATAAGGGGCCCTGCGATACGCCCAGTGGTTCAAAAGTTATGCGAAAGTTATTCAGTTTTTTTCAAATATCTCGGCACCCAAGCGACCTAGGAGGGTATAACAAATGTCATAATGTTCGCCGCGTGACGAGACGTCGTATGATATAAGGGGCCCTGCGATACGCCCAGTGGTTCAAAAGTTATGCGAAAGTTATTCAGTTTTTTCCAAATATCTCGGCACCCAAGCGACCTAGGAGGTTCAAACAAATGTCAGAATGTTCGCCGCGTCACGAGACGTCGTATGGTATAAGGGGCCCTGCCATACGCCCAGTGGTTCAAAAGTTATGCGAAAGTTATTCAGTTTTTTCCAAATATCTCGGCACCCAAGCGACCTAGGAGGTTCAAACAAATGTCAGAATGTTTGCCGCGTCACGAGACGTCGTATGGTATAAGGGGCCCTGCGATACGCCCAGTGGTTCGAAAGTTATGCGAAAGTTATTCAGTTTTTTTCAAATATCTCGGCACCCAAGCGACCTAGGAGGTTCAAACAAATGTCAGAATGTTCGCCGCGTCACGAGACGTCGTATGGTGTAAGGGGCCCTGCGATACGCCCAGTGGTTCAAAAGTTATGCGAAAGTTATTCAGTTTTTTTCACATATCTCGGCACCCAAGCGACCTAGGAGGTTCAAACAAATGTCAGAATGTTCGCCGCGTCACGAGACGTCGTATGGTATAAGGGGCCCTGCGATACGCCCAGTGGTTCAAAAGTTATGCGAAAGTTATTCAGTTTTTTTCAAATATCTCGGCACCCAAACGACCTAGGAGGGTAAAACAAATGTCAGAATGTTCGCCGCGTGACGAGACGTCGTATGATATAAGGGGCCCTGCGATACGCCCAGTGGTTCAAAAGTTATGCGAAAGTTATTCAGTTTTTTTCAAATATCTCGGCACCCAAGCGACCTAGGAGGTTCAAACAAATGTCAGAATGTTCGCCGCGTCACGAAACGTCGTATGGTATAAGGGGCCCTGCGATACGCCCAGTGGTTCAAAAGTTATGCGAAAGTTATTCAGTTTTTTTCACATATCTCGGCACCCAAGCGACCTAGGAGGTTCAAACAAATGTCAGAATGTTCGCTGCGTCACGAGACGTCGTATGGTATAAGGGGCCCTGCGATACGCCCAGTGGTTCAAAAGTTATGCGAAAGTTATTCAGGTTTTTTCAAATATCTCGGCACCCAAGCGACCTAGGAGGTTCAAACAAATGTCAGAATGTTCGCCGCGTCACGAGACGTCATATGGTATAAGGGACCCTGCGATACGCCTAGTGGTTCAAAAGTTATGCGAAAGTTATTCAGTTTTTTCGAAATATCGCGGCACTCAAGCGATCTAGGAGGTTCAAACAAATGTCAGAATGTTCGCCGCGTCACGAGACGTCGTATGGTATAAGGGGCCCTGCGATACGCCCAGTGGTTCAAAAGTTATGCGAAAGTTATTC
Source organism: Bombylius discolor (assembly GCA_939192795.1). Lineage (NCBI taxonomy): Eukaryota > Metazoa > Arthropoda > Insecta > Diptera > Bombyliidae > Bombylius > Bombylius discolor. The sequence continues at coordinate 26,088,457 of OW584239.1, forward strand.
AGTTTTTTTCAAATATCTCGGCACCCAAGCGACCTAGGAGGTTCAAACAAATGTCAGAATGTTCGCCGCGTGACGAGACGTCGTATGATATAAGGGGCCCTGCGATACGCCCAGTGGTTCAAAAGTTATGCGAAAGTTATTCAGTTTTTTCCAAATATCTCGGCACCCAAGCGACCTAGGAGGTTCAAACAAATGTCAGAATGTTCGCCGCGTCACGAGACGTCGTATGGTATAAGGGGCCCTGCGATACGCCCAGTGGTTCAAAAGTTATGCGAAAGTTATTCAGTTTTTTCCAAATATCTCGGCACCCAAGCGACCTAGGAGGTTCAAACAAATGTCAGAATGTTTGCCGCGTCACGAGACGTCGTATGGTATAAGGGGCCCTGCGATACGCCCAGTGGTTCGAAAGTTATGCGAAAGTTATTCAGTTTTTTTCAAATATCTCGGCACCCAAGCGACCTAGGAGGTTCAAACAAATGTCAGAATGTTCGCCGCGTCACGAGACGTCGTATGGTGTAAGGGGCCCTGCGATACGTACAGTGGTTCAAAAGTTATGCGAAAGTTATTCAGTTTTTTTCACATATCTCGGCACCCAAGCGACCTAGGAGGTTCAAACAAATGTCAGAATGTTCGCCGCGTCACGAGACGTCGTATGGTATAAGGGGCCCTGCGATACGCCCAGTGGTTCAAAAGTTATGCGAAAGTTATTCAGTTTTTTTCAAATATCTCGGCACCCAAACGACCTAGGAGGGTAAAACAAATGTCAGAATGTTCGCCGCGTGACGAGACGTCGTATGATATAAGGGGCCCTGCGATACGCCCAGTGGTTCAAAAGTTATGCGAAAGTTATTCAGTTTTTTTCAAATATCTCGGCACCCAAGCGACCTAGGAGGTTCAAACAAATGTCAGAATGTTCGCCGCGTCACGAAACGTCGTATGGTATAAGAGGCCCTGCGATACGCCCAGTGGTTCAAAAGTTATGCGAAAGTTATTCAGTTTTTTTCACATATCTCGGCACCCAAGCGACCTAGGAGGTTCAAACAAATGTCAGAATGTTCGCCGCGTCACGAGACGTCGTATGGTATAAGGGGCCCTGCGATACGCCCAGTGGTTCAAAAGTTATGCGAAAGTTATTCAGTTTTTTTCAAATATCTCGGCACCCAAGCGACCTAGGAGGTTCAAACAAATGTCAGAATGTTCGCCGCGTCACGAGACGTCGTATGGTATAAGGGGCCCTGCGATACGCCCAGTGGTTCAAAAGTTATGCGAAAGTTATTCAGTTTTTTCCAAATATCTCGGCACCCAAGCGACCTAGGAGGGTAAAACAATGTCAGAATGTTCGCCGCGTGACGAGACGTCGTATGATATAAGGGGCCCTGCGATACGCCCAGTGGTTCAAAAGTTATGCGAAAGTTATTCAGTTTTTTTCAAATATCTCGGCACCCAAGCGACCTAGGAGGGTAAAACAAATGTCAGAATGTTCGCCGCGTCACGAGACGTCGTATGGTATAAGGGGCCCTGCGATACGCCCAGTGGTTCAAAAGTTATGCGAAAGTTATTCAGTTTTTTTCAAATATCTCGGCACCCAAGCGACCTAGGAGGGTAAAACAAATGTCAGAATGTTCGCCGCGTCACGAGACGTCGTATGGTATAAGGGGCCCTGCGATACGCCCAGTGGTTCAAAAGTTATGCGAAAGTTATTCAGTTTTTTCCAAATATCTCGGCACCCAAGCGACCTAGGAGGGTAAAACAAATGTCAGAATGTTCGCCGCGTCACGAGACGTCGTATGGTATAAGGGGCCCTGCGATACGCCCAGTGGTTCAAAAGTTATGCGAAAGTTATTCATTTTTTTTCAAATATCTCGGCACCCAAGCGACCTAGGAGGGTAAAACAAATGTCAGAATGTTCGCCGCGTCACGAGACGTCGTATGGTATAAGGGGCCCTGCGATACGCCCAGTGGTTCAAAAAATATGCGAAAGTTATTCAGTTTTTTCCAAATATCTCGGCACCCAAGCGACCTAGGAGGTTCAAACAAATGTCAGAATGTTCGCCGCGTCACGAGACGTCGTATGGTATAAGGGGCCCTGCGATACGCTCAGTGGTTTAAAAGTTATGCGAAAGTTATTCAGTTTTTTCCAAATATCTCAGCACCCAAGCGACCTAGGAGGTTCAAACAAATGTCAGAATGTTCGCCGCGTCACGAGACGTCGTATGGTATAAGGGGCCCTGCGATACGCCCAGTGGTTCAAAAGTTATGCGAAAGTTATTCAGTTTTTTCCAAATATCTCGGCACCCAAGCGACCTAGGAGGTTCAAACAAATGTCAGAATGTTCGCCGCGTCACGAGACGTCGTATGGTATAAGGGGCCCTGCGATACGCCCAGTGGTTCAAAAGTTATGCGAAAGTTATTCAGTTTTTTCCAAATATCTCGGCACCCAAGCGACCTAGGAGGTTCAAACAAATGTCAGAATGTTCGCCGCGTCACGAGACGTCGTATGGTATAAGGGGCCCTGCGATACGCCCAGTGGTTCGAAAGTTATGCGAAAGTTATTCAGTTTTTTCCAAATATCTCGGTACCCAAGCGACCTAGGAGGTTCAAACAAATGTCAGAATGTTCGCCGCGTCACGAGACGTCGTATGGTATAAGGGGCCCTGCGATACGCCCAGTGGTTCAAAAGTTATGCGAAAGTTATTCAGTTTTTTCCAAATATCTCGGCACCCAAGCGACCTAGGAGGTTCAAACAAATGTCAGAATGTTTGCCGCGTCACGAGACGTCGTATGGTATAAGGGGCCCTGCGATACGCCCAGTGGTTCGAAAGTTATGCGAAAGTTATTCAGTTTTTTTCAAATATCTCGGCACCCAAGCGACCTAGGAGGTTCAAACAAATGTCAGAATGTTCGCCGCGTCACGAGACGTCGTATGGTATAAGGGGCCCTGCGATACGCCCAGTGGTTCAAAAGTTATGCGAAAGTTATTCAGTTTTTTCCAAATATCTCGGCACCCAAGCGACCTAGGAGGTTCAAACAAATGTCAGAATGTTTGCCGCGTCACGAGACGTCGTATGGTATAAGGGGCCCTGCGATACGCCCAGTGGTTCGAAAGTTATGTGAAAGTTATTCAGTTTTTTTCAAATATTCCGGCACCCAAGCGACCTAGGAGGTTCAAACAAATGTCAGAATGTTCGCCGCGTCACGAGACGTCGTATGGTATAAGGGGCCCTGCGATACGCCCAGTGGTTCAAAAGTTATGCGAAAGTTATTCAGTTTTTTCCAAATATCTCGGCACCCAAGCGACCTAGGAGGTTCAAACAAATGTCAGAATGTTCGCCGCGTCACGAGACGTCGTATGGTATAAGGGGCCCTGCGATACGCCCAGTGGTTCAAAAGTTATGCGAAAGTTATTCAGTTTTTTTTACATATCTCGGCACCCAAGCGACCTAGGAGGTTCAAACAAATGTCAGAATGTTCGCCGCGTCACGAGACGTCGTATGGTATAAGGGGCCCTGCGATACGCCCAGTGGTTCAAAAGTTATGCGAAAGTTATTCAGTTTTTTTCACATATCTCGGCACCCAAGCGACCTAGGAGGTTCAAACAAATGTCAGAATGTTCGCCGCGTCACGAAACGTCGTAGGGTATAAGAGGCCCAGCGATACGCCCAGTGGTTCAAAAGTTATGCGAAAGTTATTCATTTTTTTTCAAATATCTCGGCACCCAAGCGACCTAGGAGGCTAAAACAAATGTCAGAATGTTCGCCGCGTCACGAGACGTCGTATGGTATAAGGGGCCCTGCGATACGCCCAGTGATTCAAAAGTTATGCGAAAGTTATTCAGTTTTTTCCAAATATCTCGGCACCCAAGCGACCTAGGAGGTTCAAACAAATGTCAGAATGTTCGCCGCGTCACGAGACGTCGTATGGTATAAGGGGCCCTGCGATACGCTCAGTGGTTTAAAAGTTATGCGAAAGTTATTCAGTTTTTTCCAAATATCTCGGCACCCAAGCGACCTAGGAGGTTCAAACAAATGTCAGAATGTTCGCCGCGTCACGAGACGTCGTATGGTATAAGGGGCCCTGCGATACGCCCAGTGGTTCAAAAGTTATGCGAAAGTTATTCAGTTTTTTCCAAATATCTCGGCACCCAAGCGACCTAAGAGGTTCAAACAAATGTCAGAATGTTCGCCGCGTCACGAGACGTCATATGGTATAAGGGACCCTGCGATACGCCCAGTGGTTCAAAAGTTATGCGAAAGTTATTCAGTTTTTTCGAAATATCGCGGCACTCAAGCGATCTAGGAGGTTCAAACAAATGTCAGAATGTTCGCCGCGTCACGAGACGTCGTATGGTATAAGGGGCCCTGCGATACGCCCAGTGGTTCAAAAGTTATGCGAAAGTTATTCAGTTTTTTTCAAATATCTCGGCACCCAAGCGACCTAGGAGGGTATAACAAATGTCAGAATGTTCGCCGCGTGACGAGACGTCGTATGATATAAGGGGCCCTGCGATACGCCCAGTGGTTCAAAAGTTATGCAAAAGTTATTCAGTTTTTTCCAAATATCTCGGCACCCAAGCGACCTAGGAGGTTCAAACAAATCTCAGAATGTTCGCCGCGTCACGAGACGTCGTATGGTATAAGGGGCCCTGCGATACGCCCAGTGGTTCAAAAGTTATGCGAAAGTTATTCAGTTTTTTCCAAATATCTCGGCACCCAAGCGACCTAGGAGGTTCAAACAAATGTCAGAATGTTTGCCGCGTCACGAGACGTCGTATGGTATAAGGGGCCCTGCGATACGCCCAGTGGTTCGAAAGTTATGCGAAAGTTATTCAGTTTTTTTCAAATATCTCGGCACCCAAGCGACCTAGGAGGTTCAAACAAATGTCAGAATGTTCGCCGCGTCACGAGACGTCGTATGGTATAAGGGGCCCTGCGATACGCCCAGTGGTTCAAAAGTTATGCGAAAGTTATTCAGTTTTTTTCACATATCTCGGCACCCAAGCGACCTAGGAGGTTCAAACAAATGTCAGAATGTTTGCCGCGTCACGAGACGTCGTATAGTATAAGGGGCCCTGCGATACGCCCAGTGGTTCAAAAGTTATGCGAAAGTTATTCAGTTTTTTCCAAATATCTCGGCACCCAAGCGACCTAGGAGGTTCAAACAAATGTCAGAATGTTCGCCGCGTCACGAGACGTCGTATGGTATAAGGGGCCCTGCGATACGCCCAGTGGTTCAAAAGTTATACGAAAGTTATTCAGTTTTTTTCACATATCTCGGCACCCAAGCGACCTAGGAGGTTCAAACAAATGTCAGAATGTTTGCCGCGTCACGAGACGTCGTATAGTATAAGGGGCCCTGCGACACGCCCAGTGGTTCAAAAGTTATGCGAAAGTTATTCAGTTTTTTCCAAATATCTCGGCACCCAAGCGACCTAGGAGGTTCAAACAAATGTCAGAATGTTCGCCGCGTCACGAGACGTCGTATGGTATAAGGGGCCCTGCGATACGCCCAGTGGTTCAAAAGTTATGCGAAAGTTATTCAGTTTTTTTCACATATCTCGGCACCCAAGCGACCTAGGAGGTTCAAACAAATGTCAGAATGTTCGCCGCGTCACGAGACGTCGTATGGTATAAGGGGTTCTGCGATACGCCCAGTGGTTCAAAAGTTATGCGAAAGTTATTCAGTTTTTTTCACATATCTCGGCACCCAAGCGACCTAGAAGGTTCAAACAAATGTCAGAATGTTCGCCGCGTCACGAAACGTCGTAGGGTATAAGAGGCCCAGCGATACGCCCAGTGGTTCAAAAGTTATGCGAAAGTTATTCATTTTTTTTCAAATATCTCGGCACCCAAGCGACCTAGGAGGGTAAAACAAATGTCAGAATGTTCGCCGCGTCACGAGACGTCGTATGGTATAAGGGGCCCTGCGATACGCCCAGTGATTAAAAAGTTATGCGAAAGTTATTCAGTTTTTTCCAAATATCTCGGCACCCAAGCGACCTAGGAGGTTCAAACAAATGTCAGAATGTTCGCCGCGTCACGAGACGTCGTATGGTATAAGGGGCCCTGCGATACGCTCAGTGGTTTAAAAGTTATGCGAAAGTTATTCAGTTTTTTCCAAATATCTTGGCACCCAAGCGACCTAGGAGGTTCAAACAAATGTCAGAATGTTCGCCGCGTCACGAGACGTCGTATGGTATAGGGGGCCCTGCGATACGCCCAGTGGTTCAAAAGTTATGCGAAAGTTATTCAGTTTTTTCCAAATATCTCGGCACCCAAGCGACCTAAGAGGTTCAAACAAATGTCAGAATGTTCGCCGCGTCACGAGACGTCATATGGTATAAGGGACCCTGCGATACGCCCAGTGGTTCAAAAGTTATGCGAAAGTTATTCAGTTTTTTCGAAATATCGCGGCACTCAAGCGATCTAGGAGGTTCAAACAAATGTCAGAATGTTCGCCGCGTCACGAGACGTCGTATGGTATAAGAGGCCCTGCGATACGCCCAGTGGTTCAAAAGTTATGCGAAAGTTATTCAGTTTTTTTCAAATATCTCGGCACCCAAGCGACCTAGGAGGGTATAACAAATGTCAGAATGTTCGCCGCGTGACGAGACGTCGTATGATATAAGGGGCCCTGCGATACGCCCAGTGGTTCAAAAGTTATGCGAAAGTTATTCAGTTTTTTCCAAATATCTCGGCACCCAAGCGACCTAGGAGGTTCAAACAAATGTCAGAATGTTCGCCGCGTCACGAGACGTCGTATGGTATAAGGGGCCCTGCGATACGCTCAGTGGTTTAAAAGTTATGCGAAAGTTATTCAGTTTTTTCCAAATATCTCGGCACCCAAGCGACCTAGGAGGTTCAAACAAATGTCAGAATGTTCGCCGCGTCACGAGACGTCGTATGGTATAAGGGGCCCTGCGATACGCCCAGTGGTTCAAAAGTTATGCAAAAGTTATTCAGTTTTTTCCAAATATCTCGGCACCCAAGCGACCTAAGAGGTTCAAACAAATGTCAGAATGTTCGCCGCGTCACGAGACGTCATATGGTATAAGGGACCCTGCGATACGCCCAGTGGTTCAAAAGTTATGCGAAAGTTATTCAGTTTTTTCGAAATATCGCGGCACTCAAGCGATCTAGGAGGTTCAAACAAATGTCAGAATGTTCGCCGCGTCACGAGACGTCGTATGGTATAAGGGGCCCTGCGATACGCCCAGTGGTTCAAAAGTTATGCGAAAGTTATTCAGTTTTTTTCAAATATCTCGGCACCCAAGCGACCTAGGAGGGTATAACAAATGTCAGAATGTTCGCCGCGTGACGAGACGTCGTATGATATAAGGGGCCCTGCGATACGCCCAGTGGTTCAAAAGTTATGCGAAAGTTATTCAGTTTTTTCCAAAAATCTCGGCACCCAAGCGACCTAGGAGGTTCAAACAAATGTCAGAATGTTCGCCGCGTCACGAGACGTCGTATGGTATAAGGGGCCCTGCGATACGCCCAGTGGTTCAAAAGTTGTGCGAAAGTTATTCAGTTTTTCCCAAATATCTCGGCACCAAAGCGACCTAGGAGGTTCAAACAAATGTCAGAATGTTCGCCGCGTCACGAAACGTCGTATGGTATAAGAGGCCCTGCGATACGCCCAGTGGTTCAAAAGTTATGCGAAAGTTATTCAGTTTTTTTCACATATCTCGGCACCCAAGCGACCTAGGAGGTTCAAACAAATGTCAGAATGTTCGCCGCGTCACGAGACGTCGTATGGTATAAGGGGCCCTGCGATACGCCCAGTGGTTCAAAAGTTATGCGAAAGTTATTCAGTTTTTTTCAAATATCTCGTCACCCAAGCGACCTAGGAGGTTCAAACAAATGTCAGAATGTTCGCCGCGTCACGAGACGTCGTATGGTATAAGGGGCCCTGCGATACGCCCAGTGGTTCAAAAGTTATGCGAAAGTTATTCAGTTTTTTTCAAATATCTCGGCACCCAAGCGACCTAGGAGGGTAAAACAAATGTCAGAATGTTCGCCGCGTCACGAGACGTCGTATGGTATAAGGGGCCCTGCGATACGCCCAGTGGTTCAAAAGTTATGCGAAAGTTATTCAGTTTTTTTCAAATATCTCGGCACCCAAGCGACCTAGCAGGGTAAAACAAATGTCAGAATGTTCGCCGCGTGACGAGACGTCGTATGATATAAGGGGCCCTGCGATACGCCCAGTGGTTCAAAAGTTATGCGAAAGTTATTCAGTTTTTTTCAAATATCTCGGCACCCAAGCGACCTAGGAGGTTCAAACAAATGTCAGAATGTTCGCCGCGTCACGAAACGTCGTATGGTGTAAGGGGCCCTGCGATACGCCCAGTGGTTCAAAAGTTATGCGAAAGTTATTCAGTTTTTTCCAAATATCTCGGCACCCAAGCGACCTAGGAGGTTCAAACAAATGTCAGAATGTTCGCCGCGTCACGAGACGTCGTATGGTATAAGGGGCCCTGCGATACGCCCAGTGGTTCAAAAGTTATGCGAAAGTTATTCAGTTTTTTTCAAATATCTCGGCACCCAAGCGACCTAGGAGGTTCAAACAAATGTCAGAATGTTCGCCGCGTCACGAGACGTCGTATGGTATGAGGAACCCTGCGATACGCCCAGTGGTTCAAAAGTTATGCGAAAGTTATTCAGTTTTTTCCAAATATCTCGGCACCCAAGCGACCTAGGAGGTTCAAACAAATGTCAGAATGTTCGCCGCGTCACGAGACGTCGTATGGTATAAGGGGCCCTGCGATACGCCCAGTGGTTCAAAAGTTATGCGAAAGTTATTCAGTTTTTTTCAAATATCTCGGCACCCAAGCGACCTAGGAGGTTCAAACAAATGTCAGAATGTTCGCCGCGTCACGAGACGTCGTATGGTATAAGGGGCCCTGCGATACGCCCAGTGGTTCAAAAGTTATGCGAAAGTTATTCAGTTTTTTCCAAATATCTCGGCACCCAAGCGACCTAGGAGGTTCAAACAAATGTCAGAATGTTTGCCGCGTCACGAGACGTCGTATGGTATAAGGGGCCCTGCGATACGCCCAGTGGTTCGAAAGTTATGCGAAAGTTATTCAGTTTTTTCCAAATATGTCGGCACCCAAACGACCTAGGAGGTTCAAACAAATGTCAGAATGTTCGCCGCGTCACGAGACGTCGTATGGTATAAGGGGCCCTGCGATACGCCCAGTGGTTCAAAAGTTATGCGAAAGTTATTCAGTTTTTTCCAAATATCTCGGCACCCAAGCGACCTAGGAGGTTCAAACAAATGTCAGAATGTTCGCCGCGTCACGAGACGTCGAATGGTATAAGGGGCCCTGCGATACGCCCAGTGGTTCAAAAGTTATGCGAAAGTTATTCAGTTTTTTTCCCATATCTCGGCACCCAAGCGACCTAGGAGGTTCAAACAAATTTCAGAATGTTCGCCGCGTCACGAGACGTCGTATGGTATAAGGGGCCCTGCGATACGCCCAGTGGTTCAAAAGTTATGCGAAAGTTATTCATTTTTTTCCAAATATCTCGGCACCCAAGCGACCTAGGAGGTTCAAACAAATGTCAGAATGTTCGCCGCGTCACGAGACGTCGTATGGTATAAGGGGCCCTGCGATACGCCCAGTGGTTCAAAAGTTATGCGAAAGTTATTCATTTTTTTTCAAATATCTCGGCACCCAAGCGACCTAGGAGGTTCAAACAAATGTCAGAATGTTCGCCGCGTCACGAGACGTCGTATGGTATAAGGGGCCCTGCGATACGCCCAGTGGTTCAAAAGTTATGCGAAAGTTATTCATTTTTTTTCAAATATCTCGGCACCCAAGCGACCTAGGAGGTTCAAACAAATGTCAGAATGTTCGCCGCGTCACGAGACGTCGTATGGTATAAGGGGCCCCGCGATACGCCCAGTGGTTCAAAAGTTATGCGAAAGTTATTCAGTTTTTTCCAAATATCTCGGCACCCAAGCGACCTAGGAGGTTCAAACAAATGTCAGAATGTTTGCCGCGTCACGAGACGTCGTATGGTATAAGGGGCCCTGCGATACGCCCTGTGGTTCGAAAGTTATGCGAAAGTTATTCAGTTTTTTCCAAATATCTCGGCACCCAAGCGACCTAGGAGGTTCAAACAAATGTCAGAATGTTCGCCGCGTCACGAGACGTCGTATGGTATAAGGGGCCCTGCGATACGCTCAGTGGTTCAAAAGTTATGCGAAAGTTATTCAGTTTTTTCCAAATATCTCGGCACCCAAGCGACCTAGGAGGTTCAAACAAATGTCAGAATGTTCGCCGCGTCACGAGACGTTGTATGGTATAAGGGGCCCTGCGATACGCCCAGTGGTTCAAAAGTTATGCGAAAGTTATTCAGTTTTTTTCACATATCTCGGCACCCAAGCGACCTAGGAGGTTCAAACAAATGTCAGAATGTTCGCCGCGTCACGAGACGTCGTATGGTATAAGGGGCCCTGCGATACGCCCAGTGGTTCAAAAGTTATGCGAAAGTTATTCATTTTTTTTCAAATATCTCGGCACCCAAGCGACCTAGGAGGTTCAAACAAATGTCAGAATGTTCGCCGCGTCACGAAACGTGGTATGGTATAAGGGGCCCTGCGATACGCCCAGTGGTTCAAAAGTTATGCGAAAGTTATTCAGTGTTTCTCACATATCTCGGCACCCAAGCGACCTAGGAGGTTCAAACAAATGTCAGAATGTTCGCCGCGTCACGAGACGTCGTATGGTATAAGGGGCCCTGCGATACGCCCAGTGGTTCAAAAGTTATGCGAAAGTTATTCAGTTTTTTCCAAATATCTCGGCACCCAAGCGACCTAGGAGGTTCAAACAAATGTCAGAATGTTCGCCGCGTCACGAGACGTCGTATGGTATAAGGGGCCCTGCGATACGTCCAGTGGTTCAAAAGTTATGCGAAAGTTATTCAGTTTTTTTCAAATATCTCGGCACCCAAGCGACCTAGGAGGTTCAAACAAATGTCAGAATGTTCGCCGCGTCACGAGACGTCGTATGGTATGAGGAACCTTGCGATACGCCCAGTGGTTCAAAAGTTATGCGAAAGTTATTCATTTTTTTTCAAATATCTCGGCACCCAAGCGACCTAGGAGGTTCAAACAAATGTCAGAATGTTCGCCGCGTCACGAAACGTCGTATGGTATAAGGGGCCCTGCGATACGCCCAGTGGTTCAAAAGTTATGCGAAAGTTATTCAGTGTTTTTCAAATATCTCGGCACCCAAGCGACCTAGGAGGTTCAAACAAATGTCAGAATGTTCGCCGCGTCACGAGACGTCGTATGGTATAAGGGGCCCTGCGATACGCCCAGTGGTTCAAAAGTTATGCGAAAGTTATTCAGTTTTTTCCAAATATCTCGGCACCCAAGCGACCTAGGAGGTTCAAACAAATGTCAGAATGTTCGCCGCGTCACGAGACGTCGTATGGTATAAGGGGCCCTGCGATACGCTCAGTGGTTTAAAAGTTATGCGAAAGTTATTCAGTTTTTTCCAAATATCTCGGCACCCAAGCGACCTAGGAGGTTCAAACAAATGTCAGAATGTTCGCCGCGTCACGAGACGTCGTATGGTATAAGGGGCCCTGCGATACGCCCAGTGGTTCAAAAGTTATGCGAAAGTTATTCAGTTTTTTCCAAATATCTCGGCACCCAAGCGACCTAGGAGGTTCAAACAAATGTCAGAATGTTCGCCGCGTCACGAGACGTCGTATGGTATAAGGGGCCCTGCGATACGCCCAGTGGTTCAAAAGTTATGCAAAAGTTATTCAGTTTTTTCCAAATATCTCGGCACCCAAGCGACCTAGGAGGTTCAAACAAATGTCAGAATGTTCGCCGCGTCACGAAACGTCGTATGGTATAAGGGGCCCTGCGATACGCCCAGTGGTTCAAAAGTTATGCGAAAGTTATTCAGTTTTTTCCATATATCTCGGCACCCAAGCGACCTAGGAGGTTCAAACAAATGTCAGAATGTTCGCCGCGTCACGAGACGTCGTATGGTATAAGGGGCCCTGCGATACGCCCAGTGGTTCAAAAGTTATGCGAAAGTTATTCAGTTTTTTTCAAATATCTCGGCACCCAAGCGACCTAGGAGGTTCAAACAAATGTCAGAATGTTCGCCGCGTCACGAGACGTCGTATGGTATGAGGAACCCTGCGATACGCCCAGTGGTTCAAAAGTTATGCGAAAGTTATTCAGTTTTCTCCAAATATCTCGGCACCCAAGCGACCTAGGAGGTTCAAACAAATGTCAGAATGTTCGCCGCGTCACGAGACGTCGTATGGTATAAGGGGCCCTGCGATACGCCCAGTGGTTCAAAAGTTATGCGAAAGTTATTCAGTTTTTTTCAAATATCTCGGCACCCAAGCGACCTAGGAGGTTCAAACAAATGTCAGAATGTTCGCCGCGTCACGAGACGTCGTATGGTATAAGGGGCCCTGCGATACGCCCAGTGGTTCAAAAGTTATGCGAAAGTTATTCAGTTTTTTCCAAATATCTCGGCACCCAAGCGACCTAGGAGGTTCAAACAAATGTCAGAATGTTTGCCGCGTCACGAGACGTCGTATGGTATAAGGGGCCCTGCGATACGCCCAGTGGTTCGAAAGTTATGCGAAAGTTATTCAGTTTTTTCCAAATATGTCGGCACCCAAACGACCTAGGAGGTTCAAACAAATGTCAGAATGTTCGCCGCGTCACGAGACGTCGTATGGTATAAGGGGCCCTGCGATACGCCCAGTGGTTCAAAAGTTATGCGAAAGTTATTCAGTTTTTTCCAAATATCTCGGCACCCAAGCGACCTAGGAGGTTCAAACAAATGTCAGAATGTTCGCCGCGTCACGAGACGTCGTATGGTATAAGGGGCCCTGCGATACGCCCAGTGGTTCAAAAGTTATGCGAAAGTTATTCAGTTTTTTTCCCATATCTCGGCACCCAAGCGACCTAGGAGGTTCAAACAAATTTCAGAATGTTCGCCGCGTCACGAGACGTCGTATGGTATAAGGGGCCCTGCGATACGCCCAGTGGTTCAAAAGTTATGCGAAAGTTATTCATTTTTTTTCAAATATCTCGGCACCCAAGCGACCTAGGAGGTTCAAACAAATGTCAGAATGTTCGCCGCGTCACGAGACGTCGTATGGTATAAGGGGCCCTGCGATACGCCCAGTGGTTCAAAAGTTATGCGAAAGTTATTCATTTTTTTTCAAATATCTCGGCACCCAAGCGACCTAGGAGGTTCAAACAAATGTCAGAATGTTCGCCGCGTCATGAGACGTCGTATGGTATAAGGGGCCCTGCGATACGCCCAGTGGTTCAAAAGTTATGCGAAAGTTATTCATTTTTTTTTCAAATATCTCGGCACCCAAGCGACCTAGGAGGTTCAAACAAATGTCAGAATGTTCGCCGCGTCACGAGACGTCGTATGGTATAAGGGGCCCCGCGATACGCCCAGTGGTTCAAAAGTTATGCGAAAGTTATTCAGTTTTTTCCAAATATCTCGGCACCCAAGCGACCTAGGAGGTTCAAACAAATGTCAGAATGTTTGCCGCGTCACGAGACGTCGTATGGTATAAGGGGCCCTGCGATACGCCCTGTGGTTCGAAAGTTATGCGAAAGTTATTCAGTTTTTTCCAAATATCACGGCACCCAAGCGACCTAGGAGGTTCAAACAAATGTCAGAATGTTCGCCGCGTCACGAGACGTCGTATGGTATAAGGGGCCCTGCGATACGCCCAGTGGTTCAAAAGTTATGCGAAAGTTATTCAGTTTTTTCCAAATATCTCGGCACCCAAGCGACCTAGGAGGGTAAAACAAATGTCAGAATGTTCGCCGCGTCACGAGACGTTGTATGGTATAAGGGGCCCTGCGATACGCCCAGTGGTTCAAAAGTTATGCGAAAGTTATTCAGTTTTTTCCAAATATCTCGGCACCCAAGCGACCTAGGAGGTTCAAACAAATGTCAGAATGTTCGCCGCGTCACGAGACGTCGTATGGTATAAGGGGCCCTGCGATACGCCCAGTGGTTCAAAAGTTATGCGAAAGTTATTCATTTTTTTTCAAATATCTCGGCACCCAAGCGACCTAGGAGGTTCAAACAAATGTCAGAATGTTCGCCGCGTCACGAAACGTGGTATGGTATAAGGGGCCCTGCGATACGCCCAGTGGTTCAAAAGTTATGCGAAAGTTATTCAGTGTTTCTCACATATCTCGGCACCCAAGCGACCTAGGAGGTTCAAACAAATGTCAGAATGTTCGCCGCGTCACGAGACGTCGTATGGTATAAGGGGCCCTGCGATACGCCCAGTGGTTCAAAAGTTATGCGAAAGTTATTCAGTTTTTTCCAAATATCTCGGCACCCAAGCGACCTAGGAGGTTCAAACAAATGTCAGAATGTTCGCCGCGTCACGAGACGTCGTATGGTATAAGGGGCCCTGCGATACGCCCAGTGGTTCAAAAGTTATGCGAAAGTTATTCAGTTTTTTCCAAATATCTCGGCACCCAAGCGACCTAGGAGGTTCAAACAAATGTCAGAATGTTCGCCGCGTCACGAGACGTCGTATGGTATAAGGGGCCCTGCGATACGCCCAGTGGTTCAAAAGTTATGCGAAAGTTATTCAGTTTTTTTCAAATATCTCGGCACGCAAGCGACCTAGGAGGTTCAAACAAATGTCAGAATGTTCGCCGCGTCACGAGACGTCGTATGGTATAAGGGGCCCTGCGATGCGCCCAGTGGTTCAAAAGTTATGCGAAAGTTATTCATTTTTTTTCAAATATCTCGGCACCCAAGCGACCTAGGAGGTTCAAACAAATGTCAGAATGTTCGCCGCGTCACGAAACGTGGTATGGTATAAGGGGCCCTGCGATACGCCCAGTGGTTCAAAAGTTATGCGAAAGTTATTCAGTGTTTCTCACATATCTCGGCACCCAAGCGACCTAGGAGGTTCAAACAAATGTCAGAATGTTCGCCGCGTCACGAGACGTCGTATGGTATAAGGGGCCCTGCGATACGCCCAGTGGTTCAAAAGTTATGCGAAAGTTATTCAGTTTTTTCCAAATATCTCGGCACCCAAGCGACCTAGGAGGTTCAAACAAATGTCAGAATGTTCGCCGCGTCACGAGACGTCGTATGGTATAAGGGGCCCTGCGATACGCCCAGTGGTTCAAAAGTTATGCGAAAGTTATTCAGTTTTTTCCAAATATCTCGGCACCCAAGCGACCTAGGAGGTTCAAACAAATGTCAGAATGTTCGCCGCGTCACGAGACGTCGTATGGTATAAGGGGCCCTGCGATACGCCCAGTGGTTCAAAAGTTATGCGAAAGTTATTCAGTTTTTTCCAAATATCTCGGCACCCAAGCGACCTAGGAGGTTCAAACAAATGTCAGAATGTTCGCCGCGTCACGAGACGTCGTATGGTATAAGGGGCCCTGCGATACGCCCAGTGGTTCAAAAGTTATGCGAAAGTTATTCAGTTTTTTCCAAATATCTCGGCACCCAAGCGACCTAGGAGGTTCAAACAAATGTCAGAATGTTCGCCGCGTCACGAGACGTCGTATGGTATAAGGGGCCCTGCGATACGCCCAGTGGTTCAAAAGTTATGCGAAAGTTATTCAGTTTTTTCCAAATATCTCGGCACCCAAGCGACCTAGGAGGTTCAAATAAATGTCAGAATGTTCGCCGCGTCACGAAACGTCGTATGGTATAAGGGGCCCTGCGATACGCCCAGTGGTTCAAAAGTTATGCGAAAGTTATTCAGTTTTTTCCAAATATCTCGGCACCCAAGCGACCTAGGAGGTTCAAACAAATGTCAGAATGTTCGCCGCGTCACGAGACGTCGTATGGTATAAGGGGCCCTGCGATACGCCCAGTGGTTCAAAAGTTATGCGAAAGTTATTCAGTTTTTTTCAAATATCTCGGCACCCAAGCGACCTAGGAGGTTCAAACAAATGTCAGAATGTTCGCCGCGTCACGAGACGTCGTATGGTATGAGGAACCCTGCGATACGCCCAGTGGTTCAAAAGTTATGCGAAAGTTATTCAGTTTTTTCCAAATATCTCGGCACCCAAGCGACCTAGGAGGTTCAAACAAATGTCAGAATGTTCGCCGCGTCACGAGACGTCGTATGGTATAAGGGGCCCTGCGATACGCCCAGTGGTTCAAAAGTTATGCGAAAGTTATTCAGTTTTTTTCAAATATCTCGGCACCCAAGCGACCTAGGAGGTTCAAACAAATGTCAGAATGTTCGCCGCGTCACGAGACGTCGTATGGTATAAGGGGCCCTGCGATACGCCCAGTGGTTCAAAAGTTATGCGAAAGTTATTCAGTTTTTTCCAAATATCTCGGCACCCAAGCGACCTAGGAGGTTCAAACAAATGTCAGAATGTTTGCCGCGTCACGAGACGTTGTATGGTATAAGGGGCCCTGCGATACGCCCAGTGGTTCGAAAGTTATGCGAAAGTTATTCAGTTTTTTCCAAATATGTCGGCACCCAAACGACCTAGGAGGTTCAAACAAATGTCAGAATGTTCGCCGCGTCACGAGACGTCGTATGGTATAAGGGGCCCTGCGATACGCCCAGTGGTTCAAAAGTTATGCGAAAGTTATTCAGTTTTTTTCAAATATCTCGGCACCCAAGCGACCTAGGAGGTTCAAACAAATGTCAGAATGTTCGCCGCGTCACGAGACGTCGTATGGTATAAGGGGCCCTGCGATACGCCCAGTGGTTCAAAAGTTATGCGAAAGTTATTCAGTTTTTTTCACATATCTCGGCACCCAAGCGACCTAGGAGGTTCAAACAAATGTCAGAATGTTTGCCGCGTCACGAGACGTCGTATAGTATAAGGGGCCCTGCGATACGCCCAGTGGTTCAAAAGTTATGCGAAAGTTATTCAGTTTTTTCCAAATATCTCGGCACCCAAGCGACCTAGGAGGTTCAAACAAATGTCAGAATGTTCGCCGCGTCACGAGACGTCGTATGGTATAAGGGGCCCTGCGATACGCCCAGTGGTTCAAAAGTTATGCGAAAGTTATTCAGTTTTTTTCACATATCTCGGCACCCAAGCGACCTAGGAGGTTCAAACAAATTTCAGAATGTTCGCCGCGTCACGAGACGTCGTATGGTATAAGGGGCCCTGCGATACGCCCAGTGGTTCAAAAGTTATGCGAAAGTTATTCATTTTTTTTCAAATATCTCGGCACCCAAGCGACCTAGGAGGTTCAAACAAATGTCAGAATGTTCGCCGCGTCACGAGACGTCGTATGGTATAAGGGGCCCTGCGATACGCCCAGTGGTTCAAAAGTTATGCGAAAGTTATTCATTTTTTTTCAAATATCTCGGCACCCAAGCGACCTAGGAGGTTCAAACAAATGTCAGAATGTTCGCCGCGTCACGAGACGTCGTATGGTATAAGGGGCCCTGCGATACGCCCAGTGGTTCAAAAGTTATGCGAAAGTTATTCATTTTTTTTTCAAATATCTCGGCACCCAAGCGACCTAGGAGGTTCAAACAAATGTCAGAATGTTCGCCGCGTCACGAGACGTCGTATGGTATAAGGGGCCCTGCGATACGCCCAGTGGTTCAAAAGTTATGCGAAAGTTATTCATTTTTTTTCAAATATCTCGGCACCCAAGTGACCTAGGAGGTTCAAACAAATGTCAGAATGTTCGCCGTGTCACGAGACGTCGTATGGTATAAGGGGCCCTGCGATACGCCCAGTGGTTCAAAAGTAATGCGAAAGTTATTCAGTTTTTTCCAAATATCTCGGCACCCAAGCGACCTAGGAGGTTCAAACAAATGTCAGAATGTTCGCCGCGTCACGAGACGTCTTATGGTATAAGGGGCCCTGCGATACGCCCAGTGGTTCAAAAGTTATGCGAAAGTTATTCATTTTTTTTCAAATATCTCGGCACCCAAGCGACCTAGGAGGTTCAAACAAATGTCAGAATGTTCGCCGCGTCACGAGACGTCGTATGGTATAAGGGGCCCTGCGATACGCCCAGTGGTTCAAAAGTTATGCGAAAGTTATTCAGTTTTTTCCAAATATCTCGGCACCCAAGCGACCTAGGAGGTTCAAACAAATGTCAGAATGTTTGCCGCGTCACGAGACGTCGTATGGTATAAGGGGCCCTGCGATACGCCCAGTGGTTCAAAAGTTATGCGAAAGTTATTCATTTTTTTTCAAATATCTCGGCACCCAAGCGACCTAGGAGGTTCAAACAAATGTCAGAATGTTCGCCGCGTCACGAGACGTTGTATGGTATAAGGGGCCCTGCGATACGCCCAGTGGTTCGAAAGTTATGCGAAAGTTATTCAGTTTTTTCCAAATATGTCGGCACCCAAACGACCTAGGAGGTTCAAACAAATGTCAGAATGTTCGCCGCGTCACGAGACGTCGTATGGTATAAGGGGCCCTGCGATACGCCCAGTGGTTCAGAAGTTATGCGAAAGTTATTCAGTTTTTTTCAAATATCTCGGCACCCAAGCGACCTAGGAGGTTCAAACAAATGTCAGAATGTTCGCCGCGTCACGAGACGTCGTATGGTATAAGGGGCCCTGCGATACGCCCAGTGGTTCAAAAGTTATGCGAAAGTTATTCAGTTTTTTCCAAATATCTCGGCACCCAAGCGACCTAGGAGGTTCAAACAAATGTCAGAATGTTCGCCGCGTCACGAGACGTCGTATGGTATAAGGGGCCCTGCGATACGCCCAGTGGTTCAAAAGTTATGCGAAAGTTATTCAGTTTTTTCCAAATATCTCGGCACCCAAGCGACCTAGGAGGTTCAAACAAATGTCAGAATGTTCGCCGCGTCACGAGACGTCGTATGGTATAAGGGGCCCTGCGATACGCCCAGTGGTTCAAAAGTTATGCGAAAGTTATTCAGTTTTTTCCAAATATCTCGGCACCCAAGCGACCTAGGAGGTTCAAACAAATGTCAGAATGTTCGCCGCGTCACGAAACGTCGTATGGTATAAGGGGCCCTGCGATACGCCCAGTGGTTCAAAAGTTATGCGAAAGTTATTCAGTTTTTTCCAAATATCTCGGCACCCAAGCGACCTAGGAGGTTCAAACAAATGTCAGAATGTTCGCCGCGTCACGAGACGTCGTATGGTATAAGGGGCCCTGCGATACGCCCAGTGGTTCGAAAGTTATGCGAAAGTTATTCAGTTTTTTCCAAATATCTCGGCACCCAAACGACCTAGGAGGTTCAAACAAATGTCAGAATGTTCGCCGCGTCACGAGACGTCGTATGGTATAAGGGGCCCTGCGATACGCCCAGTGGTTCAAAAGTTATGCGAAAGTTATTCAGTTTTTTTCAAATATCTCGGCACCCAAGCGACCTAGGAGGTTCAAACAAATGTCAGAATGTTCGCCGCGTCACGAGACGTCGTATGGTATAAGGGGCCCTGCGATACGCCCAGTGGTTCAAAAGTTATGCGAAAGTTATTCAGTTTTTTTCAAATATCTCGGCACCCAAGCGACCTAGGAGGTTCAAACAAATGTCAGAATATTCGCCGCGTCACGAAACGTGGTATGGTATAAGGGGCCCTGCGATACGCCCAGTGGTTCAAAAGTTATGCGAAAGTTATTCAGTGTTTCTCACATATCTCGGCACCCAAGCGACCTAGGAGGTTCAAACAAATGTCAGAATGTTCGCCGCGTCACGAGACGTCGTATGGTATAAGGGGCCCTGCGATACGCCCAGTGGTTCAAAAGTTATGCGAAAGTTATTCAGTTTTTTCCAAATATCTCGGCACCCAAGCGACCTAGGAGGTTCAAACAAATGTCAGAATGTTCGCCGCGTCACGAGACGTCGTATGGTATAAGGGGCCCTGCGATACGCCCAGTGGTTCAAAAGTTATGCGAAAGTTATTCAGTTTTTTCCAAATATCTCGGCACCCAAGCGACCTAGGAGGTTCAAACAAATGTCAGAATGTTCGCCGCGTCACGAGACGTCGTATGGTATAAGGGGCCCTGCGATACGCCCAGTGGTTCAAAAGTTATGCGAAAGTTATTCAGTTTTTTCCAAATATCTCGGCACCCAAGCGACCTAGGAGGTTCAAACAAATGTCAGAATGTTCGCCGCGTCACGAGACGTCGTATGGTATAAGGGGCCCTGCGATACGCCCAGTGGTTCAAAAGTTATGCGAAAGTTATTCAGTTTTTTCCAAATATCTCGGCACCCAAGCGACCTAGGAGGTTCAAACAAATGTCAGAATGTTCGCCGCGTCACGAGACGTCGTATGGTATAAGGGGCCCTGCGATACGCCCAGTGGTTCAAAAGTTATGCGAAAGTTATTCAGTTTTTTCCAAATATCTCGGCACCCAAGCGACCTAGGAGGTTCAAACAAATGTCAGAATGTTCGCCGCGTCACGAGACGTCGTATGGTATAAGGGGCCCTGCGATACGCCCAGTGGTTCAAAAGTTATGCGAAAGTTATTCAGTTTTTTCCAAATATCTCGGCACCCAAGCGACCTAGGAGGTTCAAACAAATGTCAGAATGTTCGCCGCGTCACGAGACGTCGTATGGTATAAGGGGCCCTGCGATACGCCCAGTGGTTCAAAAGTTATGCGAAAGTTATTCAGTTTTTTCCAAATATCTCGGCACCCAAGCGACCTAGGAGGTTCAAACAAATGTCAGAATGTTCGCCGCGTCACGAGACGTCGTATGGTATAAGGGGCCCTGCGATACGCCCAGTGGTTCAAAAGTTATGCGAAAGTTATTCAGTTTTTTCCAAATATCTCGGCACCCAAGCGACCTAGGAGGTTCAAACAAATGTCAGAATGTTCGCCGCGTCACGAGACGTCGTATGGTATAAGGGGCCCTGCGATACGCCCAGTGGTTCAAAAGTTATGCGAAAGTTATTCAGTTTTTTCCAAATATCTCGGCACCCAAGCGACCTAGGAGGTTCAAACAAATGTCAGAATGTTCGCCGCGTCACGAAACGTCGTATGGTATAAGGGGCCCTGCGATACGCCCAGTGGTTCAAAAGTTATGCGAAAGTTATTCAGTTTTTTCCAAATATCTCGGCACCCAAGCGACCTAGGAGGTTCAAACAAATGTCAGAATGTTCGCCGCGTCACGAGACGTCGTATGGTATAAGGAGCCCTGCGATACGCCCAGTGGTTCGAAAGTTATGCGAAAGTTATTCAGTTTTTTCCAAATATCTCGGCACCCAAACGACCTAGGAGGTTCAAACAAATGTCAGAATGTTCGCCGCGTCACGAGACGTCGTATGGTATAAGGGGCCCTGCGATACGCCCAGTGGTTCAAAAGTTATGCGAAAGTTATTCAGTATTTTCAAATATCTCGGCACCCAAGCGACCTAGGAGGTTCAAACAAATGTCAGAATGTTCGCCGCGTCACGAGACGTCGTATGGTATAAGGGGCCCTGCGATACGCCCAGTGGTTCAAAAGTTATGCGAAAGTTATTCATTTTTTTTCAAATATCTCGGCACCCAAGCGACCTAGGAGGTTCAAACAAATGTCAGAATGTTCGCCGCGTCACGAAACGTGGTATGGTATAAGGGGCCCTGCGATACGCCCAGTGGTTCAAAAGTTATGCGAAAGTTATTCAGTTTTTTCCAAATATCTCGGCACCCAAGCGACCTAGGAGGTTCAAACAAATGTCAGAATGTTCGCCGCGTCACGAGACGTCGTATGGTATAAGGGGCCCTGCGATACGCCCAGTGGTTCAAAAGTTATGCGAAAGTTATTCAGTTTTTTCCAAATATCTCGGCACCCAAGCGACCTAGGAGGTTCAAACAAATGTCAGAATGTTCGCCGCGTCACGAGACGTCGTATGGTATAAGGGGCCCTGCGATACGCCCAGTGGTTCAAAAGTTATGCGAAAGTTATTCAGTTTTTTCCAAATATCTCGGCACCCAAGCGACCTAGGAGGTTCAAACAAATGTCAGAATGTTCGCCGCGTCACGAGACGTCGTATGGTATAAGGGGCCCTGCGATACGCCCAGTGGTTCAAAAGTTATGCGAAAGTTATTCAGTTTTTTCCAAATATCTCGGCACCCAAGCGACCTAGGAGGTTCAAACAAATGTCAGAATGTTCGCCGCGTCACGAGACGTCGTATGGTATAAGGGGCCCTGCGATACGCCCAGTGGTTCAAAAGTTATGCGAAAGTTATTCAGTTTTTTCCAAATATCTCGGCACCCAAGCGACCTAGGAGGTTCAAACAAATGTCAGAATGTTCGCCGCGTCACGAAACGTCGTATGGTATAAGGGGCCCTGCGATACGCCCAGTGGTTCAAAAGTTATGCGAAAGTTATTCAGTTTTTTCCAAATATCTCGGCACCCAAGCGACCTAGGAGGTTCAAACAAATGTCAGAATGTTCGCCGCGTCACGAGACGTCGTATGGTATAAGGGGCCCTGCGATACGCCCAGTGGTTCAAAAGTTATGCGAAAGTTATTCAGTTTTTTTCAAATATCTCGGCACCCAAGCGACCTAGGAGGTTCAAACAAATGTCAGAATGTTCGCCGCGTCACGAGACGTCGTATGGTATGAGGAACCCTGCGATACGCCCAGTGGTTCAAAAGTTATGCGAAAGTTATTCAGTTTTTTCCAAATATCTCGGCACCCAAGCGACCTAGGAGGTTCAAACAAATGTCAGAATGTTCGCCGCGTCACGAGACGTCGTATGGTATAAGGGGCCCTGCGATACGCCCAGTGGTTCAAAAGTTATGCGAAAGTTATTCAGTTTTTTTCAAATATCTCGGCACCCAAGCGACCTAGGAGGTTCAAACAAATGTCAGAATGTTCGCCGCGTCACGAGACGTCGTATGGTATAAGGGGCCCTGCGATACGCCCAGTGGTTCAAAAGTTATGCGAAAGTTATTCAGTTTTTTCCAAATATCTCGGCACCCAAGCGACCTAGGAGGTTCAAACAAATGTCAGAATGTTTGCCGCGTCACGAGACGTTGTATGGTATAAGGGGCCCTGCGATACGCCCAGTGGTTCGAAAGTTATGCGAAAGTTATTTAGTTTTTTCCAAATATGTCGGCACCCAAACGACCTAGGAGGTTCAAACAAATGTCAGAATGTTCGCCGCGTCACGAGACGTCGTATGGTATAAGGGGCCCTGCGATACGCCCAGTGGTTCAAAAGTTATGCGAAAGTTATTCAGTTTTTTTCAAATATCTCGGCACCCAAGTGACCTAGGAGGTTCAAACAAATGTCAGAATGTTCGCCGCGTCACGAGACGTCGTATGGTATAAGGGGCCCTGCGATACGCCCAGTGGTTCAAAAGTAATGCGAAAGTTATTCAGTTTTTTTCAAATATCTCGGCACCCAAGCGACCTAGGAGGTTCAAACAAATGTCAGAATGTTCGCCGCGTCACGAGACGTCGTATGGTATAAGGGGCCCTGCGATACGCCCAGTGGTTCAAAAGTTATGCGAAAGTTATTCATTTTTTTTCAAATATCTCGGCACCCAAGCGACCTAGGAGGTTCAAACAAATGTCAGAATGTTCGCCGCGTCACGAGACGTCGTATGGTATAAGGGGCCCTGCGATACGCCCAGTGGTTCAAAAGTTATGCGAAAGTTATTCATTTTTTTTCAAATATCTCGGCACCCAAGCGACCTAGGAGGTTCAAACAAATGTCAGAATGTTCGCCGCGTCACGAGACGTCGTATGGTATAAGGGGCCCTGCGATACGCCCAGTGGTTCAAAAGTTATGCGAAAGTTATTCAGTTTTTTCCAAATATCTCGGCACCCAAGCGACCTAGGAGGTTCAAACAAATGTCAGAATGTTTGCCGCGTCACGAGACGTCGTATGGTATAAGGGGCCCTGCGATACGCCCAGTGGTTCGAAAGTTATGCGAAAGTTATTCAGTTTTTTCCAAATATGTCGGCACCCAAACGACCTAGGAGGTTCAAACAAATGTCAGAATGTTCGCCGCGTCACGAGACGTCGTATGGTATAAGGGGCCCTGCGATACGCCCAGTGGTTCAAAAGTTATGCGAAAGTTATTCAGTTTTTTTCAAATATCTCGGCACCCAAGCGACCTAGGAGGTTCAAACAAATGTCAGAATGTTCGCCGCGTCACGAGACGTCGTATGGTATAAGGGGCCCTGCGATACGCCCAGTGGTTCAAAAGTTATGCGAAAGTTATTCAGTTTTTTTCACATATCTCGGCACCCAAGCGACCTAGGAGGTTCAAACAAATGTCAGAATGTTTGCCGCGTCACGAGACGTCGTATAGTATAAGGGGCCCTGCGATACGCCCAGTGGTTCAAAAGTTATGCGAAAGTTATTCAGTTTTTTCCAAATATCTCGGCACCCAAGCGACCTAGGAGGTTCAAACAAATGTCAGAATGTTCGCCGCGTCACGAGACGTCGTATGGTATAAGGGGCCCTGCGATACGCCCAGTGGTTCAAAAGTTATGCGAAAGTTATTCAGTTTTTTTCACATATCTCGGCACCCAAGCGACCTAGGAGGTTCAAACAAATTTCAGAATGTTCGCCGCGTCACGAGACGTCGTATGGTATAAAGGGCCCTGCGATACGCCCAGTGGTTCAAAAGTTATGCGAAAGTTATTCAGTTTTTTTCACATATCTCGGCACCCAAGCGACCTAGGAGGTTCAAACAAATGTCAGAATGTTCGCCGCGTCACGAGACGTCGTATGGTATAAGGGGCCCTGCGATACGCCCAGTGGTTCAAAAGTTATGCGAAAGTTATTCAGTTTTTTCCAAATATCTCGGCACCCAAGCGACCTAGGAGGTTCAAACAAATGTCAGAATGTTCGCCGCGTCACGAGACGTCGTATGGTATAAGGGGCCCTGCGATACGCCCAGTGGTTCAAAAGTTATGCGAAAGTTATTCAGTTTTTTTCAAATATCTCGGCACCCAAGCGACCTAGGAGGTTCAAACAAATGTCAGAATGTTCGCCGCGTCACGAGACGTCGTATGGTATAAGGGGCCCTGCGATACGCCCAGTGGTTCAAAAGTTATGCGAAAGTTATTCATTTTTTTTCAAATATCTCGGCACCCAAGCGACCTAGGAGGTTCAAACAAATGTCAGAATGTTCGCCGCGTCACGAAACGTGGTATGGTATAAGGGGCCCTGCGATACGCCCAGTGGTTCAAAAGTTATGCGAAAGTTATTCAGTGTTTCTCACATATCTCGGCACCCAAGCGACCTAGGAGGTTCAAACAAATGTCAGAATGTTCGCCGCGTCACGAGACGTCGTATGGTATAAGGGGCCCTGCGATACGCCCAGTGGTTCAAAAGTTATGCGAAAGTTATTCAGTTTTTTTCACATATCTCGGCACCCAAGCGACCTAGGAGGTTCAAACAAATGTCAGAATGTTCGCCGCGTCACGAGACGTCGTATGGTATAAGGGGCCCTGCGATACGCCCAGTGGTTCAAAAGTTATGCGAAAGTTATTCAGTTTTTTCCAAATATCTCGGCACCCAAGCGACCTAGTAGGTTCAAACAAATGTCAGAATGTTCGCCGCGTTACGAGACGTCGTATGGTATAAGGGGCCCTGCGATACGCCCAGTGGTTCAAAAGTTATGCGAAAGTTATTCAGTTTTTTTCAAATATCTCGGCACCCAAGCGACCTAGGAGGTTCAAACAAATGTCAGAATGTTCGCCGCGTCACGAGACGTCGTATGGTATAAGGGGCCCTGCGATACGCCCAGTGGTTCAAAAGTTATGCGAAAGTTATTCAGTTTTTTCCAAATATCTCGGCACCCAAGCGACCTAGGAGGTTCAAACAAATGTCAGAATGTTTGCCGCGTCACGAGACGTCGTATGGTATAAGGGGCCCTGCGATACGCCCAGTGGTTCGAAAGTTATGCGAAAGTTATTCAGTTTTTTCCAAATATGTCGGCACCCAAACGACCTAGGAGGTTCAAACAAATGTCAGAATGTTCGCCGCGTCACGAGACGTCGTATGGTATAAGGGGCCCTGCGATACGCCCAGTGGTTCAAAAGTTATGCGAAAGTTATTCAGTTTTTTTCAAATATCTCGGCACCCAAGCGACCTAGGAGGTTCAAACAAATGTCAGAATGTTCGCCGCGTCACGAGACGTCGTATGGTATAAGGGGCCCTGCGATACGCCCAGTGGTTCAAAAGTTATGCGAAAGTTATTCAGTTTTTTTCACATATCTCGGCACCCAAGCGACCTAGGAGGTTCAAACAAATGTCAGAATGTTTGCCGCGTCACGAGACGTCGTATAGTATAAGGGGCCCTGCGATACGCCCAGTGGTTCAAAAGTTATGCGAAAGTTATTCAGTTTTTTCCAAATATCTCGGCACCCAAGCGACCTAGGAGGTTCAAACAAATGTCAGAATGTTCGCCGCGTCACGAGACGTCGTATGGTATAAGGGGCCCTGCGATACGCCCAGTGGTTCAAAAGTTATGCGAAAGTTATTCAGTTTTTTTCACATATCTCGGCACCCAAGCGACCTAGGAGGTTCAAACAAATTTCAGAATGTTCGCCGCGTCACGAGACGTCGTATGGTATAAGGGGCCCTGCGATACGCCCAGTGGTTCAAAAGTTATGCGAAAGTTATTCATTTTTTTTCAAATATCTCGGCACCCAAGCGACCTAGGAGGTTCAAACAATTGTCAGAATGTTCGCCGCGTCACGAGACGTCGTATGGTATAAGGGGCCCTGCGATACGCCCAGTGGTTCAAAAGTTATGCGAAAGTTATTCATTTTTTTTCAAATATCTCGGCACCCAAGCGACCTAGGAGGTTCAAACAAATGTCAGAATGTTCGCCGCGTCACGAGACGTCGTATGGTATAAGGGGCCCTGCGATACGCCCAGTGGTTCAAAAGTTATGCGAAAGTTATTCATTTTTTTTCAAATATCTCGGCACCCAAGCGACCTAGGAGGTTCAAACAAATGTCAGAATGTTCGCCGCGTCACGAGACGTCGTATGGTATAAGGGGCCCTGCGATACGCCCAGTGGTTCAAAAGTTATGCGAAAGTTATTCATTTTTTTTCAAATATCTCGGCACCCAAGTGACCTAGGAGGTTCAAACAAATGTCAGAATGTTCGCCGCGTCACGAGACGTCGTATGGTATAAGGGGCACTGCGATACGCCCAGTGGTTCAAAAGTAATGCGAAAGTTATTCAGTTTTTTCCAAATATCTCGGCACCCAAGCGACCTAGGAGGTTCAAACAAATGTCAGAATGTTCGCCGCGTCACGAGACGTCTTATGGTATAAGGGGCCCTGCGATACGCCCAGTGGTTCAAAAGTTATGCGAAAGTTATTCAGTTTTTTCCAAATATCTCGGCACCCAAGCGACCTAGGAGGTTCAAACAAATGTCAGAATGTTCGCCGCGTCACGAGACGTCGTATGGTATAATGGGCCCTGCGATACGCCCAGTGGTTCAAAAGTTATGCGAAAGTTATTCAGTTTTTTCCAAATATCTCGGCACCCAAGCGACCTAGGAGGTTCAAACAAATGTCAGAATGTTCGCCGCGTCACGAGACGTCGTATGGTATAAGGGGCCCTGCGATACGCCCAGTGGTTCAAAAGTTATGCGAAAGTTATTCATTTTTTTTCAAATATCTCGGCACCCAAGCGACCTAGGAGGTTCAAACAAATGTCAGAATGTTCGCCGCGTCACGAGACGTCGTATGGTATAAGGGGCCCTGCGATACGCCCAGTGGTTCAAAAGTTATGCGAAAGTTATCCAGTTTTTTTCACATATCTCGGCACCCACGCGACCTAGGAGGTTCAAACAAATGTCATAATGTTCGCCGCGTCACGAGACGTCGTATGGTATAAGGGGCCCTGCGATACGCCCAGTGGTTCAAAAGTTATGCGAAAGTTATTCATTTTTTTCAAATATCTCGGCACCCAAAAAAACCTAGGAGGTTCAAACAAATGTCAGAATGTTCGCCGCGTCACGAGACGTCGTATGGTATAAGGGGCCCTGCGATACGCCCAGTGGTTCAAAAGATATGCGAAAGTTATTCAGTTTTTTCCAAATATCTCGGCACCCAAGCGACCTAGGACGTTCAAACAAATGTCAGAATGTTCGCCGCGTCACGAGACGTCGTATGGTCTAAGGGGCCCTGCGATATGCCCAGTGGTTCAAAAGTTATGCGAAAGTTATTCATTTTTTTTCAAATATCTCGGCAACCAAGCGACCTAGGAGGTTCAAACAAATGTCAGAATGTTCGCCGCGTCACGAGACGTCGTATGGTATAAGGGGCCCTGCGATACGCCCAGTGGTTCAAAAGTTATGCGAAAGTTATTCAGTTTTTTCCAAATATCTCGGCACCCAAGCGACCTAGGAGGTTCAAACAAATGTCAGAATGTTCGCCGCGTCACGAGACGTCGTATGGTCTAAGGGGCCCTGCGATACGCTTAGTGGTTCAAAAGTTATGCGAAAGTTATTCAGTTTTTTCCAAATATCTCGGCACCCAAGCGACCTAGGAGGTTCAAACAAATGTCAGAATGTTCGCCGCGTCACGAGACGTCGTATGGTATAAGGGGCCCTGCGATACGCCCAGTGGTTCAAAAGTTATGCGAAAGTTATTCAGTTTTTTTCAAATATCTCGGCACCCAAGCGACCTAGGAGGTTCAAACAAATGTCAGAATGTTCGCCGCGTCACGAGACGTCGTATGGTATGAGGAACCCTGCGATACGCCCAGTGGTTCAAAAGTTATGCGAAGGTTATTCAGTTTTTTCCAAATATCTCGGCACCCAAGCGACCTAGGAGGTTCAAACAAATGTCAGAATGTTCGCCGCGTCACGAGACGTCGTATGGTATAAGGGGCCCTGCGATACGCCCAGTGGTTCAAAAGTTATGCGAAAGTTATTCAGTTTTTTTCACATATCTCGGCACCCAAGCGACCTAGGACGTTCAAACAAATGTCAGAATGTTCGCCGCGTCACGAGACGTCGTATGGTATAAGGGGCCCTGCGATACGCCCAGTGGTTCAAAAGTTATGCGAAAGTTATTCAGTTTTTTTCAAATATCTCGGCACCCAAGCGACCTAGGAGGTTCAAACAAATGTCAGAATGTTCGCCGCGTCACGAGACGTCGTATGGTATAAGGGGCCCTGCGATACGCCCAGTGGTTCAAAAGTTATGCGAAAGTTATTCAGTTTTTTCCAAATATCTCGGCACCCAAGCGACCTAGGAGGTTCAAACAAATGTCAGAATGTTTGCCGCGTCACGAGACGTCGTATGGTATAAGGGGCCCTGCGATACGCACAGTGGTTCGAAAGTTATGCGAAAGTTATTCAGTTTTTTCCAAATATGTCGGCACCCAAACGACCTAGGAGGTTCAAACAAATGTCAGAATGTTCGCCGCGTCACGAGACGTCGTATGGTATAAGGGGCCCTGCGATACGCCCAGTGGTTCAAAAGTTATGCGAAAGTTATTCAGTTTTTTTCAAATATCTCGGCACCCAAGCGACCTAGGAGGTTCAAACAAATGTCAGAATGTTCGCCGCGTCACGAGACGTCGTATGGTATAAGGGGCCCTGCGATACGCCCAGTGGTTCAAAAGTTATGCGAAAGTTATTCAGTTTTTTTCACATATCTCGGCACCCAAGCGACCTAGGAGGTTCAAACAAATGTCAGAATGTTTGCCGCGTCACGAGACGTCGTATAGTATAAGGGGCCCTGCGATACGCCCAGTGGTTCAAAAGTTATGCGAAAGTTATTCAGTTTTTTCCAAATATCTCGGCACCCAAGCGACCTAGGAGGTTCAAACAAATGTCAGAATGTTCGCCGCGTCACGAGACGTCGTATGGTATAAGGGGCCCTGCGATACGCCCAGTGGTTCAAAAGTTATGCGAAAGTTATTCAGTTTTTTTCACATATCTCGGCACCCAAGCGACCTAGGAGGTTCAAACAAATTTCAGAATGTTCGCCGCGTCACGAGACGTCGTATGGTATAAGGGGCCCTGCGATACGCCCAGTGGTTCAAAAGTTATGCGAAAGTTATTCATTTTTTTTCAAATATCTCGGCACCCAAGCGACCTAGGAGGTTCAAACAAATGTCAGAATGTTCGCCGCGTCACGAGACGTCGTATGGTATAAGGGGCCCTGCGATACGCCCAGTGGTTCAAAAGTTATGCGAAAGTTATTCATTTTTTTTCAAATATCTCGGCACCCAAGCGACCTAGGAGGTTCAAACAAATGTCAGAATGTTCGCCGCGTCACGAGACGTCGTATGGTATAAGGGGCCCTGCGATACGCCCAGTGGTTCAAAAGTTATGCGAAAGTTATTCATTTTTTTTCAAATATCTCGGCACCCAAGCGACCTAGGAGGTTCAAACAAATGTCAGAATGTTCGCCGCGTCACGAGACGTCGTATGGTATAAGGGGCCCTGCGATACGCCCAGTGGTTCAAAAGTTATGCGAAAGTTATTCATTTTTTTTCAAATATCTCGGCACCCAAGTGACCTAGGAGGTTCAAACAAATGTCAGAATGTTCGCCGCGTCACGAGACGTCGTATGGTATAAGGGGCCCTGCGATACGCCCAGTGGTTCAAAAGTAATAAGAAAGTTATTCAGTTTTTTCCAAATATCTCGGCACCCAAGCGACCTAGGAGGTTCAAACAAATGTCAGAATGTTCGCCGCGTCACGAGACGTCGTATGGTATAAGGGGCCCTGCGATACGCCCAGTGGTTCAAAAGTTATGCGAAAGTTATTCATTTTTTTTCAAATATCTCGGCACCCAAGCGACCTAGGAGGTTCAAACAAATGTCAGAATGTTCGCCGCGTCACGAGACGTCGTATGGTATAAGGGGCCCTGCGATACGCCCAGTGGTTCAAAAGTTATGCGAAAGTTATTCAGTTTTTTCCAAATATCTCGGCACCCAAGCGACCTAGGAGGTTCAAACAAATGTCAGAATGTTCGCCGCGTCACGAGACGTCGTATGGTATAAGGGGCCCTGCGATACGCTTAGTGGTTCAAAAGTTATGCGAAAGTTATTCAGTTTTTTCCAAATATCTCGGCACCCAAGCGACCTAGGAGGTTCAAACAAATGTCAGAATGTTCGCCGCGTCACGAGACGTCGTATGGTATAAGGGGCCCTGCGATACGCCCAGTGGTTCAAAAGTTATGCGAAAGTTATTCATTTTTTTTCAAATATCTCGGCACCCAAGCGACCTAGGAGGTTCAAACAAATGTCAGAATGTTCGCCGCGTCACGAGACGTCGTATGGTATAAGGGGCCCTGCGATACGCCCAGTGGTTCAAAAGTTATGCGAAAGTTATTCAGTTTTTTTCACATATCTCGGCACCCACGCGACCTAGGAGGTTCAAACAAATGTCAGAATGTTCGCCGTGTCACGAGACGTCGTATGGTATAAGGGGCCCTGCGATACGCCCAGTGGTTCAAAAGTTATGCGAAAGTTATTCATTTTTTTCAAATATCTCGGCACCCAAAAAAACCTAGGAGGTTCAAACAAATGTCAGAATGTTCGCCGCGTCACGAGACGTCGTATGGTATAAGGGGCCCTGCGATACGCCCAGTGGTTCAAAAGATATGCGAAAGTTATTCAGTTTTTTCCAAATATCTCGGCACCCACGCGACCTAGGAGGTTCAAACAAATGTCAGAATGTTCGCCGCGTCACGAGACGTCGTATGGTATAAGGGGCCCTGCGATACGCCCAGTGGTTCAAAAGTTATGCGAAAGTTATTCAGTTTTTTCCAAATATCTCGGCACCCAAGCGACCTAGGAGGTTCAAACAAATGTCAGAATGTTCGCCGCGTCACGAGACGTCGTATGGTATAAGGGGCCCTGCGATACGCCCAGTGGTTCAAAAGTTATGCGAAAGTTATTCAGTTTTTTCCAAATATCTCGGCACCCAAGCGACCTAGGAGGTTCAAACAAATGTCAGAATGTTCGCCGCGTCACGAGACGTCGTATGGTATAAGGGGCCCTGCGATACGCCCAGTGGTTCAAAAGTTATGCGAAAGTTATTCAGTTTTTTCCAAATATCTCGGCACCCAAGCGACCTAGGAGGTTCAAACAAATGTCAGAATGTTCGCCGCGTCACGAGACGTCGTATGGTATAAGGGGCCCTGCGATACGCCCAGTGGTTCAAAAGTTATGCGAAAGTTATTCAGTTTTTTCCAAATATCTCGGCACCCAAGCGACCTAGGAGGTTCAAACAAATGTCAGAATGTTCGCCGCGTCACGAGACGTCGTATGGTATAAGGGGCCCTGCGATACGCCCAGTGGTTCAAAAGTTATGCGAAAGTTATTCAGTTTTTTCCAAATATCTCGGCACCCAAGCGACCTAGGAGGTTCAAACAAATGTCAGAATGTTCGCCGCGTCACGAGACGTCGTATGGTATAAGGGGCCCTGCGATACGCCCAGTGGTTCAAAAGTTATGCGAAAGTTATTCAGTTTTTTCCAAATATCTCGGCACCCAAGCGACCTAGGAGGTTCAAACAAATGTCAGAATGTTCGCCGCGTCACGAGACGTCGTATGGTCTAAGGGGCCCTGCGATATGCCCAGTGGTTCAAAAGTTATGCGAAAGTTATTCATTTTTTTTCAAATATCTCGGCACCCAAGCGACCTAGGAGGTTCAAACAAATGTCAGAATGTTCGCCGCGTCACGAGACGTCGTATGGTATAAGGGGCCCTGCGATACGCCCAGTGGTTCAAAAGTTATGCGAAAGTTATTCAGTTTTTTTCAAATATCTCGGCACCCAAGCGACCTAGGAGGTTCAAACAAATTTCAGAATGTTCGCCGCGTCACGAGACGTCGTATGGTATAAGGGGCCCTGCGATACGCCCAGTGGTTCAAAAGTTATGCGAAAGTTATTCAGTTTTTTTCCAAATATCTCGGCACCCAAGCGACCTAGGAGGTTCAAACAAATGTCAGAATGTTCGCCGCGTCACGAGACGTCGTATGGTATAAGGGGCCCTGCGATACGCCCAGTGGTTCAAAAGTTATGCGAAAGTTATTCAGTTTTTTCCAAATATCTCGGCACCCAAGCGACCTAGGAGGTTCAAACAAATGTCAGAATGTTCGCCGCGTCACGAAACGTCGTATGGTATAAGGGGCCCTGCGATACGCCCAGTGGTTCAAAAGTTATACGAAAGTTGTTCAGTTTTTTCTAAATATCTCGGCACCCAAGCGACCTAGGAGGTTCAAACAAATGTCAGAATGTTCGCCGCGTCACGAGACGTCGTATGGTATAAGGGGCCCTGCGATACGCCCAGTGGTTCAAAAGTTATGCGAAAGTTATTCAGTTTTTTCCAAATATCTCGGCACCCAAGCGACCTAGGAGGTTCAAACAAATGTCAGAATGTTCGCCGCGTCACGAGACGTCGTATGGTGTGAGGAACCCTGCGATACGCCCAGTGGTTCAAAAGTTATGCGAAAGTTATTCAGTTTTTTCCAAATATCTCGGCACCCAAGCGACCTAGCAGGTTCAAACAAATGTCAGAATGTTCGCCGCGTCACGAGACGTCGTATGGTATAAGGGGCCCTGCGATACGCCCAGTGGTTCAAAAGTTATGCGAAAGTTATTCAGTTTTTTTCAAATATCTCGGCACCCAAGCGACCTAGGAGGTTCAAACAAATGTCAGAATGTTCGCCGCGTCACGAGACGTCGTATGGTATAAGGGGCCCTGCGATACGCCCAGTGGTTCAAAAGTTATGCGAAAGTTATTCAGTTTTTTCCAAATATCTCGGCACCCAAGCGACCTAGGAGGTTCAAACAAATGTCAGAATGTTTGCCGCGTCACGAGACGTCGTATGGTATAAGGGGCCCTGCGATACGCCCAGTGGTTCGAAAGTTATGCGAAAGTTATTAATTTTTTTTCAAATATTCCGGCACCCAAGCGACCTAGGAGGTTCAAACAAATGTCAGAATGTTCGCCGCGTCACGAGACGTCGTATGGTATAAGGGGCCCTGCGATACGCCCAGTGGTTCAAAAGTTATGCGAAAGTTATTCAGTTTTTTCCAAATATCTCGGCACCCAAGCGACCTAGGAGGTTCAAACAAATGTCAGAATGTTTGCCGCGTCACGAGACGTCGTATGGTATAAGGGGCCCTGCGATACGCCCAGTGGTTCGAAAGTTATGCGAAAGTTATTCAGTTTTTTTCACATATCTCGGCACCCAAGTGACCTAGGAGGTTCAAACAAATGTCAGAATGTTCGCCGCGTCACGAGACGTCGTATGGTATAAGGGGCCCTGCGATACGCCCAGTGGTTCAAAAGTTATGCGAAAGTTATTCAGTTTTTTTCACATATCTCGGCACCCAAGCGACCTAGGAGGTTCAAACAAATGTCAGAATGTTCGCCGCGTCACGAGACGTCGTATGGTATAAGGGGCCCTGCGATACGCCCAGTGGTTCAAAAGTTATGCGAAAGTTATTCAGTTTTTTTCACATATCTCGGCACCCAAGCGACCTAG
Source organism: Bombylius discolor (assembly GCA_939192795.1). Lineage (NCBI taxonomy): Eukaryota > Metazoa > Arthropoda > Insecta > Diptera > Bombyliidae > Bombylius > Bombylius discolor. The sequence continues at coordinate 26,122,859 of OW584239.1, forward strand.
GAGGTTCAAACAAATGTCAGAATGTTCGCCGCGTCACGAGACGTCGTATGGTATAAGGGGCCCTGCGATACGCCCAGTGGTTCAAAAGTTATGCGAAAGTTATTCAGTTTTTTCCAAATATCTCGGCACCCAAGCGACCTAGGAGGTTCAAACAAATGTCAGAATATTCGCCGCGTCACGAGACGTCGTATGGTATAAGGGGCCCTGCGATACGCCCAGTGGTTCAAAAGTTATGCGAAAGTTATTCAGTTTTTTTCACATATCTCGGCACCCAAGCGACCTAGGAGGTTCAAACAAATGTCAGAATGTTCGCCGCGTCACGAGACGTCGTATGGTATAAGGGGCCCTGCGATACGCCCAGTGGTTCAAAAGTTATGCGAAAGTTATTCATTTTTTTTCAAATATCTCGGCACCCAAGCGACCTAGGAGGTTCAAACAAATGTCAGAATGTTCGCCGCGTCACGAAACGTCGTATGGTATAAGGGGCCCTGCGATACGCCCAGTGGTTCAAAAGTTATACGAAAGTTATTCAGTTTTTTCTAAATATCTCGGCACCCAAGCGACCTAGTAGGTTCAAACAAATGTCAGAATGTTCGCCGCGTTACGAGACGTCGTATGGTATAAGGGGCCCTGCGATACGCCCAGTGGTTCAAAAGTTATGCGAAAGTTATTCAGTTTTTTTCCAAATATCTCGGCACCCAAGCGACCTAGGAGGTTCAAACAAATGTCAGAATGTTCGCCGCGTCACGAGACGTCGTATGCTATAAGGGACCCTGCGATACGCCCAGTGGTTCAAAAGTTATGCGAAAGTTATTCAGTTTTTTTCAAATATCTCGGCACCCAAGCGACCTAGGAGGTTCAAACAAATTTCAGAATGTTCGCCGCGTCACGAGACGTCGTATGGTATAAGGGGCCCTGCGATACGCCCAGCGGTTCAAAAGTTATGCGAAAGTTATTCAGTTTTTTTCAAATATCTCGGCACCCAAGCGACCTAGGAGGGTAAAACAAATGTCAGAATGTTCGCCGCGTCACGAGACGTCGTATGATATAAGGGGCCCTGCGATACGCCCAGTGGTTCAAAAGTTATGCGAAAGTTATTCAGTTTTTTTCACATATCTCGGCACCCAAGCGACCTAGGAGGTTCAAACAAATGTCAGAATGTTCGCCGCGTCACGAGACGTCGTATAGTATAAGGGGCCCTGCGATACGCCCAGTGGTTCAAAAGTTATGCGAAAGTTATTCATTTTTTTTTAAATATCTCGGCACCCAAGTGACCTAGGAGGTTCAAACAAATGTCAGAATGTTCGCCGCGTCACGAGACGTCGTATGGTATAAGGGGCCCTGCGATACGCCCAGTGGTTCAAAAGTTATGCGAAAGTTATTCAGTTTTTTTCACATATCTCGGCACCCAAGCGACCTAGGAGGTTCAAACAAATGTCAGAATGTTCGCCGCGTCACGAGACGTCGTATGGTATAAGGGGCCCTGCGATACGCCCAGTGGTTTAAAAGTTATGCGAAAGTTATTCATTTTTTTTTAAATATCTCGGCACCCAAGTGACCTAGGAGGTTCAAACAAATGTCAGAATGTTCGCCGCGTCACGAGACGTCGTATGGTATAAGAAGCCCTGCGATACGCCCAGTGGTTCAAAAGTTATGCGAAAGTTATTCAGTTTTTTCCAAATATCTCGGCACCCAAGCGACCTAGGAGGTTCAAACAAATGTCAGAATGTTCGCCGCGTCACGAGACGTCGTATGGTATAAGGGGCCCTGCGATACGCCCAGTGGTTCAAAAGTTATACGAAAGTTATTCAGTTTTTTCTAAATATCTCGGCACCCAAGCGACCTAGGAGGTTCAAACAAATGTCAGAATGTTCGCCGCGTCACGAGACGTCGTATGGTATAAGGGGCCCTGCGATACGCCCAGTGGTTCAAAAGTTATGCGAAAGTTATTCAGTTTTTTCCAAATATCTCGGCACCCAAGCGACCTAGGAGGTTCAAACAAATGTCAGAATGTTCGCCGCGTCACGAGACGTCGTATGGTATGAGGAACCCTGCGATACGCCCAGTGGTTCAAAAGTTATGCGAAAGTTATTCAGTTTTTTCCAAATATCTCGGCACCCAAGCGACCTAGGAGGTTCAAACAAATGTCAGAATGTTCGCCGCGTCACGAGACGTCGTATGGTATAAGGGGCCCTGCGATACGCCCAGTGGTTCAAAAGTTATGCGAAAGTTATTCAGTTTTTTTCAAATATCTCGGCACCCAAGCGACCTAGGAGGTTCAAACAAATGTCAGAATATTCGCCGCGTCACGAGACGTCGTATGGTATAAGGGGCCCTGCGATACGCCCAGTGGTTCAAAAGTTATGCGAAAGTTATTCAGTTTTTTCCAAATATCTCGGCACCCAAGCGACCTAGGAGGTTCAAACAAATGTCAGAATGTTTGCCGCGTCACGAGACGTCGTATGATATAAGGGGCCCTGCGATACGCCCAGTGGTTCGAAAGTTATGCGAAAGTTATTCAGTTTTTTTCAAATATTCCGGCACCCAAGCGACCTAGGAGGTTCAAACAAATGTCAGAATGTTCGCCGCGTCACGAGACGTCGTATGGTATAAGGGGCCCTGCGATACGCCCAGTGGTTCAAAAGTTATGCGAAAGTTATTCAGTTTTTTCCAAATATCTCGGCACCCAAGCGACCTAGGAGGTTCAAACAAATGTCAGAATGTTCGCCGCGTCACGAGACGTCGTATGGTATAAGGGGCCCTGCGATACGCCCAGTGGTTCGAAAGTTATGCGAAAGTTATTCAGTTTTTTTCACATATCTCGGCACCCAAGCGACCTAGGAGGTTCAAACAAATGTCAGAATGTTCGCCGCGTCACGAGACGTCGTATGGTATAAGGGGCCCTGCGATACGCCCAGTGGTTCAAAAGTTATGCGGAAGTTATTCAGTTTTTTTCCAAATATCTCGGCACCCAAGCGACCTAGGAGGTTCAAACAAATGTCAGAATGTTCGCCGCGTCACGAGACGTCGTATGGTATAAGGGGCCCTGCGATACGCCCAGTGGTTCAAAAGTTATGCGAAAGTTATTCAGTTTTTTTCACATATCTCGGCACCCAAGCGACCTAGGAGGTTCAAACAAATGTCAGAATGTTCGCCGCGTCACGAGACGTCGATTGGTATAAGGGGCCCTGCGATACGCCCAGTGGTTCAAAAGTTATACGAAAGTTATTCAGTTTTTTCTAAATATCTCGGCACCCAAGCGACCTAGTAGGTTCAAACAAATGTCAGAATGTTCGCCGCGTTACGAGACGTCGTATGGTATAAGGGGCCCTGCGATACGCCCAGTGGTTCAAAAGTTATGCGAAAGTTATTCAGTTTTTTTCCAAATATCTCGGCACCCAAGCGACCTAGGAGGTTCAAACAAATGTCAGAATGTTCGCCGCGTCACGAGACGTCGTATGGTATAAGGGGCCCTGCGATACGCCCAGTGGTTCAAAAGTTATGCGAAAGTTATTCAGTTTTTTCCAAATATCTCGGCACCCAAGCGACCTAGGAGGTTCAAACAAATTTCAGAATGTTCGCCGCGTCACGAGACGTCGTATGGTATAAGGGGCCCTGCGATACGCCCAGTGGTTCAAAAGTTATGCGAAAGTTATTCAGTTTTTTTCAAATATCTCGGCACCCAAGCGACCTAGGAGGGTAAAACAAATGTCAGAATGTTCGCCGCGTCACGAGACGTCGTATGATATAA